>OX336394.1:475978090-476618521 GCA_946902985.2 Meconema thalassinum | reverse complement strand
TCTTTGGCAGTGAAGGTGATTGGCACGAGGGGGTGGTGCAATGAATACAAGGTGGCGCTTCATGTTCCTCCGATCTTTGGCAGTGAAGGCGATTGGCACGGGGGTGGTGCAATGAAGACATGGTGGCGCTCCATGATCCTCCGATCTTTGGCAGTGAAGGTGATTGGCACGGGGTGTGGTGCAATGAAGACATGGTGGCGCTCCGTGATCCTCCGATCTTTGGCAGTGAAGGCGATTGGCACGGGGTGTGGTGCAATGAAGACATGGAGGCGCTCCGTGTTCCTCCGATCTTTGGCAATGAAGGTGATTGGCACGGGGGGTGGTGCAATGAAGACAAGGTGACGCTCCATGTTCCTCCGATCTTTGGTAGTGAAGGTGATTGGCACGGGGTGTGGTTCAATGAAGACAAGGTGACGCTCCATGTTCCTCCGATCTTTGGCAGTGAAGGTGATTGGCACAGGGGGTGGTGCAATGAAGACAAGGTGGCGCTCCGTGTTCCTCCGATCTTTGCCAGTGAAGGTGATTGGCACGGGGTGTGGTGCAATGAAGACAAGGTAGCGCTCCATGTTCCTCCGATCTTTGGCAGTGAAGCTGACTGGCACGGGGGGTGGTGCAATGAAGACAAGGTGGCGCTCCATGATCCTGCGATCTTTGGCAGTGAAGGCGATTGGCACGGGGTGTGGTGCAATGAAGACAGAGTGGCGCTCCATGTTCCCCCGATCTTTGGCAGTGAAGCTGACTGGCACGGGGGTTGGTGCAATGAAGACATGGTGGCGCTCCATGTTCCTCCGATCTTTGGCAGTGAAGGTGATTGGCACGGGGTGTGGTGCAATGAAGACAAGGTGGCGCTCCGTGTTCCTCCGATCTTTGGCAGTGAAGGTGATTGGCACGGGGGGGGTGCAATGAAGACAAGGTGACGCTCCATGTTCCTCCGATCTTTGGCAGTGAAGGTGATTGGCACAGGGTGTGGTGCAATGAAGACAAGGTGGCGCTCCATGTTCCCCCGATCTTTGGCAGTGAAGGTGATTGGCACGGGGTGTGGTGCAATGAAGACAAGGTGACGCTCCATGTTCCTCCGATCTTTGGTAGTGAAGGTGATTGGCACGGGGTGTGGTGCAATGAAGACAAGGTGGCGCTCCGTGTTCCTCCGATCTTTGGCAGTGGAGGTGATTGGCACGGGGGGAGGTGCAATGAAGACAAGGTGACGCTCCATGTTCCTCCGATCTTTGGCAGTGAAGGTGATTGGCACGGGGTGTGGTGCAATGAAGACAAGGTGGCGCTCCGTGTTCCTCCGATCTTTGGTAGTGAAGGTGATTGGCACGGGGTGTGGTTCAATGAAGACAAGGTGACGCTCCATGTTCCTCCGATCTTTGGCAGTGAAGGTGATTGGCACGGGGGGTGGTGCAATGAAGACAAGGTGGCGCTCCGTGTTCCTCCGATCTTTGGCAGTGGAGGTGATTGGCACGGGGTGTGGTGCAATGAAGACAAGGTGGCGCTCCGTGTTCCTCCGATCTTTGGTAGTGAAGGTGATTGGCACGGGGTGTGGTTCAATGAAGACAAGGTGACGCTCCATGTTCCTACGATCTTTGGCAGTGATGGTGATTGGCACGGGGGGTGGTGCAATGAAGACAAGGTGGTACTCCATGTTCCCCCGATCTTTGGCAGTGAAGGCGATTGGCACGGGGTGTGGTGCAATGAAGACAAGGTGGCGCTCCATGATCCTCCGATCTTTGGCATTGAAGGTGATTGGCGCGGGGTGTGGTGCAATGAAGACAAGGTGGTGCTCCATGTTCCTCCGATCTTTGGCAGTGAAGGTGATTGGCACGGGGTGTGGTGCAATGAAGACAAGGTAGCGCTCCATGTTCCTCCGATCATTGGCAGTGAAGGCGATTGGCACGGGGTGTGGTGCAATGAAGACAAGGTGACGCTCCGTGATCCTCCAATCTTTGGCAACGAAGGTGATTGGCACGGGGTGTGGTGCAATGAAGACAAGGTGGCGCTCCGTGTTCCTCCGATCTTTGGCAGTGAAGGTGATTGGCACGGGGGGTGGTGCAATGAAGACAAAGTGTAGCTCCGTGTTCCCCCGATCTTTGGCAGTGAAGGTGATTGGCACGAGGGGGTGGTGCAATGAATACAAGGTGGCGCTTCATGTTCCTCCGATCTTTGGCAGTGAAGGTGATTGGCACGGGGTGTGGTGCAATGAAGACAAGGTGGCGCTCCGTGATCCTCCGATCTTTGGCAGTGAAGGCGATTGGCACGGGGTGTGGTGCAATGAAGACATGGAGGCGCTCCGTGTTCCTCCGATCTTTGGCAGTGAAGGTGATTGGCACGGGGGGTGGTGCAATGAAGACAAGGTGACGCTCCATGTTCCTCCGATCTTTGGTAGTGAAGGTGATTGGCACGGGGTGTGGTTCAATGAAGACAAGGTGACGCTCCATGTTCCTCCGATCTTTGGCAGTGAAGGTGATTGGCACGGGGGGTGGTGCAATGAAGACAAGGTGGCGCTCCGTGTTCCTCCGATCTTTGCCAGTGAAGGTGATTGGAACGGGGTGTGGTGCAATGAAGACAAGGTAGCGCTCCATGTTCCTCCGATCTTTGGCAGTGAAGCTGACTGGCACGGGGGGTGGTGCAATGAAGACAAGGTGGCGCTCCATGATCCTGCGATCTTTGGCAGTGAAGGCGATTGGCACGGGGAGTGGTGCAATGAAGACAGAGTGGCGCTCCATGTTCCCCCGATCTTTGGCAGTGAAGCTGACTGGCACGGGGGTTGGTGCAATGAAGACATGGTGGCGCTCCATGTTCCTCCGATCTTTGGCAGTGAAGGTGATTGGCACGGGGTGTGGTGCAATGAAGACAAGGTGGCGCTCCGTGTTCCTCCGATCTTTGGCAGTGAAGGTGATTGGCACGGGGGGGTGGTGCAATGAAGACAAGGTGACGCTCCATGTTCCTCCGATCTTTGGCAGTGAAGGTGATTGGCACAGGGTGTGGTGCAATGAAGACAAGGTGGCGCTCCATGTTCCCCCGATCTTTGGCAGTGAAGGTGATTGGCACGGGGTGTGGTGCAATGAAGACAAGGTGACGCTCCATGTTCCTCCGATCTTTGGTAGTGAAGGTGATTGGCACGGGGTGTGGTGCAATGAAGACAAGGTGGCGCTCCGTGTTCCTCCGATCTTTGGCAGTGGAGGTGATTGGCACGGGGGGTGGTGCAATGAAGACAAGGTGACGCTCCATGTTCCTCCGATCTTTGGCAGTGAAGGTGATTGGCACGGGGTGTGGTGCAATGAAGACAAGGTGGCGCTCCGTGTTCCTCCGATCTTTGATAGTGAAGGTGATTGGCACGGGGTGTAGTTCAATGAAGACAAGGTGACGCTCCATGTTCCTCCGATCTTTGGCAGTGAAGGTGATTGGCACGGGGGGTGGTGCAATGAAGACAAGGTGGCGCTCCGTGTTCCTCCGATCTTTGGCAGAGGAGGTGATTGGCACGGGGTGTGGTGCAATGAAGACAAGGTGGCGCTCCGTGTTCCTCCGATCTTTGGTAGTGAAGGTGATTGGCACGGGGTGTGGTTCAATGAAGACAAGGTGACGCTCCATGTTCCTACGATCTTTGGCAGTGATGGTGATTGGCACGGGGGGTGGTGCAATGAAGACAAGATGGCGCTCCGTGTTCCTCCGATCTTTGGCAGTGAAGGTGATTGGCACGGGGTGTGGTGCAATGAAGACAAGGTGGCGCTCCGTGTTCCTCCGATCTTTGGCAGTGGAGGTGATTGGCACGGGGGGTGGTGCAATGAAGACAAGGTGACGCTCCATGTTCCTCCGATCTTTGGCAGTGAAGGTGATTGGCACGGGGTGTGGTGCAATGAAGACAAGGTGGCGCTCCGTGTTCCTCCGATCTTTGGTAGTGAAGGTGATTGGCACGGGGTGTGGTTCAATGAAGACAAGGTGACGCTCCATGTTCCTCCGATCTTTGGCAGTGAAGGTGATTGGCACGGGGGGTGGTGCAATGAAGACAAGGTGGCGCTCCGTGTTCCTCCGATCTTTGGCAGTGGAGGTGATTGGCACGGGGTGTGGTGCAATGAAGACAAGGTGGCGCTCCGTGTTCCTCCGATCTTTGGTAGTGAAGGTGATTGGCACGGGGTGTGGTTCAATGAAGACAAGGTGACGCTCCATGTTCCTACGATCTTTGGCAGTGATGGTGATTGGCACGGGGGGTGGTGCAATGAAGACAAGATGGCGCTCCGTGTTCCTCCGATCTATGGCAGTGAAGGTGATTGGCACGGGGTGTGGTGCAATGAAGACAAGGTAGCGCTCCATGTTCCTCCGATCTTTGGCAGTGAAGCTGACTGGCACGGGGGGTGGTGCAATGAAGACAAGGTGGCGCTCCATGATCCTCTGATCTTTGGCAGTGATGGCGATTGGCACGGGGTGTGGTGCAATGAAGACAAGGTGGCGCTCCATGTTCCCCCGATCTTTGGCAGTGAAGGTGATTGGCACGGGGGGGTGGTGCAATGAAGACAAGGTGGCGCTCCGTGTTCCTCCGATCTTTGGTAGTGAAGGTGATTGGCACGGGGTGTGGTTCAATGAGGACAAGGTGACGCTCCATGTTCCTCCGATCTTTGGCAGTGAAGGTGATTGGCACGGGGGGTGGTGCAATGAAGACAAGGTGACGCTCCATGTTCCTCCGATCTTTGGCAGTGAAGGTGATTGGCACGGGGTGTGGTTCAATGAAGACAAGGTGACGCTCCATGTTCCTCCGATCTTTGGCAGTGAATGTGATTGGCACGGGGGGTGGTGCAATGAAGACAAGGTGGCGCTCCATGTTCCTCCGATCTTTGGCAGTGAAGGTGATTGGCACGGGGTGTGGTGCAATGAAGACAAGGTGGCGCTCCGTGATCCTCCGATCTTTGGCAGTGAAGGTGATTGGCACGGGGGGTGGTGCAATGAAGACAAGGTGGCCCTCCGTGATCCTCCGATCTTTGGCAGAGAAGGTGATTGGCACGGGGTGTGGTGCAATGAAGACAAGGTGGCGCTCCATGTTCCCCCGATCTTTGGCAGTGAAGGTGATTGGCACGGGGTGTGGTGCAATGAAGACAAGGTGGCACTCCGTGTTCCTCCGATCTTTGGCAGTGAAGGTGATTGGCACGGGGTGTGGTGCAATGAAGACAAGCTGGCGCTCCATGTTCCTCCGATCTTTGGCAGTGAAGGTGATTTGCACGGGGTGTGGTGCAATGAAGACAAGGTGGCGCTCCATGTTCCCCCGATCTTTGGCAGTGAAGGCGATTGGCACGGGGGGTGGTGCAATTAAGATAAGGTGGCGCTCCGTGTTCCCCCGATCTTTGGAAGCGAAGGTGATTGGCACGGGGTGTGGTGCAATGAAGATAAGGTGGCGCTCCGTGTTCCCCCGATCTTTGGCAGCGAAGGTGATTGGCACGGCGTGTGGTGCAATGAAGACAAGGTGGCGTTCCATGTTCCCCCGATCTTTGGGAGTGAAGGCGATTGGCACGGGGTGTGGTGCAATGAAGACAAGGTGGTGCTCCATGTTCCTCCGATCTTTGGCAGTGAAGGTGATTGGCACGGGGTGTGGTGCAATGAAGACAAGGTGGCGTTCCTTGTTCCCCCGATCTTTGGGAGTGAAGGCGATTGGCACGGGGTGTGGTGCAATGAAGACAAGGTGGTGCTCCATGTTCCCCCGATCTTTGGTAGTGAAGGTGATTGGCACGGGGGGGGGGTGCAATGAAGACAAGGTGGCGCTCCGTGTTCCTCCGATCTTTGGCAGTGAAGGCGATTTGCACGGGGTGTGGTGCAATGAAGACAAGGTGGTGCTCCATGTTCCTCCGATCTTTGGCAGTGAAGGTGATTGGCACGGGGTGTGGTGCAATGAAGACAAGGTGGCGTTCCATTTTCCCCCGATCTTTGGGAGTGAAAGCGATTGGCACGGGGTGTGGTGCAATGAAGACAAGGTGGTGCTCCATGTTCCTCCGATCTTTGGCAGTGAAGGTGATTGGCACGGGGTGTGGTGCAATGAAGACAAGGTGGCGTTCCATGTTCCCCCGATCTTTGGGAGTGAAGGCGATTGGCACGGGGTGTGGTGCAATGAAGACAAGGTGGTGCTCCATGTTCCCCCGATCTTTGGTAGTGAAGGTGATTGGCACGGGGGGGGGGGGGTGCAATGAAGACAAGGTGGCGCTCCGTGTTCCTCCGATCTATGGCAGTGAAGGCGATTTGCACGGGGTGTGGTGCAATGAAGACAAGGTGGCGCTCCGTGTTCCCCCGATCTTTGGCAGTGAAGGCGATTTGCACGGGGTGTGGTGCAATGAAGACAAGGTGGCGCTCCGTGTTCCTCCGATCTTTGGCAGTGAAGGCGATTTGCACGGGGTGTGGTGCAATGAAGACAAGGTGGCGCTCCGTGTTCCTCCGATCTTTGGCAGTGAAGGCGATTTGCACGGGGGGTGGTGCAATGAAGACAAGGTGGTGCTCCATGTTCCCCCGATCTTTGGTAGTGAAGGTGATTGGCACTGGGGGTGGTGCAATGAAGACAAGGTGGCGCTTCATGTTCCTCCGATCTTTGGCAGTGAAGGCGATTGGCACGGGGGGTGGTGCAATGAAGACAAGGTGGCGCTCCGTGTTCCTCCGATCTTTGGCAGTGAAGGTGATTGGCATGGGGTGTGGTGCAATGAAGACAAGGTGGCGCTCCATGTTCCTCCGATCTTTGGCAGTGAAGGTGATTGGCACGGGGGGTGGTGGAATGAAGACAAGGTGGTACTCCATGTTCCCCCGATCTTTGTCAGTGAAGGCGATTGGCACGGGGTGTGGTGCAATGAAGACAAGGTGGCGCTCCATGATCCTCCGATCTTTGGCATTGAAGGTGATTGGCGCGGGGTGTGGTGCAATGAAGACAAGGTGGTGCTCCATGTTCCTCCGATCTTTGGCAGTGAAGGTGATTGGCACGGGGTGTGGTGCAATGAAGACAAGGTAGCGCTCCATGTTCCTCCGATCTTTGGCAGTGAAGGCGATTGGCACGGGGTGTGGTGCAATGAAGACAAGGTGACGCTCCGTGATCCTCCAATCTTTGGCAGTGAAGGTGATTGGCACGGGGTGTGGTGCAATGAAGACAAGGTGGCGCTCCGTGTTCCTCCGATCTTTGGCAGTGAAGGTAATTGGCACGGGGGGTGGTGCAATGAAGACAAAGTGTAGCTCCGTGTTCCCCCGATCTTTGGCAGTGAAGGTGATTGGCACGAGGGGGTGGTGCAATGAATACAAGGTGGCGCTTCATGTTCCTCCGATCTTTGGCAGTGAAGGCGATTGGCACGGGGGTGGTGCAATGAAGACATGGTGGCGCTCCATGATCCTCCGATCTTTGGCAGTGAAGGTGATTGGCACGGGGTGTGGTGTAATGAAGACATGGTGGCGCTCCGTGATCCTCCGATCTTTGGCAGTGAAGGCGATTGGCACGGGGTGTGGTGCAATGAAGACATGGAGGCGCTCCGTGTTCCTCCGATCTTTGGCAGTGAAGGTGATTGGCACGGGGGGTGGTGCAATGAAGACAAGGTGACGCTCCATGTTCCTCCGATCTTTGGCAGTGATGGCGATTGGCACGGGGTGTGGTGCAATGAAGACAAGGTGGCGCTCCATGTTCCCCCGATCTTTGGCAGTGAAGGTGGTTGGCACGGGGGGGTGGTGCAATGAAGACAAGGTGGCGCTCCATGTTCCTCCGATCTTTGGCAGTGAAGCTGACTGGCACGGGGGGGGGGGGTGCAATGAAGACAAGGTGGCGCTCCATGATCCTCCGATCTTTGGCAGTGATGGCGATTGGCACGGGGTGTGGTGCAATGAAGACAAGGTGGTGCTCCATGTTCCCCCGATCTTTGGTAGTGAAGGTGATTGGCACGGGGGGGGGGTGCAATGAAGACAAGGTGGCGCTCCGTGTTCCTCCGATCTATGGCAGTGAAGGCGATTTGCACGGGTTGTGGTGCAATGAAGACAAGGTGGCGCTCCGTGTTCCCCCGATCTTTGGCAGTGAAGGCGATTTGCACGGGGTGTGGTGCAATGAAGACAAGGTGGCGCTCCGTGTTCCTCCGATCTTTGGCAGTGAAGGCGATTTGCACGGGGTGTGGTACAATGAAGACAAGGGTGGCGCTCCGTGTTCCCCCGATCATTGGCAGTGAAGGCGATTTGCACGGGGGGTGGTGCAATGAAGACAAGGTGGTGCTCCATGTTCCCCCGATCTTTGGTAGTGAAGGTGATTGGCACTGGGGGTGGTGCAATGAAGACAAGGTGGCGCTTCATGTTCCTCCGATCTTTGGCAGTGAAGGCGATTGGCACGGGGGGTGGTGCAATGAAGACAAGGTGGCGCTCCGTGTTCCTCCGATCTTTGGCAGTGAAGGTGATTGGCATGGGGTGAGGTGCAATGAAGACAAGGTGGCGCTCCATGTTCCTCCGATCTTTGTCAGTGAAGGTGATTGGCACGGGGGGTGGTGCAATGAAGACAAGGTGACGCTCCATGTTCCTCCGATCTTTGGCAGTGAAGGTGATTGGCACGGGGTGTGGTGCAATGAAGACAAGGTGGCGCTCCATGTTCCCCCGATCTTTGGCAGTGAAGGTGATTGGCACGGGGGGGTGGTGCAATGAAGACAAGGTGACGCTCCGTGTTCCTCCGATGTTTGGTAGTGAAGGTGATTGGCACGGGGTGTGGTTCAATGAGGACAAGGTGACGCTCCATGTTCCTCCGATCTTTGGCAGTGAAGTTGATTGGCACGGGGGGTGGTGCAATGAAGACAAGGTGACGCTCCATGTTCCTCCGATCTTTGGCAGTGAAGGTGATTGGCATGGGGTGTGGTTCAATGAAGACAAGGTGGCGCTCCATGTTCCTCCGATCTTTGGCAGTGAAGGTGATTGGCACGGGGTGTGGTGCAATGAAGACAAGGTGGCGCTCCGTGATCCTCCGATCTTTGGCAGTGAAGGTGATTGGCACGGGGGGTGGTGCAATGAAGACAAGGTGGCCCTCCGTGATCCTCCGATCTTTGGCAGAGAAGGTGATTGGCACGGGGTGTGGTGCAATGAAGACAAGGTGGCGCTCCATGTTCCCCCGATCTTTGGCAGTGAAGGTGATTGGCACGGGGTGTGGTGCAATGAAGACAAGGTGGCACTCCGTGTTCCTCCGATCTTTGGCAGTGAAGGTGATTGGCACGGGGTGTGGTGCAATGAAGACAAGCTGGCGCTCCATGTTCCTCCGATCTTTGGCAGTGCAGGTGATTGGCACGGGGTGTGGTGCAATGAAGACAAGGTGGCGCTCCATGTTCCCCCGATCTTTGGCAGTGAAGGCGATTGGCACGGGGGGTGGTGCAATTAAGATAAGGTGGCGCTCCGTGTTCCCCCGATCTTTGGCAGCGAAGGTGATTGGCACGGGGTGTGGTGCAATGAAGATAAGGTGGCGCTCCGTGTTCCCCCGATCTTTGGCAGCGAAGGTGATTGGCACGACGTGTGGTGCAATGAAGACAAGGTGGCGTTCCATGTTCCCCCGATCTTTGGGAGTGAAGGCGATTGGCACGGGGTGTGGTGCAATGAAGACAAGGTGGTGCTCCATGTTCCTCCGATCTTTGGCAGTGAAGGTGATTGGCACGGGGTGTGGTGCAATGAAGACAAGGTGGCGTTCCTTGTTCCCCCGATCTTTGGGAGTGAAGGCGATTGGCACGGGGTGTGGTGCAATGAAGACAAGGTGGTGCTCCATGTTCCCCCGATCTTTGGTAGTGAAGGTGATTGGCACGGGGGGGGGGGGTGCAATGAAGACAAGGTGGCGCTTCATGTTCCTCCGATCTTTGGCAGTGAAGGCGATTGGCACGGGGGGTGGTGCAATGAAGACATGGTGACGCTCCGTGATCCTCCGATCTTTGGCAGTGAAGGCGATTGGCACGGGGTGTTGTGCAATGAAGACAGAGTGGCGCTCCATGTTCCCCCGATCTTTGGCAGTGAAGCTGACTGGCACGGGGGTTGGTGCAATGAAGACATGGTGGCGCTCCATGTTCCTCCGATCTTTGGCAGTTTAGGTGATTGGCACGGGGTGTGGTGCAATGAAGACAAGTTGGCGCTCCATGTTCCCCCGATCTTTGGCAGTGAAGGTGATTGGCACGGGGTGTGGTGCAATGAAGACAAGGTGACGCTCCGTGATCCTCCAATCTTTGGCAGTGAAGGTGATTGGCACGGGGTGTGGTGCAATGAAGACAAGGTGGCGCTCCGTGTTCCTCCGATCTTTGGCAGTGAAGGTGATTGGCACGGGGTGTGGTGCAATGAAGACAAGGTGGCGCTCCGTTTTCCTCCGAACTTTGGCAGTGAAGGTGATTGGCACGGGGTGTGGTGCAATGAAGACAAGGTGACGCTCCATGTTCCTCCGATCTTTGGCAGTGAAGGTGATTGGCACGGGGGGTGGTGCAATGAAGACAAGGTGACGCTCCATGTTCCTCCGATCTTTGGTAGTGAAGGTGATTGGCACGGGGTGTGGTTCAATGAAGACAAGGTGACGCTCCATGTTCCTCCGATCTTTGGCAGTGAAGGTGATTGGCACGGGGGGTGGTGCAATGAAGACAAGGTGGCGCTCCGTGTTCCTCCGATTTTTGCCAGTGAAGGTGATTGGCACGGGGTGTGGTGCAATGAAGACAAGGTAGCGCTCCATGTTCCTCCGATCTTTGGCAGTGAAGCTGACTGGCACGGGGGGTGGTGCAATGAAGACAAGGTGGCGCTCCATGATCCTGCGATCTTTGGCAGTGAAGGCGATTGGCACGGGGTGTTGTGCAATGAAGACAGAGTGGCGCTCCATGTTCCCCCGATCTTTGGCAGTGAAGCTGACTGGCACGGGGGTTGGTGCAATGAAGACATGGTGGCGCTCCATGTTCCTCCGATCTTTGGCAGTTTAGGTGATTGGCACGGGGTGTGGTGCAATGAAGACAAGTTGGCGCTCCATGTTCCCCCGATCTTTGGCAGTGAAGGTGATTGGCACGGGGTGTGGTGCAATGAAGACAAGGTGACGCTCCGTGATCCTCCAATCTTTGGCAGTGAAGGTGATTGGCACGGGGTGTGGTGCAATGAAGACAAGGTGGCGCTCCGTGTTCCTCCGATCTTTGGCAGTGAAGGTGATTGGCACGGGGTGTGGTGCAATGAAGACAAGGTGGCGCTCCGTTTTCCTCCGAACTTTGGCAGTGAAGGTGATTGGCACGGGGTGTGGTGCAATGAAGACAAGGTGGCGCTCCGTGTTCCCCCGATCTTTGGGAGTGAAGGTGATTGGCACGGGGTGTGGTGCAATGAAGACATGGTGGCGCTCCATGATCCTCCGATCTTTGGCAGTGAAGGTGATTGGCACGGGGTGTGGTGCAATGAAGACATGGTGACGCTCCGTGATCCTCCGATCTTTGGCAGTGAAGGCGATTGGCACGGGGTGTGGTGCAATGAAGACATGGAGGCGCTCCGTGTTCCTCCGATCTTTGGCAGTGAAGGTGATTGGCACGGGGGGTTGTGCAATGAAGACAAGGTGGCACTCCGTGTTCCACCGATCTTTGGCAGTGAAGGTGATTGGCACGGGGTGTGGTGCAATGAAGACAAGGTGGCGCTCCGAGTTCCTCCGATCTTTGGCAGTGGAGGTGGTTGGCACGGGGGGAGGTGCAATGAAGACAAGGTGACGCTCCATGTTCCTCCGATCTTTGGCAGTGAAGGTGATTGGCACGGGGTGTGGTGCAATGAAGACAAGGTGGCGCTCCATGTTCCCCCGATCTTTGGCAGTGAAGGTGATTGGCACGGGGTGTGGTGCAATGAAGACAAGGTGACGCTCCATGTTCCTCCAATCTTTGGTAGTGAAGGTGATTGGCACGGGGTGTGGTTCAATGAAGACAAGGTGACGCTCCATGTTCCTCCGATCTTTGGCAGTGAAGGTGATTGGCACGGGGGGTGGTGCAATGAAGACAAGGTGGCGCTCCGTGTTCCTCCGATCTTTGGCAGTGAAGGTCATTGGCACGGGGTGTGGTGCAATGAAGACAAGGTAGCGCTCCATGTTCCTCCGATCTTTGGCAGTGAAGCTGACTGGCACGGGGGGTGGTGCAATGAAGACAAGGTGGCGCTCCATGATCCTGCGATCTTTGACAGTGAAGGCAATTGGCACGGGGTGTGGTGCAATGAAGACAAGGTGGCGCTCCATGTTCCCCCGATCTTTGGCAGTGAAGCTGATTGGCACGTGGGTTGGTGCAATGAAGACAAGTTGGCGCTCCATGTTCCCCCGATCTTTGGCAGTGAAGGTGATTGGCACGGGGGTTGGTGCAATGAAGACAAGGTGGCGCTCCGTGTTCCCCCGATCTTTGGCAGTGAAGGTGATTGGCACGGGGTGTGGTGCAATGAAGACAAGGTGGCGCTCCATGTTCCTCCGATCTTTGGCAGTGAAGGTGATTGGCACGGGGTGTGGTGCAATGAAGACAAGGTGGCGCTCCGTGATCCTCCGATCTTTGGAAGTGAAGGTGATTGGCACGGGGTGTGGTGCAATGAAGACAAGGTGGCGCTCCGTGATCCTCCGATCTTTGGCAGTGAAGGTGATTGGCATGGGGTGTGGTGCAATGAAGACAAGGTGGCGCTCCATGTTCCCCCGATCTTTGGCAGTGAAGGTGATTGGTACGGGGTGTGGTGCAATGAAGACAAGGTGGCGCTCCGTGTTCCTCCGATCTTTGGCAGTGAAAGTAATTGGCATGGGGTGTGGTGCAATGAAGACAAGGTGGAGCTCCATGTTCCTCCGATCTTTGGCAGTGAAGGTGATTGGCACCGGGTGTGGTGCAATGATGACAAGGTGGCGCTCCATGATCCTCCGATCTTTGGCAGTGAAGGCGATTGGCACGGGGTGTGGTGCAATGAAGACAAGGTGGCGCTCCATGTTCCCCCGATCTTTGGCAGTGAAGGCGATTGGCACGGGGTGTGGTGCAATGAAGACAAGGTGGCGCTCCGTGTTCCCCCGATCTTTGGCAGCGAAGGTGATTGGCACGGGGTGTGGTGCAATGAAGACAAGGTGGTGCTCCATGTTCCTCCGATCTTTGGCAGTGGAGGTGATTGGCACGGGGTGTGGTGCAATGAAGACAAGGTGGCGCTCCGTGTTCCTCCGATCTTTGGCAGTGAAGGCGATTGGCACGGGGTGTGGTGCAATGAAGACAAGGTGGCGCTCCGTGTTCCCCCGATCTTTGGGAGTGAAGGCGATTGGCACGGGGTGTGGTGCAATGAAGACAAGGTGGTGCTCCATGTTCCCCTGATCTTTGGTAGTGAAGGTGATTGGCACGGGGGGTGGTGCAATGAAGACAAGGTGGCGCTCCATGTTCCCCCGATCTTTGGTAGTGAAGGTGATTGGCACGGGGGGTGGTGCAATGAAGACAAGGTGGCGCTTCATGTTCCTCCGAGCTTTGGCAGTGAAGGCGATTGGCACAGGGGATGGTGCAATTAAGATAAGGTGGCGCTCCGTGTTCCCCCGATCTTTGGCAGCGAAGGTGATTGGCACGGGGTGTGGTGCAATGAAGATAACGTGGCGCTCCGTGTTCCCCCGATCTTTGGCAGCGAAGGTGATTGGCACGGCGTGTGGTGCAATGAAGACAAGGTGGCGCTCCATGTTCCTCCGATCTTTGGCAGTGAAGGTGATTGGCACGGGGTGTGGTGCAATGAAGACAAGGTGGCGCTCCATGTTCCACTGATCTTTGGGAGTGAAGGCGATTGGCACGGGGTGTGGTGCAATGAAGACAAGGTGGTGCTCCATGTTCCCCCGATCTTTGGTAGTGAAGGTGATTGGCACGGGGGGTGGTGCAATGAAGACAAGGTGGCGCTCCGTGTTCCTCCGATCTTTGGCAGTGAAGGCGATTTGCACGGGGTGTGGTGCAATGAAGACAAGGTGGCGCTCCGTGTTCCCCCGATCTTTGGCAGTGAAGGCGATTTGCACGGGGTGTGGTGCAATGAAGACAAGGTGGCGCTCCGTGTTCCTCCGATCTTTGGCAGTGAAGGCGATTTGCACGGGGGGTGGTGCAATGAAGACAAGGTGGCGCTCCATGTTCCTCCAATCTTTGGCAGTGAAGGTGATTTGCACGGGGGGTGGTGGAATGAAGACAAGGTGGTGCTCCATGTTCCCCCGATCTTTGGCAGTGAAGGCGATTGGCACGGGGTGTGGTGCAATGAAGACAAGGTGGTGCTCCATGTTCCTCCGATCTTTGGCAGTGAAGGTGATTCGCACGGGGTGTGGTGCAATGAAGACAAGGTGGCGCTCCATGTTCCCCCGATCTTTGGCAGTGAAGCTGATTGGCACGGGGTGTGGTGCAATGAAGACAAGGTGGCGCTCCATGATCCTCCGATCTTTGGCAGTGAAGGTGATTGGCGCGGGGTGTGGTGCAATGAAGACAAGGTGGTGCTCCATGTTCCTCCGATCTTTGGCAGTGAAGGTGATTGGCACGGGGTGTGGTGCAATGAAGACAAGGTAGCGCTCCATGTTCCTCCGATCTTTGGCAGTGAAGGCGATTGGCACGGGGTGTGGTGCAATGAAGACAAGGTGACACTCCGTGATCCTCCAATCTTTGGCAGTGAAGGTGATTGGCACGGGGTGTGGTGCAATGAAGACAAGGTGGCGCTCCGTGACCCTCCGATCTTTGGCAGTGAAGGTGATTGGCACGGGGGGTGGTGCAATGAAGACAAGGTGGCGCTCCGTGTTCCCCCGATCTTTGGCAGTGAAGGTGATTGGCACGAGGGGGTGGTGCAATGAAGACAAGGTGGCGCTTCTTGTTCCTCCGATCTTTGGCTGTGAAGGCGATTGGCACGGGGGGTGGTGCAATGAAGACATGGTGGCGCTCCATGTTCATCCGATCTTTGGCAGTGAAGGTGATTGGCACGGGGTGTGGTGCAATGAAGACAAGGTGGCGCTCCGTTTTCCTCCGAACATTGGCAGTGAAGGTGATTGGCACGGGGTGTGGTGCAATGAAGACAAGGTGGCGCTCCGTGTTCCCCCGATCTTTGGGAGTGAAGGTGATTGGCACGGGGTGTGGTGCAATGAAGACATGGTGGCGCTCCATGATCCTCCGATCTTTGGCAGTGAAGGTGATTGGCACGGGGTGTGGTGCAATGAAGACATGGTGGCGCTCCGTGATCCTCCGATCTTTGGCAGTGAAGGCGATTGGCACGGGGTGTGGTGCAATGAAGACATGGAGGCGCTCCGTGTTCCTCCGATCTTTGGCAGTGAAGGTGATTGGCACGGGGGGTGGTGCAATGAAAACAAGGTGGCACTCCGTGTTCCCCCGATCTTTGGCAGTGAAGGTGATTGGCACGGGGTGTGGTGGAATGAAGACAAGGTGGCGCTCCGTGTTCCTCCGATCTTTGGCAGTGGAGGTGATTGGCACGGGGGGTGGTGCAATGAAGACAAGGTGACGCTCCATGTTCCTCCGATCTTTGGCAGTGAAGGTGATTGGCACGGGGTGTGGTGCAATGAAGAAAAGGTGGCGCTCCATGTTCCCCCGATCTTTGGCAGTGAAGGTGATTGGCACGGGGTGTGGTGCAATGAAGACAAGGTGACGCTCCATGTTCCTCCGATCTTTGGTAGTGAAGGTGATTGGCACGGGGTGTGGTTCAATGAAGACAAGGTGACGCTCCATGTTCCTCCGATCTTTGGCAGTGAAGGTGATTGGCACGGTGGGTGGTGCAATGAAGACAAGGTGGCGCTCCGTGTTCCTCCGATCTTTGGCAGTGAAGGTGATTGGCACGGGGTGTGGTGCAATGAAGACAAGGTAGCGCTCCATGTTCCTCCTATCTTTGGCAGTGAAGCTGACTGGCACGGGGGGTGGTGCAATGAAGACAAGGTGGCGCTCCGTGTTCCTCCGATCTTTGGCAGTGAAGGTGATTGGCATGGGGTGTGGTGCAATGAAGACAAGGTGGCGCTCCATGTTCCTCCGATCTTTGGCAGTGAAGGTGATTGGCACGGGGGGTGGTGGAATGAAGACAAGGTGGTGCTCCATGTTCCCCCGATCTTTGGCAGTGAAGGCGATTGGCACGGGGTGTGGTGCAATGAAGACAAGGTGGTGCTCCATGTTCCTCCGATCTTTGGCAGTGAAGGTGATTGGCACGGGGTGTGGTGCAATGAAGACAAGGTAGCGCTCCATGTTCCTCCGATCTTTGGCAGTGAAGGCGATTGGCACGGGGTGTGGTGCAATGAAGACAAGGTGACGCTCCGAGATCCTCCAATCTTTGGCAGTGAAGGTGATTGGCACGGGGTGTGGTGCAATGAAGACAAGGTGGCGCTCCGTGTTCCTCCGATCTTTGGCAGTGAAGGGATTGGCACGGGGGGTGGTGCAATGAAGACAAAGTGGAGCTCCGTGTTCCCCCGATCTTTGGCAGTGAAGGTGATTGGCACGAGGGGGTGGTGCAATGAATACAAGGTGGCGCTTCATGTTCCTCCGATCTTTGGCAGTGAAGGCGATTGGCACGGGGGTGGTGCAATGAAGACATGGTGGCGCTCCATGATCCTCCGATCTTTGGCAGTGAAGGTGATTGGCACGGGGTGTGGTGCAATGAAGACATGGTGGCGCTCCGTGATCCTCCGATCTTTGGCAGTGAAGGCGATTGGCACGGGGTGTGGTGCAATGAAGACATGGAGGCGCTCCGTGTTCCTCCGATCTTTGGCAGTGAAGGTGATTGGCACGGGGTGTGGTTCAATGAAGACAAGGTGACGCTCCATGTTCCTCCGATCTTTGGCAGTGAAGGTGATTGGCACGAGGGGTGGTGCAATGAAGACAAGGTGGCGCTCCGTGTTCCTCCGATCTTTGCCAGTGAAGGTGATTGGCACGGGGTGTGGTGCAATGAAGACAAGGTAGCGCTCCATGTTCCTCCGATCTTTGGCAGTGAAGCTGACTGGCACGGGGGGTGGTGCAATGAAGACAAGGTGGCGCTCCATGATCCTGCGATCTTTGGCAGTGAAGGCGATTGGCACGGGGTGTGGTGCAATGAAGACAGAGTGGCGCTCCATGTTCCCCCGATCTTTGGCAGTGAAGCTGACTGGCACGGGGGTTGGTGCAATGAAGACATGGTGGCGCTGCATGTTCCTCCGATCTTTGGCAGTGAAGGCGATTGGCACGGGGTGTGGTGCAATGAAGACAAGTTGGCGCTCCATGTTCCCCCGATCTTTGACAGTGAAGGTGATTGGCACGGGGTGTGGTGCAATGAAGACAAGGTGACGCTCCGTGATCCTCCAATCTTTGGCAGTGAAGGTGATTGGCACGGGGTGTGGTGCAATGAAGACAAGGTGGCGCTCCGTGTTCCTCCGATCTTTGGCAGTGAAGGTGATTGGCACGGGGTGTGGTGCAATGAAGACAAGGTGGCGCTCCGTTTTCCTCCGAACTTTGGCAGTGAAGGTGATTGGCACGGGGTGTGGTGCAATGAAGACAAGGTGGCGCTCCGTGTTCCCCCGATCTTTGGGAGTGAAGGTGATTGGCACGGGGTGTGGTGCAATAAAGACATGGTGGCGCTCCATGATCCTCCGATCTTTGGCAGTGAAGGTGATTGGCACGGGGTGTGGTGCAATGAAGACATGGTGACGCTCCGTGATCCTCCGATCTTTGGCAGTGAAGGCGATTGGCACGGGGTGTGGTGCAATGAAGACAAGGTGGCACTCCGTGTTCCACTGATCTTTGGCAGTGAAGGTGATTGGCACGGGGTGTGGTGCAATGAAGACAAGGTGGCGCTCCGAGTTCCTCCGATCTTTGGCAGTGGAGGTGATTGGCACGGGGGGAGGTGCAATGAAGACAAGGTGACGCTCCATGATCCTCCGATCTTTGGCAGTGAAGGTGATTGGCACGGGGTGTGGTGCAATGAAGACAAGGTGGCGCTCCATGTTCCCCCGATCTTTGGCAGTGAAGGTGATTGGCACGGGGTGTGGTGCAATGAAGACAAGGTGACGCTCCATGTTCCTCCGATCTTTGGTAGTGAAGGTGATTGGCACGAGGTGTGGTTCAATGAAGACAAGGTGACGCTCCATGTTCCTCCGATCTTTGGCAGTGAAGGTGATTGGCACGGGGGGTGGTGCAATGAAGACAAGGTGGCGCTCCGTGTTCCTCCGATCTTTGGCAGTGAAGGTCATTGGCACGGGGTGTGGTGCAATGAAGACAAGGTAGCGCTCCATGTTTCTCCGATCTTTGGCAGTGAAGCTGACTGGCACGGGGGGTGGTGCAATGAAGACAAGGTGGCGCTCCATGATCCTGCGATCTTTGACAGTGAAGGCGATTGGCACGGGGTGTGGTGCAATGAAGACAAGGTGGCGCTCCATGTTCCCCCGATCTTTGGCAGTGAAGCTGACTGGCACGTGGGTTGGTGCAATGAAGATATGGTGGCGCTCCATGTTCCTCCGATCTTTGGCAGTGAAGGCGATTGGCACGGGGTGTGGTGCAATGAAGACAAGTTGGCGCTCCATGTTCCCCCGATCTTTGGCAGTGAAGGTGATTGGCACGGGGTGTGGTGCAATGAAGACAAGGTGGCGCTCCATGTTCCTCCGATCTTTGGCAGTGAAGGTGATTGGCACGGGGTGTGGTGCAATGAAGACAAGGTGGCGCTCCGTGATCCTCCGATCTTTGGAAGTGAAGGTGATTGGCACGGGGTGTGGTGCAATGAAGACAAGGTGGCGCTCCGTGATCCTCCGATCTTTGGCAGTGAAGGTGATTGGCATGGGGTGTGGTGCAATGAAGACAAGGTGGCGCTCCATGTTCCCCCGATCTTTGGCAGTGAAGGTGATTGGTACGGGGAGTGGTGCAATGAAGACAAGGTGGCGCTCCGTGTTCCTCCGATCTTTGGCAGTGAAAGTGATTGGCATGGGGTGTGGTGCAATGAAGACAAGGTGGCGCTCCATGTTCCTCCGATCTTTGGCAGTGAAGGTGATTGGCACGGGGTGTGGTGCAATGATGACAAGGTGGCGCTGCATGATCCTCCGATCTTTGGCAGTGAAGGCGATTAGCACGGGGTGTGGTGCAATGAAGACAAGGTGGCGCTCCATGTTCCCCCGATCTTTGGCAGTGAAGGCGATTGGCACGGGGTGTGGTGCAATGAAGACAAGGTGGCGCTCCGTGTTCCCCCGATCTTTGGAAGCGAAGGTGATTGGCACGGGTTGTGGTGCAATGAAGACAAGGTGGTGCTCCATGTTCCTCCGATCTTTGGCAGTGGAGGTGATTGGCACGGGGTGTGGTGCAATGAAGACAAGGTGGCGCTCCGTGTTCCTCCGATCTTTGGCAGTGAAGGTGATTGGCATGGGGTGTGGTTCAATGAAGACAAGGTGGCGCTCCGTGTTCCCCCGATCATTGGGAGTGAAGGCGATTGGCACGGGGGGTGGTGCAATGAAGACATGGTGGCGCTCCATGTTCATCCGATCTTTGGCAGTGAAGGTGATTGGCACGGGGTGTGGTGCAATGAAGACAAGGTGGCGCTCCGTTTTCCTCCGAACATTGGCAGTGAAGGTGATTGGCACGGGGTGTGGTGCAATGAAGACAAGGTGGCGCTCCGTGTTCCCCCGATCTTTGGGAGTGAAGGTGATTGGCACGGGGTGTGGTGCAATGAAGACATGGTGGCGCTCCATGATCCTCCGATCTTTGGCAGTGAAGGTGATTGGCACGGGGTGTGGTGCAATGAAGACATGGTGGCGCTCCGTGATCCTCCGATCTTTGGCAGTGAAGGCGATTGGCACGGGGTGTGGTGCAATGAAGACATGGAGGCGCTCCGTGTTCCTCCGATCTTTGGCAGTGAAGGTGATTGGCACGGGGGGTGGTGCAATGAAAACAAGGTGGCACTCCGTGTTCCCCCGATCTTTGGCAGTGAAGGTGATTGGCACGGGGTGTGGTGGAATGAAGACAAGGTGGCGCTCCGTGTTCCTCCGATCTTTGGCAGTGGAGGTGATTGGCACGGGGGGTGGTGCAATGAAGACAAGGTGACGCTCCATGTTCCTCCGATCTTTGGCAGTGAAGGTGATTGGCACGGGGTGTGGTGCAATGAAGACAAGGTGGCGCTCCATGTTCCCCCGATCTTTGGCAGTGAAGGTGATTGGCACGGGGTGTGGTGCAATGAAGACAAGGTGACGCTCCATGTTCCTCCGATCTTTGGTAGTGAAGGTGATTGGCACGGGGTGTGGTTCAATGAAGACAAGGTGACGCTCCATGTTCCTCCGATCTTTGGCAGTGAAGGTGATTGGCACGGGGGGTGGTGCAATGAAGACAAGGTGGCGCTCCGTGTTCCTCCGATCTTTGGCAGTGAAGGTGATTGGCCCGGGGTGTGGTGCAATGAAGACAAGGTAGCGCTCCATGTTCCTCCTATCTTTGGCAGTGAAGCTGACTGGCACGGGGGGTGGTGCAATGAAGACAAGGTGGCGCTCCGTGTTCCTCCGATCTATGGCAGTGAAGGCGATTTGCACGGGGTGTGGTGCAATGAAGACAAGGTGGCGCTCCGTGTTCCCCCGATCTTTGGCAGTGAAGGCGATTTGCACGGGGTGTGGTGCAATGAAGACAAGGTGGCGCTCCGTGTTCCTCCGATCTTTGGCAGTGAAGGCGATTTGCACGGGGTGTGGTGCAATGAAGACAAGGTGGCGCTCCGTGTTCCTCCGATCTTTGGCAGTGAAGGCGATTTGCACGGGGGGTGGTGCAATGAAGACAAGGTGGTGCTCCATGTTCCCCCGATCTTTGGTAGTGAAGGTGATTGGCACTGGGGGTGGTGCAATGAAGACAAGGTGGCGCTTCATGTTCCTCCGATCTTTGGCAGTGAAGGCGATTGGCACGGGGGGTGGTGCAATGAAGACAAGGTGGCGCTCCGTGTTCCTCCGATCTTTGGCAGTGAAGGTGATTGGCATGGGGTGTGGTGCAATGAAGACAAGGTGGCGCTCCATGTTCCTCCGATCTTTGGCAGTGAAGGTGATTGGCACGGGGGGTGGTGGAATGAAGACAAGGTGGTACTCCATGTTCCCCCGATCTTTGTCAGTGAAGGCGATTGGCACGGGGTGTGGTGCAATGAAGACAAGGTGGCGCTCCATGATCCTCCGATCTTTGGCATTGAAGGTGATTGGCGCGGGGTGTGGTGCAATGAAGACAAGGTGGTGCTCCATGTTCCTCCGATCTTTGGCAGTGAAGGTGATTGGCACGGGGTGTGGTGCAATGAAGACAAGGTAGCGCTCCATGTTCCTCCGATCTTTGGCAGTGAAGGCGATTGGCACGGGGTGTGGTGCAATGAAGACAAGGTGACGCTCCGTGATCCTCCAATCTTTGGCAGTGAAGGTGATTGGCACGGGGTGTGGTGCAATGAAGACAAGGTGGCGCTCCGTGTTCCTCCGATCTTTGGCAGTGAAGGTAATTGGCACGGGGGATGGTGCAATGAAGACAAAGTGTAGCTCCGTGTTCCCCCGATCTTTGGCAGTGAAGGTGATTGGCACGAGGGGGTGGTGCAATGAATACAAGGTGGCGCTTCATGTTCCTCCGATCTTTGGCAGTGAAGGCGATTGGCACGGGGGTGGTGCAATGAAGACATGGTGGCGCTCCATGATCCTCCGATCTTTGGCAGTGAAGGTGATTGGCACGGGGTGTGGTGTAATGAAGACATGGTGGCGCTCCGTGATCCTCCGATCTTTGGCAGTGAAGGCGATTGGCACGGGGTGTGGTGCAATGAAGACATGGAGGCGCTCCGTGTTCCTCCGATCTTTGGCAGTGAAGGTGATTGGCACGGGGGGTGGTGCAATGAAGACAAGGTGACGCTCCATGTTCCTCCGATCTTTGGCAGTGATGGCGATTGGCACGGGGTGTGGTGCAATGAAGACAAGGTGGCGCTCCATGTTCCCCCGATCTTTGGCAGTGAAGGTGGTTGGCACGGGGGGGTGGTGCAATGAAGACAAGGTGGCGCTCCATGTTCCTCCGATCTTTGGCAGTGAAGCTGACTGGCACGGGGGGGGGGGGTGCAATGAAGACAAGGTGGCGCTCCATGATCCTCCGATCTTTGGCAGTGATGGCGATTGGCACGGGGTGTGGTGCAATGAAGACAAGGTGGTGCTCCATGTTCCCCCGATCTTTGGTAGTGAAGGTGATTGGCACGGGGGGGGTGCAATGAAGACAAGGTGGCGCTCCGTGTTCCTCCGATCTATGGCAGTGAAGGCGATTTGCACGGGTTGTGGTGCAATGAAGACAAGGTGGCGCTCCGTGTTCCCCCGATCTTTGGCAGTGAAGGCGATTTGCACGGGGTGTGGTGCAATGAAGACAAGGTGGCGCTCCGTGTTCCTCCGATCTTTGGCAGTGAAGGCGATTTGCACGGGGTGTGGTACAATGAAGACAAGGTGGCGCTCCGTGTTCCCCCGATCATTGGCAGTGAAGGCGATTTGCACGGGGGGTGGTGCAATGAAGACAAGGTGGTGCTCCATGTTCCCCCGATCTTTGGTAGTGAAGGTGATTGGCACTGGGGGTGGTGCAATGAAGACAAGGTGGCGCTTCATGTTCCTCCGATCTTTGGCAGTGAAGGCGATTGGCACGGGGGGTGGTGCAATGAAGACAAGGTGGCGCTCCGTGTTCCTCCGATCTTTGGCAGTGAAGGTGATTGGCATGGGGTGAGGTGCAATGAAGACAAGGTGGCGCTCCATGTTCCTCCGATCTTTGTCAGTGAAGGTGATTGGCACGGGGGGTGGTGCAATGAAGACAAGGTGACGCTCCATGTTCCTCCGATCTTTGGCAGTGAAGGTGATTGGCACGGGGTGTGGTGCAATGAAGACAAGGTGGCGCTCCATGTTCCCCCGATCTTTGGCAGTGAAGGTGATTGGCACGGGGGGGTGGTGCAATGAAGACAAGGTGACGCTCCGTGTTCCTCCGATGTTTGGTAGTGAAGGTGATTGGCACGGGGTGTGGTTCAATGAGGACAAGGTGACGCTCCATGTTCCTCCGATCTTTGGCAGTGAAGTTGATTGGCACGGGGGGTGGTGCAATGAAGACAAGGTGACGCTCCATGTTCCTCCGATCTTTGGCAGTGAAGGTGATTGGCATGGGGTGTGGTTCAATGAAGACAAGGTGGCGCTCCATGTTCCTCCGATCTTTGGCAGTGAAGGTGATTGGCACGGGGTGTGGTGCAATGAAGACAAGGTGGCGCTCCGTGATCCTCCGATCTTTGGCAGTGAAGGTGATTGGCACGGGGGGTGGTGCAATGAAGACAAGGTGGCCCTCCGTGATCCTCCGATCTTTGGCAGAGAAGGTGATTGGCACGGGGTGTGGTGCAATGAAGACAAGGTGGCGCTCCATGTTCCCCCGATCTTTGGCAGTGAAGGTGATTGGCACGGGGTGTGGTGCAATGAAGACAAGGTGGCACTCCGTGTTCCTCCGATCTTTGGCAGTGAAGGTGATTGGCACGGGGTGTGGTGCAATGAAGACAAGCTGGCGCTCCATGTTCCTCCGATCTTTGGCAGTGCAGGTGATTGGCACGGGGTGTGGTGCAATGAAGACAAGGTGGCGCTCCATGTTCCCCCGATCTTTGGCAGTGAAGGCGATTGGCACGGGGGGTGGTGCAATTAAGATAAGGTGGCGCTCCGTGTTCCCCCGATCTTTGGCAGCGAAGGTGATTGGCACGGGGTGTGGTGCAATGAAGATAAGGTGGCGCTCCGTGTTCCCCCGATCTTTGGCAGCGAAGGTGATTGGCACGACGTGTGGTGCAATGAAGACAAGGTGGCGTTCCATGTTCCCCCGATCTTTGGGAGTGAAGGCGATTGGCACGGGGTGTGGTGCAATGAAGACAAGGTGGTGCTCCATGTTCCTCCGATCTTTGGCAGTGAAGGTGATTGGCACGGGGTGTGGTGCAATGAAGACAAGGTAGCGCTCCATGTTCCTCCGATCTTTGGCAGTGAAGGCGATTGGCACGGGGTGTGGTGCAATGAAGACAAGGTGACGCTCCGAGATCCTCCAATCTTTGGCAGTGAAGGTGATTGGCACGGGGTGTGGTGCAATGAAGACAAGGTGGCGCTCCGTGTTCCTCCGATCTTTGGCAGTGAAGGGATTGGCACGGGGGGTGGTGCAATGAAGACAAAGTGGAGCTCCGTGTTCCCCCGATCTTTGGCAGTGAAGGTGATTGGCACGAGGGGGTGGTGCAATGAATACAAGGTGGCGCTTCATGTTCCTCCGATCTTTGGCAGTGAAGGCGATTGGCACGGGGGTGGTGCAATGAAGACATGGTGGCGCTCCATGATCCTCCGATCTTTGGCAGTGAAGGTGATTGGCACGGGGTGTGGTGCAATGAAGACATGGTGGCGCTCCGTGATCCTCCGATCTTTGGCAGTGAAGGCGATTGGCACGGGGTGTGGTGCAATGAAGACATGGAGGCGCTCCGTGTTCCTCCGATCTTTGGCAGTGAAGGTGATTGGCACGGGGGATGGTGCAATGAAGACAAGGTGACGCTCCATGTTCCTCCGATCTTTGGTAGTGAAGGTGATTGGCACGGGGTGTGGTTCAATGAAGACAAGGTGACGCTCCATGTTCCTCCGATCTTTGGCAGTGAAGGTGATTGGCACGAGGGGTGGTGCAATGAAGACAAGGTGGCGCTCCGTGTTCCTCCGATCTTTGCCAGTGAAGGTGATTGGCACGGGGTGTGGTGCAATGAAGACAAGGTAGCGCTCCATGTTCCTCCGATCTTTGGCAGTGAAGCTGACTGGCACGGGGGGTGGTGCAATGAAGACAAGGTGGCGCTCCATGATCCTGCGATCTTTGGCAGTGAAGGCGATTGGCACGGGGTGTGGTGCAATGAAGACAGAGTGGCGCTCCATGTTCCCCCGATCTTTGGCAGTGAAGCTGACTGGCACGGGGGTTGGTGCAATGAAGACATGGTGGCGCTGCATGTTCCTCCGATCTTTGGCAGTGAAGGCGATTGGCACGGGGTGTGGTGCAATGAAGACAAGTTGGCGCTCCATGTTCCCCCGATCTTTGACAGTGAAGGTGATTGGCACGGGGTGTGGTGCAATGAAGACAAGGTGACGCTCCGTGATCCTCCAATCTTTGGCAGTGAAGGTGATTGGCACGGGGTGTGGTGCAATGAAGACAAGGTGGCGCTCCGTGTTCCTCCGATCTTTGGCAGTGAAGGTGATTGGCACGGGGTGTGGTGCAATGAAGACAAGGTGGCGCTCCGTTTTCCTCCGAACTTTGGCAGTGAAGGTGATTGGCACGGGGTGTGGTGCAATGAAGACAAGGTGGCGCTCCGTGTTCCCCCGATCTTTGGGAGTGAAGGTGATTGGCACGGGGTGTGGTGCAATAAAGACATGGTGGCGCTCCATGATCCTCCGATCTTTGGCAGTGAAGGTGATTGGCACGGGGTGTGGTGCAATGAAGACATGGTGACGCTCCGTGATCCTCCGATCTTTGGCAGTGAAGGCGATTGGCACGGGGTGTGGTGCAATGAAGACAAGGTGGCACTCCGTGTTCCACTGATCTTTGGCAGTGAAGGTGATTGGCACGGGGTGTGGTGCAATGAAGACAAGGTGGCGCTCCGAGTTCCTCCGATCTTTGGCAGTGGAGGTGATTGGCACGGGGGGAGGTGCAATGAAGACAAGGTGACGCTCCATGATCCTCCGATCTTTGGCAGTGAAGGTGATTGGCACGGGGTGTGGTGCAATGAAGACAAGGTGGCGCTCCATGTTCCCCCGATCTTTGGCAGTGAAGGTGATTGGCACGGGGTGTGGTGCAATGAAGACAAGGTGACGCTCCATGTTCCTCCGATCTTTGGTAGTGAAGGTGATTGGCACGAGGTGTGGTTCAATGAAGACAAGGTGACGCTCCATGTTCCTCCGATCTTTGGCAGTGAAGGTGATTGGCACGGGGGGTGGTGCAATGAAGACAAGGTGGCGCTCCGTGTTCCTCCGATCTTTGGCAGTGAAGGTCATTGGCACGGGGTGTGGTGCAATGAAGACAAGGTAGCGCTCCATGTTTCTCCGATCTTTGGCAGTGAAGCTGACTGGCACGGGGGGTGGTGCAATGAAGACAAGGTGGCGCTCCATGATCCTGCGATCTTTGACAGTGAAGGCGATTGGCACGGGGTGTGGTGCAATGAAGACAAGGTGGCGCTCCATGTTCCCCCGATCTTTGGCAGTGAAGCTGACTGGCACGTGGGTTGGTGCAATGAAGATATGGTGGCGCTCCATGTTCCTCCGATCTTTGGCAGTGAAGGCGATTGGCACGGGGTGTGGTGCAATGAAGACAAGTTGGCGCTCCATGTTCCCCCGATCTTTGGCAGTGAAGGTGATTGGCACGGGGTGTGGTGCAATGAAGACAAGGTGGCGCTCCATGTTCCTCCGATCTTTGGCAGTGAAGGTGATTGGCACGGGGTGTGGTGCAATGAAGACAAGGTGGCGCTCCGTGATCCTCCGATCTTTGGAAGTGAAGGTGATTGGCACGGGGTGTGGTGCAATGAAGACAAGGTGGCGCTCCGTGATCCTCCGATCTTTGGCAGTGAAGGTGATTGGCATGGGGTGTGGTGCAATGAAGACAAGGTGGCGCTCCATGTTCCCCCGATCTTTGGCAGTGAAGGTGATTGGTACGGGGAGTGGTGCAATGAAGACAAGGTGGCGCTCCGTGTTCCTCCGATCTTTGGCAGTGAAAGTGATTGGCATGGGGTGTGGTGCAATGAAGACAAGGTGGCGCTCCATGTTCCTCCGATCTTTGGCAGTGAAGGTGATTGGCACGGGGTGTGGTGCAATGATGACAAGGTGGCGCTGCATGATCCTCCGATCTTTGGCAGTGAAGGCGATTAGCACGGGGTGTGGTGCAATGAAGACAAGGTGGCGCTCCATGTTCCCCCGATCTTTGGCAGTGAAGGCGATTGGCACGGGGTGTGGTGCAATGAAGACAAGGTGGCGCTCCGTGTTCCCCCGATCTTTGGAAGCGAAGGTGATTGGCACGGGTTGTGGTGCAATGAAGACAAGGTGGTGCTCCATGTTCCTCCGATCTTTGGCAGTGGAGGTGATTGGCACGGGGTGTGGTGCAATGAAGACAAGGTGGCGCTCCGTGTTCCTCCGATCTTTGGCAGTGAAGGTGATTGGCATGGGGTGTGGTTCAATGAAGACAAGGTGGCGCTCCGTGTTCCCCCGATCTTTGGGAGTGAAGGCGATTGGCACGGGGGGTGGTGCAATGAAGACATGGTGGCGCTCCATGTTCATCCGATCTTTGGCAGTGAAGGTGATTGGCACGGGGTGTGGTGCAATGAAGACAAGGTGGCGCTCCGTTTTCCTCCGAACATTGGCAGTGAAGGTGATTGGCACGGGGTGTGGTGCAATGAAGACAAGGTGGCGCTCCGTGTTCCCCCGATCTTTGGGAGTGAAGGTGATTGGCACGGGGTGTGGTGCAATGAAGACATGGTGGCGCTCCATGATCCTCCGATCTTTGGCAGTGAAGGTGATTGGCACGGGGTGTGGTGCAATGAAGACATGGTGGCGCTCCGTGATCCTCCGATCTTTGGCAGTGAAGGCGATTGGCACGGGGTGTGGTGCAATGAAGACATGGAGGCGCTCCGTGTTCCTCCGATCTTTGGCAGTGAAGGTGATTGGCACGGGGGGTGGTGCAATGAAAACAAGGTGGCACTCCGTGTTCCCCCGATCTTTGGCAGTGAAGGTGATTGGCACGGGGTGTGGTGGAATGAAGACAAGGTGGCGCTCCGTGTTCCTCCGATCTTTGGCAGTGGAGGTGATTGGCACGGGGGGTGGTGCAATGAAGACAAGGTGACGCTCCATGTTCCTCCGATCTTTGGCAGTGAAGGTGATTGGCACGGGGTGTGGTGCAATGAAGACAAGGTGGCGCTCCATGTTCCCCCGATCTTTGGCAGTGAAGGTGATTGGCACGGGGTGTGGTGCAATGAAGACAAGGTGACGCTCCATGTTCCTCCGATCTTTGGTAGTGAAGGTGATTGGCACGGGGTGTGGTTCAATGAAGACAAGGTGACGCTCCATGTTCCTCCGATCTTTGGCAGTGAAGGTGATTGGCACGGGGGGTGGTGCAATGAAGACAAGGTGGCGCTCCGTGTTCCTCCGATCTTTGGCAGTGAAGGTGATTGGCACGGGGTGTGGTGCAATGAAGACAAGGTAGCGCTCCATGTTCCTCCTATCTTTGGCAGTGAAGCTGACTGGCACGGGGGGTGGTGCAATGAAGACAAGGTGGCGCTCCGTGTTCCTCCGATCTATGGCAGTGAAGGCGATTTGCACGGGGTGTGGTGCAATGAAGACAAGGTGGCGCTCCGTGTTCCCCCGATCTTTGGCAGTGAAGGCGATTTGCACGGGGTGTGGTGCAATGAAGACAAGGTGGCGCTCCGTGTTCCTCCGATCTTTGGCAGTGAAGGCGATTTGCACGGGGTGTGGTGCAATGAAGACAAGGTGGCGCTCCGTGTTCCTCCGATCTTTGGCAGTGAAGGCGATTTGCACGGGGGGTGGTGCAATGAAGACAAGGTGGTGCTCCATGTTCCCCCGATCTTTGGTAGTGAAGGTGATTGGCACTGGGGGTGGTGCAATGAAGACAAGGTGGCGCTTCATGTTCCTCCGATCTTTGGCAGTGAAGGCGATTGGCACGGGGGGTGGTGCAATGAAGACAAGGTGGCGCTCCGTGTTCCTCCGATCTTTGGCAGTGAAGGTGATTGGCATGGGGTGTGGTGCAATGAAGACAAGGTGGCGCTCCATGTTCCTCCGATCTTTGGCAGTGAAGGTGATTGGCGCGGGGTGTGGTGCAATGAAGACAAGGTGGTGCTCCATGTTCCTCCGATCTTTGGCAGTGAAGGTGATTGGCACGGGGTGTGGTGCAATGAAGACAAGGTAGCGCTCCATGTTCCTCCGATCTTTGGCAGTGAAGGCGATTGGCACGGGGTGTGGTGCAATGAAGACAAGGTGACGCTCCGTGATCCTCCAATCTTTGGCAGTGAAGGTGATTGGCACGGGGTGTGGTGCAATGAAGACAAGGTGGCGCTCCGTGTTCCTCCGATCTTTGGCAGTGAAGGTAATTGGCACGGGGGGTGGTGCAATGAAGACAAAGTGTAGCTCCGTGTTCCCCCGATCTTTGGCAGTGAAGGTGATTGGCACGAGGGGGTGGTGCAATGAATACAAGGTGGCGCTTCATGTTCCTCCGATCTTTGGCAGTGAAGGCGATTGGCACGGGGGTGGTGCAATGAAGACATGGTGGCGCTCCATGATCCTCCGATCTTTGGCAGTGAAGGTGATTGGCACGGGGTGTGGTGTAATGAAGACATGGTGGCGCTCCGTGATCCTCCGATCTTTGGCAGTGAAGGCGATTGGCACGGGGTGTGGTGCAATGAAGACATGGAGGCGCTCCGTGTTCCTCCGATCTTTGGCAGTGAAGGTGATTGGCACGGGGGGTGGTGCAATGAAGACAAGGTGACGCTCCATGTTCCTCCGATCTTTGGCAGTGATGGCGATTGGCACGGGGTGTGGTGCAATGAAGACAAGGTGGCGCTCCATGTTCCCCCGATCTTTGGCAGTGAAGGTGGTTGGCACGGGGGGGTGGTGCAATGAAGACAAGGTGGCGCTCCATGTTCCTCCGATCTTTGGCAGTGAAGCTGACTGGCACGGGGGGGGGGGGGTGCAATGAAGACAAGGTGGCGCTCCATGATCCTCCGATCTTTGGCAGTGATGGCGATTGGCACGGGGTGTGGTGCAATGAAGACAAGGTGGTGCTCCATGTTCCCCCGATCTTTGGTAGTGAAGGTGATTGGCACGGGGGGGGTGCAATGAAGACAAGGTGGCGCTCCGTGTTCCTCCGATCTATGGCAGTGAAGGCGATTTGCACGGGTTGTGGTGCAATGAAGACAAGGTGGCGCTCCGTGTTCCCCCGATCTTTGGCAGTGAAGGCGATTTGCACGGGGTGTGGTGCAATGAAGACAAGGTGGCGCTCCGTGTTCCTCCGATCTTTGGCAGTGAAGGCGATTTGCACGGGGTGTGGTACAATGAAGACAAGGTGGCGCTCCGTGTTCCCCCGATCATTGGCAGTGAAGGCGATTTGCACGGGGGGTGGTGCAATGAAGACAAGGTGGTGCTCCATGTTCCCCCGATCTTTGGTAGTGAAGGTGATTGGCACTGGGGGTGGTGCAATGAAGACAAGGTGGCGCTTCATGTTCCTCCGATCTTTGGCAGTGAAGGCGATTGGCACGGGGGGTGGTGCAATGAAGACAAGGTGGCGCTCCGTGTTCCTCCGATCTTTGGCAGTGAAGGTGATTGGCATGGGGTGAGGTGCAATGAAGACAAGGTGGCGCTCCATGTTCCTCCGATCTTTGTCAGTGAAGGTGATTGGCACGGGGGGTGGTGCAATGAAGACAAGGTGACGCTCCATGTTCCTCCGATCTTTGGCAGTGAAGGTGATTGGCACGGGGTGTGGTGCAATGAAGACAAGGTGGCGCTCCATGTTCCCCCGATCTTTGGCAGTGAAGGTGATTGGCACGGGGGGGTGGTGCAATGAAGACAAGGTGACGCTCCGTGTTCCTCCGATGTTTGGTAGTGAAGGTGATTGGCACGGGGTGTGGTTCAATGAGGACAAGGTGACGCTCCATGTTCCTCCGATCTTTGGCAGTGAAGTTGATTGGCACGGGGGGTGGTGCAATGAAGACAAGGTGACGCTCCATGTTCCTCCGATCTTTGGCAGTGAAGGTGATTGGCATGGGGTGTGGTTCAATGAAGACAAGGTGGCGCTCCATGTTCCTCCGATCTTTGGCAGTGAAGGTGATTGGCACGGGGTGTGGTGCAATGAAGACAAGGTGGCGCTCCGTGATCCTCCGATCTTTGGCAGTGAAGGTGATTGGCACGGGGGGTGGTGCAATGAAGACAAGGTGGCCCTCCGTGATCCTCCGATCTTTGGCAGAGAAGGTGATTGGCACGGGGTGTGGTGCAATGAAGACAAGGTGGCGCTCCATGTTCCCCCGATCTTTGGCAGTGAAGGTGATTGGCACGGGGTGTGGTGCAATGAAGACAAGGTGGCACTCCGTGTTCCTCCGATCTTTGGCAGTGAAGGTGATTGGCACGGGGTGTGGTGCAATGAAGACAAGCTGGCGCTCCATGTTCCTCCGATCTTTGGCAGTGCAGGTGATTGGCACGGGGTGTGGTGCAATGAAGACAAGGTGGCGCTCCATGTTCCCCCGATCTTTGGCAGTGAAGGCGATTGGCACGGGGGGTGGTGCAATTAAGATAAGGTGGCGCTCCGTGTTCCCCCGATCTTTGGCAGCGAAGGTGATTGGCACGGGGTGTGGTGCAATGAAGATAAGGTGGCGCTCCGTGTTCCCCCGATCTTTGGCAGCGAAGGTGATTGGCACGACGTGTGGTGCAATGAAGACAAGGTGGCGTTCCATGTTCCCCCGATCTTTGGGAGTGAAGGCGATTGGCACGGGGTGTGGTGCAATGAAGACAAGGTGGTGCTCCATGTTCCTCCGATCTTTGGCAGTGAAGGTGATTGGCACGGGGTGTGGTGCAATGAAGACAAGGTGGCGTTCCTTGTTCCCCCGATCTTTGGGAGTGAAGGCGATTGGCACGGGGTGTGGTGCAATGAAGACAAGGTGGTGCTCCATGTTCCCCCGATCTTTGGTAGTGAAGGTGATTGGCACGGGGGGGGGGGGGGTGCAATGAAGACAAGGTGGCGCTTCATGTTCCTCCGATCTTTGGCAGTGAAGGCGATTGGCACGGGGGGTGGTGCAATGAAGACATGGTGACGCTCCGTGATCCTCCGATCTTTGGCAGTGAAGGCGATTGGCACGGGGTGTTGTGCAATGAAGACAGAGTGGCGCTCCATGTTCCCCCGATCTTTGGCAGTGAAGCTGACTGGCACGGGGGTTGGTGCAATGAAGACATGGTGGCGCTCCATGTTCCTCCGATCTTTGGCAGTTTAGGTGATTGGCACGGGGTGTGGTGCAATGAAGACAAGTTGGCGCTCCATGTTCCCCCGATCTTTGGCAGTGAAGGTGATTGGCACGGGGTGTGGTGCAATGAAGACAAGGTGACGCTCCGTGATCCTCCAATCTTTGGCAGTGAAGGTGATTGGCACGGGGTGTGGTGCAATGAAGACAAGGTGGCGCTCCGTGTTCCTCCGATCTTTGGCAGTGAAGGTGATTGGCACGGGGTGTGGTGCAATGAAGACAAGGTGGCGCTCCGTTTTCCTCCGAACTTTGGCAGTGAAGGTGATTGGCACGGGGTGTGGTGCAATGAAGACAAGGTGACGCTCCATGTTCCTCCGATCTTTGGCAGTGAAGGTGATTGGCACGGGGGGTGGTGCAATGAAGACAAGGTGACGCTCCATGTTCCTCCGATCTTTGGTAGTGAAGGTGATTGGCACGGGGTGTGGTTCAATGAAGACAAGGTGACGCTCCATGTTCCTCCGATCTTTGGCAGTGAAGGTGATTGGCACGGGGGGTGGTGCAATGAAGACAAGGTGGCGCTCCGTGTTCCTCCGATTTTTGCCAGTGAAGGTGATTGGCACGGGGTGTGGTGCAATGAAGACAAGGTAGCGCTCCATGTTCCTCCGATCTTTGGCAGTGAAGCTGACTGGCACGGGGGGTGGTGCAATGAAGACAAGGTGGCGCTCCATGATCCTGCGATCTTTGGCAGTGAAGGCGATTGGCACGGGGTGTTGTGCAATGAAGACAGAGTGGCGCTCCATGTTCCCCCGATCTTTGGCAGTGAAGCTGACTGGCACGGGGGTTGGTGCAATGAAGACATGGTGGCGCTCCATGTTCCTCCGATCTTTGGCAGTTTAGGTGATTGGCACGGGGTGTGGTGCAATGAAGACAAGTTGGCGCTCCATGTTCCCCCGATCTTTGGCAGTGAAGGTGATTGGCACGGGGTGTGGTGCAATGAAGACAAGGTGACGCTCCGTGATCCTCCAATCTTTGGCAGTGAAGGTGATTGGCACGGGGTGTGGTGCAATGAAGACAAGGTGGCGCTCCGTGTTCCTCCGATCTTTGGCAGTGAAGGTGATTGGCACGGGGTGTGGTGCAATGAAGACAAGGTGGCGCTCCGTTTTCCTCCGAACTTTGGCAGTGAAGGTGATTGGCACGGGGTGTGGTGCAATGAAGACAAGGTGGCGCTCCGTGTTCCCCCGATCTTTGGGAGTGAAGGTGATTGGCACGGGGTGTGGTGCAATGAAGACATGGTGGCGCTCCATGATCCTCCGATCTTTGGCAGTGAAGGTGATTGGCACGGGGTGTGGTGCAATGAAGACATGGTGACGCTCCGTGATCCTCCGATCTTTGGCAGTGAAGGCGATTGGCACGGGGTGTGGTGCAATGAAGACATGGAGGCGCTCCGTGTTCCTCCGATCTTTGGCAGTGAAGGTGATTGGCACGGGGGGTTGTGCAATGAAGACAAGGTGGCACTCCGTGTTCCACCGATCTTTGGCAGTGAAGGTGATTGGCACGGGGTGTGGTGCAATGAAGACAAGGTGGCGCTCCGAGTTCCTCCGATCTTTGGCAGTGGAGGTGGTTGGCACGGGGGGAGGTGCAATGAAGACAAGGTGACGCTCCATGTTCCTCCGATCTTTGGCAGTGAAGGTGATTGGCACGGGGTGTGGTGCAATGAAGACAAGGTGGCGCTCCATGTTCCCCCGATCTTTGGCAGTGAAGGTGATTGGCACGGGGTGTGGTGCAATGAAGACAAGGTGACGCTCCATGTTCCTCCAATCTTTGGTAGTGAAGGTGATTGGCACGGGGTGTGGTTCAATGAAGACAAGGTGACGCTCCATGTTCCTCCGATCTTTGGCAGTGAAGGTGATTGGCACGGGGGGTGGTGCAATGAAGACAAGGTGGCGCTCCGTGTTCCTCCGATCTTTGGCAGTGAAGGTCATTGGCACGGGGTGTGGTGCAATGAAGACAAGGTAGCGCTCCATGTTCCTCCGATCTTTGGCAGTGAAGCTGACTGGCACGGGGGGTGGTGCAATGAAGACAAGGTGGCGCTCCATGATCCTGCGATCTTTGACAGTGAAGGCAATTGGCACGGGGTGTGGTGCAATGAAGACAAGGTGGCGCTCCATGTTCCCCCGATCTTTGGCAGTGAAGCTGATTGGCACGTGGGTTGGTGCAATGAAGACAAGTTGGCGCTCCATGTTCCCCCGATCTTTGGCAGTGAAGGTGATTGGCACGGGGGTTGGTGCAATGAAGACAAGGTGGCGCTCCGTGTTCCCCCGATCTTTGGCAGTGAAGGTGATTGGCACGGGGTGTGGTGCAATGAAGACAAGGTGGCGCTCCATGTTCCTCCGATCTTTGGCAGTGAAGGTGATTGGCACGGGGTGTGGTGCAATGAAGACAAGGTGGCGCTCCGTGATCCTCCGATCTTTGGAAGTGAAGGTGATTGGCACGGGGTGTGGTGCAATGAAGACAAGGTGGCGCTCCGTGATCCTCCGATCTTTGGCAGTGAAGGTGATTGGCATGGGGTGTGGTGCAATGAAGACAAGGTGGCGCTCCATGTTCCCCCGATCTTTGGCAGTGAAGGTGATTGGTACGGGGTGTGGTGCAATGAAGACAAGGTGGCGCTCCGTGTTCCTCCGATCTTTGGCAGTGAAAGTAATTGGCATGGGGTGTGGTGCAATGAAGACAAGGTGGAGCTCCATGTTCCTCCGATCTTTGGCAGTGAAGGTGATTGGCACCGGGTGTGGTGCAATGATGACAAGGTGGCGCTCCATGATCCTCCGATCTTTGGCAGTGAAGGCGATTGGCACGGGGTGTGGTGCAATGAAGACAAGGTGGCGCTCCATGTTCCCCCGATCTTTGGCAGTGAAGGCGATTGGCACGGGGTGTGGTGCAATGAAGACAAGGTGGCGCTCCGTGTTCCCCCGATCTTTGGCAGCGAAGGTGATTGGCACGGGGTGTGGTGCAATGAAGACAAGGTGGTGCTCCATGTTCCTCCGATCTTTGGCAGTGGAGGTGATTGGCACGGGGTGTGGTGCAATGAAGACAAGGTGGCGCTCCGTGTTCCTCCGATCTTTGGCAGTGAAGGCGATTGGCACGGGGTGTGGTGCAATGAAGACAAGGTGGCGCTCCGTGTTCCCCCGATCTTTGGGAGTGAAGGCGATTGGCACGGGGTGTGGTGCAATGAAGACAAGGTGGTGCTCCATGTTCCCCTGATCTTTGGTAGTGAAGGTGATTGGCACGGGGGGTGGTGCAATGAAGACAAGGTGGCGCTCCATGTTCCCCCGATCTTTGGTAGTGAAGGTGATTGGCACGGGGGGTGGTGCAATGAAGACAAGGTGGCGCTTCATGTTCCTCCGAGCTTTGGCAGTGAAGGCGATTGGCACAGGGGATGGTGCAATTAAGATAAGGTGGCGCTCCGTGTTCCCCCGATCTTTGGCAGCGAAGGTGATTGGCACGGGGTGTGGTGCAATGAAGATAACGTGGCGCTCCGTGTTCCCCCGATCTTTGGCAGCGAAGGTGATTGGCACGGCGTGTGGTGCAATGAAGACAAGGTGGCGCTCCATGTTCCTCCGATCTTTGGCAGTGAAGGTGATTGGCACGGGGTGTGGTGCAATGAAGACAAGGTGGCGCTCCATGTTCCACTGATCTTTGGGAGTGAAGGCGATTGGCACGGGGTGTGGTGCAATGAAGACAAGGTGGTGCTCCATGTTCCCCCGATCTTTGGTAGTGAAGGTGATTGGCACGGGGGGTGGTGCAATGAAGACAAGGTGGCGCTCCGTGTTCCTCCGATCTTTGGCAGTGAAGGCGATTTGCACGGGGTGTGGTGCAATGAAGACAAGGTGGCGCTCCGTGTTCCCCCGATCTTTGGCAGTGAAGGCGATTTGCACGGGGTGTGGTGCAATGAAGACAAGGTGGCGCTCCGTGTTCCTCCGATCTTTGGCAGTGAAGGCGATTTGCACGGGGGGTGGTGCAATGAAGACAAGGTGGCGCTCCATGTTCCTCCAATCTTTGGCAGTGAAGGTGATTTGCACGGGGGGTGGTGGAATGAAGACAAGGTGGTGCTCCATGTTCCCCCGATCTTTGGCAGTGAAGGCGATTGGCACGGGGTGTGGTGCAATGAAGACAAGGTGGTGCTCCATGTTCCTCCGATCTTTGGCAGTGAAGGTGATTCGCACGGGGTGTGGTGCAATGAAGACAAGGTGGCGCTCCATGTTCCCCCGATCTTTGGCAGTGAAGCTGATTGGCACGGGGTGTGGTGCAATGAAGACAAGGTGGCGCTCCATGATCCTCCGATCTTTGGCAGTGAAGGTGATTGGCGCGGGGTGTGGTGCAATGAAGACAAGGTGGTGCTCCATGTTCCTCCGATCTTTGGCAGTGAAGGTGATTGGCACGGGGTGTGGTGCAATGAAGACAAGGTAGCGCTCCATGTTCCTCCGATCTTTGGCAGTGAAGGCGATTGGCACGGGGTGTGGTGCAATGAAGACAAGGTGACACTCCGTGATCCTCCAATCTTTGGCAGTGAAGGTGATTGGCACGGGGTGTGGTGCAATGAAGACAAGGTGGCGCTCCGTGACCCTCCGATCTTTGGCAGTGAAGGTGATTGGCACGGGGGGTGGTGCAATGAAGACAAGGTGGCGCTCCGTGTTCCCCCGATCTTTGGCAGTGAAGGTGATTGGCACGAGGGGGTGGTGCAATGAAGACAAGGTGGCGCTTCTTGTTCCTCCGATCTTTGGCTGTGAAGGCGATTGGCACGGGGGGTGGTGCAATGAAGACATGGTGGCGCTCCATGTTCATCCGATCTTTGGCAGTGAAGGTGATTGGCACGGGGTGTGGTGCAATGAAGACAAGGTGGCGCTCCGTTTTCCTCCGAACATTGGCAGTGAAGGTGATTGGCACGGGGTGTGGTGCAATGAAGACAAGGTGGCGCTCCGTGTTCCCCCGATCTTTGGGAGTGAAGGTGATTGGCACGGGGTGTGGTGCAATGAAGACATGGTGGCGCTCCATGATCCTCCGATCTTTGGCAGTGAAGGTGATTGGCACGGGGTGTGGTGCAATGAAGACATGGTGGCGCTCCGTGATCCTCCGATCTTTGGCAGTGAAGGCGATTGGCACGGGGTGTGGTGCAATGAAGACATGGAGGCGCTCCGTGTTCCTCCGATCTTTGGCAGTGAAGGTGATTGGCACGGGGGGTGGTGCAATGAAAACAAGGTGGCACTCCGTGTTCCCCCGATCTTTGGCAGTGAAGGTGATTGGCACGGGGTGTGGTGGAATGAAGACAAGGTGGCGCTCCGTGTTCCTCCGATCTTTGGCAGTGGAGGTGATTGGCACGGGGGGTGGTGCAATGAAGACAAGGTGACGCTCCATGTTCCTCCGATCTTTGGCAGTGAAGGTGATTGGCACGGGGTGTGGTGCAATGAAGAAAAGGTGGCGCTCCATGTTCCCCCGATCTTTGGCAGTGAAGGTGATTGGCACGGGGTGTGGTGCAATGAAGACAAGGTGACGCTCCATGTTCCTCCGATCTTTGGTAGTGAAGGTGATTGGCACGGGGTGTGGTTCAATGAAGACAAGGTGACGCTCCATGTTCCTCCGATCTTTGGCAGTGAAGGTGATTGGCACGGTGGGTGGTGCAATGAAGACAAGGTGGCGCTCCGTGTTCCTCCGATCTTTGGCAGTGAAGGTGATTGGCACGGGGTGTGGTGCAATGAAGACAAGGTAGCGCTCCATGTTCCTCCTATCTTTGGCAGTGAAGCTGACTGGCACGGGGGGTGGTGCAATGAAGACAAGGTGGCGCTCCGTGTTCCTCCGATCTTTGGCAGTGAAGGTGATTGGCATGGGGTGTGGTGCAATGAAGACAAGGTGGCGCTCCATGTTCCTCCGATCTTTGGCAGTGAAGGTGATTGGCACGGGGGGTGGTGGAATGAAGACAAGGTGGTGCTCCATGTTCCCCCGATCTTTGGCAGTGAAGGCGATTGGCACGGGGTGTGGTGCAATGAAGACAAGGTGGTGCTCCATGTTCCTCCGATCTTTGGCAGTGAAGGTGATTGGCACGGGGTGTGGTGCAATGAAGACAAGGTAGCGCTCCATGTTCCTCCGATCTTTGGCAGTGAAGGCGATTGGCACGGGGTGTGGTGCAATGAAGACAAGGTGACGCTCCGAGATCCTCCAATCTTTGGCAGTGAAGGTGATTGGCACGGGGTGTGGTGCAATGAAGACAAGGTGGCGCTCCGTGTTCCTCCGATCTTTGGCAGTGAAGGGATTGGCACGGGGGGTGGTGCAATGAAGACAAAGTGGAGCTCCGTGTTCCCCCGATCTTTGGCAGTGAAGGTGATTGGCACGAGGGGGTGGTGCAATGAATACAAGGTGGCGCTTCATGTTCCTCCGATCTTTGGCAGTGAAGGCGATTGGCACGGGGGTGGTGCAATGAAGACATGGTGGCGCTCCATGATCCTCCGATCTTTGGCAGTGAAGGTGATTGGCACGGGGTGTGGTGCAATGAAGACATGGTGGCGCTCCGTGATCCTCCGATCTTTGGCAGTGAAGGCGATTGGCACGGGGTGTGGTGCAATGAAGACATGGAGGCGCTCCGTGTTCCTCCGATCTTTGGCAGTGAAGGTGATTGGCACGGGGGATGGTGCAATGAAGACAAGGTGACGCTCCATGTTCCTCCGATCTTTGGTAGTGAAGGTGATTGGCACGGGGTGTGGTTCAATGAAGACAAGGTGACGCTCCATGTTCCTCCGATCTTTGGCAGTGAAGGTGATTGGCACGAGGGGTGGTGCAATGAAGACAAGGTGGCGCTCCGTGTTCCTCCGATCTTTGCCAGTGAAGGTGATTGGCACGGGGTGTGGTGCAATGAAGACAAGGTAGCGCTCCATGTTCCTCCGATCTTTGGCAGTGAAGCTGACTGGCACGGGGGGTGGTGCAATGAAGACAAGGTGGCGCTCCATGATCCTGCGATCTTTGGCAGTGAAGGCGATTGGCACGGGGTGTGGTGCAATGAAGACAGAGTGGCGCTCCATGTTCCCCCGATCTTTGGCAGTGAAGCTGACTGGCACGGGGGTTGGTGCAATGAAGACATGGTGGCGCTGCATGTTCCTCCGATCTTTGGCAGTGAAGGCGATTGGCACGGGGTGTGGTGCAATGAAGACAAGTTGGCGCTCCATGTTCCCCCGATCTTTGACAGTGAAGGTGATTGGCACGGGGTGTGGTGCAATGAAGACAAGGTGACGCTCCGTGATCCTCCAATCTTTGGCAGTGAAGGTGATTGGCACGGGGTGTGGTGCAATGAAGACAAGGTGGCGCTCCGTGTTCCTCCGATCTTTGGCAGTGAAGGTGATTGGCACGGGGTGTGGTGCAATGAAGACAAGGTGGCGCTCCGTTTTCCTCCGAACTTTGGCAGTGAAGGTGATTGGCACGGGGTGTGGTGCAATGAAGACAAGGTGGCGCTCCGTGTTCCCCCGATCTTTGGGAGTGAAGGTGATTGGCACGGGGTGTGGTGCAATAAAGACATGGTGGCGCTCCATGATCCTCCGATCTTTGGCAGTGAAGGTGATTGGCACGGGGTGTGGTGCAATGAAGACATGGTGACGCTCCGTGATCCTCCGATCTTTGGCAGTGAAGGCGATTGGCACGGGGTGTGGTGCAATGAAGACAAGGTGGCACTCCGTGTTCCACTGATCTTTGGCAGTGAAGGTGATTGGCACGGGGTGTGGTGCAATGAAGACAAGGTGGCGCTCCGAGTTCCTCCGATCTTTGGCAGTGGAGGTGATTGGCACGGGGGGAGGTGCAATGAAGACAAGGTGACGCTCCATGATCCTCCGATCTTTGGCAGTGAAGGTGATTGGCACGGGGTGTGGTGCAATGAAGACAAGGTGGCGCTCCATGTTCCCCCGATCTTTGGCAGTGAAGGTGATTGGCACGGGGTGTGGTGCAATGAAGACAAGGTGACGCTCCATGTTCCTCCGATCTTTGGTAGTGAAGGTGATTGGCACGAGGTGTGGTTCAATGAAGACAAGGTGACGCTCCATGTTCCTCCGATCTTTGGCAGTGAAGGTGATTGGCACGGGGGGTGGTGCAATGAAGACAAGGTGGCGCTCCGTGTTCCTCCGATCTTTGGCAGTGAAGGTCATTGGCACGGGGTGTGGTGCAATGAAGACAAGGTAGCGCTCCATGTTTCTCCGATCTTTGGCAGTGAAGCTGACTGGCACGGGGGGTGGTGCAATGAAGACAAGGTGGCGCTCCATGATCCTGCGATCTTTGACAGTGAAGGCGATTGGCACGGGGTGTGGTGCAATGAAGACAAGGTGGCGCTCCATGTTCCCCCGATCTTTGGCAGTGAAGCTGACTGGCACGTGGGTTGGTGCAATGAAGATATGGTGGCGCTCCATGTTCCTCCGATCTTTGGCAGTGAAGGCGATTGGCACGGGGTGTGGTGCAATGAAGACAAGTTGGCGCTCCATGTTCCCCCGATCTTTGGCAGTGAAGGTGATTGGCACGGGGTGTGGTGCAATGAAGACAAGGTGGCGCTCCATGTTCCTCCGATCTTTGGCAGTGAAGGTGATTGGCACGGGGTGTGGTGCAATGAAGACAAGGTGGCGCTCCGTGATCCTCCGATCTTTGGAAGTGAAGGTGATTGGCACGGGGTGTGGTGCAATGAAGACAAGGTGGCGCTCCGTGATCCTCCGATCTTTGGCAGTGAAGGTGATTGGCATGGGGTGTGGTGCAATGAAGACAAGGTGGCGCTCCATGTTCCCCCGATCTTTGGCAGTGAAGGTGATTGGTACGGGGAGTGGTGCAATGAAGACAAGGTGGCGCTCCGTGTTCCTCCGATCTTTGGCAGTGAAAGTGATTGGCATGGGGTGTGGTGCAATGAAGACAAGGTGGCGCTCCATGTTCCTCCGATCTTTGGCAGTGAAGGTGATTGGCACGGGGTGTGGTGCAATGATGACAAGGTGGCGCTGCATGATCCTCCGATCTTTGGCAGTGAAGGCGATTAGCACGGGGTGTGGTGCAATGAAGACAAGGTGGCGCTCCATGTTCCCCCGATCTTTGGCAGTGAAGGCGATTGGCACGGGGTGTGGTGCAATGAAGACAAGGTGGCGCTCCGTGTTCCCCCGATCTTTGGAAGCGAAGGTGATTGGCACGGGTTGTGGTGCAATGAAGACAAGGTGGTGCTCCATGTTCCTCCGATCTTTGGCAGTGGAGGTGATTGGCACGGGGTGTGGTGCAATGAAGACAAGGTGGCGCTCCGTGTTCCTCCGATCTTTGGCAGTGAAGGTGATTGGCATGGGGTGTGGTTCAATGAAGACAAGGTGGCGCTCCGTGTTCCCCCGATCTTTGGGAGTGAAGGCGATTGGCACGGGGGGTGGTGCAATGAAGACATGGTGGCGCTCCATGTTCATCCGATCTTTGGCAGTGAAGGTGATTGGCACGGGGTGTGGTGCAATGAAGACAAGGTGGCGCTCCGTTTTCCTCCGAACATTGGCAGTGAAGGTGATTGGCACGGGGTGTGGTGCAATGAAGACAAGGTGGCGCTCCGTGTTCCCCCGATCTTTGGGAGTGAAGGTGATTGGCACGGGGTGTGGTGCAATGAAGACATGGTGGCGCTCCATGATCCTCCGATCTTTGGCAGTGAAGGTGATTGGCACGGGGTGTGGTGCAATGAAGACATGGTGGCGCTCCGTGATCCTCCGATCTTTGGCAGTGAAGGCGATTGGCACGGGGTGTGGTGCAATGAAGACATGGAGGCGCTCCGTGTTCCTCCGATCTTTGGCAGTGAAGGTGATTGGCACGGGGGGTGGTGCAATGAAAACAAGGTGGCACTCCGTGTTCCCCCGATCTTTGGCAGTGAAGGTGATTGGCACGGGGTGTGGTGGAATGAAGACAAGGTGGCGCTCCGTGTTCCTCCGATCTTTGGCAGTGGAGGTGATTGGCACGGGGGGTGGTGCAATGAAGACAAGGTGACGCTCCATGTTCCTCCGATCTTTGGCAGTGAAGGTGATTGGCACGGGGTGTGGTGCAATGAAGACAAGGTGGCGCTCCATGTTCCCCCGATCTTTGGCAGTGAAGGTGATTGGCACGGGGTGTGGTGCAATGAAGACAAGGTGACGCTCCATGTTCCTCCGATCTTTGGTAGTGAAGGTGATTGGCACGGGGTGTGGTTCAATGAAGACAAGGTGACGCTCCATGTTCCTCCGATCTTTGGCAGTGAAGGTGATTGGCACGGGGGGGGGTGCAATGAAGACAAGGTGGCGCTCCGTGTTCCTCCGATCTTTGGCAGTGAAGGTGATTGGCACGGGGTGTGGTGCAATGAAGACAAGGTAGCGCTCCATGTTCCTCCTATCTTTGGCAGTGAAGCTGACTGGCACGGGGGGTGGTGCAATGAAGACAAGGTGGCGCTCCGTGTTCCTCCGATCTTTGGCAGTGAAGGTGATTGGCACGGGGGGTGGTGCAATGAAGACAAGTTGGCGCTCCATGTTCCTCCGATCTTTGGCAGTGAAGGTGATTGGCACGGGGGGTGGTGCAATGAAGACATGGTGGCGCTCCATGTTCCTCCGATCTTTGGCAGTGAAGGCGATTGGCACGGGGTGTGGTGCAATGAAGACAAGGTGGCGCTCCATGTTCCCCCAATCTTTGGCAGTGAAACTGACAGGCACGGCGGTTGGTGCAATGAAGACATGGTGGCGCTCCATGTTCCTCCGATCTTTGGCAGTGAAGGCGATTGGCACGGGGTGTGGTGCAATGAAGACAAGGTGGCGCTCCGTGTTCCTCCGATCTTTGGCAGAGAAGGTGATTGGCATGGGGTGTGGTGCAATGAAGACAAGGTGGCGCTCCATGTTCCTCCGATCTTTGGCAGTGAAGGTGATTGGCACGGGGGGTGGTGGAATGAAGACAAGGTGGTGCTCCATGTTCCCCCGATCTTTGGCAGTGAAGGCGATTGGCACGGGGTGTGGTGCAATGAAGACAAGGTGGTGCTCCATGTTCCTCCGATCTTTGGCAGTGAAGGTGATTGGCACGGGGTGTGGTGCAATGAAGACAAGGTGGCGCTCCATGTTCCCCCGATCTTTGGCAGTGAAGCTGATTGGCACGGGGTGTGGTGCAATGAAGACAAGGTGGCGCTCCATGATCCTCCGATCTTTGGCATTGAAGGTGATTGGCGCGGGGTGTGGTGCAATGAAGACAAGGTGGTGCTCCATGTTCCTCCGATCTTTGGCAGTGAAGGTGATTGGCACGGGGTGTGGTGCAATGAAGACAAGGTAGCGCTCCATGTTCCTCCGATCTTTGGCAGTGAAGGCGATTGGCACGGGGTGTGGTGCAATGAAGACAAGGTGACGCTCCGTGATCCTCCAATCTTTGGCAGTGAAGGTGATTGGCACGGGGTGTGGTGCAATGAAGACAAGGTGGCGCTCCGTGTTCCTCCGATCTTTGGCAGTGAAGGTGATTGGCACGGGGGGTGGTGCAATGAAGACAAAAGTGGAGCTCCGTGTTCCCCCGATCTTTGGCAGTGAAGGTGATTGGCACGAGGGGGTGGTGCAATGAATACAAGGTGGCGCTTCATGTTCCTCCGATCTTTGGCAGTGAAGGCGATTGGCACGGGGGTGGTGCAATGAAGACATGGTGGCGCTCCATGATCCTCCGATCTTTGGCAGTGAAGGTGATTGGCACGGGGTGTGGTGCAATGAAGACATGGTGGCGCTCCGTGATCCTCCGATCTTTGGCAGTGAAGGCGATTGGCACGGGGTGTGGTGCAATGAAGACATGGAGGCGCTCCGTGTTCCTCCGATCTTTGGCAGTGAAGGTGATTGGCACGGGGGGTGGTGCAATGAAGACAAGGTGACGCTCCATGTTCCTCCGATCTTTGGTAGTGAAGGTGATTGGCACGGGGTGTGGTTCAATGAAGACAAGGTGACGCTCCATGTTCCTCCGATCTTTGGCAGTGAAGGTGATTGGCACGAGGGGTGGTGCAATGAAGACAAGGTGGCGCTCCGTGTTCCTCCGATCTTTGCCAGTGAAGGTGATTGGCACGGGGTGTGGTGCAATGAAGACAAGGTAGCGCTCCATGTTCCTCCGATCTTTGGCAGTGAAGCTGACTGGCACGGGGGGTGGTGCAATGAAGACAAGGTGGCGCTCCATGATCCTGCGATCTTTGGCAGTGAAGGCGATTGGCACGGGGTGTGGTGCAATGAAGACAGAGTGGCGCTCCATGTTCCCCCGATCTTTGGCAGTGAAGCTGACTGGCACGGGGGTTGGTGTAATGAAGACATGGTGGCGCTGCATGTTCCTCCGATCTTTGGCAGTGAAGGCGATTGGCACGGGGTGTGGTGCAATGAAGACAAGTTGGCGCTCCATGTTCCCCCGATCTTTGGCAGTGAAGGTGATTGGCACGGGGTGTGGTGCAATGAAGACAAGGTGACGCTCCGTGATCCTCCAATCTTTGGCAGTGAAGGTGATTGGCACGGGGTGTGGTGCAATGAAGACAAGGTGGCGCTCCGTGTTCCTCCGATCTTTGGCAGTGAAGGTGATTGGCACGGGGTGTGGTGCAATGAAGACAAGGTGGCGCTCCGTGTTCCCCCGATCTTTGGGAGTGAAGGTGATTGGCACGGGGTGTGGTGCAATGAAGACATGGTGGCGCTCCATGATCCTCCGATCTTTGGCAGTGAAGGTGATTGGCACGGGGTGTGGTGCAATGAAGACATGGTGACGCTCCGTGATCCTCCGATCTTTGGCAGTGAAGGCGATTGGCACGGGGTGTGGTGCAATGAAGACAAGGTGGCACTCCGTGTTCCACTGATCTTTGGCAGTGAAGGTGATTGGCACGGGGTGTGGTGCAATGAAGACAAGGTGGCGCTCCGAGTTCCTCCGATCTTTGGCAGTGGAGGTGATTGGCACGGGGGGAGGTGCAATGAAGACAAGGTGACGCTCCATGTTCCTCCGATCTTTGGCAGTGAAGGTGATTGGCACGGGTTGTGGTGCAATGAAGACAAGGTGGCGCTCCATCTTCCCCCGATCTTTGGCAGTGAAGGTGATTGGCACGGGGTGTGGTGCAATGAAGACAAGGTGACGCTCCATGTTCCTCCGATCTTTGGTAGTGAAGGTGATTGGCACGGGGGGTGGTGCAATGAAGACAAGGTGGCGCTCCGTGTTCCTCCGATCTTTGGCAGTGAAGGTCATTGGCACGGGGTGTGGTGCAATGAAGACAAGGTAGCGCTCCATGTTTCTCCGATCTTTGGCAGTGAAGCTGACTGGCACGGGGGGTGGTGCAATGAAGACAAGGTGGCGCTCCATGATCCTGCGATCTTTGACAGTGAAGGCGATTGGCACGTGGTGTGGTGCAATGAAGACAAGGTGGCGCTCCATGTTCCCCCGATCTTTGGCAGTGAAGCTGACTGGCACGTGGGTTGGTGCAATGAAGACATGGTGGCGCTCCATGTTCCTCCGATCTTTGGCAGTGAAGGCGATTGGCACGGGGTGTGGTGCAATGAAGACAAGTTGGCGCTCCATGTTCCCCCGATCTTTGGCAGTGAAGGTGATTGGCACGGGGTGTGGTGCAATGAAGACAAGGTGGCGCTCCATGTTCCTCCGGTCTTTGGCAGTGAAGGTGATTGGCACGGGGTGTGGTGCAATGAAGACAAGGTGGCGCTCCATGATCCTCCGATCTTTGGAAGTGAAGGTGATTGGCACGGGGTGTGGTGCAATGAAGACAAGGTGGCGCTCCGTGATCCTCCGATCTTTGGCAGTGAAGGTGATTGGCATGGGGTGTGGTGCAATGAAGACAAGGTGGCGCTCCATGTTCCCCCGATCTTTGGCAGTGAAGGTGATTGGTACGGGGTGTGGTGCAATGAAGACAAGGTGGCGCTCCGTGTTCCTCCGATCTTTGGCAGTGAAAGTGATTGGCATGGGGTGTGGTGCAATGAAGACAAGGTGGCGCTCCATGTTCCTCCGATCTTTGGCAGTGAAGGTGATTGGCACGGGGTGTGGTGCAATGATGACAAGGTGGCGCTCCATGATCCTCCGATCTTTGGCAGTGAAGGCGATTAGCACGGGGGGTGGTGCAATGAAGACAAGGTGGCGCTCCATGTTCCCCCGATCTTTGGCAGTGAAGGCGATTGGCACGGGGTGTGGTGCAATGAAGACAAGGTGGCGCTCCGTGTTCCCCCGATCTTTGGCAGCGAAGGTGATTGGCACGGGGTGTGGTGCAATGAAGACAAGGTGGTGCTCCATGTTCCTCCGATCTTTGGCAGTGGAGGTGATTGGCACGGGGTGTGGTGCAATGAAGACAAGGTGGCGCTCCGTGTTCCTCCGATCTTTGGCAGTGAAGGTGATTGGCATGGGGTGTGGTTCAATGAAGACAAGGTGGCGCTCCGTGTTCCCCCGATCTTTGGTAGTGAAGGTGATTGGCACGGGGGGTGGTGCAATGAAGACAAGGTGGCGCTTCATGTTCCTCCGAGCTTTGGCAGTGAAGGCGATTGGCACGGGGGGTGGTGCAATTAAGATAAGGTGGCGCTCCGTGTTCCCCCTATCTTTGGCAGCGAAGGTGATTGGCACGGGGTGTGGTGCAATGAAGATAAGGTGGCGCTCCGTGTTCCCCCGATCTTTGGCAGCGAAGGTGATTGGCACTGCGTGTGGTGCAATGAAGACAAGGTGGCGCTCCATGTTCCTCCGATCTTTGGCAGTGAAGGTGATTGGCACGGGGTGTGGTGCAATGAAGACAAGGTGGCGCTCCATGTTCCACCGATCTTTGGGAGTGAAGGCGATTGGCACGGGGTGTGGTGCAATGAAGACAAGGTGGTGCTCCATGTTCCCCCGATCTTTGGTAGTGAAGGTGATTGGCACGGGGGGTGGTGCAATGAAGACAAGGTGGCGCTCCGTGTTCCTCCGATCTTTGGCAGTGAAGGCGATTTGCACGGGGTGTGGTGCAATGAAGACAAGGTGGCGCTCCGTGTTCCCCCGATCTTTGGCAGTGAAGGCGATTTGCACGGGGTGTGGTGCAATGAAGACAAGGTGGCGCTCCGTGTTCCTCCGATCTTTGGCAGTGAAGGCGATTGGCACGGGGTGTGGTGCAATGAAGACAAGGTGGCGCTCCATGTTCCCCCGATGTTTGGCAGTGAAACTGACTGGCACGGCGGTTGGTGCAATGAAGACATGGTGGCGCTCCATGTTCCTCCGATCTTTGGCAGTGAAGGCGATTGGCACGGGGTGTGGTGCAATGAAGACAAGGTGGCGCTCCGTGTTCCTCCGATCTTTGGCAGTGAAGGTGATTGGCATGGGGTGTGGTGCAATGAAGACAAGGTGGCGCTCCATGTTCCTCCGATCTTTGGCAGTGAAGGTGATTGGCACGGGGGGTGGTGGAATGAAGACAAGGTGGTGCTCCATGTTCCCCCGATCTTTGGCAGTGAAGGCGATTGGCGCGGGGTGTGGTGCAATGAAGACAAGGTGACGCTCCGTGATCCTCCAATCTTTGGCAGTGAAGGTGATTGGCACGGGGTGTGGTGCAATGAAGACAAGGTGGCGCTCCGTGTTCCTCCGATCTTTGGCAGTGAAGGTGATTGGCACGGGGGGTGGTGCAATGAAGACAAAGTGGAGCTCCGTGTTCCCCCGATCTTTGGCAGTGAAGGTGATTGGCACGAGGGGGTGGTGCAATGAATACAAGGTGGCGCTTCATGTTCCTCCGATCTTTGGAGCCTGGCTAGTTGGCTAAGAGAATGGAATGTGGGTGAGAGCTGACAACATTGGTGTAAAATGATAACAGGTTGGTACCATGTGGCAACTCTGTAAAAAGGTGATAACGGCTAGCCAGGCGAGCTGAGCAGTAGCAGCAGGCAGGGACCTCGCAGAGAGGAAAGGGGGAGAGAGAGGGGAAAGGGGGAACACAAAGAGAGAGAACAGGAAATCACGTGACCACTGCAGAGCCTGCCAAGAGCAGTGAGGGACGAGGCCAGAGGACCGCTGGGAGGTGAGGGGTTGGGTAAGAGAGTATTGAGCATGTCACTGCACATTGCGCGTCATTCCTATGGTAAACGTTACTGTGTTAACATAGGCTGTGTACTATGCGTATAAAATTAATTGCATTCGTGTGCTCAACCCCAGTTGGTTACTATATTGGATACATTATATATTTGAGGTAAGTGTTGGAATAACACTGTTTATTTTATTTTATGCTAATCAATGTTTACCATTTGATTGATGTATTTTTATTTTGTTTCGTTTTAGATAATTGGCATACCTGGTGTTGGGAGAGAGAAACCCCGTTCCACTGAAGCCTAGGAGAAGGGAAAAGCAGGGCTTTTTACAAAGCAAGGTAAGATTTTTTGAAAATGAAATATTTAAAACCTGGTTATTTATATTTTATTTATTTTTTGTTTATGAAAGATGCTATTGCGAATGGATATACTCATGGTGGTTTATTTTATTTCTTTTATAGAGTCTGAGCCTGACAACTGCTGTTGAGAACGTGTGTGTTTGGGGCCATTGCTGAAAAGTCTACGGCTGAAAACTGTGGTGAGATTGTTTCTTTTATAAAAATCATGTCTTTTGCCACTGCTAGCTTAACTTGGGAACCCCTTGACTCTTGTTTTAAAAAGCGTGTTTGCTCTGGCCGCGTAGTGAATGTTAGAGAGAGAGTTTAATCCCCAAAGACTTTGTCGAATCATGTTTTGACATTTTTAAAGAACAAATTTGTACAGCGCAAAGGTTGCATACGGCTTTAAAGGTCAATACACAACTCGTGTGCGATTTCATTTACAAAAACAAGGACGGTGAGCATAAAAAACATTTTATATTGGCAGTAAAATGTAAGAACTTTTGATAGCCGATAATCTGAACGAGTGGTATCAATCCCATGTGGTCAATGCCTTGCTATCAAAATTTGATAAACTGCAACAAGGACCAAGTGGTTTAGCGTTAGACAAAATCCATTACCTGCAAATCAACATTTGTCATTTCAACCCGTTGAATGCTGGGTCTAGCTTTATTAAAACACCACCATCAATAGCTTCGAAAAAGGCTGTGGTGAATATTGAAAATTTTGATGATGAATGTTTTCGGTGGGCTGTGGCTGCGTATTTGCAGCCAGCTCAAGACCGTCATGTTAACAGACCAGCAAAGTACAAGGCCAAGTTTGATGAATTAAAACAAGCATTAAATTTAACTCGAGTGTCATTCCCTATGGACTTAACCGAGATCCATAGGTTTGAACAAGATAACCAGGATTTTTCGTTCATGGTGTATGGCCTTGATGGTGATGAGATTGTGGGTCCTCTTTATGCCACAAAAGAACCGAAACGACATCACATTCAACTTTTATATCTGTCTTACGGAGAGGTGAGTCACTATTGCCTGATTAATAGCTTATGTAGATTGCTAAGCAGTCAAACGTCTAAGGACAAGCGTTCAAAACATATTTGTGATCTTTGCTTGCAATATTTTAAAACCCCTACGCTTTTAGAACGTCATAGGGTAGATTGTGTTTCTCAGGAAGCGGTGAGACTGATATTGCCACAAAGGGACAAGGCTGTGTTAAAGTTTAAGGATATTCATAAGCGTGACACTGTTCCCTATGTGGTGTATGCAGATTTCGAAGCTCTCACCTCACCCATGGCGGGATGTGAACCAGATCCCACTTTGTGCTCAACCACACCCATTCAAAAACATGAACCTTTTGCCATAGGATTTAATGTGGTGTGTGCCTATGACCCCACACAATCCGTTTACAAATACCGTGAGGGGCCAGATTGTGCCAGATGGTTTTTGGATGAACTTGTTAAATTGGCCGACCATGTACAGGGATTACTGGCCCACCCAGTACCCATGAGCCTAACGCCACAACAGCAACAGCAGTATGAGCATGCCACGACACGCCATATTTGCGAAAAGCCACTGATCAGTGCTGAAGACACCGTTCGTGATCACTCGCACTTTACGGGAGAGTTTCGTGGAGCTGCGCATAGTAAATGCAATTTGAACTTTTCAGCTCCTCGTTTCATTAGTGTCCTTTTCCACAATCTGGAAAATTATGACATTCAGTTTTTGATTCGTGAATTGGGTCATGTCAACAAGGGCTCGTTTACCATTATCCCCCAAAACAATGAGCGTTTTACAGCCCTGACATGGCGGTTGAGCAACTTAGCATTAGATTTTTGGATTCCTTTGAAGTTTATGGCATCCTCGCAAGACAGTCTTGTGAATGGCTTGAATGAAGAGGAATTAAATAATACCAGAATTCATTTTAATGATCCCAAGCAATTTCAATTGTGCATTCGGAAAGGTATATTCCCGTATGATTTCTGCAACAGCTGGGACGTATTAAAGCAAACAAAATTCCCACCACAAGAGAAATTTTACTCAAAACTAACACGCAGTACCGTTTCCGATGAAGACTATGCACATGCATGTCAAGTTTGGCGAGTGTTTGGCATTAAGACGCTAAGTGAATATGCTATGCATTACCTAAAACTGGATGTATTGTTGCTCACTGATGTGTTTGAAAAATTCCGTAACTTGTGTCAACACATTTACGGTCTTGACCCGGCTCACTATTATACGAGTCCTGGGCTCTCGTTTGATGCCGCTTTAAAATACACTCAAGTGGAATTGGATTTACTCACTGATGTAGACATGGTTCTATTTTTTGAAAAGGGCATTCGCGGTGGCTTTGTGTCACTTAACCAGCGCCATGCCGAAGCGAACAATGTCTACATGCCTGATTATTCACCAGACAAACCAGAATCGTACTTAATGTACTATGACGTGAATAATTTGTATGGTTACGCCATGAGTCAGCCTTTGCCCTATGGGAAGTTTGCTTGGCTGACAGAGAAACAAGTGTCTGAATTTGATGTAAACATGGCTAGCCAAGAAACAGGCCGTGGATATGTCTTAGAAGTGGATATTGAATATCCCTCATCCTTGTATGATCAACATGCTGATTACCCATTCTGCCTAGAGCAAATGGTTCCCCCTGACAGTAAAGTGAAAATTGAAAAACTCATGGGCACACATTACAACAAAAATCGGTATGTGCTAAAATATCCAAATGTTGGTGCAATGCCTCGCCCAAGGCTTGGTGTTGAAGAAAATCCTTAGGGGTATTTCTTTTGCTCAAAAACCATGGTTCAAGCCATACATGCAACTCAACACAGAGCACCGACTAATGGCAACACAGCAGTTTGAAATTATTTTTTTCAAATTAATGAACAACTGCATCTATGGCAAGTCCATGGAGAATCTCCGCAAATACCGTGACATTAAATTGGTGAATGTCTGGGAAGGACGTTACGGTGCCCGGCGGTACATTGTTAAGCCAAATTTCAAATCGATCAACATTATCGATGAGGATTTGGCCACTATTGAATTGAGTAGGACAAGTGTGACCATGGATAAGCCCATTTACTTGGGCCAAGTCATTTTAGACTTTTCTAAATCTGTCATGTATCGATTCCACTATGAGTTTGCCATTTTGAGGACGTCTCTCTTTTGTATATGGATACGGACTCATTCATTTACCACATTCGCCACTGCAACCCCTATGACGTCATGAGGCAGCATAGTGACTGGTTCGACACCTCTTCGTATAGTGCTGACAAAATGTTTACTGACATCCATACGTACCAAGCGGATGACCCATTTTGTGTCTCATTGCGTGAAAAAATTCTCGGGAAAGATCCTGGTGTAACTGAGTTTTCATTGCTCAATGATGTGATAGTGCATACCGCACCTCGATCTTCGAAATGTAGGATTATCGTGCCAGAGAATATACGAAGTATGCTCTTGGCGTATTTCCATGAATCCTGTTTTGGATTACATTTTGGTATGACGAAGACTTTCCATAAAATCTCCCAGGAATTCTTCTGGCCTCATTTGAAAGCGGATGCTTTCGCTTTCGTCCGAAAATGTGTTACGTGTCAACGTTCTAAGCCAGCAAAGAATTCTCGCATTGGACTTCACCACGCTGTAACGATGTCGTATCCTAGTGAGCGCCTCTTTATAGATTATTTTGGTCCCCTAGTTAGATCGTCTTCTGGTCATCAAGCTATACTTACTGTCATTGATGGATTTTCCAAATTTGTATGGTTATTTCCTGTCAGGGAAATCACCACACGTACCACTGTTAGGCTTTTGACTAATCATATTTTTGGTGTTTTTGGTCCTCCAAAGATTTTAGTGTCCGATAACGCGAGCGTTTTCCGGTCCAAGTCTTTTAGATCAATGTGTTTTTCTTGGGGAATTGATCATGTCTTTTTGGCACCCTACCACCCTCAGCCAAATCACGTTGAAAGGTATCATCGTAACTTGAAGGCTTGCTTGAGTGCGTTCCACAACGCAGATCAGTCACGTTGGGACGCAAATCTTCAGTTTTTCTCCTTAGGATTTAACAACTGCTCTTCATGAATCGACGAATTCTACCTCTTCGGAATTGTTTTTAGGAAGGCGTATTGTTGATCCACTTCAGCTTCAGTGAAAAATAGATTATCTGGCTGCGCCATCCAGCCGTACCTCAGTCAAAGAAAAATGGGAAGTTGCTGTACGGCATCTGAAAAGGGCACGAGATCGCGTGGCGTCTCGCTATAACAAGGGTAGGCAACCTGTTTGTTTTCAGGTGAATGATGACGCTCTAGTGCGCCTACACCCACAGAGTTCGGCCAAGAAAAAGAGTCAGCTAAGCTAATGCTTCGCTGGAGCACTCCCAAAACTATCACTAGATTTTTAACACCTGTCACTGTTGAATTGATCTCGAAGGAGAATCCCACCGACGTATCCAGAGCTCACATATCTCAATTGAAACCATTTATTGTGTAACCTTCTTATTTGCTGTGATTAATGTTGTCCTTTTTCTGCGTAGGTTAGCCAATCATAATTTGATTATGTTATTCAAGGAAGCAAGTATCCATATGGCGTCTCCTTGGCCTGCCTATTATTGAACCAATTTTGACCGAGGCAGAGCCAAGTACAAATTTTCAAGCTCAAGAAAGAAAATAATACAAGAAGAAATAGGCCTACATACTCTGTGTAACTTAATATTTATTGCAAAAATAATATGTATTTTTGCGAATTCGGCCAGTAGAGAATTTATATTCTATAAATAATGGACACGTTATATCGCTTCTTTGTTATTTTAATACGTCACTTTCACGATGGGTATAAGGGATATGGCAGACTTCGGCGACAAAAGGGTGAAAGTCTTTTGTTTTATGATTTTCGCCGTGTCTCTGTCTATTTTTCTTCTCATTGTAACGCTCAGGCGAACCGTAATACCATTATGACAAGCTCAGGTATCGTCAAAGGAACGCGCGCCTTTGGGGACCCCGAAGGAGTTCTGTCCAGATATTGCGATCGCCGAAGCGATCTGATTATTTTTATATATTACTTCCTTTTATAACTGTATTCTTTCTGATACTACTCAATTGCATAAGTGATTGTCATAGCGATACCCCTCCCCCCTCATATTTTGTGTACTGTTATAGATGTTTGACAAACCACCTGTGTGATAAGGATGTTGTGTATTTTTGAACACTTGGGACTTGATTTATTTCAAAGCGGTGGTGCTTAGTGATGTAAAAAGAAAAATCCTTTATTGTTATAAATCATTTTTCTTTTGGGGGGTGGCGTGGATCCTGAGCCATGTTTAACACATCTCTTTTCTTTATTTCTTTGGTGGCCGTCCCGGTAGACTCATGTAAGAAACTGTTTCCACTAATTATTATTGTAAGTTATGTATTGTTTATAATCATCTTCCCCGTTTGAAAGTGACTGTATTTGACCCCTAGGTGAAGGGTACTCTTTTCTTGGTGTGTGTTATTCAGGCCGGGTTTCTTTGTGTGTTCGATTTCACTATTCATTAAATTTCCATTTCTTTATCCATGTGTCTTATTTAGTAGTGTTTGACGATCGGGCTGCTCTAGGCCTAACTTATTCTAGCTTTCTAGCACCAGGAGGGTATTCCTACCACTCGCCGTGGGACCACCTTCACGGAGTCTGGAGTCGCTCGGCACATCTGGCCTGCAAATACGGGCCCAGCACAGGTCAGAAATTAACAGCCATTTCCACTGCGTACTCCTTTCTTTTCTAGTTGGTTCCAGTGATGCAGCTAGTAGGCACGCCAAGAATATGTTGATTTTAAAAAGGGCGGTGCAGCCTGTTATATCTCTACTATTCTCAGCCAGCCTTTCTGTCACTATTCCCATCTCTTCTCTTATACAAGTCTTCATCTCCCTGAATTCCTTAAATTATTCTCGAAGTATGTCCCGGAGGTCATTTTGTGACACTTCCTTCACAATTTCTCTTTTGACAACAAACCTCATTCACGTCCAACATTTCTAGTTTACATATATAAATCAGAAAGAATGACTTTTCTTATTATGTTCACTTACTCATTTTGATGATTTACACTTGGGTCACTGGCTTCATCCTGGGATTCTTGTTTTATATCCTAGAGAAAAGAATGAACCATGAATTTCTATGCTTCTACACAACAAATAACATATAATATAACTCGACAGCATCACTCAACAGAAAGTAAGGACATGTCAGCTTTACTTTCCTTTCGCAAATGTGGGAATGGTACTACTTAATAGGAAGAGAATACTTCTTTCTACTCCTCACCCTATTTCAATCTGATGAAAGAGTACACAGAGGTAACAAAGTGCCTTTATCCTAAAACGTAAATGAACATAAAGAGAAACAACACACATAATGGATCACTGAGGACAAAGAACAAATCATACAAGAATAGACATCTTAGTGCTTGCTGTGAGAGTCACTTCGACACATAACTGCTCTCCAGTGCTGACGGAAAGGCATCCGGCTATAAAACCCGTTGCTTCATAGGGTCTCTTTCCACCTCTCACCCAACCCTGTAGAGACGGGATTGTTAAGGTTAGAAATACATACAACCTCACACCCGTTAAACAATTACGAATGAGAAATTAGAAAAACAGTGATTAAGATTTTCCAGTGTTAGCATACAAACATGTTGCTCCTTATGTTTGGCACACAACTTCCTGCTTGAAGTAGATACACACTCCCGCTGAACCTAATGACCTCATGTTAGGCACACAACTCCCAGCTTGAAGTAGATACACACTCCGCTGAACTTAATGACCTCATGTTTGGCACACAACTCCCAGCTTGAAGTAGATACACTCTCCCGCTGAACCTAATGACCTTATGTTTGGCACACAACTCCCAGCTTGAAGTGGATACACACTCCCACTGAACCTAATGACCTCATGTTTGGCACACAACTCCCAGCTTGAAGTAGATACACACTCCCGCTGAACTTAATGACCTCATGTTTGGCACACAACTCCCAGCTTGAAGTAGATACACTCTCCCGCTGAACCTAATGACCTTATGTTTGGCACACAACTCCCAGCTTGAAGTAGATACACACTCCCGCTGAACTTAATGACCTCATGTTTGGCACACAACTCCCAGCTTGAAGTAGATACACACTCCCGCTGAACTTAATGACCTTATGTTTGGCACACAACTCCCAGCATGAAGTAGATACACACTCCCGCTGAACTTAATGACCTCATGTTTGGCACACAACTCCCAGCTTGAAGTAGATACACTCTCCCGCTGATCCTAATGACCTTATGTTTGGAACACAACTCCCAGCTTGAAGTAGATACACACTCCCGCTGAACATAATGACCTCATGTTTGGCACACAACTCCCAGCTTGAAGTAGATACACTCTCCCGCTGAACCTAATGACCTTATGTTTGGCACAACACTCCCAGCTTGAAGTAGATACACACTCCCGCTGAACCTAATGACCTCATGTTTGGCACACAACTCCCAGCTTGAAGTAGATACACTCTCCCGCTGAACCTAATGACCTTATGTTTGGCACACATCTCCCAGCTTTAAGTAGATACACACTCCCGCTGAACCTAATGACCTCATGTTTGGCACACATCTCCCAGCTTGAAGTAGATACACTCTCCCGCTGAACCTAATGACCCTATGTTTGGCACACAACTCCCAGCTTGAAGTAGATACACACTCCCGCTGAACCTAATAACCTTATGATTGGCACACAACTCCCAGCTTGAAGTAGATACACACTCCCGCTGAACTTAATGACCTCATATTTGGCACATAACTCCCAGCTTGAAGTAGATACACACTCCCGCTGAACTTAATGACCTAATGTTTGGCACACAACTCCCAGCTTGAAGTAGATACACACTCCCGCTGAACTTAATGACCTCATGTTTGGCACACAACTCCCAGCTTGAAGTGGATACACACTCCCGCTGAACCTAATGACCTCATGTTATGCACACAACTCCCAGCTTGAAGTAGATACAAACTCCCGCTGAACTTAATGACCTCATGTTTGGCACACAACTCCCAGCTTGAAGTAGATACACTCTCCCGCTGAACCTAATGACCTTATGTTTGGCACACAACTCCCAGCTTGAAGTGGATACACACTCCCACTGAACCTAATGACCTCATGTTTGGCACACAACTCCCAGCTTGAAGTAGATACACACTCCCGCTGAACCTAATGACCTCATGTTATGCACACAACTCCCAGCTTGAAGTAGATACAAACTCCCGCTGAACCTAATGACCTTATGTTTGGCACACAACACCCAGCTTGAAGTAGATACACACTCCCGCTGAACTTAATGACCTCATGTTTGGCACACAACTCCCAGCTTGAAGTAGATACACTCTCCCGCTGAACCTAATGACCTTATGTTTGGCACACAACTCCCAGCTTGAAATAGATACACACTCCCGCTGAACCTAATGACCTCATGTTTGGCACACAACTCCCAGCTTGAAGTAGATACACTCTCCCGCTGAACCTAATGACCTTATGTTTGGCACAACACTCCCAGCTTGAAGTAGATACACACTCCCGCTGAACCTAATGACCTCATGTTTGGCACACAACTCCCAGCTTGAAGTAGATACACTCTCCCGCTGAACCTAATGACCTCATGTTTGGCACACAACTCCCTGCTTGAAGTAGAAACACGCTCCCGCTGAACATAATGACCTCATGTTTGGCTCAAAACTCCCTGTTTGAAGTAGATACACTCTCCCGCTGAACCTAATGACCTTATGTTTGGCACACAACTCCCAGCTTGAAGTGGATACACACTCCCGCTGAACCTAATGACTTCATGTTTGGCACACAACTCCCAGCTTGAAGTAGATACACACTCCCGCTGAACCTAATGACCTCATGTTTGGCACAAAACTCCCAGCTTGAAGTAGATACACACTCCCGCTGAACCTAATGACCTCATGTTTGGCACACAACTCCCAGCTTGAAGTAGATACACACTCCCGCTGAACCTAATGACCTTATGTTTGGCACACAACTCCCTGCTTGAAGTAGATACACGCTCCCCCTGAACATAATGACCTCATGTTTGGCTCAAAACTCCCTGCTTGAAGTAGATACACTCTCCCGCTGAACCTAATGACCTTATGTTTGTCACACAACTCCCAGCTTGAAGTAGATACACACTCCCGCTGAACCTAATGACCTCATGTTTGGCACACAACTCCCAGCTTGAAGTAGATACACTCTCCCGCTGAACCTAATGACCTCATGTTTGGCACACAACTCCCTGCTTGAAGTAGATACACGCTCCCGCTGAACATAATGACCTCATGTTTGGCTCAAAACTCCCTGCTTGAAGTAGATACACTCTCCCGCTGAACCTAATGACCTTATGTTTGGCACACAACCCCCTGCTTGAAGTAGATACACGCTCCCTCTGAAACTAATGACCTCATGTTTGGCACAAAACTCCCTGCTTGAAGTAGATACACTCTCCCGCTGAACCTAATGACCTAATGTTTGGCACACAACTCCCTGCTTGAAGTAGGTACACGATCCCGCTGAACCTAATGACCTCATGTTTGGCACACAACTCCCAGCTTGAAGTAGATACACACTCCCTCTGAACCTAATGACCTCATGTTTGGCACAAAACTCCCAGCTTGAAGTAGATACACACTCCCGCTGAACCTAATGACCTCATGTTTGGCACAAAACTCCCTGCTTGAAGTAGATACACACTCTTCCGCTGAACCTAATGACCTTATGTTAGGCACAAAACTCCCTGCTTGAAGAAGATACACTCTCCCGCTGAACCTAATGACCTTATGTTTGGCACACAACTCCCAGCTTGAAGTAGATACACACTCCCGCTGAACCTAATGACCTCATGTTCGGCACACAACACCCTGCTTGAAGTAGATACACGCTCCCGCTGAACCTAATGACCTCATGTTTGGCACAAAACTCCCTGCTTGAAGTAGATACACACTCCCGCTGAACCTAATGACCTCATGTTTGGATCAAAACTCCCAGCTTGAAGTAGATACACACTCCCGCTGAACCTAATGACCTCATGTTTGGCACAAAACTCCCTGCTTGAAGTAGATACACTCTCCCGCTGAACCTAATGACCTTATGTTTGGCACAAAACTCCCTGCTTGAAGTAGATACACTCTCCCGCTGAACCTAATGACCTTATGTTTGGCACACAACTCCCAGCTTGAAGTAGATACACACTACCGCTGAACCTAATGACCTCATGTTTGGCACACAATACCCTGCTTGAAGTAGATACACGCTCCCGCTGAACCTAATGACCTCATATTTGGCACACAACTCCCAGCTTGTAGTAGATACACACTCCCGCTGAACCTAATGACCTCACGTTTGGCACACAACTCCCAGCTTGAAGTGGATACACACTCCCGCTGAACCTAATGACCTCATGTTTGGCACACAACTCCCAGCTTGAAGTAGATACACACTCCCGCTGAACCGAATGACCTCATGTTTGGCACACAACTCCCAGCTTGAAGTAGATACACACTCCCGCTGAACTTAATGACCTCATATTTGGCACAAAACTCCCAGCTTGAAGTAGATACACACTCCCGCTGAACTTAATGACCTAATGTTTGGCACACAACTCCCAGCTTGAAGTAGATACACACTCCCGCTGAACACAATGACCTCATGTTTGGCACACAACTCCCAGCTTGAAGTAGATACACACTCCCGCTGAACTTAATGACCTCATGTTTGGCACACAACTCCCAGCTTGAAGTAGATACCCTCTCCCACTGAACCTAATGACCTTATGTTTGGCACACAACTCCCAGCTTGGAGTAGATACACACTCCCGCTGAACTTAATGACCTCATGTTTGGCACACAACTCCCAGCTTGAAGTAGAGACACACTCCCGCTGAACCTAATGACCTTATGTTTGGCACAAAACTCCCTGCTTGAAGTAGATACACTCTCCCACTGAACCTAATGACCTTATGTTTGGCACAAAACTCCCTGCTTGAAGTAGATACACTCTCCCGCTGAACCTAATGACATTATGTTTGGCACACAACTCCCAGGTTGAAGTGGATACACACTCCCGCTGAACCTAATGACCTCATGTTAGGCACACAACTCCCAGCTTGAAGTAGATACACACTCCTGCTGAACTTAATGACCTCATGTTTGGCACACAACTCCCAGCTTGAAGTAGATACACTCTCCCGTTGAACCTAATGACCTTATGTTTGGCACACAACTCCCAGCTTGAAGTGGATACACACTCCCACTGAACCTAATGACCTCATGTTTGGCACACAACTCCCACCTTGAAGTAGATACACACTCCCGCTGAACTTAATGACCTCATGTTTGGCACACAACTCCCAGCTTGAAGTAGATACACTCTCCCGCTGAACCTAATGACCTTATGTTTGGCACACAACTCCCAGCTTGAAGTAGATACACACTCCCGCTGAACTTAATGACCTCATGTTTGGCACACAACTCCCAGCTTGAAGTAGATACACACTCCCGCTGAACTTAATGACCTTATGTTTGGCACACAACTCCCAGCTTGAAGTAGATACACACTCCCGCTGAACTTAATGACCTCATGTTTGGCACACAACTTGAAGTAGATACACTCTCCCGCTGATCCTAATGACCTTATGTTTGGCACACAACTCCCAGCTTGAAGTAGATACACACTCCCGCTGAACATAATGACCTCATGTTTGGCACACAACTCCCAGCTTGAAGTAGATACACTCTCCCGCTGAACCTAATGACCTTATGTTTGGCACAACACTCCCAGCTTGAAGTAGATACACACTCCCGCTGAACCTAATGACCTCATGTTTGGCACACAACTCCCAGCTTGAAGTAGATTCACTCTCCCGCTGAACCTAATGACCTTATGTTTGGCACACATCTCCCAGCTTTAAGTAGATACACACTCCCGCTGAACCTAATGACCTCATGTTTGGCACACATCTCCCAGCTTGAAGTAGATACACTCTCCCGCTGAACCTAATGACCTTATGTTTGGCACACAACTCCCAGCTTGAAGTAGATACACACTCCCGCTGAACCTAATAACCTTATGATTGGCACACAACTCCCAGCGTGAAGTAGATACACACTCCCGCTGAACTTAATGACCTCATATTTGGCACAAAACTCCCAGCTTGAAGTAGATACACACTCCCGCTGAACTTAATGACCTAATGTTTGGCACACAACTCCCAGCTTGAAGTAGATACACACTCCCGCTGAACTTAATGACCTCATGTTTGGCACACAACTCCCAGCTTGAAGTAGATACACACTCCCGCTGAACTTAATGACCTCATGTTTGGCACACAACTCCCAGCTTGAAGTAGATACACTCTCCCACTGAACCTAATGACCTTATGTTTGGCACACAACTCCCAGCTTGAAGTAGATACACACTCCCGCTGAACCTAATGACCTTATGTTTGGCACAAAACTCCCTGCTTGAAGTAGATACACTCTCCCACTGAACCTAATGACCTTATGTTTGGCACAAAACTCCCTGCTTGAAGTAGATACACTCTCCCGCTGAACCTAATGACCTTATGTTTGGCACACAACTCCCAGCTTGAAGTGGATACACACTCCCGCTGAACCTAATGACCTCATGTTAGGCACACAACTCCCAGCTTGAAGTAGATACACACTCCCGCTGAACTTAATGACCTCATGTTTGGCACAAAACTCCCAGCTTGAAGTAGATACACTCTCCCGCTGAACCTAATGACCTTATGTTTGGCACACAACTCCCAGCTTGAAGTGGATACACACTCCCACTGAACCTAATGACCTCATGTTTGGCACACAACTCCCAGCTTGAAGTAGATACAAACTCCCGCTGAACTTAATGACCTCATGTTTGGCACACAATCCCAGCTTGAAGTAGATACACTCTCCCGCTGAACCTAATGACCTTATGTTTGGCACACAACTCCCAGCTTGAAGTAGATACACACTCGCGCTGAACTTAAAGACCTCATGTTTGGCACACAACTCCCAGCTTGAAGTAGATACACACTCCCGCTGAACTTAATGACCTTATGTTTGGCACACAACTCCCAGCTTGAAGTAGATACACACTCCCGCTGAACTTAATGACCTCATGTTTGGCACACAACTCCCAGCTTGAAGTAGATACACACTCCCGCTGAACTTAATGACCTCATGTTTGGCACACAACTCCCAGCTTGAAGTAGAGAAACACTCCCGCTGAACCTAATGACCTTATGTTTGGCACAAAACTCCCTGCTTGAAGTAGATACACTCTCCCACTGAACCTAATGACCTTATGTTTGGCACAAAACTCCCTGCTTGAAGTAGATACACTCTCCCGCTGAACCTAATGACATTATGTTTGGCACACAACTCCCAGGTTGAAGTGGATACACACTCCCGCTGAACCTAATGACCTCATGTTAGGCACACAACTCCCAGCTTGAAGTAGATACACACTCCCGCTGAACTTAATGACCTCATGTTTGGCACACAACTCCCAGCTTGAAGTAGATACACTCTCCCGTTGAACCTAATGACCTTATGTTTGGCACACAACTCCCAGCTTGAAGTGGATACACACTCCCACTGAACCTAATGACCTCATGTTTGGCACACAACTCCCAGCTTGAAGTAGATACACACTCCCGCTGAACTTAATGACCTCATGTTTGGCACACAACTCCCAGCTTGAAGTAGATACACTCTCCCGCTGAACCTAATGACCTTATGTTTGGCACACAACTCCCAGCTTGAAGTAGATACACACTCCCGCTGAACTTAATGACCTCATGTTTGGCACACAACTCCCAGCTTGAAGTAGATACACACTCCCGCTGAACTTAATGACCTTATGTTTGGCACACAACTCCCAGCTTGAAGTAGATACACACTCCCGCTGAACTTAATGACCTCATGTTTGGCACACAACTTGAAGTAGATACACTCTCCCGCTGATCCTAATGACCTTATGTTTGGCACACAACTCCCAGCTTGAAGTAGATACACACTCCCGCTGAACATAATGACCTCATGTTTGGCACACAACTCCCAGCTTGAAGTAGATACACTCTCCCGCTGAACCTAATGACCTTATGTTTGGCACAAAACTCCCAGCTTGAAGTAGATACACACTCCCGCTGAACCTAATGACCTCTTGTTTGGCACACAACTCCCAGCTTGAAGTAGATTCACTCTCCAGCTGAACCTAATGACCTTATGTTTGGCACACATCTCCCAGCTTTAAGTAGATACACACTCCCGCTGAACCTAATGACCTCATGTTTGGCACACATCTCCCAGCTTGAAGTAGATACACTCTCCCGCTGAACCTAATGACCTTATGTTTGGCACACAACTCCCAGCTTGAAGTAGATACACACTCCCGCTGAACCTAATAACCTTATGATTGGCACACAACTCCCAGCTTGAAGTAGATACACACTCCCGCTGAACTTAATGACCTCATATTTGGCACAAAACTCCCAGCTTGAAGTAGATACACACTCCCGCTGAACTTAATGACCTAATGTTTGGCACACAACTCCCAGCTTGAAGTAGATACACACTCCCGCTGAACTTAATGACCTCATGTTTGGCACACAGCTCCCAGCTTGAAGTAGATACACACTCCCGCTGAACTTAATGACCTCATGTTTGGCACACAACTCCCAGCTTGAAGTAGATACACTCTCCCACTGAACCTAATGACCTTATGTTTGGCACACAACTCCCAGCTTGAAGTAGATACACACTCCCGCTGAACCTAATGACCTTATGTTTGGCACAAAACTCCCTGCTTGAAGTAGATACACTCTCCCACTGAACCTAATGACCTTATGTTTGGCACAAAACTCCCTGCTTGAAGTAGATACACTCTCCCGCTGAACCTAATGACATTATGTTTGGCACACAACTCCCAGCTTGAAGTGGATACACACTCCCGCTGAACCTAATGACCTCATGTTAGGCACAGAACTCCCAGCTTGAAGTAGATACACACTCCCGCTGAACTTAATGACCTCATGTTTGGCACAAAACTCCCAGCTTGAAGTAGATACACTCTCCCGCTGAACCTAATGACCTTATGTTTGGCACACAACTCCCAGCTTGAAGTGGATACACACTCCCACTGAACCTAATGACCTCATGTTTGGCACACAACTCCCAGCTTGAAGTAGATACAAACTCCCGCTGAACTTAATGACCTCATGTTTGGCACACAATCCCAGCTTGAAGTAGATACACTCTCCCGCTGAACCTAATGACCTCATGTTTGGCACACAACTCCCTGCTTGAAGTAGAAACACGCTCCCGCTGAACATAATGACCTCATGTTTGGCTCAAAACTCCCTGCTTGATGTAGATACACTCTCCCGCTGAACCTAATGACCTTATGTTTGGCACACAACTCCCAGCTTGAAGTGGATACACACTCCCGCTGAACCTGATGACTTCATGTTTGGCACACAACTCCCAGCTTGAAGTAGATACACACTCCCGCTGAACCTAATGACCTCATGTTTGGCACAAAACTCCCAGCTTGAAGTAGATACACACTCCCGCTGAACCTAATGACCTCATGTTTGGCACACAACTCCCAGCTTGAAGTAGATACACACTCCCGCTGAACCTAATGACCTTATGTTTGGCACACAACTCCCTGCTTGAAGTAGATACACGCTCCCCCTGAACATAATGACCTCATGTTTGGCTCAAAACTCCCTGCTTGAAGTAGATACACTCTCCCGCTGAACCTAATGACCTTATGTTTGTCACACAACTCCCAGCTTGAAGTAGATACACACTCCCGCTGAACCTAATGACCTCATGTTTGGCACACAACTCCCAGCTTGAAGTAGATACACTCTCCCGCTGAACCTAATGACCTCATGTTTGGCACACAACTCCCTGCTTGAAGTAGATACACGCTCCCGCTGAACATAATGACCTCATGTTTGGCTCAAAACTCCCTGCTTGAAGTAGATACACTCTCCCGCTGAACCTAATGACCTTATGTTTGGCACACAACTCCCTGCTTGAAGTAGATACACGCTCCCTCTGAAACTAATGACCTCATGTTTGGCACAAAACTCCCTGCTTGAAGTAGATACACTCTCCCGCTGAACCTAATGACCTTATGTTTGGCACACAACTCCCTGCTTGAAGTAGGTACACGATCCCGCTGAACCTAATGACCTCATGTTTGGCACACAACTCCCAGCTTGAAGTAGATACACACTCCCTCTGAACCTAATGACCTCATGTTTGGCACAAAACTCCCAGCTTGAAGTAGATACACACTCCCGCTGAACCTAATGACGTCATGTTTGGCACAAAACTCCCTGCTTGAAGTAGATACACACTCTTCCGCTGAACCTAATGACCTTATGTTAGGCACAAAACTCCCTGCTTGAAGAAGATACACTCTCCCGCTGAACCTAATGACCTTATGTTTGGCACACAACTCCCAGCTTGAAGTAGATACACACTCCCGCTGAACCTAATGACCTCATGTTCGGCACACAACACCCTGCTTGAAGTAGATACACGCTCCCGCTGAACCTAATGACCTCATGTTTGGCACAAAACTCCCTGCTTGAAGTAGATACACACTCCCGCTGAACCTAATGACCTCATGTTTGGCACAAAACTCCCAGCTTGAAGTAGATACACACTCCCGCTGAACCTAATGACCTCATGTTTGGCACAAAACACCCTGCTTGAAGTAGATACACTCTCCCGCTGAACCTAATGACCTTATGTTTGGCACAAAACTCCCTGCTTGAAGTAGATACACTCTCCCGCTGAACCTAATGACCTTATGTTTGGCACACAACTCCCAGCTTGAAGTAGATACACACTACCGCTGAACCTAATGACCTCATGTTTGGCACACAATACCCTGCTTGAAGTAGATACACGCTCCCGCTGAACCTAATGACCTCATATTTGGCACACAACTCCCAGCTTGTAGTAGATACACACTCCCGCTGAACCTAATGACCTCACGTTTGGCACACAACTCCCAGCTTGAAGTGGATACACACTCCCGCTGAACCTAATGACCTCATGTTTGGCACACAACTCCCAGCTTGAAGTAGATACACACTCCCGCTGAACCGAATGACCTCATGTTTGGCACACAACTCCCAGCTTGAAGTAGATACACACTCCCGCTGAACTTAATGACCTCATATTTGGCACAAAACTCCCAGCTTGAAGTAGATACACACTCCCGCTGAACTTAATGACCTAATGTTTGGCACACAACTCCCAGCTTGAAGTAGATACACACTCCCGCTGAACACAATGACCTCATGTTTGGCACACAACTCCCAGCTTGAAGTAGATACACACTCCCGCTGAACTTAATGACCTCATGTTTGGCACACAACTCCCAGCTTGAAGTAGATACCCTCTCCCACTGAACCTAATGACCTTATGTTTGGCACACAACTCCCAGCTTGAAGTAGATACACACTCCCGCTGAACTTAATGACCTCATGTTTGGCACACAACTCCCAGCTTGAAGTAGAGACACACTCCCGCTGAACCTAATGACCTTATGTTTGGCACAAAACTCCCTGCTTGAAGTAGATACACTCTCCCACTGAACCTAATGACCTTATGTTTGGCACAAAACTCCCTGCTTGAAGTAGATACACTCTCCCGCTGAACCTAATGACATTATGTTTGGCACACAACTCCCAGGTTGAAGTGGATACACACTCCCGCTGAACCTAATGACCTCATGTTAGGCACACAACTCCCAGCTTGAAGTAGATACACACTCCTGCTGAACTTAATGACCTCATGTTTGGCACACAACTCCCAGCTTGAAGTAGATACACTCTCCCGTTGAACCTAATGACCTTATGTTTGGCACACAACTCCCAGCTTGAAGTGGATACACACTCCCACTGAACCTAATGACCTCATGTTTGGCACACAACTCCCAGCTTGAAGTAGATACACACTCCCGCTGAACTTAATGACCTCATGTTTGGCACACAACTCCCAGCTTGAAGTAGATACACTCTCCCGCTGAACCTAATGACCTTATGTTTGGCACACAACTCCCAGCTTGAAGTAGATACACACTCCCGCTGAACTTAATGACCTCACGTTTGGCACACAACTCCCAGCTTGAAGTAGATACACACTCCCGCTGAACTTAATGACCTTATGTTTGGCACACAACTCCCAGCTTGAAGTAGATACACACTCCCGCTGAACTTAATGACCTCATGTTTGGCACACAACTTGAAGTAGATACACTCTCCCGCTGATCCTAATGACCTTATGTTTGGCACACAACTCCCAGCTTGAAGTAGATACACACTCCCGCTGAACATAATGACCTCATGTTTGGCACACAACTCCCAGCTTGAAGTAGATACACTCTCCCGCTGAACCTAATGACCTTATGTTTGGCACAACACTCCCAGCTTGAAGTAGATACACACTCCCGCTGAACCTAATGACCTCATGTTTGGCACACAACTCCCAGCTTGAAGTAGATTCACTCTCCCGCTGAACCTAATGACCTTATGTTTGGCACACATCTCCCAGCTTTAAGTAGATACACACTCCCGCTGAACCTAATGACCTCATGTTTGGCACACATCTCCCAGCTTGAAGTAGATACACTCTCCCGCTGAACCTAATGACCTTATGTTTGGCACACAACTCCCAGCTTGAAGTAGATACACACTCCCGCTGAACCTAATAACCTTATGATTGGCACACAACTCCCAGCTTGAAGTAGATACACACTCCCGCTGAACTTAATGACCTCATATTTGGCACAAAACTCCCAGCTTGAAGTAGATACACACTCCCGCTGAACTTAATGACCTAATGTTTGGCACACAACTCCCAGCTTGAAGTAGATACACACTCCCGCTGAACTTAATGACCTCATGTTTGGCACACAACTCCCAGCTTGAAGTAGATACACACTCCCGCTGAACTTAATGACCTCATGTTTGGCACACAACTCCCAGCTTGAAGTAGATACACTCTCCCACTGAACCTAATGACCTTATGTTTGGCACACAACTCCCAGCTTGAAGTAGATACACACTCCCGCTGAACCTAATGACCTTATGTTTGGCACAAAACTCCCTGCTTGAAGTAGATACACTCTCCCACTGAACCTAATGACCTTATGTTTGGCACAAAACTCCCTGCTTGAAGTAGATACACTCTCCCGCTGAACCTAATGACATTATGTTTGGCACACAACTCCCAGCTTGAAGTGGATACACAATCCCGCTGAACCTAATGACCTCATGTTAGGCACACAACTCCCAGCTTGAAGTAGATACACACTCCCGCTGAACTTAATGACCTCATGTTTGGCACAAAACTCCCAGCTTGAAGTAGATACACTCTCCCGCTGAACCTAATGACCTTATGTTTGGCACACAACTCCCAGCTTGAAGTGGATACACACTCCCACTGAACCTAATGACCTCATGTTTGGCACACAACTCCCAGCTTGAAGTAGATACAAACTCCCGCTGAACTTAATGACCTCATGTTTGGCACACAATCCCAGCTTGAAGTAGATACACTCTCCCGCTGAACCTAATGACCTTATGTTTGGCACACAACTCCCAGCTTGAAGTAGATACACACTCCCGCTGAACTTAAAGACCTCATGTTTGGCACACAACTCCCAGCTTGAAGTAGATACACACTCCCCCTGAACTTAATGACCTTATGTTTGGCACACAACTCCCAGCTTGAAGTAGATACACACTCCCGCTGAACTTAATGACCTCATGTTTGGCACACAACTCCCAGCTTGAAGTAGATACACACTCCCGCTGAACTTAATGACCTCATGTTTGGCACACAACTCCCAGCTTGAAGTAGAGAAACACTCCCGCTGAACCTAATGACCTTATGTTTGGCACAAAACTCCCTGCTTGAAGTAGATACACTCTCCCACTGAACCTAATGACCTTATGTTTGGCACAAAACTCCCTGCTTTAAGTAGATACACTCTCCCGCTGAACCTAATGACATAATGTTTGGCACACAACTCCCAGGTTGAAGTGGATACACACTCCCGCTGAACCTAATGACCTCATGTTAGGCACACAACTCCCAGCTTGAAGTAGATACACACTCCCGCTGAACTTAATGACCTCATGTTTGGCACACAACTCCCAGCTTGAAGTAGATACACTCTCCCGTTGAACCTAATGACCTTATGTTTGGCACACAACTCCCAGCTTGAAGTGGATACACACTCCCACTGAACCTAATGACCTCATGTTTGGCACACAACTCCCAGCTTGAAGTAGATACACACTCCCGCTGAACTTAATGACCTCATGTTTGGCACACAACTCCCAGCTTGAAGTAGATACACTCTCCCGCTGAACCTAATGACCTTATGTTTGGCACACAACTCCCAGCTTGAAGTAGATACACACTCCCGCTGAACTTAATGACCTCATGTTTGGCACACAACTCCCAGCTTGAAGTAGATACACACTCCCGCTGAACTTAATGACCTTATGTTTGGCACACAACTCCCAGCTTGAAGTAGATACACACTCCCGCTGAACTTAATGACCTCATGTTTGGCACACAACTTGAAGTAGATACACTCTCCCGCTGATCCTAATGACCTTATGTTTGGCACACAACTCCCAGCTTGAAGTAGATACACACTCCCGCTGAACATAATGACCTCATGTTTGGCACACAACTCCCAGCTTGAAGTAGATACACTCTCCCGCTGAACCTAATGACCTTATGTTTGGCACAACACTCCCAGCTTGAAGTAGATACACACTCCCGCTGAACCTAATGACCTCATGTTTGGCACACAACTCCCAGCTTGAAGTAGATTCACTCTCCCGCTGAACCTAATAACCTTATGTTTGGCACACATCTCCCAGCTTTAAGTAGATACACACTCCCGCTGAACCTAATGACCTCATGTTTGGCACACATCTCCCAGCTTGAAGTAGATACACTCTCCCGCTGAACCTAATGACCTTATGTTTGGCACACAACTCCCAGCTTGAAGTAGATACACACTCCCGCTGAACCTAATAACCTTATGATTGGCACACAACTCCCAGCTTGAAGTAGATACACACTCCCGCTGAACTTAATGACCTCATATTTGGCACAAAACTCCCAGCTTGAAGTAGATACACACTCCCGCTGAACTTAATGACCTAATGTTTGGCACACAACTCCCAGCTTGAAGTAGATACACACTCCCGCTGAACTTAATGACCTCATGTTTGGCACACAACTCCCAGCTTGAAGTAGATACACACTCCCGCTGAACTTAATGACCTCATGTTTGGCACACAACTCCCAGCTTGAAGTAGATACACTCTCCCACTGAACCTAATGACCTTATGTTTGGCACACAACTCCCAGCTTGAAGTAGATACACACTCCCGCTGAACCTAATGACCTTATGTTTGGCACAAAACTCCCTGCTTGAAGTAGATACACTCTCCCACTGAACCTAATGACCTTATGTTTGGCACAAAACTCCCTGCTTGAAGTAGATACACTCTCCCGCTGAACCTAATGACATTATGTTTGGCACACAACTCCCAGCTTGAAGTGGATACACACTCCCGCTGAACCTAATGACCTCATGTTAGGCACAGAACTCCCAGCTTGAAGTAGATACACACTCCCGCTGAACTTAATGACCTCATGTTTGGCACAAAACTGCCAGCTTGAAGTAGATACACTCTCCCGCTGAACCTAATGACCTTATGTTTGGCACACAACTCCCAGCTTGAAGTGGATACACACTCCCACTGAACCTAATGACCTCATGTTTGGCACACAACTCCCAGCTTGAAGTAGATACAAACTCCCGCTGAACTTAATGACCTCATGTTTGGCACACAATCCCAGCTTGAAGTAGATACACTCTCCCGCTGAACCTAATGACCTCATGTTTGGCACACAACTCCCTGCTTGAAGTAGAAACACGCTCCCGCTGAACATAATGACCTCATGTTTGGCTCAAAACTCCCTGCTTGAAGTAGATACACTCTCCCGCTGAACCTAATGACCTTATGTTTGGCACACAACTCCCAGCTTGAAGTGGATACACACTCCCGCTGAACCTAATGACTTCATGTTTGGCACACAACTCCCAGCTTGAAGTAGATACACACTCCCGCTGAACCTAATGACCTCATGTTTGGCACAAAACTCCCAGCTTGAAGTAGATACACACTCCCGCTGAACCTAATGACCTCATGTTTGGCACACAACTCCCAGCTTGAAGTAGATACACACTCCCGCTGAACCTAATGACCTTATGTTTGGCACACAACTCCCTGCTTGAAGTAGATACACGCTCCCCCTGAACATAATGACCTCATGTTTGGCTCAAAACTCCCTGCTTGAAGTAGATACACTCTCCCGCTGAACCTAATGACCTTATGTTTGTCACACAACTCCCAGCTTGAAGTAGATACACACTCCCGCTGAACCTTATGACCTCATGTTTGGCACACAACTCCCAGCTTGAAGTAGATACACTCTCCCGCTGAACCTAATGACCTCATGTTTGGCACACAACTCCCTGCTTGAAGTAGATACACGCTCCCGCTGAACATAATGACCTCATGTTTGGCTCAAAACTCCCTGCTTGAAGTAGATACACTCTCCCGCTGAACCTAATGACCTTATGTTTGGCACACAACTCCCTGCTTGAAGTAGATACACGCTCCCTCTGAAACTAATGACCTCATGTTTGGCACAAAACTCCCTGCTTGAAGTAGATACACTCTCCCGCTGAACCTAATGACCTTATGTTTGGCACACAACTCCCTGCTTGAATTAGGTACACGATCCCGCTGAACCTAATGACCTCATGTTTGGCACACAACTCCCAGCTTGAAGTAGATACACACTCCCTCTGAACCTAATGACCTCATGTTTGGCACAAAACTCCCAGCTTGAAGTAGATACACACTCCCGCTGAACCTAATGACGTCATGTTTGGCACAAAACTCCCTGCTTGAAGTAGATACACACTCTTCCGCTGAACCTAATGACCTTATGTTAGGCACAAAACTCCCTGCTTGAAGAAGATACACTCTCCCGCTGAACCTAATGACCTTATGTTTGGCACACAACTCCCAGCTTGAAGTAGATACACACTCCCGCTGAACCTAATGACCTCATGTTCGGCACACAACACCCTGCTTGAAGTAGATACACGCTCCCGCTGAACCTAATGACCTCATGTTTGGCACAAAACTCCCTGCTTGAAGTAGATACACACTCCCGCTGAACCTAATGACCTCATGTTTGGCACAAAACTCCCAGCTTGAAGTAGATACACACTCCCGCTGAACCTAATGACCTCATGTTTGGCACAAAACTCCCTGCTTGAAGTAGATACACTCTCCCGCTGAACCTAATGACCTTATGTTTGGCACAAAACTCCCTGCTTGAAGTAGATACACTCTCCCGCTGAACCTAATGACCTTATGTTTGGCACACAACTCCCAGCTTGAAGTAGATACACACTACCGCTGAACCTAATGACCTCATGTTTGGCACACAATACCCTGCTTGAAGTAGATACACGCTCCCGCTGAACCTAATGACCTCATATTTGGCACACAACTCCCAGCTTGTAGTAGATACACACTCCCGCTGAACCTAATGACCTCACGTTTGGCACACAACTCCCAGCTTGAAGTGGATACACACTCCCGCTGAACCTAATGACCTCATGTTTGGCACACAACTCCCAGCTTGAAGTAGATACACACTCCCGCTGAACCGAATGACCTCATGTTTGGCACACAACTCCCAGCTTGAAGTAGATACACACTCCCGCTGAACTTAATGACCTCATATTTGGCACAAAACTCCCAGCTTGAAGTAGATACACACTCCCGCTGAACTTAATGACCTAATGTTTGGCACACAACTCCCAGCTTGAAGTAGATACACACTCCCGCTGAACACAATGACCTCATGTTTGGCACACAACTCCCAGCTTGAAGTAGATACACACTCCCGCTGAACTTAATGACCTCATGTTTGGCACACAACTCCCAGCTTGAAGTAGATACCCTCTCCCACTGAACCTAATGACCTTATGTTTGGCACACAACTCCCAGCTTGAAGTAGATACACACTCCCGCTGAACTTAATGACCTCATGTTTGGCACACAACTCCCAGCTTGAAGTAGAGACACACTCCCGCTGAACCTAATGACCTTATGTTTGGCACAAAACTCCCTGCTTGAAGTAGATACACTCTCCCACTGAACCTAATGACCTTATGTTTGGCACAAAACTCCCTGCTTGAAGTAGATACACTCTCCCGCTGAACCTAATGACATTATGTTTGGCACACAACTCCCAGGTTGAAGTGGATACACACTCCCGCTGAACCTAATGACCTCATGTTAGGCACACAACTCCCAGCTTGAAGTAGATACACACTCCTGCTGAACTTAATGACCTCATGTTTGGCACACAACTCCCAGCTTGAAGTAGATACACTCTCCCGTTGAACCTAATGACCTTATGTTTGGCACACAACTCCCAGCTTGAAGTGGATACACACTCCCACTGAACCTAATGACCTCATGTTTGGCACACAACTCCCAGCTTGAAGTAGATACACACTCCCGCTGAACTTAATGACCTCATGTTTGGCACACAACTCCCAGCTTGAAGTAGATACACTCTCCCGCTGAACCTAATGACCTTATGTTTGGCACACAACTCCCAGCTTGAAGTAGATACACACTCCCGCTGAACTTAATGACCTCACGTTTGGCACACAACTCCCAGCTTGAAGTAGATACACACTCCCGCTGAACTTAATGACCTTATGTTTGGCACACAACTCCCAGCTTGAAGTAGATACACACTCCCGCTGAACTTAATGACCTCATGTTTGGCACACAACTTGAAGTAGATACACTCTCCCGCTGATCCTAATGACCTTATGTTTGGCACACAACTCCCAGCTTGAAGTAGATACACACTCCCGCTGAACATAATGACCTCATGTTTGGCACACAACTCCCAGCTTGAAGTAGATACACTCTCCCGCTGAACCTAATGACCTTATGTTTGGCACAACACTCCCAGCTTGAAGTAGATACACACTCCCGCTGAACCTAATGACCTCATGTTTGGCACACAACTCCCAGCTTGAAGTAGATTCACTCTCCCGCTGAACCTAATGACCTTATGTTTGGCACACATCTCCCAGCTTTAAGTAGATACACACTCCCGCTGAACCTAATGACCTCATGTTTGGCAGACATCTCCCAGCTTGAAGTAGATACACTCTCCCGCTGAACCTAATGACCTTATGTTTGGCACACAACTCCCAGCTTGAAGTAGATACACACTCCCGCTGAACCTAATAACCTTATGATTGGCACACAACTCCCAGCTTGAAGTAGATACACACTCCCGCTGAACTTAATGACCTCATATTTGGCACAAAACTCCCAGCTTGAAGTAGATACACACTCCCGCTGAACTTAATGACCTAATGTTTGGCACACAACTCCCAGCTTGAAGTAGATACACACTCCCGCTGAACTTAATGACCTCATGTTTGGCACACAACTCCCAGCTTGAAGTAGATACACACTCCCGCTGAACTTAATGACCTCATGTTTGGCACACAACTCCCAGCTTGAAGTAGATACACTCTCCCACTGAACCTAATGACCTTATGTTTGGCACACAACTCCCAGCTTGAAGTAGATACACACTCCCGCTGAACCTAATGACCTTATGTTTGGCACAAAACTCCCTGCTTGAAGTAGATACACTCTCCCACTGAACCTAATGACCTTATGTTTGGCACAAAACTCCCTGCTTGAAGTAGATACACTCTCCCGCTGAACCTAATGACATTATGTTTGGCACACAACTCCCAGCTTGAAGTGGATACACACTCCCGCTGAACCTAATGACCTCATGTTAGGCAATGACCTTATGTTTGGCACACAACTCCCAGCTTGAAGTGGATACACACTCCCACTGAACCTAATGACCTCATGTTTGGCACACAACTCCCAGCTTGAAGTAGATACAAACTCCCGCTGAACTTAATGACCTCATGTTTGGCACACAATCCCAGCTTGAAGTAGATACACTCTCCCGCTGAACCTAATGACCTTATGTTTGGCACACAACTCCCAGCTTGAAGTAGATACACACTCCCGCTGAACTTAAAGACCTCATGTTTGGCACACAACTCCCAGCTTGAAGTAGATACACACTCCCGCTGAACTTAATGACCTTATGTTTGGCACACAACTCCCAGCTTGAAGTAGATACACACTCCCGCTGAACTTAATGACCTCATGTTTGGCACACAACTCCCAGCTTGAAGTAGATACACACTCCCGCTGAACTTAATGACCTCATGTTTGGCACACAACTCCCAGCTTGAAGTAGAGAAACACTCCCGCTGAACCTAATGACCTTATGTTTGGCACAAAACTCCCTGCTTGAAGTAGATACACTCTCCCACTGAACCTAATGACCTTATGTTTGGCACAAAACTCCCTGCTTGAAGTAGATACACTCTCCCGCTGAACCTAATGACATTATGTTTGGCACACAACTCCCAGGTTGAAGTGGATACACACTCCCGCTGAACCTAATGACCTCATGTTAGGCACACAACTCCCAGCTTGAAGTAGATACACACTCCCGCTGAACTTAATGACCTCATGTTTGGCACACAACTCCCAGCTTGAAGTAGATACACTCTCCCGTTGAACCTAATGACCTTATGTTTGGCACACAACTCCCAGCTTGAAGTGGATACACACTCCCACTGAACCTAATGACCTCATGTTTGGCACACAACTCCCAGCTTGAAGTAGATACACACTCCCGCTGAACTTAATGACCTCATGTTTGGCACACAACTCCCAGCTTGAAGTAGATACACTCTCCCGCTGAACCTAATGACCTTATGTTTGGCACACAACTCCCAGCTTGAAGTAGATACACACTCCCGCTGAACTTAATGACCTCATGTTTGGCACACAACTCCCAGCTTGAAGTAGATACACACTCCCGCTGAACTTAATGACCTTATGTTTGGCACACAACTCCCAGCTTGAAGTAGATACACACTCCCGCTGAACTTAATGACCTCATGTTTGGCACACAACTTGAAGTAGATACACTCTCCCGCTGATCCTAATGACCTTATGTTTGGCACACAACTCCCAGCTTGAAGTAGATACACACTCCCGCTGAACATAATGACCTCATGTTTGGCACACAACTCCCAGCTTGAAGTAGATACACTCTCCCGCTGAACCTAATGACCTTATGTTTGGCACAACACTCCCAGCTTGAAGTAGATACACACTCCCGCTGAACCTAATGACCTCATGTTTGGCACACAACTCCCAGCTTGAAGTAGATTCACTCTCCCGCTGAACCTAATAACCTTATGTTTGGCACACATCTCCCAGCTTTAAGTAGATACACACTCCCGCTGAACCTAATGACCTCATGTTTGGCACACATCTCCCAGCTTGAAGTAGATACACTCTCCCGCTGAACCTAATGACCTTATGTTTGGCACACAACTCCCAGCTTGAAGTAGATACACACTCCCGCTGAACCTAATAACCTTATGATTGGCACACAACTCCCAGCTTGAAGTAGATACACACTCCCGCTGAACTTAATGACCTCATATTTGGCACAAAACTCCCAGCTTGAAGTAGATACACACTCCCGCTGAACTTAATGACCTAATGTTTGGCACACAACTCCCAGCTTGAAGTAGATACACACTCCCGCTGAACTTAATGACCTCATGTTTGGCACACAACTCCCAGCTTGAAGTAGATACACACTCCCGCTGAACTTAATGACCTCATGTTTGGCACACAACTCCCAGCTTGAAGTAGATACACTCTCCCACTGAACCTAATGACCTTATGTTTGGCACACAACTCCCAGCTTGAAGTAGATACACACTCCCGCTGAACCTAATGACCTTATGTTTGGCACAAAACTCCCTGCTTGAAGTAGATACACTCTCCCACTGAACCTAATGACCTTATGTTTGGCACAAAACTCCCTGCTTGAAGTAGATACACTCTCCCGCTGAACCTAATGACATTATGTTTGGCACACAACTCCCAGCTTGAAGTGGATACACACTCCCGCTGAACCTAATGACCTCATGTTAGGAACACAACTCCCAGCTTGAAGTAGATACACACTCCCGCTGAACTTAATGACCTCATGTTTGGCACAAAACTCCCAGCTTGAAGTAGATACACTCTCCCGCTGAACCTAATGACCTTATGTTTGGCACACAACTCCCAGCTTGAAGTGGATACACACTCCCACTGAACCTAATGACCTCATGTTTGGCACACAACTCCCAGCTTGAAGTAGATACAAACTCCCGCTGAACTTAATGACCTCATGTTTGGCACACAATCCCAGCTTGAAGTAGATACACTCTCCCGCTGAACCTAATGACCTTATGTTTGGCACACAACTCCCAGCTTGAAGTAGATACACACTCCCGCTGAACTTAAAGACCTCATGTTTGGCACACAACTCCCAGCTTGAAGAAGATACACACTCCCGCTGAACTTAATGACCTTATGTTTGGCACACAACTCCCAGCTTGAAGTAGATACACACTCCCGCTGAACTTAATGACCTCATGTTTGGCACACAACTCCCAGCTTGAAGTAGATACACTCTCCCGCTGAACCTAATGACCTTATGTTTGGCACACAACTCCCAGCTTGAAGTAGATACACACTCCCGCTGAACCTAATGACCTCATGTTTGGCACACAACTCCCAGCTTGAAGTAGATACACTCTCCCGCTGAACCTAATGACCTTTTGTTTGGCACACAACTCCCAGCTTGAAGTAGATACACACTCCCGCTGAACCTAATGACCTCATGTTTGGCACACAACTCCCTGCTTGAAGTAGATACACGCTCCCGCTGAACATAATGACCTCATGTTTGGCACACAACTCCCAGCTTGAAGTAGATACAGTCTCCCGCTGAACCTAATGACCTTATGTTTGGCACACAACTCCCTGCTTGAAGTAGATACACGCTCCCGCTGAACATAATGACCTCATGTTTGGCTCAAAACTCCCTGCTTGAAGTAGATACACTCTCCCGCTGAACCTAATGACCTTATGTTTGGCACACAACTCCCAGCTTGAAGTAGATACACACTCCCGCTGAACCTAATGACCTCATGTTTGGCACACAACTCCCAGCTTGAAGTAGATACACACTCCCGCTGAACTTAATGACCTCATGTTTGGCACACAACTCCCAGCTTGAAGTAGATACACTCTCCCGCTGAACCTAATGACCTTATGTTTGGCACACAACTCCCAGCTTGAAGTAGATACACACTCCCACTGAACTTAATGACCTCATGTTTGGCACACAACTCCCAGCTTGAAGTAGATACACACTCCCGCTGAACTTAATGACCTTATGTTTGGCACACAACTCCCAGCTTGAAGTAGATACACACTCCCGCTGAAATTAATGACCTCATGTTAGGCACACAACTCCCAGCTTGAAGTAGATACACTCTCCCACTGAACCTAATGACCTTATGTTTGGCACACAACTCCCAGCTTGAAGTAGATACTCACTCCCGCTGAACCTAATGACCTCATGTTTGGCACACAACTCCCAGCTTGAAGTAGATACACTCTCCCGCTGAACCTAATGACCTCATGTTTGGCACACAACTCCCTGCTTGAAGTAGATACACGCTCCCGCTGAACATAATGACCTCATGTTGGGCTCAAAACTCCCTGCTTGAAGTAGATACACTCTCCCGCTGAACCTAATAACCTTATGTTTGGCACACAACTCCCAGCTTGAAGTACATACACACTCCCGCTGAACCTAATGACCTCATGTTTGGCACACAACTCCCAGCTCGAAGTAGATACACTCTCCCGCTGAACCTAATGACCTCATATTTGGCACACAACTCCCCGCTTGAAGTAGATACACGCTCCCGCTGAACATAATGACCTCATGTTTGGCTCAAAACTCCCTGCTTGAAGTAGATACACTCTCCCGCTGAACCTAATGACCTTATGTTTGGCACACAACTCCCAGCTTGAAGTAGATACACACTCCCGCTGAACTTAATGACCTCATGTTTGGCACACAACTCCCAGCTTGAAGTAGATACACTCTCCCGCTGAACCTAATGACCTCATGTTTGGCACACAACTCCCTGCTTGAAGTAGAAACACGCTCCCGCTGAACATAATGACCTCATGTTTGGCTCAAAACTCCCTGCTTGATGTAGATACACTCTCCCGCTGAACCTAATGACCTTATGTTTGGCACACAACTCCCAGCTTGAAGTGGATACACACTCCCGCTGAACCTGATGACTTCATGTTTGGCACACAACTCCCAGCTTGAAGTAGATACACACTCCCGCTGAACCTAATGACCTCATGTTTGGCACAAAACTCCCAGCTTGAAGTAGATACACACTCCCGCTGAACCTAATGACCTCATGTTTGGCACACAACTCCCAGCTTGAAGTAGATACACACTCCCGCTGAACCTAATGACCTTATGTTTGGCACACAACTCCCTGCTTGAAGTAGATACACGCTCCCCCTGAACATAATGACCTCATGTTTGGCTCAAAACTCCCTGCTTGAAGTAGATACACTCTCCCGCTGAACCTAATGACCTTATGTTTGTCACACAACTCCCAGCTTGAAGTAGATACACACTCCCGCTGAACCTAATGACCTCATGTTTGGCACACAACTCCCAGCTTGAAGTAGATACACTCTCCCGCTGAACCTAATGACCTCATGTTTGGCACACAACTCCCTGCTTGAAGTAGATACACGCTCCCGCTGAACATAATGACCTCATGTTTGGCTCAAAACTCCCTGCTTGAAGTAGATACACTCTCCCGCTGAACCTAATGACCTTATGTTTGGCACACAACTCCCTGCTTGAAGTAGATACACGCTCCCTCTGAAACTAATGACCTCATGTTTGGCACAAAACTCCCTGCTTGAAGTAGATACACTCTCCCGCTGAACCTAATGACCTTATGTTTGGCACACAACTCCCTGCTTGAAGTAGGTACACGATCCCGCTGAACCTAATGACCTCATGTTTGGCACACAACTCCCAGCTTGAAGTAGATACACACTCCCTCTGAACCTAATGACCTCATGTTTGGCACAAAACTCCCAGCTTGAAGTAGATACACACTCCCGCTGAACCTAATGACGTCATGTTTGGCACAAAACTCCCTGCTTGAAGTAGATACACACTCTTCCGCTGAACCTAATGACCTTATGTTAGGCACAAAACTCCCTGCTTGAAGAAGATACACTCTCCCGCTGAACCTAATGACCTTATGTTTGGCACACAACTCCCAGCTTGAAGTAGATACACACTCCCGCTGAACCTAATGACCTCATGTTCGGCACACAACACCCTGCTTGAAGTAGATACACGCTCCCGCTGAACCTAATGACCTCATGTTTGGCACAAAACTCCCTGCTTGAAGTAGATACACACTCCCGCTGAACCTAATGACCTCATGTTTGGCACAAAACTCCCAGCTTGAAGTAGATACACACTCCCGCTGAACCTAATGACCTCATGTTTGGCACAAAACACCCTGCTTGAAGTAGATACACTCTCCCGCTGAACCTAATGACCTTATGTTTGGCACAAAACTCCCTGCTTGAAGTAGATACACTCTCCCGCTGAACCTAATGACCTTATGTTTGGCACACAACTCCCAGCTTGAAGTAGATACACACTACCGCTGAACCTAATGACCTCATGTTTGGCACACAATACCCTGCTTGAAGTAGATACACGCTCCCGCTGAACCTAATGACCTCATATTTGGCACACAACTCCCAGCTTGTAGTAGATACACACTCCCGCTGAACCTAATGACCTCACGTTTGGCACACAACTCCCAGCTTGAAGTGGATACACACTCCCGCTGAACCTAATGACCTCATGTTTGGCACACAACTCCCAGCTTGAAGTAGATACACACTCCCGCTGAACCGAATGACCTCATGTTTGGCACACAACTCCCAGCTTGAAGTAGATACACACTCCCGCTGAACTTAATGACCTCATATTTGGCACAAAACTCCCAGCTTGAAGTAGATACACACTCCCGCTGAACTTAATGACCTAATGTTTGGCACACAACTCCCAGCTTGAAGTAGATACACACTCCCGCTGAACACAATGACCTCATGTTTGGCACACAACTCCCAGCTTGAAGTAGATACACACTCCCGCTGAACTTAATGACCTCATGTTTGGCACACAACTCCCAGCTTGAAGTAGATACCCTCTCCCACTGAACCTAATGACCTTATGTTTGGCACACAACTCCCAGCTTGAAGTAGATACACACTCCCGCTGAACCTAATGACCTCATGTTAGGCACACAACTCCCAGCTTGAAGTAGATACACACTCCCGCTGAACTTAATGACCTCATGTTTGGCACAAAACTCCCAGCTTGAAGTAGATACACTCTCCCGCTGAACCTAATGACCTTATGTTTGGCACACAACTCCCAGCTTGAAGTGGATACACACTCCCACTGAACCTAATGACCTCATGTTTGGCACACAACTCCCAGCTTGAAGTAGATACAAACTCCCGCTGAACTTAATGACCTCATGTTTGGCACACAATCCCAGCTTGAAGTAGATACACTCTCCCGCTGAACCTAATGACCTTATGTTTGGCACACAACTCCCAGCTTGAAGTAGATACACACTCGCGCTGAACTTAAAGACCTCATGTTTGGCACACAACTCCCAGCTTGAAGTAGATACACACTCCCGCTGAACTTAATGACCTTATGTTTGGCACACAACTCCCAGCTTGAAGTAGATACACACTCCCGCTGAACTTAATGACCTCATGTTTGGCACACAACTCCCAGCTTGAAGTAGATACACACTCCCGCTGAACTTAATGACCTCATGTTTGGCACACAACTCCCAGCTTGAAGTAGAGAAACACTCCCGCTGAACCTAATGACCTTATGTTTGGCACAAAACTCCCTGCTTGAAGTAGATACACTCTCCCACTGAACCTAATGACCTTATGTTTGGCACAAAACTCCCTGCTTGAAGTAGATACACTCTCCCGCTGAACCTAATGACATTATGTTTGGCACACAACTCCCAGGTTGAAGTGGATACACACTCCCGCTGAACCTAATGACCTCATGTTAGGCACACAACTCCCAGCTTGAAGTAGATACACACTCCCGCTGAACTTAATGACCTCATGTTTGGCACACAACTCCCAGCTTGAAGTAGATACACTCTCCCGTTGAACCTAATGACCTTATGTTTGGCACACAACTCCCAGCTTGAAGTGGATACACACTCCCACTGAACCTAATGACCTCATGTTTGGCACACAACTCCCAGCTTGAAGTAGATACACACTCCCGCTGAACTTAATGACCTCATGTTTGGCACACAACTCCCAGCTTGAAGTAGATACACTCTCCCGCTGAACCTAATGACCTTATGTTTGGCACACAACTCCCAGCTTGAAGTAGATACACACTCCCGCTGAACTTAATGACCTCATGTTTGGCACACAACTCCCAGCTTGAAGTAGATACACACTCCCGCTGAACTTAATGACCTTATGTTTGGCACACAACTCCCAGCTTGAAGTAGATACACACTCCCGCTGAACTTAATGACCTCATGTTTGGCACACAACTTGAAGTAGATACACTCTCCCGCTGATCCTAATGACCTTATGTTTGGCACACAACTCCCAGCTTGAAGTAGATACACACTCCCGCTGAACATAATGACCTCATGTTTGGCACACAACTCCCAGCTTGAAGTAGATACACTCTCCCGCTGAACCTAATGACCTTATGTTTGGCACAAAACTCCCAGCTTGAAGTAGATACACACTCCCGCTGAACCTAATGACCTCTTGTTTGGCACACAACTCCCAGCTTGAAGTAGATTCACTCTCCAGCTGAACCTAATGACCTTATGTTTGGCACACATCTCCCAGCTTTAAGTAGATACACACTCCCGCTGAACCTAATGACCTCATGTTTGGCACACATCTCCCAGCTTGAAGTAGATACACTCTCCCGCTGAACCTAATGACCTTATGTTTGGCACACAACTCCCAGCTTGAAGTAGATACACACTCCCGCTGAACCTAATAACCTTATGATTGGCACACAACTCCCAGCTTGAAGTAGATACACACTCCCGCTGAACTTAATGACCTCATATTTGGCACAAAACTCCCAGCTTGAAGTAGATACACACTCCCGCTGAACTTAATGACCTAATGTTTGGCACACAACTCCCAGCTTGAAGTAGATACACACTCCCGCTGAACTTAATGACCTCATGTTTGGCACACAGCTCCCAGCTTGAAGTAGATACACACTCCCGCTGAACTTAATGACCTCATGTTTGGCACACAACTCCCAGCTTGAAGTAGATACACTCTCCCACTGAACCTAATGACCTTATGTTTGGCACACAACTCCCAGCTTGAAGTAGATACACACTCCCGCTGAACCTAATGACCTTATGTTTGGCACAAAACTCCCTGCTTGAAGTAGATACACTCTCCCACTGAACCTAATGACCTTATGTTTGGCACAAAACTCCCTGCTTGAAGTAGATACACTCTCCCGCTGAACCTAATGACATTATGTTTGGCACACAACTCCCAGCTTGAAGTGGATACACACTCCCGCTGAACCTAATGACCTCATGTTAGGCACAGAACTCCCAGCTTGAAGTAGATACACACTCCCGCTGAACTTAATGACCTCATGTTTGGCACAAAACTCCCAGCTTGAAGTAGATACACTCTCCCGCTGAACCTAATGACCTTATGTTTGGCACACAACTCCCAGCTTGAAGTGGATACACACTCCCACTGAACCTAATGACCTCATGTTTGGCACACAACTCCCAGCTTGAAGTAGATACAAACTCCCGCTGAACTTAATGACCTCATGTTTGGCACACAATCCCAGCTTGAAGTAGATACACTCTCCCGCTGAACCTAATGACCTCATGTTTGGCACACAACTCCCTGCTTGAAGTAGAAACACGCTCCCGCTGAACATAATGACCTCATGTTTGGCTCAAAACTCCCTGCTTGATGTAGATACACTCTCCCGCTGAACCTAATGACCTTATGTTTGGCACACAACTCCCAGCTTGAAGTGGATACACACTCCCGCTGAACCTGATGACTTCATGTTTGGCACACAACTCCCAGCTTGAAGTAGATACACACTCCCGCTGAACCTAATGACCTCATGTTTGGCACAAAACTCCCAGCTTGAAGTAGATACACACTCCCGCTGAACCTAATGACCTCATGTTTGGCACACAACTCCCAGCTTGAAGTAGATACACACTCCCGCTGAACCTAATGACCTTATGTTTGGCACACAACTCCCTGCTTGAAGTAGATACACGCTCCCCCTGAACATAATGACCTCATGTTTGGCTCAAAACTCCCTGCTTGAAGTAGATACACACTCCCGCTGAACCTAATGACGTCATGTTTGGCACAAAACTCCCTGCTTGAAGTAGATACACACTCTTCCGCTGAACCTAATGACCTTATGTTAGGCACAAAACTCCCTGCTTGAAGAAGATACACTCTCCCGCTGAACCTAATGACCTTATGTTTGGCACACAACTCCCAGCTTGAAGTAGATACACACTCCCGCTGAACCTAATGACCTCATGTTCGGCACACAACACCCTGCTTGAAGTAGATACACGCTCCCGCTGAACCTAATGACCTCATGTTTGGCACAAAACTCCCTGCTTGAAGTAGATACACACTCCCGCTGAACCTAATGACCTCATGTTTGGCACAAAACTCCCAGCTTGAAGTAGATACACACTCCCGCTGAACCTAATGACCTCATGTTTGGCACAAAACACCCTGCTTGAAGTAGATACACTCTCCCGCTGAACCTAATGACCTTATGTTTGGCACAAAACTCCCTGCTTGAAGTAGATACACTCTCCCGCTGAACCTAATGACCTTATGTTTGGCACACAACTCCCAGCTTGAAGTAGATACACACTACCGCTGAACCTAATGACCTCATGTTTGGCACACAATACCCTGCTTGAAGTAGATACACGCTCCCGCTGAACCTAATGACCTCATATTTGGCACACAACTCCCAGCTTGTAGTAGATACACACTCCCGCTGAACCTAATGACCTCACGTTTGGCACACAACTCCCAGCTTGAAGTGGATACACACTCCCGCTGAACCTAATGACCTCATGTTTGGCACACAACTCCCAGCTTGAAGTAGATACACACTCCCGCTGAACCGAATGACCTCATGTTTGGCACACAACTCCCAGCTTGAAGTAGATACACACTCCCGCTGAACTTAATGACCTCATATTTGGCACAAAACTCCCAGCTTGAAGTAGATACACACTCCCGCTGAACTTAATGACCTAATGTTTGGCACACAACTCCCAGCTTGAAGTAGATACACACTCCCGCTGAACACAATGACCTCATGTTTGGCACACAACTCCCAGCTTGAAGTAGATACACACTCCCGCTGAACTTAATGACCTCATGTTTGGCACACAACTCCCAGCTTGAAGTAGATACCCTCTCCCACTGAACCTAATGACCTTATGTTTGGCACACAACTCCCAGCTTGAAGTAGATACACACTCCCGCTGAACTTAATGACCTCATGTTTGGCACACAACTCCCAGCTTGAAGTAGAGACACACTCCCGCTGAACCTAATGACCTTATGTTTGGCACAAAACTCCCTGCTTGAAGTAGATACACTCTCCCACTGAACCTAATGACCTTATGTTTGGCACAAAACTCCCTGCTTGAAGTAGATACACTCTCCCGCTGAACCTAATGACATTATGTTTGGCACACAACTCCCAGGTTGAAGTGGATACACACTCCCGCTGAACCTAATGACCTCATGTTAGGCACACAACTCCCAGCTTGAAGTAGATACACACTCCTGCTGAACTTAATGACCTCATGTTTGGCACACAACTCCCAGCTTGAAGTAGATACACTCTCCCGTTGAACCTAATGACCTTATGTTTGGCACACAACTCCCAGCTTGAAGTGGATACACACTCCCACTGAACCTAATGACCTCATGTTTGGCACACAACTCCCAGCTTGAAGTAGATACACACTCCCGCTGAACTTAATGACCTCATGTTTGGCACACAACTCCCAGCTTGAAGTAGATACACTCTCCCGCTGAACCTAATGACCTTATGTTTGGCACACAACTCCCAGCTTGAAGTAGATACACACTCCCGCTGAACTTAATGACCTCACGTTTGGCACACAACTCCCAGCTTGAAGTAGATACACACTCCCGCTGAACTTAATGACCTTATGTTTGGCACACAACTCCCAGCTTGAAGTAGATACACACTCCCGCTGAACTTAATGACCTCATGTTTGGCACACAACTTGAAGTAGATACACTCTCCCGCTGATCCTAATGACCTTATGTTTGGCACACAACTCCCAGCTTGAAGTAGATACACACTCCCGCTGAACATAATGACCTCATGTTTGGCACACAACTCCCAGCTTGAAGTAGATACACTCTCCCGCTGAACCTAATGACCTTATGTTTGGCACAACACTCCCAGCTTGAAGTAGATACACACTCCCGCTGAACCTAATGACCTCATGTTTGGCACACAACTCCCAGCTTGAAGTAGATTCACTCTCCCGCTGAACCTAATGACCTTATGTTTGGCACACATCTCCCAGCTTTAAGTAGATACACACTCCCGCTGAACCTAATGACCTCATGTTTGGCACACATCTCCCAGCTTGAAGTAGATACACTCTCCCGCTGAACCTAATGACCTTATGTTTGGCACACAACTCCCAGCTTGAAGTAGATACACACTCCCGCTGAACCTAATAACCTTATGATTGGCACACAACTCCCAGCTTGAAGTAGATACACACTCCCGCTGAACTTAATGACCTCATATTTGGCACAAAACTCCCAGCTTGAAGTAGATACACACTCCCGCTGAACTTAATGACCTAATGTTTGGCACACAACTCCCAGCTTGAAGTAGATACACACTCCCGCTGAACTTAATGACCTCATGTTTGGCACACAACTCCCAGCTTGAAGTAGATACACACTCCCGCTGAACTTAATGACCTCATGTTTGGCACACAACTCCCAGCTTGAAGTAGATACACTCTCCCACTGAACCTAATGACCTTATGTTTGGCACACAACTCCCAGCTTGAAGTAGATACACACTCCCGCTGAACCTAATGACCTTATGTTTGGCACAAAACTCCCTGCTTGAAGTAGATACACTCTCCCACTGAACCTAATGACCTTATGTTTGGCACAAAACTCCCTGCTTGAAGTAGATACACTCTCCCGCTGAACCTAATGACATTATGTTTGGCACACAACTCCCAGCTTGAAGTGGATACACAATCCCGCTGAACCTAATGACCTCATGTTAGGCACACAACTCCCAGCTTGAAGTAGATACACACTCCCGCTGAACTTAATGACCTCATGTTTGGCACAAAACTCCCAGCTTGAAGTAGATACACTCTCCCGCTGAACCTAATGACCTTATGTTTGGCACACAACTCCCAGCTTGAAGTGGATACACACTCCCACTGAACCTAATGACCTCATGTTTGGCACACAACTCCCAGCTTGAAGTAGATACAAACTCCCGCTGAACTTAATGACCTCATGTTTGGCACACAATCCCAGCTTGAAGTAGATACACTCTCCCGCTGAACCTAATGACCTTATGTTTGGCACACAACTCCCAGCTTGAAGTAGATACACACTCCCGCTGAACTTAAAGACCTCATGTTTGGCACACAACTCCCAGCTTGAAGTAGATACACACTCCCGCTGAACTTAATGACCTTATGTTTGGCACACAACTCCCAGCTTGAAGTAGATACACACTCCCGCTGAACTTAATGACCTCATGTTTGGCACACAACTCCCAGCTTGAAGTAGATACACACTCCCGCTGAACTTAATGACCTCATGTTTGGCACACAACTCCCAGCTTGAAGTAGAGAAACACTCCCGCTGAACCTAATGACCTTATGTTTGGCACAAAACTCCCTGCTTGAAGTAGATACACTCTCCCACTGAACCTAATGACCTTATGTTTGGCACAAAACTCCCTGCTTTAAGTAGATACACTCTCCCGCTGAACCTAATGACATAATGTTTGGCACACAACTGCCAGGTTGAAGTGGATACACACTCCCGCTGAACCTAATGACCTCATGTTAGGCACACAACTCCCAGCTTGAAGTAGATACACACTCCCGCTGAACTTAATGACCTCATGTTTGGCACACAACTCCCAGCTTGAAGTAGATACACTCTCCCGTTGAACCTAATGACCTTATGTTTGGCACACAACTCCCAGCTTGAAGTGGATACACACTCCCACTGAACCTAATGACCTCATGTTTGGCACACAACTCCCAGCTTGAAGTAGATACACACTCCCGCTGAACTTAATGACCTCATGTTTGGCACACAACTCCCAGCTTGAAGTAGATACACTCTCCCGCTGAACCTAATGACCTTATGTTTGGCACACAACTCCCAGCTTGAAGTAGATACACACTCCCGCTGAACTTAATGACCTCATGTTTGGCACACAACTCCCAGCTTGAAGTAGATACACACTCCCGCTGAACTTAATGACCTTATGTTTGGCACACAACTCCCAGCTTGAAGTAGATACACACTCCCGCTGAACTTAATGACCTCATGTTTGGCACACAACTTGAAGTAGATACACTCTCCCGCTGATCCTAATGACCTTATGTTTGGCACACAACTCCCAGCTTGAAGTAGATACACACTCCCGCTGAACATAATGACCTCATGTTTGGCACACAACTCCCAGCTTGAAGTAGATACACTCTCCCGCTGAACCTAATGACCTTATGTTTGGCACAACACTCCCAGCTTGAAGTAGATACACACTCCCGCTGAACCTAATGACCTCATGTTTGGCACACAACTCCCAGCTTGAAGTAGATTCACTCTCCCGCTGAACCTAATAACCTTATGTTTGGCACACATCTCCCAGCTTTAAGTAGATACACACTCCCGCTGAACCTAATGACCTCATGTTTGGCACACATCTCCCAGCTTGAAGTAGATACACTCTCCCGCTGAACCTAATGACCTTATGTTTGGCACACAACTCCCAGCTTGAAGTAGATACACACTCCCGCTGAACCTAATAACCTTATGATTGGCACACAACTCCCAGCTTGAAGTAGATACACACTCCCGCTGAACTTAATGACCTCATATTTGGCACAAAACTCCCAGCTTGAAGTAGATACACACTCCCGCTGAACTTAATGACCTAATGTTTGGCACACAACTCCCAGCTTGAAGTAGATACACACTCCCGCTGAACTTAATGACCTCATGTTTGGCACACAACTCCCAGCTTGAAGTAGATACACACTCCCGCTGAACTTAATGACCTCATGTTTGGCACACAACTCCCAGCTTGAAGTAGATACACTCTCCCACTGAACCTAATGACCTTATGTTTGGCACACAACTCCCAGCTTGAAGTAGATACACACTCCCGCTGAACCTAATGACCTTATGTTTGGCACAAAACTCCCTGCTTGAAGTAGATACACTCTCCCACTGAACCTAATGACCTTATGTTTGGCACAAAACTCCCTGCTTGAAGTAGATACACTCTCCCGCTGAACCTAATGACATTATGTTTGGCACACAACTCCCAGCTTGAAGTGGATACACACTCCCGCTGAACCTAATGACCTCATGTTAGGCACAGAACTCCCAGCTTGAAGTAGATACACACTCCCGCTGAACTTAATGACCTCATGTTTGGCACAAAACTGCCAGCTTGAAGTAGATACACTCTCCCGCTGAACCTAATGACCTTATGTTTGGCACACAACTCCCAGCTTGAAGTGGATACACACTCCCACTGAACCTAATGACCTCATGTTTGGCACACAACTCCCAGCTTGAAGTAGATACAAACTCCCGCTGAACTTAATGACCTCATGTTTGGCACACAATCCCAGCTTGAAGTAGATACACTCTCCCGCTGAACCTAATGACCTCATGTTTGGCACACAACTCCCTGCTTGAAGTAGAAACACGCTCCCGCTGAACATAATGACCTCATGTTTGGCTCAAAACTCCCTGCTTGAAGTAGATACACTCTCCCGCTGAACCTAATGACCTTATGTTTGGCACACAACTCCCAGCTTGAAGTGGATACACACTCCCGCTGAACCTAATGACTTCATGTTTGGCACACAACTCCCAGCTTGAAGTAGATACACACTCCCGCTGAACCTAATGACCTCATGTTTGGCACAAAACTCCCAGCTTGAAGTAGATACACACTCCCGCTGAACCTAATGACCTCATGTTTGGCACACAACTCCCAGCTTGAAGTAGATACACACTCCCGCTGAACCTAATGACCTTATGTTTGGCACACAACTCCCTGCTTGAAGTAGATACACGCTCCCCCTGAACATAATGACCTCATGTTTGGCTCAAAACTCCCTGCTTGAAGTAGATACACTCTCCCGCTGAACCTAATGACCTTATGTTTGTCACACAACTCCCAGCTTGAAGTAGATACACACTCCCGCTGAACCTTATGACCTCATGTTTGGCACACAACTCCCAGCTTGAAGTAGATACACTCTCCCGCTGAACCTAATGACCTCATGTTTGGCACACAACTCCCTGCTTGAAGTAGATACACGCTCCCGCTGAACATAATGACCTCATGTTTGGCTCAAAACTCCCTGCTTGAAGTAGATACACTCTCCCGCTGAACCTAATGACCTTATGTTTGGCACACAACTCCCTGCTTGAAGTAGATACACGCTCCCTCTGAAACTAATGACCTCATGTTTGGCACAAAACTCCCTGCTTGAAGTAGATACACTCTCCCGCTGAACCTAATGACCTTATGTTTGGCACACAACTCCCTGCTTGAATTAGGTACACGATCCCGCTGAACCTAATGACCTCATGTTTGGCACACAACTCCCAGCTTGAAGTAGATACACACTCCCTCTGAACCTAATGACCTCATGTTTGGCACAAAACTCCCAGCTTGAAGTAGATACACACTCCCGCTGAACCTAATGACGTCATGTTTGGCACAAAACTCCCTGCTTGAAGTAGATACACACTCTTCCGCTGAACCTAATGACCTTATGTTAGGCACAAAACTCCCTGCTTGAAGAAGATACACTCTCCCGCTGAACCTAATGACCTTATGTTTGGCACACAACTCCCAGCTTGAAGTAGATACACACTCCCGCTGAACCTAATGACCTCATGTTCGGCACACAACACCCTGCTTGAAGTAGATACACGCTCCCGCTGAACCTAATGACCTCATGTTTGGCACAAAACTCCCTGCTTGAAGTAGATACACACTCCCGCTGAACCTAATGACCTCATGTTTGGCACAAAACTCCCAGCTTGAAGTAGATACACACTCCCGCTGAACCTAATGACCTCATGTTTGGCACAAAACTCCCTGCTTGAAGTAGATACACTCTCCCGCTGAACCTAATGACCTTATGTTTGGCACAAAACTCCCTGCTTGAAGTAGATACACTCTCCCGCTGAACCTAATGACCTTATGTTTGGCACACAACTCCCAGCTTGAAGTAGATACACACTACCGCTGAACCTAATGACCTCATGTTTGGCACACAATACCCTGCTTGAAGTAGATACACGCTCCCGCTGAACCTAATGACCTCATATTTGGCACACAACTCCCAGCTTGTAGTAGATACACACTCCCGCTGAACCTAATGACCTCACGTTTGGCACACAACTCCCAGCTTGAAGTGGATACACACTCCCGCTGAACCTAATGACCTCATGTTTGGCACACAACTCCCAGCTTGAAGTAGATACACACTCCCGCTGAACCGAATGACCTCATGTTTGGCACACAACTCCCAGCTTGAAGTAGATACACACTCCCGCTGAACTTAATGACCTCATATTTGGCACAAAACTCCCAGCTTGAAGTAGATACACACTCCCGCTGAACTTAATGACCTAATGTTTGGCACACAACTCCCAGCTTGAAGTAGATACACACTCCCGCTGAACACAATGACCTCATGTTTGGCACACAACTCCCAGCTTGAAGTAGATACACACTCCCGCTGAACTTAATGACCTCATGTTTGGCACACAACTCCCAGCTTGAAGTAGATACCCTCTCCCACTGAACCTAATGACCTTATGTTTGGCACACAACTCCCAGCTTGAAGTAGATACACACTCCCGCTGAACTTAATGACCTCATGTTTGGCACACAACTCCCAGCTTGAAGTAGAGACACACTCCCGCTGAACCTAATGACCTTATGTTTGGCACAAAACTCCCTGCTTGAAGTAGATACACTCTCCCACTGAACCTAATGACCTTATGTTTGGCACAAAACTCCCTGCTTGAAGTAGATACACTCTCCCGCTGAACCTAATGACATTATGTTTGGCACACAACTCCCAGGTTGAAGTGGATACACACTCCCGCTGAACCTAATGACCTCATGTTAGGCACACAACTCCCAGCTTGAAGTAGATACACACTCCTGCTGAACTTAATGACCTCATGTTTGGCACACAACTCCCAGCTTGAAGTAGATACACTCTCCCGTTGAACCTAATGACCTTATGTTTGGCACACAACTCCCAGCTTGAAGTGGATACACACTCCCACTGAACCTAATGACCTCATGTTTGGCACACAACTCCCAGCTTGAAGTAGATACACACTCCCGCTGAACTTAATGACCTCATGTTTGGCACACAACTCCCAGCTTGAAGTAGATACACTCTCCCGCTGAACCTAATGACCTTATGTTTGGCACACAACTCCCAGCTTGAAGTAGATACACACTCCCGCTGAACTTAATGACCTCACGTTTGGCACACAACTCCCAGCTTGAAGTAGATACACACTCCCGCTGAACTTAATGACCTTATGTTTGGCACACAACTCCCAGCTTGAAGTAGATACACACTCCCGCTGAACTTAATGACCTCATGTTTGGCACACAACTTGAAGTAGATACACTCTCCCGCTGATCCTAATGACCTTATGTTTGGCACACAACTCCCAGCTTGAAGTAGATACACACTCCCGCTGAACATAATGACCTCATGTTTGGCACACAACTCCCAGCTTGAAGTAGATACACTCTCCCGCTGAACCTAATGACCTTATGTTTGGCACAACACTCCCAGCTTGAAGTAGATACACACTCCCGCTGAACCTAATGACCTCATGTTTGGCACACAACTCCCAGCTTGAAGTAGATTCACTCTCCCGCTGAACCTAATGACCTTATGTTTGGCACACATCTCCCAGCTTTAAGTAGATACACACTCCCGCTGAACCTAATGACCTCATGTTTGGCAGACATCTCCCAGCTTGAAGTAGATACACTCTCCCGCTGAACCTAATGACCTTATGTTTGGCACACAACTCCCAGCTTGAAGTAGATACACACTCCCGCTGAACCTAATAACCTTATGATTGGCACACAACTCCCAGCTTGAAGTAGATACACACTCCCGCTGAACTTAATGACCTCATATTTGGCACAAAACTCCCAGCTTGAAGTAGATACACACTCCCGCTGAACTTAATGACCTAATGTTTGGCACACAACTCCCAGCTTGAAGTAGATACACACTCCCGCTGAACTTAATGACCTCATGTTTGGCACACAACTCCCAGCTTGAAGTAGATACACACTCCCGCTGAACTTAATGACCTCATGTTTGGCACACAACTCCCAGCTTGAAGTAGATACACTCTCCCACTGAACCTAATGACCTTATGTTTGGCACACAACTCCCAGCTTGAAGTAGATACACACTCCCGCTGAACCTAATGACCTTATGTTTGGCACAAAACTCCCTGCTTGAAGTAGATACACTCTCCCACTGAACCTAATGACCTTATGTTTGGCACAAAACTCCCTGCTTGAAGTAGATACACTCTCCCGCTGAACCTAATGACATTATGTTTGGCACACAACTCCCAGCTTGAAGTGGATACACACTCCCGCTGAACCTAATGACCTCATGTTAGGCAATGACCTTATGTTTGGCACACAACTCCCAGCTTGAAGTGGATACACACTCCCACTGAACCTAATGACCTCATGTTTGGCACACAACTCCCAGCTTGAAGTAGATACAAACTCCCGCTGAACTTAATGACCTCATGTTTGGCACACAATCCCAGCTTGAAGTAGATACACTCTCCCGCTGAACCTAATGACCTTATGTTTGGCACACAACTCCCAGCTTGAAGTAGATACACACTCCCGCTGAACTTAAAGACCTCATGTTTGGCACACAACTCCCAGCTTGAAGTAGATACACACTCCCGCTGAACTTAATGACCTTATGTTTGGCACACAACTCCCAGCTTGAAGTAGATACACACTCCCGCTGAACTTAATGACCTCATGTTTGGCACACAACTCCCAGCTTGAAGTAGATACACACTCCCGCTGAACTTAATGACCTCATGTTTGGCACACAACTCCCAGCTTGAAGTAGAGAAACACTCCCGCTGAACCTAATGACCTTATGTTTGGCACAAAACTCCCTGCTTGAAGTAGATACACTCTCCCACTGAACCTAATGACCTTATGTTTGGCACAAAACTCCCTGCTTGAAGTAGATACACTCTCCCGCTGAACCTAATGACATTATGTTTGGCACACAACTCCCAGGTTGAAGTGGATACACACTCCCGCTGAACCTAATGACCTCATGTTAGGCACACAACTCCCAGCTTGAAGTAGATACACACTCCCGCTGAACTTAATGACCTCATGTTTGGCACACAACTCCCAGCTTGAAGTAGATACACTCTCCCGTTGAACCTAATGACCTTATGTTTGGCACACAACTCCCAGCTTGAAGTGGATACACACTCCCACTGAACCTAATGACCTCATGTTTGGCACACAACTCCCAGCTTGAAGTAGATACACACTCCCGCTGAACTTAATGACCTCATGTTTGGCACACAACTCCCAGCTTGAAGTAGATACACTCTCCCGCTGAACCTAATGACCTTATGTTTGGCACACAACTCCCAGCTTGAAGTAGATACACACTCCCGCTGAACTTAATGACCTCATGTTTGGCACACAACTCCCAGCTTGAAGTAGATACACACTCCCGCTGAACTTAATGACCTTATGTTTGGCACACAACTCCCAGCTTGAAGTAGATACACACTCCCGCTGAACTTAATGACCTCATGTTTGGCACACAACTTGAAGTAGATACACTCTCCCGCTGATCCTAATGACCTTATGTTTGGCACACAACTCCCAGCTTGAAGTAGATACACACTCCCGCTGAACATAATGACCTCATGTTTGGCACACAACTCCCAGCTTGAAGTAGATACACTCTCCCGCTGAACCTAATGACCTTATGTTTGGCACAACACTCCCAGCTTGAAGTAGATACACACTCCCGCTGAACCTAATGACCTCATGTTTGGCACACAACTCCCAGCTTGAAGTAGATTCACTCTCCCGCTGAACCTAATAACCTTATGTTTGGCACACATCTCCCAGCTTTAAGTAGATACACACTCCCGCTGAACCTAATGACCTCATGTTTGGCACACATCTCCCAGCTTGAAGTAGATACACTCTCCCGCTGAACCTAATGACCTTATGTTTGGCACACAACTCCCAGCTTGAAGTAGATACACACTCCCGCTGAACCTAATAACCTTATGATTGGCACACAACTCCCAGCTTGAAGTAGATACACACTCCCGCTGAACTTAATGACCTCATATTTGGCACAAAACTCCCAGCTTGAAGTAGATACACACTCCCGCTGAACTTAATGACCTAATGTTTGGCACACAACTCCCAGCTTGAAGTAGATACACACTCCCGCTGAACTTAATGACCTCATGTTTGGCACACAACTCCCAGCTTGAAGTAGATACACACTCCCGCTGAACTTAATGACCTCATGTTTGGCACACAACTCCCAGCTTGAAGTAGATACACTCTCCCACTGAACCTAATGACCTTATGTTTGGCACACAACTCCCAGCTTGAAGTAGATACACACTCCCGCTGAACCTAATGACCTTATGTTTGGCACAAAACTCCCTGCTTGAAGTAGATACACTCTCCCACTGAACCTAATGACCTTATGTTTGGCACAAAACTCCCTGCTTGAAGTAGATACACTCTCCCGCTGAACCTAATGACATTATGTTTGGCACACAACTCCCAGCTTGAAGTGGATACACACTCCCGCTGAACCTAATGACCTCATGTTAGGAACACAACTCCCAGCTTGAAGTAGATACACACTCCCGCTGAACTTAATGACCTCATGTTTGGCACAAAACTCCCAGCTTGAAGTAGATACACTCTCCCGCTGAACCTAATGACCTTATGTTTGGCACACAACTCCCAGCTTGAAGTGGATACACACTCCCACTGAACCTAATGACCTCATGTTTGGCACACAACTCCCAGCTTGAAGTAGATACAAACTCCCGCTGAACTTAATGACCTCATGTTTGGCACACAATCCCAGCTTGAAGTAGATACACTCTCCCGCTGAACCTAATGACCTTATGTTTGGCACACAACTCCCAGCTTGAAGTAGATACACACTCCCGCTGAACTTAAAGACCTCATGTTTGGCACACAACTCCCAGCTTGAAGAAGATACACACTCCCGCTGAACTTAATGACCTTATGTTTGGCACACAACTCCCAGCTTGAAGTAGATACACACTCCCGCTGAACTTAATGACCTCATGTTTGGCACACAACTCCCAGCTTGAAGTAGATACACTCTCCCGCTGAACCTAATGACCTTATGTTTGGCACACAACTCCCAGCTTGAAGTAGATACACACTCCCGCTGAACCTAATGACCTCATGTTTGGCACACAACTCCCAGCTTGAAGTAGATACACTCTCCCGCTGAACCTAATGACCTTTTGTTTGGCACACAACTCCCAGCTTGAAGTAGATACACACTCCCGCTGAACCTAATGACCTCATGTTTGGCACACAACTCCCTGCTTGAAGTAGATACACGCTCCCGCTGAACATAATGACCTCATGTTTGGCACACAACTCCCAGCTTGAAGTAGATACAGTCTCCCGCTGAACCTAATGACCTTATGTTTGGCACACAACTCCCTGCTTGAAGTAGATACACGCTCCCGCTGAACATAATGACCTCATGTTTGGCTCAAAACTCCCTGCTTGAAGTAGATACACTCTCCCGCTGAACCTAATGACCTTATGTTTGGCACACAACTCCCAGCTTGAAGTAGATACACACTCCCGCTGAACCTAATGACCTCATGTTTGGCACACAACTCCCAGCTTGAAGTAGATACACACTCCCGCTGAACTTAATGACCTCATGTTTGGCACACAACTCCCAGCTTGAAGTAGATACACTCTCCCGCTGAACCTAATGACCTTATGTTTGGCACACAACTCCCAGCTTGAAGTAGATACACACTCCCACTGAACTTAATGACCTCATGTTTGGCACACAACTCCCAGCTTGAAGTAGATACACACTCCCGCTGAACTTAATGACCTTATGTTTGGCACACAACTCCCAGCTTGAAGTAGATACACACTCCCGCTGAAATTAATGACCTCATGTTAGGCACACAACTCCCAGCTTGAAGTAGATACACTCTCCCACTGAACCTAATGACCTTATGTTTGGCACACAACTCCCAGCTTGAAGTAGATACTCACTCCCGCTGAACCTAATGACCTCATGTTTGGCACACAACTCCCAGCTTGAAGTAGATACACTCTCCCGCTGAACCTAATGACCTCATGTTTGGCACACAACTCCCTGCTTGAAGTAGATACACGCTCCCGCTGAACATAATGACCTCATGTTGGGCTCAAAACTCCCTGCTTGAAGTAGATACACTCTCCCGCTGAACCTAATAACCTTATGTTTGGCACACAACTCCCAGCTTGAAGTACATACACACTCCCGCTGAACCTAATGACCTCATGTTTGGCACACAACTCCCAGCTCGAAGTAGATACACTCTCCCGCTGAACCTAATGACCTCATATTTGGCACACAACTCCCCGCTTGAAGTAGATACACGCTCCCGCTGAACATAATGACCTCATGTTTGGCTCAAAACTCCCTGCTTGAAGTAGATACACTCTCCCGCTGAACCTAATGACCTTATGTTTGGCACACAACTCCCAGCTTGAAGTAGATACACACTCCCGCTGAACTTAATGACCTCATGTTTGGCACACAACTCCCAGCTTGAAGTAGATACACTCTCCCACTGAACCTAATGACCTTATGTTTGGCACACAACTCCCAGCTTGAAGTAGATACACACTCCCGCTGAACTTAATGACCTCATGTTTGGCACACAACTCCCAGCTTGAAGTAGATACACACTCCCGCTGAACCTAATGACCTTATGTTTGGCACAAAACTCCCTGCTTGAAGTAGATACACTCTCCCACTGAACCTAATGACCTTATGTTTGGCACAAAACTCCCTGCTTGAAGTAGATACACTCTCCCGCTGAACCTAATGACATTATGTTTGGCACACAACTCCCAGCTTGAAGTGGATACACATTCCCGCTGAACCTAATGACCTTATGTTTGGCACACAACTCCCAGCTTGAAGTGGATACACACTCCCACTGAACCTAATGACCTTATGTTTGGCACACAACTCCCAGCTTGAAGTAGATACACACTCCCGCTGAACCTAATGACCTCATGTTTGGCACACAACTCCCAGCTTGAAGTAGATACACTCTCCCGCTGAACCTAATGACCTTATGTTTGGCACACAACTCCCAGCTTGAAGTAGATACACACTCCCGCTGAACCTAATGACCTCATGTTTGGCACACAACTCCCAGCTTGAAGTAGATACACTCTCCCGCTGAACCTAATGACCTCATGTTTGGCACACAACTCCCCGCTTGAAGGAGATACACGCTCCCGCTGAACATAATGACCTCATGTTTGGCTCAAAACTCCCTGCTTGAAGTAGATACACTCTCCCGCTGAACGTAATGACCTTATGTTTGGCACACAACTCCCAGCTTGAAGTAGATACACACTCCCGCTGAACCTAATGACCTCATGTTTGGCACACAACTCCCAGCTTGAAGTAGATACACTCTCCCGCTGAACCTAATGACCTCATGTTTGGCACACAACTCCCTGCTTGAAGTAGATACACGCTCCCGCTGAACATAATGACCTTATGTTTGGCTAAAAACTCCCTGCTTGAAGTAGATACACTCTCCCGCTGAACCTAATGACCTTATGTTTGGCACACAACTCCCAGCTTGAAGTAGATACACACTCCCGCTGAACCTAATGACCTCATGTTTGGCACACAACTCCCAGCTTGAAGTAGATACACACTCCCGCTGAACCTAATGACCTCACGTTTGGCACACAACTCCCAGCTTGAAGTAGATACACGCTCCCGCTGAACATAATGACCGCATGTTTGGCACAAAACTCCCAGATTGAAGTAGATACACTCTCCCGCTGAACCTAATAACCTTATGATTGGCACACAACTCCCAGCTTGAAGTAGATACACACTCCCGCTGAACTTAATGACCTTATGTTTGGCTCAAAACTCCCAGCTTGAAGTAGATACACACTCCCGCTGAACTTAATGACCTTATGTTTGGCTCAAAACTCCCAGCTTGAAGTAGATACACGCTCCCGCTGAACATAATGACCTCATGTTTGGCTCAAAACTCCCTGCTTGAAGTAGATACACTCTCCCGCTGAACCTAATGACCTCACGTTTGGCACACAACTCCCAGCTTGAAGTAGATACACAATCCCGCTGAACATAATGACCTCACGTTTGGCACACAACTCTCAGCTTGAAGTAGATACACACTCCCGCTGAACTTAATGACCTTATGTTTGGCTCAAAACTCCCAGCTTGAAGTAGATACACACTCCCGCTGAACCTAATGACCTCATGTTTGGCTCAAAACTCCCTGCTTGAAGTAGATACACACTCCCGCTGAACCTAATGACCTTATGATTGGCACACAACTCCCAGCTTGAAGTAGATACACTCTCCCGCTGAACCTAATGACCTTATGATTGGCACACAACTCCCAGCTTGAAGTAGATACACTCTCCCGCTGAACCTAATGACCTTATGATTGGCACACAACTCCCTGCTTGAAGTAGATACACTCTCCCGCTGAACCTAATGACCTCATGTTTGGCTCAAAACTCCCTGCTTGAAGTAGATACACTCTCCCGCTGAACCTAATGACCTTATGATTGGCACACAACTCCCTGCTTGAAGTAGATACACTCTCCCGCTGAACCTAATGACCTTATGATTGGCACACAACTCCAAGCTTGAAGTAGATACACTCTCCCGCTGAACCTAATGACCTCATGTTGGGCACACAACTCCCAGCTTGAAGTAGATACACACTCCCGCTGAACCTAATGACCTTATGATTGGCACACAACTCCCAGCTTGAAGTAGATACACACTCCCGCTGAACTTAATGACCTTATGATTGGCACACAACTCCCAGCTTGAAGTAGATACACACTCCCGCTGAACTTAATGACCTGATGTTTGGCACACAACTCCCAGCTTGAAGTAGATACACACTCCCGCTGAACATAATGACCTCATGTTTGGCTCAAAACTCCCTGCTTGAAGTAGATACACTCTCCCGCTGAACCTAATGACCTCATGTTTGGCACACAACTCCCAGCTTGAAGTAGATACACACTCCCGCTGAACATAATGACCTCATGTTTGGCACACAACTCCCAGCTTGAAGTAGATACACTCTCCCGCTGAACCTAATAACCTTATGATTGGCACACAACTCCCAGCTTGAAGTAGATACACACTCCCGCTGAAGTTAATGACCTCATGTTTGGCACACAACTCCCTGCTTGAAGTAGATACACTCTCCCGCTGAACCTAATGACCTTATGTTTGGCACACAACTCCCAGCTTGAAGTAGATACACACTCCCGCTGAACCTAATGACCTTATGATTGGCACACAACTCCGAGCTTGAAGTAGATACACACTCCCGCTGAACCTAATGACCTCATGTTTGGCACACAACTCCCAGCTTGAAGTAGATACACTCTCCCGCTGAACCTAATGACCTTATGTTTGGCACACAACTCCCAGCTTGAAGTAGATACACACTCCCGCTGAACCTAATGACCTCATGTTTGGCACACAACTCCCTGCTTGAAGTAGATACACGCTCCCGCTGAACATAATGACCTCATGTTTGGCTCAAAACTCCCTGCTTGAAGTAGATACACTCTCCCGCTGAACCTAATGACCTTATGTTTGGCACACAACTCCCAGCTTGAAGTAGATACACACTCCCGCTGAACCTAATGACCTCATGTTTGGCACACAACTCCCAGCTTGAAGTAGATACACTCTCCCGCTGAACCTAATGACCTCATGTTTGGCACACAACTCCCTGCTTGAAGTAGATACACGCTCCCGCTGAACATAATGACCTCATGTTTGGCTCAAAACTCCCTGCTTGAAGTAGATACACTCTCCCGCTGAACCTAATGACCTTATGTTTGGCACCCAACTCCCAGCTTGAAGTAGATACACACTCCCGCTGAACTTAATGACCTTATGTTTGGCTCAAAACTCCCAGCTTGAAGTAGATACACACTCCCGCTGAACTTAATGACCTTATGTTTGGCTCAAAACTCCCAGCTTGAAGTAGATACACGCTCCCGCTGAACATAATGACCTCATGTTTGGCTCAAAACTCCCTGCTTGAAGTAGATACACTCTCCCGCTGAACCTAATGACCTCACGTTTGGCACACAACTCCCAGCTTGAAGTAGATACACAATCCCGCTGAACATAATGACCTCACGTTTGGCACACAACTCCCAGCTTGAAGTAGATACACACTCCCGCTGAACTTAATGACCTTATGTTTGGCTCAAAACTCCCAGCTTGAAGTAGATACACACTCCCGCTGAACCTAATGACCTCATGTTTGGCTCAAAACTCCCTGCTTGAAGTAGATACACACTCCCGCTGAACCTAATGACCTTATGATTGGCACACAACTCCCAGCTTGAAGTAGATACACTCTCCCGCTGAACCTAATGACCTTATGATTGGCACACAACTCCCAGCTTGAAGTAGATACACTCTCCCGCTGAACCTAATGACCTTATGATTGGCACACAACTCCCTGCTTGAAGTAGATACACTCTCCCGCTGAACCTAATGACCTCAGGTTTGGCTCAAAACTCCCTGCTTGAAGTAGATACACTCTCCCGCTGAACCTAATGACCTTATGATTGGCACACAACTCCCTGCTTGAAGTAGATACACTCTCCCGCTGAACCTAATGACCTTATGATTGGCACACAACTCCAAGCTTGAAGTAGATACACTCTCCCGCTGAACCTAATGACCTCATGTTGGGCACACAACTCCCAGCTTGAAGTAGATACACACTCCCGCTGAACCTAATGACCTTATGATTGGCACACAACTCCCAGCTTGAAGTAGATACACACTCCCGCTGAACTTAATGACCTTATGATTGGCACACAACTCCCAGCTTGAAGTAGATACACACTCCCGCTGAACTTAATGACCTGATGTTTGGCACACAACTCCCAGCTTGAAGTAGATACACACTCCCGCTGAACATAATGACCTCATGTTTGGCTCAAAACTCCCTGCTTGAAGTAGATACACTCTCCCGCTGAACCTAATGACCTCATGTTTGGCACACAACTCCCAGCTTGAAGTAGATACACACTCCCGCTGAACATAATGACCTCATGTTTGGCACACAACTCCCAGCTTGAAGTAGATACACTCTCCCGCTGAACCTAATAACCTTATGATTGGCACACAACTCCCAGCTTGAAGTAGATACACACTCCCGCTGAAGTTAATGACCTCATGTTTGGCACACAACTCCCTGCTTGAAGTAGATACACTCTCCCGCTGAACCTAATGACCTTATGTTTGGCACACAACTCCCAGCTTGAAGTAGATACACACTCCCGCTGAACCTAATGACCTTATGATTGGCACACAACTCCGAGCTTGAAGTAGATACACACTCCCGCTGAACCTAATGACCTCATGTTTGGCACACAACTCCCAGCTTGAAGTAGATACACTCTCCCGCTGAACCTAATGACCTTATGTTTGGCACACAACTCCCAGCTTGAAGTAGATACACACTCCCGCTGAACCTAATGACCTCATGTTTGGCACACAACTCCCTGCTTGAAGTAGATACACGCTCCCGCTGAACATAATGACCTCATGTTTGGCTCAAAACTCCCTGCTTGAAGTAGATACACTCTCCCGCTGAACCTAATGACCTTATGTTTGGCACACAACTCCCAGCTTGAAGTAGATACACACTCCCGCTGAACCTAATGACCTCATGTTTGGCACACAACTCCCAGCTTGAAGTAGATACACTCTCCCGCTGAACCTAATGACCTCATGTTTGGCACACAACTCCCTGCTTGAAGTAGATACACGCTCCCGCTGAACATAATGACCTCATGTTTGGCTCAAAACTCCCTGCTTGAAGTAGATACACTCTCCCGCTGAACCTAATGACCTTATGTTTGGCACACAACTCCCAGCTTGAAGTAGATACACACTCCCGCTGAACCTAATGACCTCATGTTTGGCACACAACTCCCTGCTTGAAGTAGATACACACTCCCGCTGAACCTAATGACCTCTGCTTGGCACACAACTCCCAGCGTGTGCTTTCATTTCCCGAGTTTACGTGAGACAGAGATAGGTGTGATGAGTGACTTACGTGATTTCCGGCGTTAACTTTGTTCCGGACACAAACACTCCTTCGTCTGTTGTGAGTAGTCGTCATTTTGAGAGTCCTGCGCCGTAGTTGTGATCGTTTAAACGTGCACCACAGCTGCGAGGGCAGCTGTAGTTATTCCAGACATCGTAGGTTCGAAACTATCCTGAGTGTGGTTTATCTACACTCTGTCCAGGCAAATGCCGGGATTGTACTTGACCACTGCTAGTAACGGATATGATAGGAACTTCTATGCCTCTGAAACCTACGATGATATCCAATTAACTATGGAACCAACCGACCAGTGCATATCCATAAGCCATCTTTTGAAAAATGGGTATCATAATGTTTTCTTGCGATTCTGTTGAATCATTCTTCAGTACGTCCTCCAGGGGCTAACGACTAATGGGATGAGGGTTTGGTGACCACGGGACGCCAGCTGCGTGCGGTATTGCTTTCACTTACTTGTGCCGGGCTCCCTTCTGTCATCTTTCTTGTCGACCACCCTTGGTCACCTCTCGTTCACTTACGACATTACGACACTCCGCCTCCTTCAGGGGCTTACAACATGTGGGACGCTGGTTAGCGATCAGGGAACCCCAGCTGAGTTCGCGATTGCTTCCACTTAATTGTGCCGGGGTCCTCCCTGGCATATTTACTGTCAGCTTCCCTTGGTCTACTCTTGTTCTCTTCCAACCCTGACGGTATTAGGATATCCGAGGTCTAAGGAATATTTCGAATTCCCGCCTTAATTGGAGCTTGTTTCATCTTTCCTGATACCCTCATTCTTCATAGGGTCAGATCTCTTGTTTTTCTTTTCATCATATCTCTTGCCTTCTGCACGGGGTCATAAAGGAGGCAGGGTGTGTTTAGCCCCATCACTGGAGGTGCTACACCCTCAAGGCTCACGACTGTTGAGTTTGGGAGGATACCTGAGCTGGATCTGTTTTTTTTTTTTCCTTTTTCCTATGATTCTGGGTCGGTCTCTCTCCTATTATCCTTCCTATCTGCCTTTCATGGCACACCTTACCAAATCCGTCAATTCTCATATTTTTAGGGTTGAGAGCATTTCTATTACCTGTATTTCATTTCCCTTGTTCCTCTGTTTTTGTTCTTTTCTTCTCCCAATCCGTAAGTTGGTTGTAAGTTGTAGTTATTTTTAGTTCTAGTGATCATTTTATCATCAATCTTCATTTGCATCCCATAGAATTAAGAGGCTCATAGCCTTCATTTTAGGCCCTTTAATATCAGCTATCATCATCAAATTACAATTCCAGCAATATTTTTTTCTACAATGAAACCTGAAAGTCTGGTTTAAGTTGCATTCACAGTGGAAAGAATTTATTGTTTGAAATGTTTGGATTGCATTTCTCAGAACTCGTATCCTCTCCACTCATTAACCTGACCGCAGCAGCGGTCTTGCCAGCGTCATTGAAGAGAAATTGGTATCACCGGATACGAATATTATTGCGGAAGCCGAAATACCGGTTGCTTCCAAATAACTCATGTACTAACCACTCAGCAGGAAAGTTCATAAAGGTTTATAAAAATCGAGTGAACCTAATGGAATGTTTAGTTTATGTCACTTAATATCACGCTATTGAATTTTGAGATATAATTTGCATTTTGATTGCGGAAATTATACTGACAAATAGTGTCAAGTCTTTGTGATGCTATACTGGGCTGACAGTGCTGTGTGCCCAGTTGAGTAATTAACGGGATTTCATGTAAAGAGCCTCATTTTCTATACCGGTAGCGGAGAGCGCAACTCGCATCCAGTCGGCCGTGTCTCGACTTAAGCTACTGTCGCCATGGAGATGGCCGGCCTTGCCATTACTTCATCAATTTATTTTCTGACTTAATTAGCCTTTGCTTGAGTGCAAAAAGGCTGAAATCAGAAGAACGAGAAAGACTATCGAAAATTCATTTAGCCAGCCGTTTGTTCTTGGTCCTAAACTATGTGTATGCAAAATTTGGTTGAGATTGGTGGAACGGTGTAGATTTGTATGCGGAACAAATATACATACATACATACATACATACATACATACAGACTTTCACTTTTATATATTAGATATAATCATTTTAATAGCCCATCTATTAACCAATAATCATATTATAGTTAGGTACATATTGCAAGAAAGCGATATATGATAGCACATGCGATTCCATCTCAAAATCCAGCCGAGGCTTGTTTTCAGTTCGGTATAGAAAATATGAAAAATTTAAGTTACTAGACCAAAAAACTGGCGACAAAATTTAAAAAAAAATCATCTACGCCTTCAACCTAGTCTACGTAGAGTACCATTCGGCAAACGCTGAAAGGGGCAGGAGGGGGGTTATGGACTCAATTTCACAAACTAACGAACCTCATTTAGCATGAATTATGGTACCAGAAACCTTCTAATGGAGGTATGGATTGTCTGTCTTTAGAAATATCTTAGTTAATAATTTAAAACAAGTTGCCAGAAAACTCAATACAAAAAGCTGCGTGCCTAGTACGGTGTAAAGTTGCTCTGTGAAAAAAAAAAAAAAAAAGACAAACTTGCTAAGATTATACGACGTGAATACAGTTAATACAATAATCATCCAATTGGAGAAACACTTTCTTCGTAACTATATTTAAAACATTCCAAACATAATCTGTTGTAAATTGACAGGAAATGTGCTAACATTAGAGACTACGAGTGTTCTATGCGGCACACGGTTGGCTGACATTTCGCATCATTATTACATAAGGAATGAACACATGCAGAACTTTCTCATTGTACACAGCTGAAGATAATATCATTCTTGGTGCATTTTACAACTTTCATTTCACCTAACAACAATAGTTTGCTTAGTTACAAGCAAGGAAAATTGTAGTACACAGTTCCCATTGCTTCCATTATCTGACTACTAAACCAGAAGCTGGTTATGCATAACCATTCGCCGGTGGCACGTCCTATGGCAAGTGAAAGAACGAAAGTGTAAGCTCCATTGTACTACTTCAACCATTCCCTCACGTGTCACTGTAGAGTACATACTTAGCGGGCAGGAAAACGTACCCGGGAAAGTGCCTGTTGTAATGAACTTGGTGCAGGAGGATATAAGAACTCTCTCATGTGCCCAGCAAGCCTTCCATACAGATCACCCAAGTGTACTTGGGAACTAAATAACATCTCAGGTGTATTATTTCAGAGCTAATCGATATTGCTTCAATGGGATAGGGAAATTAACATTTGTGATGTTCTCTTGTGGGTGTTACCCAGTATGTACCATTAAATGTGGGCTACGCACCGCTCTTTTAGTCATGCTTATGGAAAGGAAGAGAATATCGTGAAGTGAAGTAAGTTATGAGTTACAAAGGGAACAGTCAATTAAGATGTGAAAATGGAAGAATACCTCGGCATTGAAAGTGAGGGAGAGTTGACCAAGGGAGGTCAAAAGAAATGATGGAAGGAAGGAGCCCGGCACAAGTAAGCAGATGCAGTGTGACGTTCTACTGAGGTCCTGTGGGTCTCAAACAACTTCATACTACTGTCGTTGTGACAAGTTCGTATTCACTTGAGCCATCTAAAACAAGGATTTATACAAACTATTCCCAAGAGCATGGCACTCAACAAACGAATCCTTTACATGAAATGGCAAATGAGCCACCACAAGCAAAGACCACAAATGCTGAGCACAACTGCCTGGGATCTGAGGTATTCCGTTTAGAGTTACGTTGTCGGTTTCGTCTTTAGGAGAACAAACAGAAACATGTGTTGATGAAGATGATTATTCATTAGAATTTGATTGCTTTCAGTCAATTTAGAAACCAAACATTGCTTTTAGCCGCTACTGAGCCTGCTTTTCCGTGGCGGACTTCCCTTTCACCCGCTAACCTATAAACAATAGGATACACACATCGCAGCGCATTCACTTAACCGCAATCATATCTCAAATGCTTTATATGACTTAGTTTTTACATGGCACGTGATCCTCCAAGAGGACCTAGGGGGGGCCAGAAGAGTCAGCTAATCTTGTAAGAAACAAGACTGAGTGATCCAAACTTCCAAATAATATTCAATCTAAAAATAATTCGTATTATTATAAGAGAGGTAATGCAGAACACATAATTACCTGCAATTGATGTTCCTCCTTAACATCTACCCTTTCAATTTCCAATATATCGCCAGGCGCGTCCCTCAGATTATCAGAGGGCAAGTGCTCACTGGATTCCTGGAAGTATTGTACACATATGACACAACATTAGTACTGAGTTAGGTGTAACATAAAAACTAGAAGTTAACAGATCCTGGTTAGCCCTTCAATAAGAGGCAGGCAACATGATTTGTGCCCACCTTATACATTACCATATTGAGCAGTGGATACACACTGACACCACCAATTTCTCTCCATGGGCAGCGACTGTTAACTGTAACGACCCCCTTGGTTGTTTGGCCAGAGCACGTGTAGAGGGCAGGAGCAGTCAGATCCAACTTGAGAGCTCACACGTGTTTCTAACTGTTACCAACAAAGAGCTCCGACTGTTTGCTGGTGCCCAATACTTTGTTGTTGCTTTTACATAATATTTGTGAATTGTTTCCGCATTCACTGGTTCAAAATTATTGACAGTAAATCTATATTTGATGTGAAGTGCAGCTTTGTATTCCTGACTATTGTTTGCTTCTTTAAAGGGTGGTCACGGTAACAGTTTAGTCGCATAAGCCAAGTTTATTGCAGTTTGGTGTGCATGACCTGATATTCAGTGAGCACGACTGCCAGGCTTGAATGAAAGGCAAATCTTGGATTCACAAAGAAATACCTTAATCTGTTGTTAATTTGGTCTTACATAAAATAATAAACTGTATACAAAATTAAGGGGTACATTTAGTAGAGTTTCACTTGACCCACAAACCCACTAAACCTTGCTTGTCGTACACATAACCAACATTTCAATATCGCACATACATTTTGCTCGAGAGCCAAACATTTGCACTCGGAAATTATACGATTGCCATTCCTTGTTACATATTCGAAGGGACATAACCAATTGAAATTACTAACCACAGTTACTACTTCTCAGGAAATATGTGCTTAAGTTACACAAATATGAGTTTGATTTCTTGCCCATACAACGACGGCAGCCATGTTTGTTAGCGGCATAAGGTCTCTTCAACTCTTTACCGAGGCACACATATTGACGTCACATTACTGTTACCAACATGTGGGTTATAATCTTCACCACACAGATCATGCTAAAGAAAAATGAAAATCCACAGCCTGTTTCCAGTCTCCGACCGGGTCAGGAATGGAATGAATGAAGCCCCCATCTAGCGGCGAGGATATGAATTGTGCCGGCTGCCGAGGCCTGACGCACTCCTCTGGGGCAATGATTAAATGAATGACAGATGAAATGAAATGATAGTGGAGAGTGTTGCTGGAATGAAATTTTGACAGGGAAAACCGGAGTACCCGGAGAAAAACCTATCTGCCTCCATTTTGTCCAGCACAGATCTCACATGGACAGACGGGGATTTGAACCACGGACCCAGCGGTGAGAGGCCGGCGTGCTGCCGCCTAAGCCACGGAGGCTCACAGATCATGCTAAAGACATAGGTAAATTGTAATTATGCGATAATGCTTCATTTGATAACCCGGTTGGTCTGAACAAAGATTATTGAATAGTGAATACTCTCACTGAGTGTGACAAGAAACAGGGTTGCATTGACAGCTAACGCGGCCTGCAAGGTCTGGAACCTACTAGTTATTGGTCTATGCAAATCCCACGTTTTCTTGTTGGGAGATGCGGTCTACAGTGCCGTATTTGTGGGGTTGGCAATAAACTCTTTGTCTCATAATTCAGCCGGATGACGGCAAACGGAGCTGGAATTATACCATATAAATCGTTGTCTAAAAAGGGAATAGTGTGAGGGTGGACATTGGAGGAACAAACACATATTTCTACAGCATTTCCAGATTTTATTTACATCATCACAAAAGGTACTTTGACTAATTCCTGTGGTTTAGCGAATTTTCCTTCGCCAGTTCTGCAATCGTCCAGTATTACCACTCGCACCAAATACGAATTAAGATGCAACTTACAATGTTAGAGAATTCATCTGTGTGAGCCGACCATTCTGGTTCACTCTTAATGTTCTCCATTGTGTTGAGGAAACTAGAACAGAGAAAGAACACTTAAAGACCGTAATGATACCAGTACGCAAATCAGTCTCATACTCAATAAATCAATAATGAGGTAATAACAGATCTCCAAAAGTATATTAATACTCGTAATCCGCGAGGTACCGTACACAGTGATAAGGACAGGTTATGTTTGCCAATAACAGTAAACCTTATAAGACTACGGCGCTCAACTTGAAAACATTTACTCCAAGTCATATGATTTGATATTGAGCGTCCTTGTTGTATAAGTAATTTTAATATTTATTACTACGACTGAATCGACTCAATGAGTAACTACTGGTGCCTGGTTGTAAAGCAGTGAATTAAAGCATCCTACTTGCCATTCATCTCATCCTAAGTACAACTATGGACATACAAAGCTGATTTGGAGTAAATAAAGTATTGTCTGACGATCAAGGGTACATCACAAACCTACCAAACCGTTTAAATAAGCTACGCGAAACTGAACTTAGGTTAATGCAAGTGCATTATAAATAGGCACCAGCTGCGTACAGGCATTCAGAAGCCTCATGAAGAAATCTAGCTCCCAACGTTACTGGACGCCCAGTTCAACACAAAACCGTCACCTTACGCGTCGTTGCCTACGCTATAATACAAGGCCGGGAGATGCCGCACCGCGACTGGGGGGCAACTGAGTTCAGCATTCTACCGCTAGGATCGCATTGTAACACCCTCAATATGAGCGCACGATATGAATTTAGTATTGAGATGAGAGAATACCCGGGCTATTTCACGCACATTTACAAAAGTGTGGTTTATCATTCATATCTATAACTCACCGGAATATCATAAACAAGCAATCTTTTCTTAGAACTTCAGTACTTTCCTGTTCAGAGGCTTATTGTGAAGCTGTAAAAATCGGTCATTCCTGGTCGTGCGATTGAAGGCTAGGGTGTCCAGGATCGGCTTCAGGAACTTCTTCAAAAGGAGAATCGTTGCATTGGTCACACTTAATTGTTTGACAGAACTTGTCTTTTAATAAAAGTGTGCAGTTTGTCAGAAAGTTCTTTCGTGGCAGATACTGGACAGCACGTGATACGCATTGCATAATTTGCTCTAGTAACACCACAAATGATGTTTTAAGGTACCTCAGTCCTCCACGATCTTGAAATCGTATGAGGCTGAGGACCGGGCTTTCACTCGCAGGAAGAGAAATATGTTGCAAACAACCTTCACAGCTGGTATGTTCTTCTGCTACGCGCACTAGGTAGCCAGCCACCATTGCTACTGCTATGTTGGATACAGTAGCTGGAGTTACTAAAAATAAAATCAAATTGTTAAATACCGTAATCGTGTTTGGATAAAAACACAATGCAATGAAAATAAATGGGCAGGTTAAAAATGTACCTTCAACGGGGTTTCCAACTATAGCAAGGACGTGTTCGGGAAGCTCCGGTACGAAGGCAGAATCCGTGACATCTCCTTCTTCACCTGGCTCTTGAAGTTGGTTCCTAGAAAAGAACCTGGACCTTACGCTGGATACTAAGTCTTCATTCCTTAGTTCGACGTTTCCATGGCTCGAAGCTGCGATAATTCCAGTGTGAAGGGTAGATTCAATAGCATGGATACAAGATCTCACATCCATCATATCATTGACCCCCCTCCCTCCCCCCTTTCGTCTGAGGTGACTGAAAAAGAACTCGACATCGTCACTCGATAAATTCCTCGTTAGGACATAGTGGAAATTGATGCTTATTAAATATCGTATGCATGCCACTGAAGAGAGAGAGTTGTCAACTCCAGAGCGTGGTAAGCCTCTTTAGTAAATTTCCTGAACTTTTCGGGATGTTGCTGTATGTCCTCAATGTATGGCAGGAATACGTCCGTTAACCAGTGTAGTCTTTCATCGTCCATCTCACAAAAAATCATCTTAATGTCATTTCTGGAGTGCGTGCCATGAGATGTGTTACAGACATCATGGATGTCAAACCATTTCTGAAAATGTTCCATAAAATTAATAGTCTCAAGTAAACTGCCTTTGTCATACGACTTCCATACTTTTTGAGCTTGCGACAACTTCAGGTGAAAACACAACTTTGGCCCTGGAAACATTCATCTTTTCCAAATTACTAAGATAAACCACCTTCCTGGAGAGTTTCCTGAAAGGTTTATTCACCAGAGTTTTCTGAAGATTATAAAGGATCTTCAAATGATCACCTGACACATTGTTGCCATTCACAACGAACTCCCTAGACAAATACTGCGACCGTACATTCTTAATAATGTGACTGGGATCAAAACTTAAGGAACGGTCGATTTTCTTCAAGAGGATGTTTAATTTCATGCGTTATACGACCCCCGCATAGCGTTTCAAACATCGAAATATTCACTTGACATTTGTCAGTTACAATTCTTAACACTCTGAAACCACTTTCTTCGACTACCTTCATATCATCCAATACCAATTTTGCCAAGTGCGCTCCAGAAATAGAACACGTAAAATAAAATGACACAGGAATTCTGTAAGAAGAAGATAGTCCTTCGAAAAGAATGCAAAGTAACTTGTTCGCTAGTTTGTCTTCAATACCAAGAGCGTCTAAGTCTGCGTCACTCATGCCGAGAAACATGTCTAAATTCCGATCGTACACAAGCCTAGGCTTTATAGACATTTCGTCAATGATAAGGGAGCCCACTTTTGCATTCTCGTGTTCCAGTGGCTTTTCCTCTGCCATCAATCTTGCTCTGATCAATGAGGTGATGCCAGTCTCTTCTTTCGAGTACCCTACGTATGTCTTCAAAGTTTTGGGATGTGGTAGGTGCAAGATACTTAGTTCACGTAACAATCGATAGCCTGTCGGTGACCTAGTAGATAGAAGAACACTAATTTTAATTGTAGTTTCTTGGTACATATATTTCTTCTTTCCAAATGCTTGCAGCTGTTCGAGCAAAAAAAAATGGCTTTGAGGCTACCTTGTTGGGCTTCATTTTGAATTGCAGACAGCTGCTTGTTCATGTCATATTTCTTAGTTTTATATTTCTTCAACTCAGTCTGAAGATCTTGAAGTTTTCTTTGTAGCTTGTGAATCACAGCGTCTCGCTTAGCAGTTTTTTTTTTTCGTAGCACTCCGCGGTTTCTTTCGAAGAGACTTCCTAACAACTGGCCTTGAAATAGGTGAAAACTGTGCCCCTGTACATCTACAATTTATCTCGTCTTCACAAATAGGGACAAAATTACTCACAGTTCCTGGAGAGTCACATTTTCTTTTGGATGAAAGAGTGTCGTCAGTTTGACACTGTCGTCGTTTTGGTGGTTTCTAGCTGTAGTTGTCACTTGTTTGTGCTGTGGGACATCTGTAAATACTGAAGGTACGGATTTAGGCAGAAGAAATCTTCTAGTTGTAATTGTCTTCTCTGAAATGCCTACTACAAACTTCCGACCTTTTAGAAGGAGTCCACACACTACCTGGCTTATCACCTCGTCGAGAAATAGCTATAATCCACTTATTTCTTAATTCCTGATTGATAGGAAACGAGTGGAATGAAACTGATTTGCACATTCCCTGCCGGGACGTACAAAACGGAACACAGCAGTAAACCATTTAAAAAATACTCATGTAAACAACCACTATTTGCAATGTCACTATTGAGTTAAACAGGCGCGAATGCTGGAACTAGGGTGGTACAAAGCGATCCTAGCGGTCACTGGCGGAACTTCATGGTGATTCATTTTTAGCGCAAAACAGCTTGCATTTCCCGGCCTTGTATATAGCGTAGGCAACGTTACGCGTATTTGGAAAACCTAGACGTCACAGAGCGGGCGATTCATACGCTCTTCCCATTGGTTAGATTGTGTAGCCTAGCAGTTCTCGCAAAAATGTTCTGCAGGGCATATCTTTGTCCGTATCCTTTGATCCTATCTGGTTTCAACACGTGCGTGCTAAGAATTCTTTGTATTAGCATGGAATATTAATATTCAACGGTGTTCTGTCACTAGCCATTTGAAATGATATAGCCTACAGTTGATGGTAAAAGACAATTACGGTGAAGGAAAACTGGACGAGAATCCAACTACGTTGCTGAGGAGCATATAAAATTTATGAAAAGTTCTAGGAAGAACGGTCGGTGTATCAAATAGCTGAATTTTGAGAACAACGCCTTGATGGAAGAGCACGAGCGTAAATTGAGGGTTATGCTGCGTTCGATAATTTTTGTATTTGGAGATAATTGTGGAATATATAAAAGAAAAAGAGTGTAATGTTCTTAAAACTCGTGTGAACGAACAGTTCCCCGAGGTCTAGCGATTGCTGAGCTGTCAATGAATGTCGTTTTCTAATCTAATGAGAAATTATGAAAAATTTATTAATTCTTTACGAGAGGGTTTCCTTTCACCACACGACATGAAATAAAAGGCAAAACTATTGGCCTGGATAAAGATTCTTGATGCGTGACAAAAACCAGGTGTGTTATCTATTACCTAACGTGGCCCGCAAGGCCGCGCTATCAATCCACCATTTGTCTGGACGAAAATATTGGTCTAAGCAAAACTATTGGGATACCCTCTTGTGAAGTTTTACCATACCCTACATATGTGCGTTAATGGTTTAAAGGAGTATTTAGTGTTGGCCGTGATAGGCCTAGATGGGTCTTTAAAACATTGTAAAATATTGGTCGTGCTTCTCTTCTGAGATTGGCGATGTCATTATTGCAGTGCATTCGTTTGCATTTTGGAACGTAAGAAGGTTTTAAAAATGCGCGAAATGTTTTTAGGATAACCATTTCACTCTAACCTTGTATACAATCGTTGATATCATAAGCGGATTGTAATATTTTAAGATTAAGGATGTATGGCTTAATTATTTTATTTGAGGTTCTTTACGCAAGCTCAAACGTAAGGGATAGCAAGCCATGATTACACTTTCGTGACTGAAAGTTTATTGCTTATTATTTGTTGGGTGGTGGGTGTGTGTTATTGCGACCTTCAAATTGTTCTGAAGATTTGATGTACTGCGAATGCTCGCGAAGCCCTGATAAATATGTGTAAAGTCCTATTGTAGCCACAAGTCCGTAAGGGTAGACTACTAATGATAATACTTAAGGTCCGGAAGTTCAGGCACTGATGAATGATTAAATATGCACTAATTATTGGTCAAATATGCATCACGCTATGAAATAACTAGGGCAATTATGAGCACTCCGTATTCTTTAGTGTTTCTATTTTGAATATAAAGAAAATATGAACAGACGGACATATAGGCTAACTACAAGTTTCCACGATGATTGTTTGCTGCAATTAAGGCTTCAAACAGGTCTTGAGAAATAGTACATTATGCAACGAGCCTATAATGGCTATAATTAAGACACGAGTATCTTTATAAAACGAGCGTATGCGAGTTTTATAATTTCCATACGAGTGTCTTAATTACCATTATAGGCGAGTTGCATACGACTGTTTATGTTCGACGATAATTATAACTTTATTATATGTTTTAACATAAATATTCATAAATATCTGTTGAGATTGTCACTAGAATATTGTGAATGGGTGCTGCACTGGGTGTAGGATATCTCTGATTTCCAAGCTCTCGGATCGACCGACGCATGCGCTCTGTGTGCTTCAATGCCATATGTGCAGATTGTGTGCCAGTATTCAGTAAAAATGTCACCGAATGCGTTTGAAAACAACGCGCTGTGTAGAAATTGGATTTGGAGATATTAAGGTACAGTGCTATTTCTTGTCTCATATTCACCAGTTTATTTACGCGAACATATGGACGGTGCACTTTCGGTAATTTATACAGACGTGTTGGATTTTGAACGCATGCGCGAAGGTATCCTTATATAATTGGTCAAACAACTGTTTCTTGAGCTGTGATTGGTGGGAGAAACTGTTTCATAGTGAAAAATAGTGTTATAATGACCATCATTATGACAGTCAGGGTCGAACATAAATCCACTAAGTTTGTTGCAGGGTAACTAATAGCATTCGTTAACAAGGACTGGATTGAAGTGTTTTTGGTAACAGTGCAGGATACATGAACCCAGGGGGGAAAATAACAACTTCTGAAATTTGCATTAAATACTTTTTCTAAGGATTCAAAATTGATGTAGTTCACTCCTCGGCTGTCTATAACCCGCCCACCTTCCCAAATTATAACACGATTTATATAGTAAATATTCCAGCTGTGTCGGCCATTTTTGGCGTTAAAACAGTATTGCCAACCCCATGCATACGGCACTGATATAAGGCGGTTTTTAAACAAAAGAACACCAATCTCAACACGTTCAATCCAATGGTTTTTCGGTCAACAGTGACCTGCTAGCCCTGCACCGGACCTTTCTAACCTTCGTTTCACCCAATCCAATGGTCTTTGACGATGGTTACAGTTTATCGCGTCCAGATCAATGGCTACAACCTAATGCGTCCAGATCAATGGTTACAGCCTAACGCGTCCAGATAAATAGGTTTTTCTTTGTCAGCCATGCCCCGCTAGCTTCCCGACACCAGACCATTCTAACCTTCGTTTTGTCCAATCCAATGGTTACAGCCTAACGAGCCCAGATAAGTGGTTGCGGCCTAACGCGTCCAGATCAATGGATTTTGTCAACCTTGCCCCGCTAGCTTCCCGAGGCCAAAGGTCTCACCTAACCCGACCATTCTAACCTTCGTTTTGTCCAATCCAATAGTTTTTGACAATGGTTGCGGTCTAACGCGTCCAGATTAATAGTTTTCGACAATGGTTACAGCCTAACGTGTCCAGATCAATAGTTTTGACAATGGTTACAGCCTAACTCCTCCAGATTCTCCTAGTGGTGGTGTATTTTATATCTTAATGTAGGGCACACTGCCGTGACATCAATTTCTCATCATGTCTCGCCCAGTCGTAGTTCAAATTCAACAAGAAAGAAACACACATAATTATGTAATTTAGCACATATTTCCAGTATATTAGTCATAATGAACAGGAATTTCATCTGGTATTGCCCCCTGGAACCCCTGAAAAGTTATGGAAATCATATATTATCATTTACCATCTAAGTGAAACTGTAAAAGTAAGGTTCCTGTCTCAAGCTCTTGGTAATCAGTTTCCACTATGGAATGTTTGCTGCAATTAAGGCTTCAAACAGGTCTTGAGAAAATTCACTAAGTTTGGTTGCAGGGCAACTAATAGCATTTGTTAACAAGGACTGAATTGATGTGTGTTTTTTTTTTACAACATTTCGCTCTTGTTTGGCGGTTTCCAAATGTTGAGTCACTGGAAATGTATTAATTGTTGAGAGCAGTCCTCCTCCCTTTTCATAACTTTCACGAGGCAGATTATTGGAAATATATTATTTATGATTCGCATACCATTCTGGGAGTCATTAGAAGTTGATTTCTATTCGAATTGTCACTGCTGCACCGGAAATATTTCTTTTATTACGTAAATAAAGCATTTTTGCTCGTGTTCAGTTTACGATCTCAGCGCCATGTTACATTGACGTCAGACAGTACGGGACACGTGAATAATGAAATCAAAGGGAAAACCATTGGCCTGGATAAAGATTATTGATGCGTGACTACCACCACTGTGTGTGACAAAAAACAGAGGTGTTTCGGGCCGCACTACCTAACCATTATTGGTCTAGGTGAAAACCATTGGTCTGCCGGATGCGTGGGGTTGGCAATATGGTCCGTGATGTTAAAATGGCTGAAACAGGTGGACTTTTGGCTGTATAAGTCGTGTTCATATTTGGGACGGCTGGGCACTCGAGTAAAAGTATAGAGTAGTGGAACACCTGCCGCCTTCGCCAATTGATGCCTGCCCGCTCAGCCCAGAACTCCTTAACCAACAATCCCTTCTCGCCCTCAAATTTAAATCAACAATCCAGCCGTTATCCATTGTCAAGCTCCTAGCCCTCATTCAAACCGTCCTACTCAAGCAAATCCTCTCGCCCCGAGTTACCAAGTCAAGTTTAACTCATCTTTCTCCCTGCAGCACCTAATAATTAATTTTTATTAATTAATTATTAACATAAGCTCTTCTTAGCGCGCTCAGTGTCACAGCACCAACTTTTCTCAATCTGGTTAACCCTGAGCGACTAAGACTGAGTTTATTTCTTATCTCGTTTCATTTTTACGATCTGCCAAGAGCATTTGATCACCCCCCCCCCTGTTTAACTTCATATACTCCCTCCATTCTTGTAAACATGCCCCCCATTCCAGCCATCTACTCCTTCCAGGACCCGAGCACGGAGAAGCCAATATTTTATGCTTCTCCCACTCACAGGTCTTTCAAGAGCACGCTAATTCTTATCCGCCCTCCCGAGAACTATGCATTTATTAGCTCTGTCAGAGGAGCAGTTCTCAGCGTGCTCTCTCCCCTATCCGAGTGCATATGCCTAATACAAGACTAGGCATTTTCCAAATTGCCATTACTCCCATTAAAAATCATTACCTTGATGGCATTACGAATGCACTTTGGAGTCACCAGGCGATCTCCTCCTTTGTTACCGTCTCCTTCAGAGAATACACTTTGCCTACACCTCCTGAATCATACAATCATGCTACGCAAACAGAAACCCCTGACACGGATGTCATTCCCACCTGGGATGAATCCACACAGACAGATGATACGAACGAAATCCCTACTCTTGTAGGCTTCGAGCCCACACAAACCGATCCTGACATTGGTGAACGCTGGACTCAAACTAAGCAAGCTGCTATTAGGCCGAAAAGAAGGCATAAAGGCACTCAAGCAGACGTCCAGCAGGAAGCCAATTCTACAGACTCAGTCCCCTCAGAGGGCGACTGTCCCCCTCACGCCCCTGAAACTCCAGCAGCTGCTAATCACTCAGCTGGCGCTGCTCCACTTGTTATTCCAGCATCCCCCCCCCTCCACTTCTCCAATAACACCGCCGTCGCGGCACCCGCAGCCCAGACAACGCCCTACACTAGTTACCCAGTGTTTTAACTGCCAGCGTTTGTTTCACAATGCATTATAATGCAAATTCGAGGCCAGGTGTAATCGTTGTGGCGGCTCAGACTGCCACAAGGACTGCACCGTTCTGAGAGACTCTCCCATGTGTGTAAACTGTGGCGAGAAGCATGTCGCCTCGTATTCTGGTTGTGTTTACATAAAGAACGCACTTAAATACCAACACATGCAGTTTCAGCGATCACACAGGTGCCTACACATCCATTCCCTTCTCCCTCTGTCCATTTCTCCGCAATGTCCTTCTAAATTAGACAACACAGCCATCACAAGCATTCTCCACCTCATCCAGAAGCTAATTACCCCTTATTAGCACTCTCACACTCCAATTCAACCCCTCTTGCCCCGCTGTCCGCTGCGCATCTTCTCAGAGGCACGGCCACGGCCGTCCCCTCCCGAGATAGTGCCCAGTGTGCCGCGGGCCCTCTTCACGATGCCTTTGGCACATACATAACTGCTCTTGCTCTTCTATTCTTGTCTGAACAACAAAATAAGCCACGAGCTCAGACTCATCATGATTTCATATCCTAGTTGCACTCCACTTCTCCTTAACCTACCCATTTCCAAATCCTACTCCTTCCCACCACCTTACCCTCAGGTCAGTTCGATACTAATGTACCATAAACCCACATCCTAAATCATTAAGTCCAAAAGCAAGTCCCTACCTTTGATACTGCACTAAAGGCCCCTAGATGGGCTGAGAGGCAAAAATGCACGCCGGTTTCGCTTGCATGGGTCAGACAAGGCAAGGGACGGCTGGGCGGGTCTCAGACAGCGGAGGAGTAAACATCTATTGACTACAGCATCTGTAGCCTCCGTGTCTTAGGCGGCAGCACGCCGGCCTATCACCGCTGGCGTCCGTGGTTCAAATCCCGGTAACTCCATGTGAGATTTGTGCTGGACAAAGCGGAGGCAGACAGGTTTATCTCCGGGTACTCCGGTTTTCCATGTCAATATTTCATTCTAGCAACACTCTCCAATTTCATTTCATTTGTCATTCGTTTAATCATTGCCCCAGAGGAGTGTGACAGGCTTCGGCAGCCGGCACAGTTCATATCCTCGCCACTAGATGGAGGCTTCATTCATTCAATCCCTGACCCGATCGGAGACTGGAAACAAGCTGTGGATTTTCAATTACATCATCTCCAGATATTTTCCCGACTATTGATTCAGGTGCTTAATTTCAGTAGTTTAAGAATTTTATAGAAAGAGGTAGGCCTACCTTCTGTTAATTCATACCGTTGGAGAATTCTGTTCTTCCTCACAGACAGTGCAAACTACTGATCAGCAGATAATACAAATACGAGACACGGAGAGTCCGTATCGAAATATACGACTTTAGGAATATGATGTAACAAAAAGTGCTTCAAAACCATAGGAAATTATGTTATACGCCCTTCTCAAGCAGAGATATTGTAGGGTACCTGAGAGGGTAGCCTCTACAAAGTGTATTAAAAGGGGGATGGAAGGAGAGTAGCTGAAGGCTGCTAGGGACTCTAGTGTAAAAAGAAGTGGATTGGAAGGGTTCGGGCGTGAGTGCAGCTCGAGGGGTTAACACCCAAGAGTACAAGCTGCGGGGGTGGTCCTAAGGGATGGCTACAAGGGACAATCTCTTAGGTGATGGCAGGAGCAGCTAAGCGACTGCCTGGGTTCCTGCTGATGTTAGTAGACTGGCCGTGCTCCTAATGAGTGTCGCGCACGTAAGCAATGTAAGGTGATGCCTATGGCTGTCTACACCAACAAATAGACAATTAACTGATTACCAATATGGGATCCTACCGGGAAATGAATTAAGGGATAGGCTCTTATTAATTAACTAAATAAATGAATTGAAAGACCAGTTAGCTTAAGGATTCTAATTTTTAATTCATACTCCTAAAGTGGAGTATAATAAAATAGTGCAGAGCGAATACTCGTGATCTTCACAATAATGGGGGATGTTTTACGTGTAGGTGTTACAATTTGTGTAGGCCCACTAGACACTTACCTATCTGGAGATGGCAGCTACAAGAAGCGTCTTAGCACCTGAAGCACTTGTGAAAGACTGACCTCCTCTCACCTCTCCTCCAGTGCTTTATAGAATCCGCCTGCCGAGTAAGCATTAGTTGCGGATTCTATAGGAAGTGAGGTGCCTGCCCTGGGTCAACGGAGGTCGTCTCTATGCACTTGGCCTGGCCTTGGTATGAACTTATGCGACGTGTGCCATGTGTAATTAGTTGTATAATTTATAGTTGTAGTTTGTAGTTAATTTATATTTATAGATAAGGGATGGGAATGCATCCCTCGGATGCAACAACTCCTTCGCCGGAACTGGTCATCAACCTCGATGACGGGACGAGACTAGACCGTAGGGGTAGTTGTTGTAGCACAGAGGGGTATAGGAACATCTTCTTCTTTCTTGATATCTTGTTTCTTCTTTTCTTCTCTTCTGTTCTTCTTTTTATTAATGAAATATTGTTGCCCAGAATGTGGGGTCGTCGTTGGGGGTATGGGATGATCCCCGTGTGGGGTGGGTAACATAAATGTTGGAAGTGGAGTTTCGTGTTTTATGTGATATAAGAGTATGTGGATGCGAGCGTGCAGTGCCTAGTGCATAGTTTCTTGGAGAGACGTTAGCGTCAGCGTTAGGTTCGTGCCTAGTGAGCAAGTGTGTGTGTTGGTGTGTGAGGGGGGGGGGGGACAATATTGTTACATAGTTACTTTTATCATGACACAAGTAGTGGACAAAAATAAGAAATACATAAAGCTGTAAAATCCATGTGACAACAATAACCTTGGCGAACATGCGTATCATTAAATGGTAACATCGGTCATTAATACAATTATTTGGAGTTATTGTCTCCATTAAACATCATTATCCTTACTGTGTACATTATGAGTATTAATCATTATCATCATTATTATATATTAAGACCACTAGTATTACTATGAACCAGCTCAAGGGAAAAAAACAGCTGCAGGGCCTAGCTTACCCTTTGTTTATCTACCCATATTTGCTGAAAAAGTACCCTTGAGTGGCTATAAAATATACATAAAGAAATATATGAAAAGAAGAGAAAGAATAGGGGTAAAGAAAAATGAGTGCTTTGGTGTTTTCGTTAAGGGGGTAAGAAAAAATAGTTTTATTGTGCGGGGGGAAAAGGAGGCACCCTGGGAAGTTAGAAGGATTGAAAGGAAAAGAGGAAAAAGAAAAAGAAAAAATACATGGCGCGCTATAATTATAAAAAAAAAAAAAAACTTTCACTCTGGGTCTCTTTATCTCATACTCTCTCTCTTTCTCATACTCTCCCTCTTTCTCATACTCGCTCTCTTTCTCTGCTTCGTACCAATGCCGTGGCATCCACCTTATACCTAACAATGGAATACCGTACCTGTGCACATTTTCTACTTAAGTCTACATTTCCCTATAATATTAGCGCTAAAACCTACGATATATGATATTATGGCCAAAATATTATAAAACCTATCTATATGTATGGATCGCCTCCTGTGGGCAGACGGTCCATCTTGACGGGGAAGGTTGACTCTTACACGGGTGGAGTACAACCCACTCCGCCAGATTGCGCCTCTCATTTATAGGCGTGACTATGTACCATGGGGATCCGCCCCGCGGTGGATTATATCCCATAGGCATATCTCCGCCGTGGTGCGGATGAATCAGCTGTAAGAGAATGCATGTCGTAGTATATAGGGGAAAGTGTGTATTGGCCTAGGGGATGAAGACGTGTGTGGAAATGGTCAAACTAATTTTAAAGGGCTATATACAGTGGCGCCACCTGTGGGAAAGAAAAGAAAACATTGTTTTTATTTTTGTTATGTGTTGAGGGGGTGTTTTACCCCTGTCGTCGTCCGGGCGGTTGTTGGTTCTGGACCGAGACCTGGAGGATATAAGAAAAGAACACTCATTATCAACTCACATTAAAATACGTATCATATTCGTATATTAAAACCCTGGAGAGCACCCATTGTGGCGTGACTCTCCCTGCATACATAAATAAAGAACCATAATTACTGAGCACCCTGTATGGGGAATGGGTGTCCCATTTATGATGTCGTACCTTCAAGTGAAGGACACTCACGTGAACGGTATAGACCGTTCTATGCGGGCTCACGCATCTGCGTAAGACCGCAGTCGGCAAATTATATATATTGCCGTCCAGGCAATATCAATATGTTCCTCTGCCTGGGGCACGACCAGAGCGGCCAACGGTGGTTGTAACCTTTGTCAGGGAGAGAACCGTAGGCTCGTGGAATATCGCAAATCGTAGGTGATACTCTCCGGGGGCATGGACAGAGGAGAACATCGGTGCCACATACCTCATTATTCATTATTATTCATCTTCACCTGCCGCTGCAGAACTTATGTCTTCGCCTGTGTTCGAAAACAGATCTTGCTTCCGATATGAAGCTGTTACTTAACCTTACATGCTAACTATCGTCAAGTAAAATGGGGTCGTCTTGGGAAGGAGGATCTATCCTGCCCGAAGCGGGGGTAGTCAATCCCCTCACTGAACTATCAAGCCTCCATCTGCAGGTATAGCTTAGACAACGTTAGGGCAAAAAAACGGGTATAACGGGCCCCGCACTGCGGAAGACAGGCTAGGTACATCCTCGAGCGTGGGCGCTTGCCCACCCTAACACGTCACCGCTATGACCTTCCGTCGTTCGTCAAAGTCTAAGTCATGTCATGCCAGGTCAAGCGCTATGTTGTCCCTTTGTCGATGGTAACTTTATCCATCTACCAATGTGCAAAAAAAAATGTGGTCACTCTCACAATCTTGACCAGGTGCGTATACCAAAAGGGTACAATGTATAGTGAGCAATGTTTGTGTGGGGACCAATGTGTACTTTAGTTACAAGGGTCCGGGGTGAATGTGGCACAGTGCGCAAACGTTGCGCCTAGCAAGCGGACTCCCAGCCAATGCAGTGCATTTCATTCATTTTTGGTCACAGTTAGTAGGTGTGATCGGGATGAGGAAGGTATCACCCATGTTATAAGGAATGTTGACATGTTATAAATTGTTATTTCAAGGCAATAGGATGGCTATAATCGGAGGGTACATGTGGTGCTAGTAGGATGTAGGAAGTCGTTAGATGGTGAGGAACATCTTACTGGAGAGGTGTTAGTTATCTTCATGCAGGAATAAAATATTACATGCTGGTGAAAAATGTAAATAAATATATTGATAACACCATTGTTAGCAGGGGAATGTTTTTTATAATCCACTCTTGGCTTTTATTTCCGCAGTGTTCCATCTTAACACTTAGCTAAGAGCGATTTAGCTTGGTGCACACCTTTGGTAAAGCATGAATACCAAGTACCTTGCATGGACAGGGTAATGGGGGAAACGTGTAATATGTATCAGTGTGTTCTCTGTGTTAAAAAAGTGGGGGGTTTGGACGTTGACCTGGTGTCAACGTTTGATCACGTCTATCTCTGCTTTCGGTGGTGTATAAGAAACCACATGTGCTTATAAACTAAAACTTATATACTAAAACTGGTCATTTTGTTATTAATAATTAAGTCATTCCTTACTCTATAAACACTTATTATTATTAATGGGGAATGGTATAGGGAATTTAAGAACTGATCGTCCTAACAAGCTAGTGGCATGCTGCGGTCAGCGTCCTGTCAAACTATAACAATGATTTATATAAAGGCGGGCTGGAGTTATATGTAACCAATTCCGATACCAAATATAGTGTGTTGAGTGTGAACATTTTCTCTCTATGGCGTCCTTCCGTTATCGGCACTGCCGATTGCACTGTGTATTGAAAGACATTTATGGGGGAGTGTATGCTACATATCTATGTGCCGGGTTGGGCTTAATAAATCGTATTATCTATGTATAAGGCATCTAAAATGTCGTCTCTGCGGTTTCGAGTGAGTATTGCTCTCCCTGGGCTAAAATTCACCATGGAGGAAGGGGGGGGGGGGTAGATAGTGTTTAAAACTATCATCCGTCGCTATGTGGATGTGTAGAGGGAATAAAAGCATGTTTAACCACCTTACTTTGGGGGGGGGGGAATAAAAATGCGATCCCTGTTGCAATGGGAAAGAAAAAGTCCCAAAAATGTAAGTGTGTGAGCCAATCATTGGTGGGGGAGGAGGGGATTGTGTTGGGGCATATGGTTGGACCATTGTATCGACCGATCCTGCTCGATCCTGACCGTACTAAATCGGTATTATTAAATTAGGTATGCTTTGAAATAAAAATAACATTTGACGCGGATGTCCCTCTAGGGACGTGGATGGGGGAACGCGCGTGTTGTCAGCTAGCGGAAGGCGTGTTTTGTATAATGGTGTAGGAAAGATTAAGTATTGTCTGTAAAATGATCAAAAATATAAGGGGAATAGCGGACGTAAGCGCTCAGTGTGTGGCATGGAAAACAATGGCATTTTGTCGTGACAAGGACATTCACCGTGTTAGGGAAGGGGTATGTGAGGAGATGAGTTCCATTATAAGGGTTGGGTTTACCCTATAGGCAGTGTTGGGGGACTTAAACATGTGTCGGAGGCGGGACGGCATTTGAATCTCGCACGTGGTTGTGACCGGACGGTCTATGAAAATATAATGGCTGCTCGGCTCGGGTATCACCGAGGAGGAGTGACGGCTGCGATAAGACGTCTTTGCGGAGCGTGATATAACGCTTATCTGTGGGCGTGTAGCAAGTGAATACGCGGCGCTAATTGGTGACCGCGCACTCTGGGGGATTGGCGACTCTCGCGCGAAGCCGATTGGATAAGAGCGCTGTTAGTGTGTGTAAACATTGCGGGTTTGTGGACATGCGGTGACTTAAATGTCAAAGCGCACGTGTGGTCTAAGTACACGCTCGATGGGACGCGTACGTGAATGTGTCAAGCGCTGTATACTGCTGATGACATTACTTGGGTGTGGGGGAATGAATGCGCGTAATTATAATGAAAAATGAAAGTATTTCCCTCTCGGGGGAAATATCATTAGGCCTAAGCTGTCATCACCTCGTGTTCAAATGGTGTATTACTATGAAAAACTCTGTCTATCGCCCGTATTGTATTGGTAGCGTACTGAAAATGTATTTGAGGGCATGTTGAAGCTCGTCGCGTCTCTATGCGCGGGTGACATGTTGTGGTCAGTGTGTAGGAAAACTGTTTCCGTGGTCTAATCCCACTTACTTCGGGAAAATGAAAAAATGTTATTTAACCGTTTAATAATGCTTTTCGTGGAGTGTACTGTATGTCGCTTCTTCCCTACTGTCTGTATATTAGCATAACGGTCTAAGGTTATTGGATAACCGCATAATGGAAGTGAGAACTGTGATTGTATGCCTGTAAATCCATGTGTCGATGTACACATGATGTATTCCTAATGTGTATAAGTTGTTCGTGCATCCAAGTGCATACTTATTGTTATGAAGGAATAAAATCATTGGGCCTTCATTTACCGTATCCTATTTAAAAATTTGGCGTTTTCTGCGTCCATGATGAATATTTATCCTACATTGTGTTTGGGAAAAGACTCTTTGACGTGTGACACGATACTATTCCACAAAACTTATGGACCATAGACGTAGTTGTTGCCTGAATCTACATATATCTGGCTGGATATTTATCCCAAACCTCGTTTGGGGGCAAGATTGTTTTAATGTAAAAATTTACAGTGCTTTAACCCCACAAGATTGTAGAATACTTATGAGCCAGAATGCAACGCATATATACATAGAGTGATATGTATATGGGTTGGAATTAGTGCTTAATAGAGAAATGCGAAGTGAGATTTGGCCAACTAATGATTGTAGTTACAAATTTGTGTGATGAATGGGTGTAAAGTATCGAGGGGCATCTATAGAAGGACTTGTGGTCCCATATTAGCCTTGCGGCTTGCTTAAGTTATTCCGTTAAGTGGTTATTGACTATAATTTCTTCGCATGGCAGACGATGATCAACAGTTCATAATTCAGCATCGGGAGCTGAGCGGCCAGTATAAGAGGTGTAGCCCCACACAAGTGGATCTTTCACCACAAGGTCTAGCCTCACAGACTAAGGATGAATGATAGAATTTAAATCGTAAATGTAGTCCCTAATTCGTTGGCTAAGTATGAGGACGCTTCGTTGGAGAACTGTTTTTCCTGTCTGTCCCTGTGACGGTATGGTATGGTTAATACCACCGTCGAATTACAAGAAATGTTAAAGATCCCCTGTGAGGAGAAAAAAAGTATATAAAATGGAGTGTATAAGAACTGCAATAGGGCCGGATGTGGCCGCCTATGATTGGCTTCCCTGCTCCTCGTAAGCCGAGATGTTGTGTGCGCAATCGTCGCTTCCGGCATTGTGTATGGAGCGCGCATCACTGTCTATGAGCAGTTTGCAGTGTTGAGTGTGAGAAGTGATTGAGATGTATCAAGGAATGTAGCCTGGATTACAGTGTATGGGAAATGTAATCTACGTAAGTATAAGTTATCCTTATACCAAGTGTCTCCTAATTGTTTGTTCAGATGACCTATAGAGTCTGATGCTCGGACGGTATGATAATCTGTGTAATTGTACCAAATTCTGCTGGCCGTAGTGGTAGTAACCAACCTGTGTAATAGTGAGATTGTGTGCGGAATTGTATCGAATGTCGCTACACTATGTCATTAGTGTTAATACACCTTGGCCTGTAGGGAAGGCCGCTAACCTGTGTTATTGTACGAATACATCTTGGCAGTTGCGGAAGGCCGCTAACCTGTGTAATTGTACGACTATGTCTGTGCCTTTGCGAAAGGCCGCTAATTCGTGTTATTGTACGAATATTTCGTTGCATTAGCGAAAGGCCGCTAACCTGTGTTATTGTAGATGCTAGGCCACTATATGTGTGTAAGGCTGCTAACCTGTGCGATTGGGGTGTCCACGCAATGAATTGTAAACCGCGTATGGTAACTTATGTAAAGCCGGTGTATGTTATAAATCTTAGCAAAATATCCTAGTAATGAGCGAAGGTGCTCTTAAAGAAAGTCACGATCTCTTCTAAGATGGAAGTGCTTTCGCGAGTTGTGAATCCGTGGGCTTGTGTGAATGTAATGTCTATGCATCCTACCCTCTCTTGTAATAACTCTATTGTATACCTATCGCCATAAACTAAGAAGTATCTGTAGTGTGTTAGTAATCGTGATTCTAAGGAGATGTGATCTTCAACCGGTCAACTCACGGGTGTATAGACCATTCTGATTCCTGTAATTTCATAAGTGGGTTTGAATGTCCTGTATCCTACAGTAAGGGATTGAATCTATTGTCGGGCAACGAAAGGACCTGGATTGTTCATGCTCCTCGTCTAAATAAAATGTGATTAGTATTGTATGTGTTGGCACTGACTATAAGTGTGGCCTTCATGTGAATGTACTAGAGCACGCCTGGCTATGCAAGCATGGTCGTTGGCACGTGTCGCTCTGGATGTGTTACTTGCTGACTCAATGTGCTGTGCTGGCAAAGTATGTTCGGTGGCGTGTAATTGACCTATGTCATCAGCTGCTATGGAGATGTGTGTTACATTGTTCCCACCTTTCTTAAATTAGTGTTTGCGAACAGAATCCATTATCATAGAAAGACATGAGACATAATTAATATAACATGGTACACATTATTATATTGGTTATAACTAAACATGCAATCTTATAACTAGGACTCGTGTCTATGCACTGTGGGGAACTGTCGGTGACCGATAGTCGTGAGCATGGCTACCAGATGCCATAGCGCGTAGAGCGCTTGCTCGACTCGTATGGTCCTGGGTTTGATATATGTGTGGTAGAAATATATTTTAACGCCTTATACGGGTGATTTAACGTTTTTGTTTCGTGGCTCTGGGGACTGGGTAAACGTGGAGATACGTGGATCTGCTACAGGCGCAGCGTGCCTCGACATTATTCATAAATGGTGTGTTTTAAAATAAAAATTGGCTTTGGATTCTCGTTATGTGTGTTCCAATGCTAAGCCATAAGTCGTCTCTTACTGTGAGGCGTATCTCCTCTGCCCACGGATAGCTAAAGCAAATTTAGCGCCTGGGATCCACTCAGGGGCTTTATCCTGTTTACATGGCGTTTGTAAGAGTGTGATTTTGGGCTTGAGCCGGTGTGTTATATGCCTGTATACTAGTACGGCTTTTCAGCGTGCTTTAGGACCGTTGCTGGCCGGAATAGGCGCTAAGGTCCTAGGGTATAAAGGAAGCGTGGGGATGGAAATGCTATTACGTGGCGGGGGAAATGTATTTACGTGTGCACCGTTGCCAATGGCGGGCTGCGTGTGTCGCATGGCCACGGCGGTCCCCTTCCTAATAGGAGTGGGCCGTTGGGGAATGGATCTTTTGGCCATTCTTTGTGAAATGTCTGTACTAACCGCTTCCACTGGGGTAGGTTTATGTGCTTGTAGCTGACGGAAATGTCGCCATAATTCGGCGTGTTGCAGGGTAATTGCCCTGTCCTGGTCCGCCATTCTAGGGTGGGCAGTGTTCACCCTCATGTGTGATAGGGGGCCGTGGAACTGCGTGGCGTGAATTATTTGGCAATGGGGGCGCAAGTGTGTGTAGCGGTGGGTTTATGTGCATCGCGCTCCCGTATGTGGCAAAAAGGGAATATCCATGCTGTCTGTAAGTACTAAGAGGATTGAGCTGGGTATTCGTTTGTGAATTGGGCGCTCAGTCGCCTATATTCGGCAACGAGCTGTGTATGATGACTACGCAGTAGCGCATACTGCTTTCGTACGCATTGAAGGGTTGGGTTTAAAGTGAGTGGATCGTGAACCACACTGATGCGGTGGTGGATCCTGTATGTTTATGATATAAAGCGCCATGAATAGTGTGTAAGTGTCGATGGGCTTTAATAAGTAACGCTTTTCACGGTTCATTGGGGGTGCAGAAATATCTAACCTGCGCGGCGCTAACCCTTGCCTGTATTGCCTTGATACGCCATTGCACATTGCGCATTCGGCGTTGGCGGCTTCGTAATAGAAAAAAGAACAGTTCGGAGTTCCTATTTGTGTGCCTATGGTGCACCCTTCCTTGTGTATTGGGTGCTTCGGCATGAGGTGCCATGGTGTAAAAATATCTACCAACTGGTTGTAAAATCTCAAGGGGACCGTAAAGGGCAAGTGTAAAATAATTGTTCCTATTTTTGCAATTATAGGGATTCCTACGGGCTATCTAAGCTGGTGGGGTAGTATTGTACCTAAATGAGAGTGACCTCCTCTCTATTCTATGGGGGTAGTGAGTGAAATGTACCGGGGACCGAACTTGGTGGGCAACTAAATAATGTGGCCCCTATGTACTATATGGGGTGGGCGTAGCTAATTTGGGGGTCGTGAATGGCTGATTATTATTTAAGGGTGGCGTTACGTAATGTAATCGCTATTAGGGCGGGCCTGGGTGGGCACAAAAAATATTACTGAACCCGTACTTCAAAAAAATTTCCCAATTTTGGGTGGCGTTCGCTTGGCTAGTAAGAGGTTAAGTTTAGGGATCTTTTCCGCAGAGGTACGTTGTATATACCCCTTTAGGCGTTGTCTTATGACAACGTCACGGTACCTAGTGCTTCCACCATTTGTAGGGTACCTGAGAGGGTAGCCTCTACAAAGTGTATTAAAAGGGGGATGGAAGGAGAGTAGCTGAAGGCTGCTAGGGACTCTAGTGTAAAAAGAAGTGGATTGGAAGGGTTCGGGCGTGAGTGCAGCTCGAGGGGTTAACACCCAAGAGTACAAGCTGCGGGGGTGGTCCTAAGGGATGGCTACAAGGGACAATCTCTTAGGTGATGGCAGGAGCAGCTAAGCGACTGCCTGGGTTCCTGCTGATGTTAGTAGACTGGCCGTGCTCCTAATGAGTGTCGCGCACGTAAGCAATGTAAGGTGATGCCTATGGCTGACTACACCAACAAATAGACAATTAACTGATTACCAATATGGGATCCTACCGGGAAATGAATTAAGGGATAGGCTCTTATTAATTAACTAAGTAAATGAATTGAAAGACCAGTTAGCTTAAGGATTCTACTTTTTAATTCATACTCCTAAAGTGGAGTATAATAAAATAGTGCAGAGCGAATACTCGTGATCTTCACAATAATGGGGGATGTTTTACGTGTAGGTGTTACAATTTGTGTAGGCCCACTAGACACTTACCTATCTGGAGATGGCAGCTACAAGAAGCGTCTTAGCACCTGAAGCACTTGTGAAAGACTGACCTCCTCTCACCTCTCCTCCGGTGCTTTATAGAATCCGCCTGCTGAGTTAGCATTAGTTGGCATTAGTTGCGGATTCTATAGGAAGTGAGGTGCTTGCCCTGGGTCAACGGAGGTCATCTCTATGCACTTGGCCTGGCCTTGGTATGAACTTATGCGACGTGTGCCATGTGTAATTAGTTGTATAATTTATAGTTGTAGTTTGTAGTTAATTTATATTTATAGATAAGGGATGGGAATGCATCCCTCGGATGCAACAATATGCACTTAATCAGGCAAAGGAGAAGAATATGATGCATTGTGCCTATAAAACCAAAATAAGAGTTTGTATGAACTTCCGGGCCTTAATAATAATTAATACATTTATTGCACCCGATGGCCTTATTTGATATTCTGGGAGTCGTTACCAATTGAAATTACTGTCCAGTATCACTGCTGCACAGCAAATATATGCTAAATTATGTAAATATAATAAGAATAATAAAAAGGAATCCGGTTAGTCTCACATAGAGGTTACATGACCACTCTGTCGTAAAGCCCTGAAACTGAAGTCCTCTATAGCTATCTATACAGTAGTTATCTTTTGAGTATTACTACAATAAAGTGATAAGCTCTCGCACTGACTGCCTCAAAGCACACACGTAATCCAAAGAAGGGTCTAATATAGAGTTGACCTTGGCTAATTCACGATTTTTAATTAAGTGTAGAATGTTCTACTCATGCACACACTGTGATAGGAAACCATCTTAAGTTGTTTTTCCCTGTAATTACCAAGTGATACGGCCGAGTGCATGTCTTGACTGATACTAAATAATTAAATTGCAGATGTACTGACACGTAATGTGTTCCGCGCGCATGTAATTCACTAATGGCAATTGTTAGGGAGTGATGAAGCTGGATCCTGCACTTGTACTTACAATTATAATCACTACTGTAATGGCAATATGTGCTAAATTACGTCAACATGTGACTTAAGTCGTTATTTCTTGTTCATTCATTGACGGCAATTGTCATAGCTTGTCGTTGCTCAACTGCTTCTGAAAGAGGCACATTAGGTGTCTTCAAGTGACTCACACAGGTGTATACATTGACGTCATGTCACCGTTTCCAATGTATGTTACACAAAATACATGACGCAGGTCATGTGTAGTGAGCGAGAATCTATTGGCTTCTGTCTGCCCGATAATTACTGATTGTACCACAAGCAAGGGGGTCTGGGGTGAAATTAGCTCCAGGTTAGGTCAAGCCTCAACGAAGCGAGCGCAGAAAGACACAAGTGTTGATCACCTCCGCACTGACTACAGCGGATACATGTGCTCAATGTGTGGTTTTTAATTTATTGTTCATTGCCGTGTTCATCAGTGTATTTAGTATGTGAAACAGCCATAGCGAGCGCTCACTCATTGACGTTAGTAGTTGCCAACATGTCCAATACAAAATACTCCAGACGACACACGTAACGTAATTATGTAAAAAAAAAGAGAAAGAATTGGGCTTTTGTGTAGTATTTGTAAATAATGCTTGTATGAGGCAATGGTGCCACCTTCACTTTACCGCAATTCCCCGTAGCGACTGTATGGACAAAAAGTACTGATGAACTAAAATGGGTGTTTCGACTAAACCATTGGTCGCTACTTGGGCGAAAATTACTGATTGCACTGGGGCCTGGGGCGTAAACCCTAGGTCAGATTTGTTTTGTATGGTGAACAGCATTGTTTCGGATGAAAATTCTGGGCAGTATCAACCATTGGGTGTTTGGGCTGAAAAACTGTGCTTTTGAAGCCCAGTTTCCAGTCTTCGGGTGTTCCACCTCTTACTACTGGCACATACTGCCAGTGTGTTTCAAATGCTAGAACATCCGAGCTGTCTAGCTCTCTTTAGTACCCAATACCATCAGATATATATTGATCAGCCTAGAGCCATACAGCCAGTCGGAAAAATCAACATGGCGTGTCACTCGAAATTGGTATCCCTCAGACCACTATTTGGCAGGTGTTGTGTCGACATTTGGCCATGAAAGCATACCGACTGCCCTTGGTTCAAGCACCGAGTGAAGCGGATAAACATACCCGACATGAATTCTGTATTGACATGTTCGATTGTATCAGCCGTGATGAGTCATTCTTGAACAACGTTCCACCTTTCTGGCTGAGTCAACACAGTTGTCTTATTTGGGGTACGGGAAAACCACTTGGGCACCGTGTGCAGATGGCTCGTGACATCCCCAGAGTGAATGTTACGAGAGAGACGGTGCACGGACCTTTCTTCTTTGCTGAGAGAACCATCACTGGCATCATTTATCTGGATGTGCTACAGAACTTCCTTATTCCATAGTTGGATGAAGATGACCATAATGGGCGCTTGTGTTGGAAACAAGATGGTGCCCCGCCGCACTACCTGCCAGACGTCAGGGAATTCCTTGATAACGTTTCCCGGGTAATTGGATAGGTCGTGGTGGACCAATTACCTGGTCGCCACGATCTCTAGATTACACACCACTGGACTTCTTTCTGTGGTGCTTTGTGAAAGATAGGGTGTACATCCCTCCCCTACCTGCAAATCTTGATGAACTGAGACATCGCATCACAACACCCATCGCTTCTGTTACCCCGGAAATGCTGGTTCATACGTAGCGGGAAATTGACTTCCGTTGGGATGTGTCCAGTATGACAAATGGTGCACACGTTGAGCCGTAATGGATTTCTCAAAAAAATGCGCATATGCAAATGCATATTTTGAACGTTAGTGCATATTTTGAACATTAGTGCATATATAGATATATTTTTCTCTTGTGTGTGTGATCGACTACGGTAATCCAAGATTTCTGAACGAAATGAAATATCTAATGAACTCCGTATGTTCTACATCCCTTGGCAACACGATAAGCCTTCCCTGGTTAGGAATGTGCTCTCAAGGTCGCAATACAGAACAAGCAGGTAGATGGATAATGACCCTTCCACAACAGCTATTTCCTTAAGTCCTATGTACTTTCCCCCAACAGTAGCCTCCCAACGTTTGCGTAAACAAGTGCGTTCATCTGTTAACTTGCTCTTTGCCTATTGCAGTGTGTTACCGGTTTAAATTGTAAAAATGCCTAAAAATAAGAGCTCTATGTCATTTTTAATAAAACAGTGGATATCAGGCAATAGTGACTATACAAGTGACGGTGATGTAGTGTACTGTCAATTGTGCGAGAAGAGTGTAAAATGCGATAAAAAAAATCAACTAGAGCAGCATTCGAAAACAACTTCACAACTTATATCAAAAGAACAGAGTAAGAATAGGCAACAGCTACTTTTAACCGTCATTTAAACACGGTGTGAAGTTAGTACATTTTTTGCTGATCTCTGTGAAGCTTTTGTATGCAGCAACATTCAACTGCATAAATTGAATAATTCACATCTACGCTCGTTTCTTGAAAAGTATTGTGCTAATCAAAGGATACCAGATGAATCTACCCTTAGGAAGAACTATTTACGGTACTTTCACTGCACGCTTCTGCCGTGGATTCGATACGGTCTGGCGTAGGAGGGAACTGTATACGGATATCGGTAGACGAAACAACAGATTCGTGTGGTCGATACAGTGGGAACTTCATAGTGGGTAAATTATGTCCAGATGAACACGGAAAACCTCATTTACTTTCGTGCAAAGTGCTAGAAAAAACCAACCACGCTAGAGTTGCAAGATTTGTTAACGATTCCCTGCAACTTCTGTGGCCTAGTGAATCGGAAAGTGATTGTTACAAAATGCGCCTTTTAGTCAGAGATGCAGCTTCGTATATGTTGAAAGCTGGTCACTCTCTTAAAGTATTTTTTTTCCAAATCTCATCCATGTCACATGTTTGGTCCATGGATTGCATCGTATTGCAGAAGAGATACGTACGCTCTTTCCATCAGTCAACAAAGTTATTTCAAGTGGGAAGAAACTGTTCCTAAAAGCACCGGATCGTGTACAGTTGTACAAAACTCTCCTGCCTCAGGTTCCTCTTCCGCCGGAACCTGTTCTCACAAGATGGGGAACATGGTTACCCGCAGTATCGTTCTACGAGGAGAACTTTAATCAAGTGAAAGATGTAGTTATAAGTATTGACGATAGTCATACTACGTGTGTTCGTGAAGCAAAGTGCGCATTTGAATCTGAAACTGTAGCCTTTATCAAGATATCAGTTTCATCCATGTGATTGGGACCGATAACCTCGATGCTAGGCCCCTTAAAACAACAATTATCTTCATAATCATCCATGTGAATTACTCGTCACTTTCGAAGGCGATTAAGGGCCTAGAAACTCGCGGTGCACCCCTACACGAATCCCTTCAGTTAATTCAAAACACCATTAGTTCTTTAAATGGTGTCCCTGGTGAAACTGGAGAAAAAGTGAATAGGAAACTCAGTGCGGTGTTGGACTCAAACTCAGGACTGAAGAAGATTCAATCCATGAGCAACTACATACGTAGAATCAGGCAGCCTTTACCTGAAGAATGTTCAGAGGCGTCAGTACCAGTGTACAAGTATTGCCCAGTTACGTCCGTCGACGTAGAACGACCATTATCAGCATATAAATTAATTCTGTCCGACAACAGAAAGTCATTGATCCCTGAAAACATTGAAAAACTATTGATAACCTACTGCCATGCAACATTTTGCAAGGAATGAAACATGTTGTGTATCAATGTAAAGCTGAGTTAAAATTAAATAATGCATTTGGTAAGTGTATTTTGTTTTATTTTTAGTGCATATTTTTGTGCATATTTTCAACATTTTTAGTGCATCTGTGCATGCATATTTTTGTAGTTTTTAGTGCATATGAATCCGGGCCCTAGTAATGACATATAAACCAAGTCTTTAAGTGGTTCCAATAAATAATTATACATTATTGAAGTTGTAAACTACATCAAGAATCACCCTGTATAGTTGCTCGTACCTTTTACCAAAATATTGACCTCTGAACTATGGTACCTTACTTAATGAGATATCATAATGCAGTCCAATTGTATACATGAATAGAGCACTTAGTGTTTTCACTGCACAACTCGTTGCCATCTTTGAAGCTCTGCAGTCTGCTGGTCGACTCCAGACTCTTGAGGTCATTGCAGTCAATTGCTTCATGTTTCCTCAACACCTGAGAATCCATTAGAGTGGTGCAAAATTGACACCAAAATCACTTTCCCATGGCTACCACAAGTCACATGCCCCAGGCTATTAATTAGCACCTCATTACTTAGTTATTCACCTTATCTATTTCCTGTCCAACACAAAACTCATGTTTGTTCTGTTGTAGCAAGACTAGTCTTATAGTTGGCAATGGATATCTAAAATGAGCAGTTGGCATTAGTGACTGCTTAAAACATGTATTTTCGATGTATATGACATACATAATTTTTTGTCTGTATTGATTTGATAATGTTTCCACTTTACAATACACTTCTTTTTAACGTTTTCACAATGTCGCTGGTGCAAGTTTTGGTCCATATTTGACCTTCATCAGCCTACACGTAGCAATCTCTCACATCTTGGTGAACACTTCATGCATCATTATGTAAGTCATGACTTGTTGCAATCACTTCAACTAAAATATGTACCTTGATTTTAAAATATCCTTAAATATTAAAAATTCTTTTTATCGAGTGCAAAATGCTCCACATCCTGAGATTGAACTCTGTAAAGAGGAGAAACTTGGTAGTTACCACCAACTTACAGAACGTAACTCGGGTATCTCAGTCGTACGTTACAATGATAATGTAGCCCCAACTATCTCTGGTGTCACGCCCTTAGGACATGCCAGATGGAGTAATTTAGCTTGCATATATAATTTTATACAATATGTACGTGGGTGGAGTCGACCGATCAGTTCAGAATATATCGTGTTACTGTATCAGCATAAGAAACAAGAAGTGGTACTGGCCCCTAATTGAGTTCCTATTGAACGTCTCCATAAACAGTGCATGGCAACTTGATCGTTTGACTCCAACGGGAAAAAAAGAAAAAAATCTTTACCTGCTTGGCTTTACACGGTACATAGCTAGGGCATATATTCGATCTTGTGCCACCTCACGTCCTTCTACAGGCTGACCAAGTATGGAAGTAACGTCTCGGATATTGCCTGAAGTGTGTTTTGACGGGATGTCTCACTACCTTGAAACCCGAGGATGTGCGCAGTGTGGTAAAGCAGCTAGGAGTGTAATGTTGAATGCCAAGCATATTTGTGTATCTATATCTTTAAAATGCTAAGGAGAGCTGAACCGATTGACTTCGTAAAGCCCTTGGTCTCTATATTTGCAGAGTGCCTTTAAAATAAACAAATATGGTACCAATATTTTAACATTTATAAACAAAAATGCCCAATTATTGGGCCTAGCGCATGCGCAGAATCATCTTCGTCATGTTAGACATGGCGGATGTCCAAACCGCGTTTTAATATGAGAGTTATTTATAAGAATTATAAAGGAGGGGAAGACTCATTAATTTTCACAAGGCAGATTATTGATAATATATCATTTACGATTCACATAGCCTACCTTTCTGGGAGTCATTAGAAGTTGAATTGTCACTGCTGCACCGGAAATATTTATTACGACAATATATCGTTTTCATATTTATTTTTTCTATTGGGAAAGCCTCCGTGGCTTAGGCGGCAGCACGCCGCTCTCTCATCGCTGTGTCCGTGGTTCAAATCCCGGTGAGATTTGTGCCACTAATATGTTGCAATGTCGAGAGTGCAATCATTTGACGGCCTTAAAGTTGCAATAGTGCCAAAAAGTAATCGCAGAAAGAATGTAACATATATAGGAAACTTCTTCAGTAAATATGTTGTTCATTGTCCGTCATGTTTTGACGGGTTTCAACTAGTTTTTCATTATTTTTATACTTCCAATGAGCAATTTTATTTATAAGAGGTAATAGAAGGAAACCAACTGTAATTTTATACTGACAGTGTACATTCTCAATTGAGATCAAACATTTCCACATTTTTGTTCGAATTCGTGAATTTGTAATTTTTGTTGTGCTAATGCAACATTTGTGTGACTAGGTACTCACTAATTTCTCGACTAATAGGCTGCATTAGTTAGAGGTTAAAACATGGAAAATGTTCATTCAGTGAACAACCCATAACTGCCCACTGTCGACATATGTCGTTGTGGAAAATCTCAGGTAAACTGTGTCGGGGAAACCTACAATTATCATAACTAGTTTGTTTAGGTTCCAAATAACTGGTCTGCTATATTGCATTTTACAACAACGAAAAAGAATAATAATTTGGGCAGATATGGATTCAAGTGCCACGCCCCCCTCAATTCTAGGCCCTCTACAAATATGTTACACTACTACAGTCACCATGACGACTTGGGTGGCGTAGTGGGTAGCATGTTAAACTGCTATGCCCAAGATCGCAGGTTCAAACCTGGCCGAAGTCATCGGATTTTTATGAGTATTAAAATCCTTCAGTACGCCTTCCATCGGAGGGGAAGTAAAGCATATCAAAGTCTTATGGCATGTAAAAGAACAATTGGTAGTGTGTAGCCAAATTTGTAGGTTATATTTGGTTAGAAACGCTCTATGAAGTTCCAACGTTCGCCGCTAGGTGTCTTGACATCTGGTAGCCAAAGTTGGAACTGCTTGAAATTTAACTTGTTGGGAGCCAATGGGCGTTAAAAATACCCTGCTATGGCCATTAGCTGCAACTCAAATATAAATAAATAAACTAATCACCATGGAGTCTGATTATCAAATTCAATGCACCCATCTACTTTTTGGACTGTTCCAAGTCCTGTAACTTATTTGTTCATTTTCAGCAATCTATATCAGTTGCTCATTTAGGTCAACTCCATTTTCAATTTAATTTTGCTGTTTCTGAGAGACTAATGTTGTACTACCTCCTTTACAGGTGACCCAGTGTAGCAGTCATCAGTGTATTGTATTTGGCTACCATCCTGCAAAATCAGAATCTGAACCATATATAAGTTCTCAGTTAATAAAAATGTTTTGTTTCCAGAGCGATCTAGCTAGCCTTGCGTGTTAGGGAGATACTGATTTACTAAATTTCAAATATGTATATATATATATATATATATATCTGATGGCGCTATGAAATGGGAAGGTGTTTTGCTGTAATAAAAGGAAAGAATTAAAGAATTATTTTCACCTCTGTGTTATTTTTCCCAGTAATAAGTAACCTTCCTTTCATGAATTAAATGATAAAGTAAGTTAGTGCATCAATATGAAAGAAGTGTTATGGTTCAAGTAGAATTACCAACCAAGTCAGCTTTTATATGTTTAAACACCGGTGAGAGAACAATCTAGGGAGTTGCGTGTCAACTGAATCTGATTATCGCGGCAATAGTGTGTCTAAGTTTCACAGCCACAGAGTAGCGTTAAGATGTCAACAGCTTTGTACACCATGAGTAGGGGGAACTACTAAACCCTCGATACCTTCCAACGAGAGGTAAACCCAATTCAAAAACACATTTCCTTGTATCGTGATTAGTCACTCTCCTTAAGGTCAGCAATATTCTCATCGCCGTCATTGTAGTCTTATTTTGCTGCTAACTTTCTTGACTAAAACCTTTTATAGTTGTCAACATGTAACAAGTTTGAAATTGCTTATGATTTTCTTCAGAGGTAGAAAAGGGAAATTTTACCTTCAAACGCCTGGCAACCATAGTTTTTCGAGTTCAGATTTATGTACAGTAGAGTGCAATCCACACACCAAAAATTCCCAGAACCATTTTGCTTCAGCCCCGATTATGAGGTGACATGGCTCAAATAAATGAGCAAAATTAGTAGTACATCTCCTTACCACTAGAGTCTGCTTTCTTGCATCTTCTCTCTGATTGGTGTGACCGAATCTTCAGGATAGAGACGTAATAAATAAAATTGTCCACTCAAGGGGATTTAAGGAAGATGGGAGGAGACCAACACATCGTATCTGAACGGAGATTACGACAATTGGTGAAATTGAACTATTGGGCCGGGAAGAAAGCTCTCAAAATGTTGATTCCACGTGGTCCTTAAGTGACCCATTCGTGAAGAAGAAGAAGAAGAAGAAGGAGAAGAAGAAGGACATTGAATTTCAAAAAAAAAAAGTCAACCCCTGGCACTACACAGCCCATGACGGGCTAAGGCCGACCAAGCGACCGCTGCCCAGCCATTCGGCCTGCAGATATTGGGGTGATGCGTGATCAGCGCGTCGGGTCCCCTCGGCCGTTAATCTTGGTTTTCGTGATCGGGGCGCTGTCCCACTGTCAGACAGCTACTCAATTGTCCTCACGAGGCTGAGAGCACCCCGTTCCAACCTTCACGTCAGTTTTCAAATCCCTGACGGAGCCAGGGATCGAACCCGGGGCCTCCGGGTGAGTGGCAGGCGCGCTACCCCAACACCACTGGGCCGGCGGACATTGAATTTACTGATTAAAAAGATGCCATTTTGGTTCTTGGCTGTAAAAGAGATTTCCCATGTTGAAAGACAGCATTCAGTCAACCATAAAAAAGAAATAGACTGGTAAATGAATTAGTTTTGCAAAAAGAAAACTAACTCAAAATATTATTTTAGCATTTGTCCTTCAACATTCAGGGGTTCACTGTTGTGGCTCTTGTCGCCATTTGACACATTCATGTGTCTGATCACAGGGAGATCCAACGATCTTCAGGTTATTTTGCAAGGTGTCAAGCTCTCGCTATGACAGATGTGTTTGCTAGTAGTATATGTGTCTGATCACGGGGAGATCCAACGATCATCAGGTCATTTTTCAAGGTGTCAAGCTCTCGCTATGACAGATGTATTTGCTAGTAGTACATGTGTCTGATCACAGGGAGATCCAACGATCTTCAGGTCATTTTGCAAGGTGTCAAGCTCTCGCAGTGACAGATGTGTTTGCTAGTAGTACATGTGTCTGATCACGGGGAGATCCAACGATCATCAGGTCATTTTGCAAGGTGTCAAGCTCTTGCTATGACAGATGTGTTTGCTAGTAGTACATGTGTCTGATCACGGGGAGATCCAAAGATCATCAGGTCATTTTGCAAGGTGTCAAGCTCTCGCTATGACAGATGTGTTTGCTAGTAGTACATGTGCCTGATCACAGGGAGATCAAACGATCATCAGGTCATTTTGCAAGGTGTCAAGCTCTCGCTGTGACAGATGTGTTTGCTAGTAGTACATGTGTCTGATCACGGGGAGATCCAACGATCATCAGGTCATTTTTCAAGGTGTCAAGCTCTCGCTATGACAGATGTGTTTGCTAGTAGTACATGTGCCTCATCACAGGGAGATCCAACGATCATCAGGTCATTTTGCAAGGTGTCAAGCTCTCGCAGTGACAGATGTGTTTGCTAGTAGTACATGTGTCTGATCACGGGGAGATCCAACGATCTTCAGGTCATTTTGCAAGGTGTCAAGCTCTCGCTATGACAGATGTGTTTGCTAGTAGTACATGTGCCTGATCACAGGGAGATCCAACGATCTTCAGGTCACTTTGCAAGGTGTCAAGCTCTCGCTATGACAGATGTGTTTGCTAGTAGTACATGTGCCTGATCACAGGGAGATCCAACGATCTTCAGGTCATTTTGCAAGGTGTCAAGCTCTCGCTGTGACAGATGTGTTTGCTAGTAGTACATGTGCCTGATCACAGGGAGATCCAACGATCTTCAGGTCATTTTGCAAGGTGTCAAGCTCTCGCTGTGACAGATGTGTTTGCTAGTTGTACATGTGCCTGATCACAGGGAGATCCAACGATCTTCAGGTCATTTTGCAAGGTGTCAAGCTCTCGCTGTGACAGATGTGTTTGCTAGTAGTACATGTGCCTGATCACAGGGAGGTCCAACGATCTTCAGATCATTTTGCAAGGTGTCAAGCTCTCGCTATGAGAGATGTGTTTGCTAGTAGTACATGTGCCTCATCACAGGGAGATCCAACGATCTTCAGGTCATTTTGCAAGGTGTCAATCTCTCGCTATGACAGATGTGTTTGCTAGTAGTACATGTGCCTCATCACAGGGAGATCCAACGATCTTCCGGTCATTTTGCAAGGTGTCAAGCTCTCGCTATGACAGATGTGTTTGCTAGTAGTACATGTGCCTCATTACAGGGAGATACAACGATCTTCAGGTCATTTTGCAAGGTGTCAAGCTCTTGCTGTGACAGATGTGTTTGCTAGTAGTACATGTGCCTGATCACAGGGAGATCCAACGATCTTCAGGTCATTTTGCAAGGTGTCAAGCTCTCGCTGTGACAGATGTGTTTGCTAGTAGTACATGTGCCTCATCACAGGGGATCCAACAATCTTCAGGTCATTTTGCAAGGTGTCAAGCTCTCGCTGTGACAGATGTGTTTGCTAGTAGTACATGTTCCTAATCACAGGGAGATCCAACGATCTTCAGGTCATTTTTCAAGGTGTCATGCTCTCGCTGTGACAGATGTGTTTGCTAGTAGTACATGTGCCTCATCACAGGGAGATCCAACGATCTTCAGGTCATTTTGCAAGGTGTCAAGCTCTCGCTGTGAGAGATGTGTTTGCTAGTAGTACATGTGCCTGATCACAGGGGGATCCAACGATCTTCAGGTCATTTTGCAAGGTGTCAAGCTCTCGCTGTGACAGATGTGTTTGCTAGTAGTACATGTGCCTGATCACAGGGAGATCCAACGATCTTCAGGTCATTTTGCAAGGTGTCAAGCTCTCGCTGTGACAGATGTGTTTGCTAGTAGTACATGTGCCTGATCACAGGGAGATCCAACGATCTTCAGGTCATTTTGCAAGGTGTCAAGCTCTTGCTGTGACAGATGTGTATGCTAGTAGTACATGTGCCTCATCACAGGGAGATCCAACGATCTTCAGGTCATTTTGCAAGGTGTCAAGCTCTCGCTGTGACAGATGTGTTTGCTAGTAGTACATGTACCTGAGCACAGGGAGATCCAACGATCTTCAGGTCATTTTGCAAGGTGTCAAGCTCTCGCTGTGACAGATGTGTTTGCTAGTAGTACATGTGCCTGATCACAGGGAGATCCAACGATCTTCAGGTCACTTTGCAAGGTGTCAAGCTCTCGCTGTGACAGATGTGTTTGCTAGTAGTACATGTGCCTCATCACAGGGAGATCCAACGATCTTCAGGTCATTTTGCAAGGTGTCAAGCTCTCGCTGTGACAGATGTGTTTGCTAGTAGTACATGTGCCTGATCACAGGGAGATCCAACGATCTTCAGGTCATTTTGCAAGGTGTCAAGCTCTCGCTGTGACAGATGTGTTTGCTAGTAGTACATGTGCCTGATCACAGGGAGATCCAACGATCCTCAGGTCATTTTGCAAGGTGTCAAGCTCTCGCTATGACAGATGATGTGTTTGCTAGTAGTACATGTGCCTGATCACAGGGAGATCCAACGATCTTCAGGTCATTTTGCAAGGTGTCAAGCTCTCGCTGTGACAGATGTGTTTGCTAGTAGTACATGTGCCTGATCACAGGGAGATCCAACGATCTTCAGGTCATTTTGCAAGGTGTCAAGCTCTCTCTTTGACAGATGTGTTTGCTAGTAGTACATGTGCCTGATCACAGGGAGATCCAACGATCTTCAGGTCATTTTGCAAGGTGTCAAGCTCTCGCTGTGACAGATGTGTTTGCTAGTAGTGCATGTGCCTGATCACAGGGAGATCCAACGATCTTCAGGTCATTTTGCAAGGTGTCAAGCTCTCACTATGACAGATGTGTTTGCTAGTAGTACATGTGCCTGATCACAGGGAGATCCAACGATCTTCAGGTCATTTTGCAAGGTGTCAAGCTCTCTCTTTGACAGATGTGTTTGCTAGTAGTACATGTGCCTGATCACAGGGAGATCCAACGATCTTCAGGTCATTTTGCAAGGTGTCAAGCTCTCGCTGTGACAGATGTGTTTGCTAGTAGTGCATGTGCCTGATCACAGGGAGATCCAACGATCTTCAGGTCATTTTGCAAGGTGTCAAGCTCTCGCTATGACAGATGTGTTTGCTAGTAGTACATGTGCCTGATCACAGGGAGATCCAACGATCTTCAGGTTATTTTGCAAGGTGTCAAGCTCTGGCTGTGACAGATGTGTTTGCTAGTAGTACATGTGCCTCATCACAGGGAGATCCAACGATCTTCAGGTCATTTTGCAAGGCGTCAAGCTCTCGCTGTGACAGATGTGTTTGCTAGTAATACATGTGCCTGAGCACAGGGAGATCCAACGATCTTCAGGTCATTTTGCAAGGTGTCAAGCTCTCGCTGTGACAGATGTGTTTGCTAGTAGTACATGTGCCTCATCACAGGGAGATCCAACGATCTTCAGGCAGGGTCGCAGCTACAATGGGGCAAGCGGGGCACTGCCCCGGGGCCCCCGATGTTAGGGGCCCCCAAACCCTTAAAGAAAAATTATAAATAAATAAAAGTAGTACTAGAAAACATATTTGATATTTCAGTTTAGTTCAGGGGCCCCAATTGTACGGAACTAGGCCTACGCGTCTGAACTTGTGTTTAGAAATTAGTCACGTTCAGTGCAATCTGTATGTAAGATAAATCCATCCATTTGTGTGGTATTCTATGAGTACTTTTTGATAGCCGGGCGCCAGACCCAGGCGCCGGACAGACAATGCCTTGTTCCCCATTTACTCATTTAGCGCATGCCCATGACTGTTCGTTCCACCCCTTTCCCCTCCACTGCGACATCACACCCCAGCAATGCACAGTGGCAGAGTAGTAGCAGTAGTGTAGTTGGTTCGTCGCCCGGTTAAGTGGCTGAACATCAAGTTGTGGCTTGCATTGTGCAATTTTTTTAGCGACGCTATGAAATGTACTTATGAAAGTGGAGCAAAAAAAAGGAAGGATAAAAGAAACAAAGATGAGACGGTTCGCGCTTGTACTAAATCGTTAATTGCATGGTCGCACCCACACACTCAATCAGGTTTAGATTACGTTTCGGTGCAGAAACAAGATCAAAACGAAGAAAATGAAAATAATGAGTTAATAAGAAACCAAAGTTAACTATATTGTAAAAGTGTTATAAGTTGTTAAGCAAAGTAATATTATTGTTCTTAAGAGTTCCATTAACAATTTGATCAGGACGTAATATTTTATAACGTTTTATTACGTTAATATTATAAAAAGCATAGAATGTGTGATAAAAAACAACAATGAAGCGGTTTGCGAATTGCGACGGTTGATTCACTTCACTTGGACTGAGCACATTTGTTTGATTTTCACTTCACATTAAAAATCACACTATATTGGGTATACAGTATGCATCGTTTCAACGGACGACTCTCATTGGTGACACAGTCGTTTTGTCCCGTTAACCAACCCTTGATCAGTTAGTTGGCATAGTTCAACAGTTAGTTGAATCTGTTTCTACAAATAAAACACTGCAATCAACTAACTATAAATCCATTACACTAAATTGTATTGCTCAATATTATTCACTATGAATTTCTTTCAGATCTTGACGCTCATCGACAGTCTGAATTACATAAAATCGATGTTCCGACCATGGCCTTTCATGTCTTGATCAGCCAGTCGATAATAACAAGGACGCAGTAAGCTTGACTGATACTGGACACGCTGAACATTATGATTTGCAAGACAAAATTGAATTTCCCAGTACCGTCAATAATCCAGAAATGAAAAGGTTAATCATAGCATCAGGACCTTGTCAACCTCGTGGTCTCTTTCCAAAACAGCCTGATGGACGAGGAAGTAAAATATCATTTTCAACTAATTACTACAGTTTTATATCAGGTTCTGGGATGAAATGTAACAGACTCTGGCTTTGCTATTCGCAAAAGTTAGACCGTGTCTATTGTCAACCATGTTGGCTGTTCCCACAACATTCAGAGAACACTTTCGGTAGTACGGGACTAAACGACTGGAAACATCTTTCTGATAGAATTAAAACTCATGAACAATCGGATGTTCACATATTTTCTTGTGATATATTTGAGAAATGGAGGAATGATGAAACAATGAGTGATGCTTTAGAAAAACAGTTAAAAGAAGAGAAAAATTAGTGGAGGAACGTTCTAGAAAGAACAGTTTTATTAACTTTGGCCACCTGTAACCTTGCTTTCCGCGGAATAAGTAGTAAAATGGAAGATCCAAATAAAGGAAATTTCTTGTCTATAATAGAACTTCTCTCTGACTATGACCCTGTACTAAAAGCCCTTTTGCAAAAGCCAGCAGGAAGTGTAAACTATTTAAGCCCTAGCATCCAAAATGAAGTACTGAAAGAAATCAAATATGAAATACAGACTCCCCATTTTTCTCTGTTATTATGGAGACAACTCAAAATATAAGTAAAGTTGATCAGTTAAGTAAAGTTTTCAGGTACGTCTAAGTGGTAAATGATGAAAAAAAACAAAGAAATAAAGATTTGCGAGACGTTTACTTCTTTTAAAAAGTTGAAGATCAAAGTGCATTCGATTTGGCAAGTAAAATAGTGAAATCTATTAAAGATAAAGGTCTTGAATTGAAAAAATGTCGTGGACAAGGTTATGACGGCGCAAGTGTAATGAGTGGAGTATACAATGGAGAGCAGAAAAAAGATTCAAGAAGTTGCGCCACATGCATATTTTGTACAATTTGCGAGTCACAGTTTAAATCTGGTGTTGAAAGACGCTGTGGAATCCTATCGTGAAATATAACAGTTTTTTAGGATGTACAAAATATCTACAACTTTTTGGACACCGTATAAACACTGGCTGGGGCTGCAAGATGCATCTGAAAACGCAAACATAACGTTAAAACACTCAACCCAAGAAGATGGTTGGGAAAGTACGAAGCAGTTCTTTCTTTAAAGGAGAGGTTTGGCGATGTATTAAGAGAGCTATCCAAACTTATTTTGACAAGTAGTAAGGAAAAGGAAAGGAATGATGCAATAGGATTGAAAAAGAAAATTGAAAGGTTTGAATCTGTGCTTCTGTTAGTTGTACAAACAAAGCTACTGAACATCGTATCTGAAAACATGGATATTGTTTCAGCTATTAGGTGATCAACTATGGGCATCACGTGCGGAATACCTTGTGAGTTTTCTGAGAAAGGACTAAAGCAAGTTAAAAAGCATTTTGATGAACTGAGTGTAGACCACCGATTTCTCGATCCTGAGACTAGATTTCGGGTATCTGTGTTTTACCCCATGATTGTTACAATTATGTCTCAGTTAAACAGCAGATTTGAAGGCATGAAGTCAGTTATTAATGCCTACGAAGTTGTTCAGCCTTATTTCTTGATCAATGCTTCAGATGACGAACTGATTAAAGAGGCAAAAGGTTTCGCCGATACTTTTTCTGATGATGTGTCGCCAACATTTTCTGCACAAATTTCCAGCGTGCGTGCATCCTTTTCCTCTAAAATTAAGAAAATGTCGACTGTTAAGCAACTGATAGACCTCCTCTACATTGAAAAATAAATTCTGGTTGCAAGCTATCCTGACGAATGTATTGCTTGTTTTATGTTCTTGACAGTACCTATCACAGTGGCTAAAGCAGAAAGATATCTTTCCAAGCTGAAAATTATCACGTCGTACCGAAGAAGCAGAATGAGCCAAGAACGTTTAAGTGGGTTGGCTCTTATATCGACTGAAAACGAAAGAGCTCGACAACTTAACTTCTCTCATGTAATTAACAAAAAGGTTTTTGTGTAAATTAGGTTCGTTTGTTTAATAATAACTCAACCAAAAAAATTGTAAACAATGAGTAAAAATTTATAGATTTATTTTACTTCTAGTTATTTGTATAATGCATTTATAATTTTGAGCTTTCGACTTGGTGTGTATTTTATTTTTAAAGCCCAGTACTTCATAGACGATCCTATTTGTTCCCTTTTGTTTTCTACTCTAGCTTCATTATTGTCAGTAATAAAAGAACAAATATGTGTACTTATAATATATATTTACATGCAGTTTTTTCTCTTTCGAATTGATATTTGTGTAGACGTAGTTTTCTTATTACGATATCACAATTTCACATATTGGAAAGCTATAGCTAATATTTATCATAATTATTTAGGACATTTTATGGAGCCAACAGCCAAAGTACAAATTAAATATTTCTAGAAAAAGGGAAGTGGCAAGGGGTAGGAATTCGAAAAGTGCATAAAGTCACTTCGATAACTTCTTATCTTCGCACATTATTAATATTAAAGGCCGGCAGTTAGGTCAGGCTTTCAACGGATAGTGATGGGGCCCCATTTCAACTTCTTGCCCCGGGGCCCCTTCAGGTCTAGCTACGCCACGGTCTTCAAGTCATTTTGCAAGGTGTCAAGCTCTCGCTATGACAGATGTTGTGTTTGCTAGTAGTACATGTCCATACCAGCAGAGTCTGTTTTCTTGCATCTTCTCTATGATTGGTGTGACTCCATATTACCATTTACCAGTGGTGGCCGGTAATTAGGTTGTAGTGTTGCACAACGGTCAGATTTTAAATAAATAATCTTTTAGCAATAAATAAAACTATTCACCTCTTACATGCATAGGAATTCATAGTTTTGTTACTTAATAATTCAGAAAAACATGTAGAACCGTAATGCGAACTGTGGTGTGGTCGTTGCCAGGCCCGGGCACCGACTAGATCTCAATAGTGGAGGGGATGGTAGAGACGCTAGACCAGGTAAGTTTACTCAGCTGGTCGTTGCTCGCTGATTGCAACAAAGAGGGGCAAAGGGGCAGACGAAGACATCCGAAATTTGCAGTCTATTGGCGATACTATGTCTCGCATTGTTATTTGAGCGGAGTGCGACCCTTGCTCTCGCCCTCCTGTAAGCTACAGCTTACGCGGTTTTGTTATTGTGAAGTTTTTCAAATAATTTAATCTTGAGGTGAATGTGATGTTCTCAGGACTGCGGCATTCGTGACAAGTAAGCTACATCAGCTTTACCGAGCACGTGTATACCGTCCTCTCTGGTATCGAGCAGTATTTTGCCCAACCCCACCTCTTCTTAGTGTAAATAGTGCAACACCCAGAACAATTATCTGCCAGCCACCACTGCTATGTACGATTTACGACATGATCAAACGTAATCACACCAGATGTCCAGATAAGCATTCTTGTTTCCACGACAGCAAGTTGATGTTCTTCTGCCTTGGTAATCCAAAACTAATACATACTGATATGTAGAGGTCGTTAAGTACACAGATACTATCAATGTATGAATTTGTATAGTTCCTTTGGTTGAAGGTATTTCTAAGACCTAAGGATATTGTGGTTATCAGCACTACTCACTACTGAGATATTTGTGCTGGGTACTCGCATATCTCCGGAATTAAAAACATTGTATCATTCAAATAGTTTTATACAGGGTGAGCTTTCTTTAGGAGCGGGACCAAGATAGCCAGGAGCGCGTATGCCTTCCGCTACCCAAGATGCCATGGGCCGCTGCAGACACAAAGACAGGATCCAGTATTTAACGGTAAATTAGAGACAAAATATACAGATGTAATCCCCGTACCCTGGTCTCCACCAGGGAGAACAATTTATGGGTGGAGGAGGAGAGTTATGTGTCGATGGCAATTTATTTACACACTACAATAGCTGTTTGTTAATATTACAAGTCTGATGGGTCTTTGCTGTTTAGAAGTGAGTGCGCTGCCAACCGGTTACATCTGTCTATCGATAAATCTACATCCGGACTAGTGTGAGGCAAGAGATTTGTATGCCCCACATCAAGTGTTATTGACACGAGGAGATAGCGTGCTTTACAGTTTCTGGTACGTGCTAATAAACTACTCTCCGTAGCTTATGAATGTCTTAAAACTATTCACATTACACAAAATTGAAACACCCACCAGATCAAACGCAAAACTGGTGCCACAATGATTCATTGATATACATTCCGACTGTACTGCTGTATCTGGGAAAACAGATTGCGTCACACCACTAACAAATTGTAGTTCATGCATTGAACTTACCACCGGCAGGATTCTTAATAGGTATAATGGAAAATATTTCCAACACCTGTGAAAAGGTAAGTTCTTTAATAATGAATTGCTGATTAATTAACTATTAATGACTGTCACTTCACGCAAGCAGTGGCGCGACCTGGATTGGCTGGTGGAAGCTCCGCACACTGTATAAGCTGAAATGGGTGTTGAATTTTGAGACAACAGCCACAGTGATAGATGTAGGCTGTAGCAAAGCCATACTCCTATGGGCATATGATAAAACTCTGTTCAAAAGAACTGCTTGATGCCATATATGGTAATGTCATCTCTACTGACTTCGTGCTATGAAATAAGTAACTCGCACAGGTACTGTTTAATTAAATTTGATACAATGGTACACGAGTAGTGGAGTGAGGTGGTTTCTGCTTCCCTTCTACTATTACTCCCACCTACTGTACATTCTCAGCCATGTTAAATAATTAATATCTCGCGAACCCATGGTCGGATGTTGACAAATGAGGTGTCGTTGGACTCGAGCTGACGTCCTCTTTCCTATGGACCATGTATTGTATTTTTCAAAAAAAAAAATTGAAATTTTTCGTTTTCGAAAACAGGCGATAGTTTGAAAACCAAACATGATAGAACGTTGTGCCATGGCCCAAACGAATAGGCATTATGACCATTATTTTTCGTATTCAAACCTTTTTACGTTTTATGTTTTTTGAAAACCCTTCAATTTTGAAAATCCTATATTTTGGAAACTAGGAATTTTACAAAAACGTTTATTTGACGTAAATCAATGGTCCCTACCCCTACTACCTCCATTCTAAATTTCAAGTCTCTAGGTTAAAAACCTGACAGTAGTGTGGTAGAGGGGAAGCTACGACACTTCTTTTTGAACCTTCCTCGTATCGGCCCCGAACCTGATATCTCGCTAACCAATCATGGGATTTGAACATATAGGGTGTCCTAGCACTCGCAGTGACGCCCCCCCACTTTCCTATAGGCTCTTTATTTAATTAAAAGACCAAAACTAAAAGGTCATTCGCTTTTAATATTTTCTAAACCCATGGTTGGATTTGAGCATATGGGGTGTCCTAGGAATCGTGGTGAACCCCCCTTTCGTATGGACGTTTTATTTCCACTCTAAAATAGTGCTAGGTTGTAGGTTCAGCTCTACTTAGGAAGTTGTGAGCCCCTGCGACCTTGGAATGGAAGGAGTCATGCTAGGAGGGCGTGCTTGGATTCATTTTTTTCGTCTCGTTGTGCTTTTTACGAGAATGTTGGTGTCGAAAAGGTGAAAATCTGGAAACATGGTTTTTTTTTGGGGGGGGGGGAACGTTATTTAGACTTTTTGTTATATCTCGCGATCCAATCATGCTAGAGGCGTGTGCGACGGGTCCAAGGATTCGGGGTAATGTCCTCTTTGCTATGGACCACCCGTTATAATTTTTTAAAAAAATTGGAAACTCGATTTTGGGGTAAACACGTGTTTTTTGTGATTTTTGCTGATATCTCACGAACCAATAAAGCTAGAGACGTGTACGAGGTGTCCTAGGACTCGGGCTAATGCCCCCTGTTTGAAACTATGTTTGAAATTTTGACAAAGGGCCTAACAACACTTTTGTTGAAAAAAAATAATTTTTCTTTACCTGTTTATAATGTTCATGAAGCGTGGTGTTGAGAGAGATGATACTGCTGGGGGTGTGTGTGTGTTTCAACGAACCTGTCACTAACCACAAGGACCATGCTTAATAGAACAATCGCTATTTCGGCGGGTCGATGTATGACAGAACGAGGGTGCGTTTTTTCACACATTTTACCTTTGACGTGTAAACGGTGATGAGAACTTGGTTCTATGTTGGTCGAAGCGAGTACAGAAAACAAACTTGCAGACGAGCAGGAGGTGAAGGTCATTTGAGCTTATTGGAAGGTGCTGATCTGACTTGACAACAGGTGCAATGGAAAAATGACAATGACGCTTGAAGGTGAAATAATCTGACCATCGTGGTGGCAGGGAAGAGCGAAATGCATGTGAACATGTGTGAAACCACATGCACGCTAAACAAGTTACATCCTGTTTGCTTCGTACGTGACAAAATGCAAGTTCATGTGAAATTTGATCTACCACAGGTGTTCACCTTGGGTGTTAGCTGTCCACGTGCGCGATAACTGTTAACAAGTCACATCCTGTTTCGCTTCGTACGTGACAAAATGCAAGTTGACGTGAAATATGATCTGCCACAGGTGTTCACCTTGGACGTTAGCTGTCCACGTGTCCGATAACAGAATGTTCAAAGCGTGGAAAAAAAAGATTATACATGCAAGGTAACTTATATAAAGACATGTCGTTATCATTTCCACTCTCACTTAGGTAACTACCTTTGAACACACTGCATTGCGTGAAACACTTGGTCTTGTTTAACAGTTTTGGTGTTGATGGAAAATACTTAACCTTGTTGTGAGGTAGGTGTTTATACATTCATTTATATATTTATTGATTCATTTATATATTTACATGCAATTATTTATTGATTGTTAAAGTTATAATTAAATGTTTATTTATTTGTTTGTAGATAACGTGTATAGCCTACCTGTTGTGTGTCTGTGGGAAAGAGATTGGAAAAGAGAGAAAAACGGACAACTAGAGACGGAAACCATTACCATACTAGCCCACGAGACGGGAATAAAGCAAAGCATTACAAGTCAAGGTGAGATTTGTTTTTATTATATAATATAACCTGTTTGATTTTGTTTTGTTTATGACGTGCATTAACTATATGGAATGGATATACTTATGGTGGTTTATTTTATTTCTTTTTAGAGTGTTGGAAAACGCTTGACCTCAGTTGTTAACCAGGAACGCGTGTGTTTGAGGCCATTGTCAAGCAGTCTACAGCTGAAAACTCAGGTGAGAGTGTTCTTTCAAAATAATTTCTTTTGCTACTGCTACCGATAGCCTAACTTGGGAACCCCTAAACAGTTGTTCCAAATCGCGTGTGTTCTCTGGTCGTATGGTCAATGTTAGAAAAAGTTTGATTCCCAAAGAATTTTTAGAATCTTTTTTGAAATTTTTAAAATTGAAATTTGTGCAGTGCAAATGTTGCATACGGCTTTAAAGGCGAATACACAACTTGTGTGCGATTTCATATATAAAAAGAAGGACGTAGAGCGTTAAGAGACATTTTATATTTGCAGTAAAATGCAAGAGCTTTTGATAGCGGATAATCTGAACGAGTGGTATCAAAGCCATGTGGTGAATGCCTTGCTATCAAAATTTGATAAACTGCAACAAGGACCGAGTGGCCTCGCCTTAGACAAAATTCACCATCTACAAATCAACATTTGTCATTTCAACCCGTTGAATGCTGGGTCTAGCTATATTAAAACACCACCAGCAATAGCATTGAAAAAGGCTGTGGTGAATATTGAGAACCATGACAATGATTGCTTCCTGTGGTGAGTGGCCGCGTATTTGCAGCCAGCACAAGACCGTCATGGTTCTCGACCAGGAAAGTACAAGGCCAAGTTTGAAGAATTGAAACAAAAAATAAATTTAACTCGAGTGTCGTTCCCAATGGACTTAACCGAGATCCATAGGTTTGAACAAGACAACCATGACTTTTCGTTCATGGTGTATTGTCATGATGGTGATGAGATTGTGGGTCCTCTTTATGCTACTAAAGAACCGAAACGACATCACATTCATCTTTTATATCTGTCTGAGGGAGAGGTGAATCACTATTGCCTCATTAAAAGCTTAAGTAGATTGCTAAGCAGTCAAATGTCCAAGGACAAACGTCCAAAACATATTTGTGATCGTTGCTTGCAATATTTTAAAACCCCTACGCTTTTGGAACGTCATAGGGTAGATTGCGTTTCTCAGGAAGCGGTGAGACTGATATTGCCAAAAGGGGACAAGGCTGTGTTAAAGTTTAAGGACATTCACAAGCGTGACACTGTTCCCTATGTGGTATATGCAGATTTTGAAGCACTCACCACACCCATGGCGGGATGTGAACCAGATCCCACCATCAGCTCAACCACACCCATTCAAACACATGAACCCTTTGCCATAGGATTTAATGTGGTGTGTACCTATGACCCCACGCAATCCGTTTACAAATACCGCGAGGGGCCAGATTGTGCCAAATGGTTCTTGGATGAACTTGTCAAGTTGGCTCATGATGTACAGGAATTACTGGACCACCCAGTACCCATGAGCCTATCTCCAGAACAGCAGCAGCGGTATGAGCATGCCACGACATGCCATATTTGCGAAAAGCCTATTTTAAGTGGAGAGGAAAAAGTCAGAGACCACTCGCACTTTACGGGGGAGTCTCGTGGAGCTGCGCACAGCAAATGCAATTTAAACTTTCCAGCTCCTCGTTTCATCAGTGTCTTTTTCCACAATCTGGCGAATTATGACATTCAGTTTTTGATTCGTGAATTGGGTCATGTCAACAAGGGCTCGTTTACCATTATTCCCCAAAACCATGAGCGTTTTACGGCCCTGACATGGTGGTTGGGCGACTTTAGCTTTCGATTTTTGGATTCCTTTAAGTTTATGGCATCCTCGCTAGACAGCCTTGTGAATGGCTTGAATGAGGAGGAATTAAAAAATACTAGAATGCATTTTAATGATCCTGAGCAATTTCAATTGTGCATTCGGAAAGGTATATTCCCGTATGATTTCTGCAACAGCTGGGACGTGTTAAAGCAAAGAAAACTCCCACCACAAGAGAAATTTTACTCGAAACTAACACGCAGTACCGTTTCCGACGAAGACTATGCACATGCATGTCAAGTTTGGCGAGTGTTTGGCATTAAGACGCGAAGTTAATATGCTTCGCATTACTTAAAACTGGATGTATTGCTACTCACCGATGTGTTTGAAAAATTTCTTGAGTTGTGTCAACACATTTACGGTCTTGACCCGGCTCACTATTATACGAGTCCTGGGCTCTCGTTTGATGCCGCTTTGAAATACACTCAAGTGGAATTGGATTTACTCACTGATGTAGACATGGTTCTATTTTTTGAAAAGGGCATTCGTGGCAGCTTTGTGTCGCTTAACCAACGCCATGCCGAAGCGAACAATGTCTACATGCCTGATTATTCACCAGACAAACAAGAATCGTACTTAATGTACTATGAAGTGAATACAGTATAACCCCTCAAATCCGAACTAATTGGGGCTGTAGCCTGTTCGGATTTCAATTTGTTCGGATTAGCCGAAAGATAACCATAACATAATGACCAGCCCTCGTTACGGTATAGGACTGTAGCCTACATTGAGCGAGGCAGGCTGGTTTGGCGCAAACAGCGAACATGAATTGTGAGTCTGGTCCAAAGTCAACATGTCGGCAATACAGCTAATGTCAGTGATGAAGAAGAAACTTCGGCAGACAATGTGACTTATACTCAAGCTGCATTTACTGTTGACATCGCATTGCGCTTCGTAGAACAACACGCAGCAGCCACGCCAAACGATGTCATCTTAGTGCGACGCTGGCGCACAATTGCCTCCGCGGGAAGGTTTTCGTCACTTCTACAATATTAAAGATAACTGATTTCAAATGAAAGAGTAAGTGATATTTTGTGTGTTTCTATTGCTATTTCATTGTTTTGCAAAGTGATTACTTACGGAATAATAATAACCAACGTTTCCGTTTCTCAATCCTGGATGGGATAAGTAGTCTATGTAGGCACTTTTACACTATGCTAACTGTACTTCTTGTCAATTTTTCAACTAATTATGTAAAATGCTCTCATAATGCAGAGTATATGATTATTTTATGACTAAATAAATAAGTTTCTCTTTTTTGCGTGTATTTTTTCACACTTCAAATTGTCGAAAGATCTTCGTTCGGATTACCCGGGATTTCGGATTAATGGGGTTCGGATATGAGGGGTTTCACTGTAATTTGTACGGTTACGCCATGATTCAGCCTTTGCCCTATGGGAAGTTTGCTTGGCTGACAGACAAACAAGTGTCAGAATTTGATGTGAACATGGCTAGCCAAGAAACAGGCCGTGGATATGTGTTAGAAGTGGATATTGAATATCCATCATCCTTGTATGATGAACATGCCGATTTCCCATTCTGCCTTGAGCAAATGGTTCCCCCTGACAGTAAAGTGAAAATTGAAAAACTCATCGGCACACTTTACAACAAAAGTCGGTATGTGCTACATATCCAAATATTGGTGCAATGCCACGCCCAAGGCTTGGTGTTGAAGAAAATCCACAGGGGTATTTCATTTGCTCAAGAAGCATGGCTTGAGCCATACATGCGACTCAACACAGAGCACCGACAAATGGCAACACAGCAGTTTGAATTTTTTTTTTAAATTAATGAACAACTGCATCTATGGCAAGTCCATGGAGAATGTCCGCAAATACCGTGACATTAAATTGGTAAATGTCTGGGAGGGGCAGTGGGGTGCCCGGCGGTACATTGCCAAGCCAAATTTCAAATCGATCAAAATTATCGATGAGGATTTGGCTACTATTGAAATGAGTAAGACCAGCGTGACCATGAATAAACCCATTTACTTGGGCCAAGTCATTTTAGACTTTTCTAAATCGGTCATGTATCGATTTCACTATGAGTTTGCCAAACGCCATTTTGAGGACGTCTCTCTTTTGTATATGGATACGGACTCATTCATTTACCACATTCGCCACTGCAACGCCTATGACGTCATGAGGCAACATAGTGACTGGTTCGACACCTCTTGCTATAGCGCTGACAACGTGTTTCAGCTGCCCATAAAAAACAAAAAGGAAATGGGTGTTTTAAAAGATGAATGCGGTGATTCCATTATGACGGAATTCGTAGGTTTGGCGTCGAAAATGTATGCTTACCGCACACTCGACTGTAAGGAAGCCAGAAGAGCAAAAGGTGTAGGTAGGGCAGTGGTAAAATCGCTACGTGTTGATGACTATCTAGCGGTTTTACACACTGACAAAGCTATGTCTCATTCACAGTGCAGGATACAATCCAGCAACCATCATTTGTATCTTGTGGAACAGAGAAAACGCACCCTCGCCTCCATGGATAACAAACGTGTGTGGGCTGATGACCTGCTCACCAGCTTGCCCTGGGGTTATGATCGCAAGGAGGAGGAGGTGTGATTTCACTGTTTAATCATCTAGAGACATAGCTTTATGTAACTTGTAGATTTAGTATTTTGTAAATATTGGTTTCTGCCATTGTAAATAGTAGATTTTGTAAATAGTGGCAAACCACTTGGACCTTTTGCTCTTTGAAAAGTTCTATGCAACCTTATTTTTTTAATTTTTTTGATTGGTAAATAGTGTGATTCTTTTAACGCTGTACAAAGGTGAGTTTTTTTTGTAAATATGAAATAAGTAAGATTTGTAGTAACTTTAACAACTAGTATTTAATTATTTTTCGTAATGTAAATGATAAACTAAAAAAGTTCTTTTGGGATGAGTGTGCATGTCGAGAATGTGCTTTTGGGAATAAATAAAGTGGTTGTGTTTGTTCCCAAAGACAGGTTTGAATGTATGAGTAGAGAGAAAGCTGGTGTGTATGGTTGACCAGAGCAAACACAGTAAGGTAGGGTGGGTGGGTGGGTGGGTGGGTGTGGAGGGGGTAAATGGTCACTTATATACTCAGTTTGTTTTCAATAGTTTCGTTTTTTTTTTCATTGAAATGTGGCAGACAATAGACATTATTTTTGTAAAAACAGTCTTACCTGCAGTAGTCGTAGACCTCGACGTTTCTCCAAACACCCATAAACTCACTGGAGCATCGTCATCGTCATGCACTTGCATCAACATCATTGTCAAATCTCAACTTTCGACATACACCAAATGGAAAAATGTGAAAACAGCAAAATGGAAAATCCATGTTTCCATATCACCAAAAACGCAAAACATAAAACGGACATTTTTAAAAACTGGAAATGGCCATATGTGAAATTTGATAATTTAAAAAACTTCAAACGGACATTGTTTAAAATGTGTCATCAACAAACTGGAAAAATCCAATCATCAAAAACGCAAAACTTGAAACGAACTTTTTTTAAATCTGTAAATTGCAAAATGACAAATGGCAGTGTGTGGATTCATCATGTGTGAAATGTGTAAAATGAAACATAAGCCATCAACATCATGATTTCAAAAATTTAAAAATAACAAAACATCGTGCTCTGGTAAACCTTTGTTTTTATTTCATAGTCATAGTGAATTGACAAAAGAAAAATAGAATACAAACAAATCCCAATTCCTCACTCGTCAATTCCTCAATGTTTATGTCCATGCATCATCAACTCTCCTTTGATAGCACTCATGACAATCAGGGCTGCCATCCTTTCACCCACTGAGGCATCACTGGATGTGAAACGTTGTTTAGCTTTCTTCAATAACAATTTATCTGCCACATGTCTTAAACCAGGATGACTATGGCGATAAGGAAGGTCATGTTCCTTGCATGCTTGATCCAAAAGATTAATGGGTACATCACCACGTTGTAAACGTTTTTCGAGACGAGTTCCAGGGCCGCTAAAACGATAACCGGAAAGATGGATTTCGAAAGGTAGGTATTGAATCACTTTGTCAATGACGCCATTGCCAGTACAGGTCTGGCATATCCTTTTCCATCGATGGTAAAAAGGTTTGGTCTTCCTCTTCCTCTGTGGACGATGTTTGTGTTTGTTGTTGTTGTTGTTGTTGCTTTTTCTCGCCATGACACCCGTGGAATGATTCAACAAAGCCTTTACATGGACTTTTATGACCGTGATACAGTTTCACTAGCTGGCAAGTCGCACACTGACGCATAGACGGTATTTTTGCCATGGCCACTTGCTTATGGTGATCGTAATCCGTACAGGGTTGCAATTCACTCAACACAGGGTCTTGAGTCCATGATTTTGGTACATGTTGCCATATTTCTTTCACTGCGATGGCTGCCACATAATAAATGAACGACTTGGGCAGCGCCAAGAGTTCCTCTTTGGTAAAACTGTCTAGTTTCTTTTTGCACACAAAGAACTTGCGAATGGCTTTGTCTGTAGCATTGCCTTTCTCCATGGTATCACGTGCTGTAGATGTTTACACGTCGCTTGTAGAAATCTCACTGGCGTTATTCACAGGTAAATCTTGAGTTATAATTTTGTTTAACAACTCCCAGCAGGCATGGGTGGTTAACCAATGAAAGAGATGCCACGCATGCGATAGGGCTGTATGGGTAATGTTGCCACAGGAACAAGTATCCATGAGCGTTTGCAGGGAGGGGCAGCCCAACTCCATGAGGTCGATACATTGGCAGTAAGACGCCAAAAATGGTTGCAACCATTGACGTTTTTCATTAGCTTTCACAAATACCACATTGGCCGAGGACAAGTGTGCTTTCATGACCACGTCCAAATATTTATAGGAAATGGTTCCTTGATTCCAGTCTAGTTGCCTATGATTTTCAATCCACTGGGTTTGTTTACGGTCTTTTTCACACAACAAATCAAAAGCATGGGGTGGTTTAAATAGCAAATGCGTAGCTTGCGATATCCAAAACGTGGTACAATCGATAATGGCCACTTGTTTAAATATAAATTTGTTGTCACCAATTTTAAACCCTTGACAATCCACAACGAGTGTGCGCAACATGTTGACGCTTGCCTGGACCAAGTTTAACTGACGACTGACTGACGATCGACCACTAAAGTGTGATCATGTCATGGACTTACCTGCCATGCTAGTTTCAAATTGAGGTTAGGGTAGGACAGGGGGACATGCAAAAATAAGAATTTAAGAATTACATCATTTTATTATCATAACACGTCTTACAGGCTTTTCTCATTTTGGGATAAGGACGATAGCAACTGATACAACAATATAGTCTCTTGTGTTTGTAACGTCCATAACACCGATGATGTCCCAATGTCTCTAAACTAGGTGTTTTTGATGGTGAGCTGCTCACCGAAGCACCATAGGTCCACACGTATCGTAACTTGTTTTTTCATCACCCAGAGACGCAAGTGAGGGATAGCTTGAATGACAGGGTATATTTCCCACTTCCATTCTACACAGTTAGGGGCAGGTGGGTGACCAGCGCTGATGTTCCTGCATGGGTTCATCGCCCTCCTGCCATTGGTCTATGATGATGGGACAAAAGGCACATTTCACTTCATCTCTTGTTTTTAAATAGTAGAATCCAGCGGCCGCCAAAGCTTGAGGGTTTATGAAAGGCACCGGCCACGTGGCAAAAGTCTTGAAACGTTGTTCCTCAGACTTTAAATTCATGGATGTGATGTCTCTTGAGGCTTTAAAGCAAGACATGACTTAGCGGCTTGACGTGGGTTGACCTGTTATTTATACACTCGTCACTTGGTTAGACATTGGATAATAGTTGACTTGTTTGTGATGAATAATCAAACAGTAGGCCGTCGTATTGGCTGGTACATTGTCATGCGTTGCAAAATCTAGTCGAATGTCAATATTGGATGGCTTGACAGACTCTTCCAGGTAAGAACATTCAAAGACAATCAGTGGTGCTCTTGCCTTAAACGCTTGGGGTAGCAGCATGGGGCCGTTCTCTTTTTGATAATACAACCATCGAAATTTAGAAAACAAGTCGTACAGAGGGCCAAACTTATTTTTTAAAATCCAAATCTAGTCCTTCATAGGGAAACACGGCTCTGTTGAGGAAAAGACGTGCATTTCTCAATTGCAGGTGATCAAATTGCGTGGCATCTTTGGTTTGTTGATACTTGCGATTCGTTTGAAAACCCACGATCAGGTAGAGAGGTCTCTCTGTATAGCGAGCTGTTTTACAGACCAACTGTGTGTGTTGGTGGTGGGCAATAGCGGATACTCATGGAGTGTCCAGCTTCTAAATTCCATGGGTAGAGGCATATCTCTCTTTACCATTTTGAGTATGTCCAGTTTTTTTGCTATCTTCAAGGGTCACATGAGGCACTTTCCATAGCAAGCGTTGTAGTTGAATTTTTGAATCTATGGGGGCATTGTCGGCTCCCTTGAGTGAATTATTATCACTCCTGTGTCCTGGCCCCAGCCCTTTAGGAAAGGACTGTGCCTATAAATACATAAAATATAATCGGAGGTAACTTCGTAAAAGACGACATGGCAACGCGACTACGGAGTAAGCCGTAGGTCATAGACCTAGGCTCCAACAGCAAGCACTTGGACAGGACACAGCGGACATTACACTCCCAACATACCGCTGACTGGACTGACATCGCACCTTTTACTTATAAATAGAGGTACGAAAACGCGCCGCGGTCTCTAAGCTTTTGACGCTCTAAGCTCTTAGGAACGTGGACTCTTCTGAACTGGGACGGAGTTACAGTCCTACACTCTATCGGAGTTGTGCTACGTCGGACCGATATGGGGGGATGGCCCCATATCGAGTCCCAACGCCACCATCATCATGGAAGACCGGTATTAACGGTGGGGTGAGTGACATCGTGCCTGCATAATTCCTTTTTCCCCCTAGATTATTATTTCCATCCTCCCCTATTGCAATTGCCACTATTTCTTAATAAACCCCCTTTCTGAACAGTCTATTGACTACCTTTTTATTTCGTTTAGGTTAAGAAGCCCTTCCCTTTAGATTAGTACCTAGTTTTAAGATCTACATTGAACGCTGACATGCTGGAGGCACTGCACCGCCAGCGTGCGGCCTAGAGGTGAGCTAGGTGAGTATTCATTCCTCCCGCCAATTCCCCTGTATGTAAATTGCTCTCTAAACGTGTCCGCAGCTCTTCCTAAAACAATCCCAACCTCTTACAAATTCGCCAAGCTACAACCCCAATTTAGATTAATTTCATCCCCTAGATTTAGTATTTGTATTGGCATCCCTCTCAGATACAATACAAATGGTGGGAGGCGCGGGTTAGGCAAACCAACAACACCCTTAACATAACAGATACAATACAAATGGTGGGAGGCGCGGGTTAGTCAAACCAACAACACCCTTAACATAACAGATACAATACAAATGGAGGAGGCCCGGGGTATCGTGACGTTGTCGTCAGACAACGCCTACAGGAGTTCAGACAACGAATTTCTACGATACAGGTCCCTAAAAACCCTCTTATGCAGCCAAGCAAAATTTACCCAAAATTAAGGAAAATTTTTTGAAGTACGGGTCAAATATTATTTTTGGTACCCACCCACACCCGCCCCAGTAACTAATACATATGTAAACGCCCCCTATACTCATTACATTAGCCAAGCGAGTGAGACAATTTAAATCCCCCCCCCCCGAACAGAATTTTTTTAGTAGATTAAGTTAGAGAATATTTTTAGTACACAATAATTATAATCCCCCCACCCCCACCCTTTTAAGATTTCGCGATAAACACCTCTTACGCCAAGCGATTTGAATATTAACAACCCCTATCTAATAAGTCACTAGGAATATTAATGGAAGCCTAGTAGGAAGACGTATTGATAACTACCCTACTATATTCAGAGAAAATTGCTCCTTATTTCAGATTAAACCCCCCACAATGAAGCTCTATTAGGAATAAGATTGTGATATCCCATAGGATAAATGGAATAAGTAAATAACTTTGTATTTTTTACAGCAGTGCAACTATACATTGTATATGATTGTAGGCTAAAATATTTTCTTCTGAATCCATTTTAGTATAACTTAGCGGAAGGTAGTATTGGCTAGATGCTTACATAGAGTTAGGAGACCTTGCAATCACATTTCTGCAAGGTGCCGCATTAATTAGTTTGTACACGCATTCAGTCAAGACGTACTACAGTTTCTCTTTTGTTCTGAAAGCCGACCACAGAGGAAATGCTTATTTGTCCATTGTAACACAATCCAATATGCCATATGACTAACACGTGCTCAGCACACCGTCCGCCGCAAGGACATTAAACCTGACACTATCTCGCTAGCTCAGCGTGCAAACGCACTCGAGCGGAAGCCAGACACCTTGAGTTCAATTCCTGGCACTATTCACTCACACGCCAGATGACCTTGCATAAGTTTGCCTGTATTATTTTTGTTTTCAATGCGAAGCGTGCGATAGTAGAAAAAACGCACTAATGATTTTAAAGATGTAAGCGTAAAGTACTCTCTTAAGGTAGAATTCTTTTTCCAGCAGTACATTTCAAACAGGACATTCAGTTAGCAAAGAAAACACCATTCCCTCACGAAGTTACATAGGTGAGAAAGTAATCCAGTAGGAATTTATGAAAAACGCCGACAAATGCACGGCGATATCAGTATAGCATAAATGCGTAAGCACGGACTTGGGCACAGCAGGGCAACATCGCAACGTACGACAATTGTTATCAAGAGTATCATCGTTAGTATATTAGTAATAAGTATTAAGTAATATAAGTGAAGTTGAAGTGAAGTTGAAGGAATATTGATATCTTGCAGCAGGTCCATGGGTGCACCTCGCTTTGAGATAAGGGAAGTATTAAGTGAAGTTGAAGAAATATAATATAGATATCTTGAGCTGGCACAATAGTTCGCACAGCCTCAAGAACACGACGTTATTGATATCTTGCAGCAGGTCCATGGGTGCACCTCGCTTTGAGATAAGGGAAGTATTAAGTGAAGTTGAAGAAATATATTATAGATATCTTGAGCTGGCACAATAGTTCGCACAGCCTCAAGAACACGACGTTATTGATATCTTGCAGCAGGTCCGAGGGAGGACATCGCTTTGAGATAAGGGTAGTATGGAGGAGATTAAGGAGATATTAACACACCTACGTTGATAACAAATGCCATTAATAAATAAGATTAGTGTCCACACCGTGGCCCCAAAGTCCACAATTTACGCAAGCCAAATGCTTAAAAGTCGAAACGTCACACCCAGAGGGAATTAATTAGCTACAGGTATATTGGTCAATATAATAATGACAACCGGCGACCGAGGACTATCATTTCAGATTCAGGGACCTAGCCAACCCGCTGAACACGTAAGAAGTAGTCCAGATATTAGAACGCTACTGAACTTTGAAAGGACATAGCCAACCCTTTCGCCTAGATGACGTGTTTTAGATCCCTTATTTGGGGGTGGATCTAAAAGGGAGAGTTGTTGTACTAATTTATAAGGTGGTGCCTAAAAGGGTAGCTTCCCTTGTCAGGGTGAGCTGACCAGTGTAGTGTGTTGTGGTGTGCTAGGAACTAGGGGGCGTTCCTATAAATAATGTAGTAGTGTTTGAAGGGATGGGACCCACTGCAAAGGGTCGTTGTGCTGGTCGCTCAGCTCAGCTGACTGCTTATTATGTAACTGACTCTGTTCGTATCAGCCGAGTGGCACGCGCTGCTTGCTGGCAGCCGAGTCGGCTCGGGGAACACAAAGGTACCTGAGTTAGCGATATTAGACTACCGTCTGTCACGTCTTACCGTGACGGGAGTAAGGAAGGGCGTTGGGATGTAAAAAGGCGTATAAACAGTAAAACGTGTGTAGAGTGTGGACCAAGTGTTTTATTGGTCTGTGATTCTGAGTGTGAGTCCCTGGTAGGGAATGAAATTATGTTCACAATGTAATACAAGTTGTGGGTTACAGGTTACATAAGTAGGAACTCTGAACACGATTGACTGACTCACCTCGGTTGACACCAGCGTAGCCTCGGGCCGTCTCGATGAAGCACTGACAATGGAGAGATCCTTTGACCCCATTAGGATGCCTTCTTATACCCTCTGGCGCTATGTTGTCAGCAATGTGTTGGCCCAGTTACTAGTATGTAGGTATGTGTAACCATTGCGCAAGGACTGGGCTGCTTTTAGAGTGGCCAGCTGTCCCTGCTAAGTTTTATGGATGTTGGGCCGGCTTTCCAAGGGTTGCCATTTAGGGGATTTAGCCAGATGCCGGGGGGATGGACTCCAAGGGGTGCATACCCCTGGGAGGCTGTACAAGAGTCTTCCTTCATTTGTTCGCGTCCTCGCGAACGGGAACGGAACTGGAAGTTGGGATGTTGAGGTAGTGGTCCTTGAAACCCCCTCGTATCTCCTGGTGGCGTCGTATCGAAGTATGGGTGTGAGGTCAGCCCGTGTTCAGAGGGGAGGGTTATGGGATTTACAGATATATGTATACGCTGATATTGACATTGTGAAAAAACAAACAAAAAAAATTGACATTGCGAAAGATTTGATTAACATTGGGAAAAAATTGACATTTGAGAAAAATTTAACATTAAAATAAATTCGACATGTAAAAAAAAAAATTGCCCTTGCTATTGCTGGCATATTGCTAGTTTAAAAAAAAAACATGGTTTCTGATGGTGATGTGTTACATAGCTGTGCAGGGAGGAAAAACCCAGGGCCGAACGGATGATGGCGTCGTCCGCCCTATCTTATGGAAAAAGTGCTCCCTGCAATAAGAAAGGTAGAAGAAAATAGAAAAATGGGTGTTCCAGGGTATAATTTAAGGGAAATATTCAAAAGACGTTTATTGGTTTGGGAAAAAACGGAACACCCTGACAAATGGGGAAGTTAGAAGAAGGAAAGATGAAAGAAAACAAATCATACACATTATGTACATTGGCATCTTGATAAACAAACAAAAATATATAGCGTTTAATGTACTATGTTTCGATTCTGACATTTAGGAATATTGTCGCTTTCCAGTGGAATAATTGTATGAAGTTTATCCTTAAAAATTATGAATTACAATGACCTTATGTCTAGTGGAATAATTGTATGCAGTTTATCCTTAAAAATTATGAATTACAGTGACCTTATGTCTACTTAAGTGCGCTAATCCCTTATAAATCTAGTTTTTGTGAGGTACCTCGCGTGCACGCTACCCGTCTGTACGTACGCTTGCCGACTCACGGCTGATCCTGTACGGCCACTTCTTGGTACGGTATAGTGGTCGTACCGCTTGCACGTATTCTTAATACCTAATCTGTGAAGCATCCTCTGTGGGTGAATGCTTTCACACTTGACAATGAGAGTCACTGCCACAGATCGGTTGCGCCCTCATTGTCGTAATCTGCGTCGCATTTTGACGCTTTATGTGTTTCTATTTAGTTGATCTGCCAGTAAGCCTGGTACCCCACAGGCACCAGTCCTGCTGTGCAGATTTTTTTTTTGGAGTGTGTAGCTGAAAAAGAAAAATGTGGTGAGTGTTTGAGAGTGTGTCGGGATTAGTGCAAGTTGACGTATATAAAATAAAATAAAAATAGTACACAATCATGGCATGCCGTAAATAATATGCCACTGCTATATGGTAGTGAAATTCCTGTCACCAGTTTCCTGTATCTGGTGACGATGCCTGTGAAAAAAATGGCGAGGTTTAGAAAAAACATATTAGTATGACATATTCTCTATGTCGCTTCCTGTGTCATAGTTTTCACTGGCTGAAGCTCTTCTTGCTCTGAAAAAAAATAGCATGATTAATGTTAATTAGCTGCATGCCCGGGCTTACCCTATACGGTGCCGTGATGCCGTAAATAATATATAGTTGGTCTTACCCCGGTAGCGGAATTGTGGTTACCGGGTGCCGATATATTCCACTTTGATTATGCCTATTGTACTATATTATATATTATCCTATATTATAGTGTATTGTCGGACTTACCCTGATGCCGGGTTTGGCGGTCAGACACCCTTAACACCTGTCTCTCACTAGATAAAGCACTTGCCTTGCGTTGACCACAATGCGTTGGTGATCTTCGGCAAAGCCTAAAATCAGTTTAAGAGGTAAATATCCAGTAAAGGTCCCATCAGTGTTTACCATTCAGTCATTGGTCGAGTCAGGACACCAACCTGCCATGCAAAGTGTATTACCTTCTTCCTCACTATAAGAGGGGTATAGTTTCATGACACTGGAAATGCCCACATTTCGAGTGCATCCACCACGATATCGTTAATGACATAGCGCACTTCAGAAAACAGAAAGGCCAAACCATGGTTGGCCAACTTGGATGTGGTGGGTGTAGATCCATCGACTTTGGTGAGCCGACCTTCAATCTGAATGACACTTTCATGCGGTAGGGTGTAAATATCTTGGTTGTTGATAACAAATTGAATTTCATCATTGTTATTGAGTCCAGGTGTTTGAGCTTGATAGGAATGGAGATCAATTCTTACCACTCCTGGTTGCTCCTCGATGCGGTTCGCTATCTCTAGGATAGAATTCATTATGATGGTAGACGTGGTAACCCAAATGCTGTAAAATCTGCTTGCCTTGAGAAGTTAACGTGTATTCACGTGGCAAACAACTAACACCATTCCTAGACGGTGTTGTTGCTTTATACACAAACTTCATAGTGGCTTTAGCACCAACTTGTAAGTCACTGGTGTGGTAGAATCTAGATCAATGAGTTGTTGATCCCTATTGATCAGTCTTAATGTTATATTACTAATACTATCGACAGCCACAGAATGAAAAAGCACCACTGGAGGGTTTTCACGAATAATATACCCATTGGGCGATGTCACAATAAAGTCATAAAGCGAATGCGATGGTTCTTGATTGGTGTACACTTGGCTAATAATATTACATGTCACCGACACATAATGGTCCTCAATGAATTTCACTTCATGGTCCGAATCATGTTTTTGTTGGGCTCCAACACACGTGGTTTAAATCCTAGTAATGGGTCAATGGAATCGGGGTGTGTTTTAAAGTCAATGTTAAAGGTAGAGAAAATACTGCAGCGATGAGTGTTGGTATTTCCTACAAGTTCAAACTAGCGCGTTCCTTCGAGAAATGACTTTAAACCATATTGATTGATTAACACTACATAAATGTGTTCATAAATATCATCGATCGTGTATCCACCAGAGTTCAGAGTGAGCACAGAATCATCATAGTAAAACTTGTTGTTCACATTTTCACGTATGTTGTATATTCGATTGTACGTTTCAAGAGAAACAAGTCCTAAACCATAGGGTTTTTCATTCAATTCGATAGGCGGATAAAAGTCTAGGCTGACTTCAGGTCCACGTCCATGCACTGTAAACGTTTTACTTTCTGCCGACATACTGGTGGCGTTTTAGCTTATGCTGCGTCTTATATAAAAAAATTAAACACAAACGTCCACACTGTTGGCTGTTAAACGTTTGCTCACGTTTCACATTATAATATATCTTGATCCTGTTTCCAAAATAGGTCACTAGTTCCATGGGCGGAGGCAAATTCCCAAAACTGTCAAAGTACCATACAATGGATCCCTCTTTGACATAAGCTACATAATGCGTCCCTGGTCCTCTGGATCATCCAAATTGACAACAGCACATTCCTGTTTCCAGGGTCGTGGGGGTAATTGGTTTCGCATAAACACACCTCAAAAATGAGAAAGCTTTAGTTGTTTAGCATGGCTTTCCACTTGTTGATGCGTCAGGGCATGTCTTGCTATGGCTGAGGTAAATTTTTTTTAATGCTTTGAAATGGTGAAATCCCAAATCCTTGTTGATAAAAGGCTGGCTTCAAATTGGCATTTCTAGCCCCCATGGCAATCGCTTCCATCGTTTCATTGTGTCGCTGACTTTCTTTGAGTTGTTGCTTGCCCTGCTGCGCGGCTTGAATGGGTTTCGCCACTGCACTGGCACCGCCCAAAAGTGAACCTAGAGCAGCCAGACCGGCAAATAATGCAGGTAAAAATCCCGCTCGTTTGGGGACGGGAATCACTCGCCCTTGGTTTGAAACCTGTCGCCGACGTTTTGGAACAACATGTCTCTTTGCTGCCTGAAAGGCGTTCCTTATGGTCTATACATTATTTTTTCTTTTTTCTTTCGCAAGGGCTTGTCCACGAATGTCTTAAGCCCAGGCTTTGCCAAGGACAAAGTCGTTTTTTTAGTCTTTCTCACCGCATACCTTTGTTTCACCATGATGATAATTACCAACAACCTTTCACAAGAGAGTTTAAATCACAACTAACGTCAGATGGTTATTTCATGGCTGTATATTCCAATTCCACATAAAGTGGGAAATCGTTTATGGTTTTTCCCGCTTGCTTTTCATCCAATGTCAACATGAGATGAAAGGATAATTCGTCACCTGTATTGACCATTTCATGGTTATGGACCAACATCCTATGACCATTTATCTGTATTTGTAAATGGTTCTCATCAGGTATGGCATATTTGATGTGAATGGTTCCATCATAGTGTAATCGATAGTGGCTTAAACCCGAAGCAAGCACATAGGTCAAGTGCTGATCATGAACTAGCGGTATATGGTTTCTCCCATTCAAAAGTTTTTCATTTGTCAGATACACTAAAAATACAGATAAGATAAATTTATAAAGCCTTTTCATTTCATAGGTCACGTAACGCTTGGTAAAGACATCGTCTTCGTCTTGTGGGTCTTCCACGTGAATAATCCGATGGTGATTAGCGCTATAGCCATTCACCGTAAGCTGGGGCACTTTGTCATAAAACTCATACACTTTGTTATCCACATACTTTTTCGTAGTAACGTTGTAGACACTTGAGGATGTTTTACATGGGTTAACCGCTTTCCCTTAAAGTCATAATCTCCCTGTTTTGTGCGTGGCACTACTGACCTATCCACATAGTGTTTATTAGCAGGATCTGTTTCTTGTTTAGGATCATGTATGGGGACAGGCCTAGCTTTGGCCATCAACGCACGTCCAAAGACATCCATCGTCAACTTGTAGTACCAGTCTACTGTTTCTATGACAAGGTTCGGTGTCCTGTATATAGACAGCCTGCTAGCCTGTCTATGCCTTAGTTGAAATGAAGATTATTAAGCAGCAAGAGTCATTCCACGTGGACATGGTTTCCCATCTCTGTCCCACATCACGTGAACAACGCCATGGTTCACTGTTTCCATCTTCCATTCGCTGCATCATTGTGGGGCCTTCCGGCTGTGGAAAGACAAATCTTTTGCTAACGCTCATTACGGCGCCCAATGGTTTGCGTTTTCAAAATATTTATATTTTTGCAAAATCTCTCTACCAACCCCTCTACGTGTTTCTGGATCAAGTCATGTCTGGATTACAAAAAGAGAATATGGGTTATTTTACATTTTCCATGCAAGAAAATGTGATTTCACAGGATGAGGTAAAGCCTGATTCACTCATGATTTTCGATGATGTATCCACTGAACGTCAAGGCATCATTCAAAGCTATTTCAGCATGGGTCGACACAAACATATCGATTGCTTCTATCTTGGACAAACGTATTCAAAAATGTCCAAACAGTTGATTCGTGACAATGCCAATGTCATTGTTTTATTTCGCCAGGACGAGAGGAACAGTCGTCACATTTATAATGAACATGTGAATCCGGATATGACCTTTCAAATGTTTACAGAATTGTGTGCCAAATGCTGGAACACCCAACGTCATGCCTGTTTAGTGATTGACAAACAAAGTGAACTCAACCAAGGACGGTATCGCTTAGGGTTTGATAATTTTATTGCTATTTAAGGCCCTGTCTCATTCCCCGTCAAGTCATTTGTCAAGACACCATGGCGTTAGCAGAGAGTCAATTAAAAAAACATATTATTAGAGCAAAAAATACTATTCGCCAAAAGTTTCGTCAATTGAAACGATCACGTGCAAATCATGCTTTGTTTATTCAGCAACCTTTAGCACCTCCACTAAAAGCCATGTTGAAACCCTCTTTCAAGCCATCTGAAACGCTACCCACCGTTTCACAAGCCACGCAAACGCTGCACGAGGACCCTGAAGAAGAGGAAGAGGAAGATTTGACTAGTGTTAGCGAAGTTGAGGATGACGAGGAACAAGTGTTTACGCCTCAAAAAAAAAGGCCGCACCCCTTGCAGAGTTTTTGAGAAAAAAGAAATCCTTGGCCATGGTCGAAACACCTTGCCCTTCCAGAGAGTCTCCGTTTTCACAACTCTTGGCCACCCCTCAACATAAAGCTCAACTGAAAACCATTTTAATAAAATATTATGGATCAACATTGGATCCCTATTTCACCGATCTATTTATTGGAAACACAGATACCACGTAAGGTGTTCGCTATGGGGATGATAGTTCTAAAATTGGCGATTCATCCATTAAATTTGCTCGTACTAAAGCTGTCATAAAAAACATTAACTATAAATTAACTCCAGGACTGTTAAAACTGCTCTTTTCTCGGACCCCCTCTTCCCAAGATTATACACCAGAGGATCTTGACAAATATAAATCAATTTTATAGGATACCCAAGCCCACAAAAGACAGTATGATCCCGCTCAACAAGTGAATGCCAATATATCTCAAAAATATAAAACCATCATTGCAAAAATGTTTCCCACCAGTCAAAGTACTCGTCGTAAAGCGTCCGCTTCGGGAGTGACATTTAAACCATTAAAACCCCTTGTGGATGTTATCTACTATCACAATCCCAATAAGCTCGTCCAGCGGCTACAGTTGTTGCATGCCTCACGTCAAGCTGCCCATACCGGTCACGATTGGGAAATTCAAGAAATTGAACAAGAACTTCGAAATGCCAAAATTATTGTTTAAGCCCTCACCCATTAAAATGGGTATTGCTCACGAGTTGCATCGCCCAGCTAGGCGTCACTATCCGCGACTCAAGGTGATTTCACGAGGTGTGGATGAACTTTGGCAGGCTGACTTGGTTGAAATGATACCCTATGCTAGCGTTAACGACGGTGTACGCGATATGTTGACCGTCATTGATGTCTATTCCAAAATGGCCTTTGTTGAACCTGTGCGTCGCAAGTCTGGTCCACTAGTTGCTAAGGCCTTTCAACATATTATTCAACACTCCAAACGTCAACCTCAGTTGCTACAAACCGACCAGGGTAAAGAATTTTTCAACAAGGATTTCTCCAGTTTTCTCAAATCTAAGGATATTCACCATTACACCACGTACAGCAATCTCAAAGCCAGTGTGGTCGAGCGGTTCAACCGAACATTGAAAACCCATATGTGGAAAGCGTTTACCGCTCAGGGCAGTTATCGCTGGTTGGACATGTTGCCAGAGCTAGTATCACGTTACAATGACACCAAACATAGAACGATTGGGACCAAGCCACGCCTCGTGACTAAAAATATTCAGCGATTGGATAAACTGTTTAACCCCATAAAAACAGCCGATCCTAAACGTCACCGACTGAAAATTGGGGATTTTGTTCGTGTGAGGAAATTTAAGTCTGCCTTCAATAAGGGCTACACGCCTCAGTGGGGGACTGAACTATTTCGAATTCGTCAAGTCAACTTGGACAGTCCAGTCACCTATTTACTCCAAGACCTCAACCATCAACCCATAAAAGGTAGATTTTATCTCCATGAACTTCAGAAAACAGCATTTCCTAAGCATTATCTTGTGGAAAAAGTGTTGAAACAAAAAGGAAATAAACTGTATGTCAAATGGTTAGGATTTAACTCAACGTTTAATTCTTGGATCAATAAAAAACATGTTGTATGAACCTGTGTACTTTTTATTTATTCACACATGTTGTACACCCCCTATAGCTCTGTGTGTACAGCACTCCGCGCTTCATGCATGTTCATACATGTTTGTTATTCCCTTTCCACCTGTGTTCTCTCTTACATTACCCCTCCCCCTCTCCCTCCCTTCACCTCCCACCACTGATGTTCGCAGCTCTTGCCTATCTATTGGTTGTGACATCATTCCCACAAGTTGCATCATACTTTTTACTGATTCAGCGATTCCAACGCTTTGAACATTCTGTTATCCGGCACGTGGTCAGCTAACGTCCAAGGTGAACACCTGTGGCAGATCAAATTTCACGTCAACTTGCATTTTGTCACGTACGAAGCAAAACAGGATGTGACTTGTTAACAGTTATCGTGCACGTGGACAGCTAACACCCAAGGTGAACACCTGTGGTAGATCAAATTTCACATGAACTTGCATTTTGTCACGTACGAAGCAAACAGGATGTAACTTGTTTAGCGTGCATGTGGTTTCACACATGTTCACATGCACTTCGCTCTTCCCTGCCACCACGATGGTCAGATTATTTCACCTTCAAGCGTCATTGTCATTTTTCCATTGCACCTGTTGTCAAGTCAGATCAGCACCTTCCAATAAGCTCAAATGACCTTCACCTCCTGCTCGCCTGCAAGTTTGTTTTCTGTACTCGCTTCGACCAACATAGAACCAAGTTACACGTCAAAGGTTAAATGTGTGAAAAAACGCACCCTCGCTCTGTCATACATCGACCAGCCGAAATAGCGATTGTTCTATTAAGCATGGTCCTTGTGGTTAGCGACAGGTTCGTTGAAACACACACACACCCCCAGCAGTATCATCTCTCTCAACACCACGATTCATGAACATTATAAACAGGTAAAGAAAAATTATTTTTTTTCAACAAAAGTGTCGTCAGGCCCTTTGTCAAAATTTCAAACATAGTTTCAAACAGGGGGCGTTAGCCCGAGTCCTAGGACACCTCGTACACACCTCTAGCGTTATTGGTTCGTGAGATATCAGCAAAAATCACAAAAAACACGTGTTTACCCCAAAATCGAGTTTCCAAAATTTAAAAAAAATTATAACGAGTGGTCCATAGCAAAGAGGACATCACCCCAAGTCTTTGGACCCGTCGTTCACGCCTCTAGCATGATTGGTTCCATCTTTTATCTCCCCTGCCTTATTACGGTCATGATTTAGTAATTATACTCTTTCAGTATATTAATAACAGTGATATTTTTTTCTCTCTGTGATATCAGCTGATAAGAATGTTGCATTTAATAGCACAATACCTCATTAGGCTATTGTAAAGAATGAAGTCGTCAGGATATTGATATCCACATAGCCTACTGTACTTCAAATGAAGTAACATTGAAAATTGCACCTGATAAATTTTGTCAGATAACTTACCAGTGCAAATGTTACACCATTAGCAATCGAGGGGGGAATAGCACGCCATTCAGGTTGAGAAAAGTACACCACAACATACCGTAGGCTATAGTTTGCTGTTATGGCATTATTAAATCAAAGCAGTCACAATAACTCATTAGGCTATTGTAATGTAAAAAAATATTTTGAAAACACATGGATTAAGACGTGCAACAAGCTCCAAGTACTATTGGAAAAATGTGTGAGTTATTGTGCTGGTTAGTTATTGGAGTTTTAAGGGGCAAAATATCGGTGCAATCCTACACATTGAGATTCGGCTTCATAACAATGAATTGGAACTTAATAAGGGCAGTGACTTTATCCCTTTTTAATTTGTATTGTTTTCTCCCCACTTTGTCCATGCAATAACAACTAAGTTAACTGATGATAATTTTGAGGCACTTGATGTTTGATATTGGCTACCCTTCACGCTGCAATATTCAATATCATTTAAATAGTATAATTATTTTTATTATGGTATCATCACTAAGTTAATACGAGTATGAGTATAATGCTCAGACAACAAACCACGGATTCAAAGTGAAATTAGGTTTTGGATGAGGATGTGTGAATGGTGAGTAGGTTATTTCCAGAAAGTCACATGCATACTGTTGAATGGCCTGATTATCTTGTTATTTTAGAAACTGGAAGCTATCAACATAACCCAGCTCTTGTTGACCGACTCGAAAGCATAGGGAGGCCTTTTGTTCACTACCAACTTCATCCAGCTGCATAAGCTTGGATCTATAACTTTTCAGAAACAACCAACACTCCTGAGGGAGAAAAAATCATGACTCATAACATTCCAAGAGGCTTGCAGGAAGAGACAAATCCTGGGGAAGTTAGACCCCCAGCCTGTCATGACAGCAACGAGTCCAGGCAAAGTAGAACACTGCGTCAAACCATGTGTTCTTCATTATGTGACTGCATACATTGAAACACTGCTCGCTGTTGCCATGGAGACCGTTACCTCTCTCGTCTCCACTCCTCACTTCACCCGACAAGCAGATGCCAGCCGTCACCATTCACCTTTTGTAAATCCGAGTATAGTCACAAGCACCCAATTTATGTTAGCCTACAGCTCAAGATGTCAGAATTATTCTTGGATCAGAAGGTACAGTCTAGGGAAACATAATAGACACAGTAGAAATAAATAAAGGAGCAAATTGCTGTGAAGGAGCTTTATTTAATATCTAAAAATTCGGTTCTCAACAACGAGTTAGTCATAAGGTTCTGCTTTACTAATTCATAATTTGGCTAACATAAAGAAATAACAAGCCGGAATATCTCCACAACATTAGTCCTTGATGTTCCATAATTGTGGACAGTTTCTTGTTAAGTGAAAACACAAATGTAGGCCTATTTATCACAAAGCACTGAATTGTAAACCTACCACTGAAAAGTAGGCTATATGGGTAATAAAGACAACAATATTACATCAACATGTATATCCTTGGTCACTTAAAGTAACAGTTTCGTGGAAACTACTTGCCAGAAAATCCAAATATGTCTTGCCTAGATACGTTGCTTCGCTTGTCCTAGGCCACATAACCTACTAGTTTAACATTGTCAAATAACACTCCAAATAGTTGTCACTGCTTTGAATCATAATGAGAACCAGAATTCGTCGCTATTCACGGTACACAAGTATAATAACGTCGCTGGTTAAAAGGGCAGATTTTTTTCGAAATATGCAGCGCATACATTACGCAGATTTCAATCAGCACACACTACAGCAGTCACCAGTCATGAACGTGATATATTACGTTTTAACAAATTCTACGGATGAGAGCCACTGCATCATGAAACAATAATGCACTGCATCAACACTAGAGATCGAAAAACAGAAATAAACATTCCGAACGAATGTAAATAAACGGTCCAACATTTAAATACAATAGAATTCGCTTGTATCGATACTATCGATAGACCTGAATCGGAGAGTATCGATCATCACGCATCCCGCGTTTCTCAAATGAATGTATCTAACTTACCCCTTATTATTCCCGTTTTTCCAACGGGGTCGGGGATGAGATGCGATGGAAGTATTTGTGGCGATTTTTTTACGGCCGGATGCCCTTCCTGACGCCAACCTCATGAGAGGAGTTAATGAGAGATGAAAAGAATGATGGTGAATGAAACTGGGCAAGGATGTGGAAGGAAGCGGCCATGGCCTGTCAGAAGGTGCCGTCCAAGCATTTGCCAGGAGTTGAAAATGGAAAAAGATTTCAAGGACGGCCGACGGTGGGGCTCGAACCCACGCGTCTACCGAAGTCAGCAGAGAGCTTGGCCCCATGACCTAACGCTGCGCTTCAGCGAGCATAGCCAGAAAGAAAACAAGACGTTCTCCTTGCATTCCCATGAACAGAAACTGTCATATTACTTACAAAATAGGAGTACATGTTTAATTAGATGGATACCAGGGGCATAAATAAGGGGGTGCTGAGGGGGCTCCAGACCCCCCCCCCTTTACGAAAAAAGCCAATAAAAATTAAGAAAGTGTTGCTTTGGTAAGAGCATAAAATAATTGTAAATTTGGTTGTACCCTAATCTTAACTTATTCGCTAAGTTATAAACAATATTAAGATTGAAATTAGACTAACACGTGGTGTAGTGGCTAGCATTCTTAGCATTCTTGGCTGCTGCCCTGGACGTCCGAATTAGATTCCCGGCTCTCTGCCAAGAAATTTTAATTCTAGTCTGAGGGCTGGAACAGGGTACACTGAGCCTTGTGAGGCAAGACGGTGAATTCGACAGTACGGTACTTTTCAGAAATAAATTATCGACTTGTAAAAAAAAGTTTACTTTTCTGCTTAGTAAATTGACAAATATTTAGATATTTGCCATTCACACTCCATAGATCATAATAGAAAATTCATTAAGTATAAAATTTTATTTGTGTGTTGTACTTTACAACTTTTTTTGGTATTGCCTGTATTGTAGGCTATATAAACTTTGAATCTTATCTAAAATAATTACACAAAGTTATATGCTCTAAGATACTGGTTGCTATTTCTGGGTATTTTGCGGTGACAATCCCCTGAAAATACTCACAATTTTCCAGGATAGCCAGCCCCCCCCCCCCCACCGAAAGAAATTGTATATATGCCCCTGATGGATACACTACAGGTTTCAATAAAATCGAAGATTATCCCACCTTCTATTGGTTACAAACATAAATAATTGGTGGCCTTAAATGACTCCTAGCGCTTTGAACGCTGCCTGTTGGAACCACTAGAGCCAAGCTAGAGTTGGCTTCAAAACCCCCTATACAGTTTTAGGGGCAGATGACCTCGTAGTAAAACAGACAGCAGTGGTTACGCTGGCTAAAGCGCAGTATTTGGTCATGGGACCAAACTCTCTTCTGACTCGATTGACGCGCGTGTGTTCAAGCCCCACCGGTGGCTGTCCATGAAATAGTTTTCCATTTTCAACACCAGGCAAATGTTGGGACAGAACCTTCTGGCAGCCACGGCCGCTTCCTTCCACATCCTTGCCCATCTCTCATCCTGGCGTGCAGGTCGCCCACGGGCTTCGACTAGAAAGATCTGCACTGCCTCTCAGGTAATCACACGCAAAAAAAAAAAAAAGTAGTTCCACCCCTTAAAACCTCAATAACTAACTAGAGTTTCACCGGATTCACATTCAGGTACCAACGATGATACAGCAGCTTAGCCGCTACTTACCAAGGCACAGGGCCATCAAGAAGTAAGATAGTTATTGTTGTTTTCAGGGGCGGAACTAAGAGGTCATCTGCCCCGCCATCAAGAAGGGGGAGGGCAAATGCATAGGGGCCCATAAGCAATGAGGGCCCGTTACTGGTACAAGTTAGTAGTTGATTGTAGCTACTTTCGTATCATGTAAATTGTTGGCTATAACTTACAACCTGTCCGAGACTTTGCAGAGTAACGAAATTGATTTACGTACAGCTCTGCAGAATATATCTCTTATTACCGAACTTTCAACTGTCCAGAGAAATGAGGCAGAAAATCATTCCAGAGGCATACACAGAAAAAGTTCCTTGATTTTGCAAATGACAAAAAACACGTAATGTACCATACCTTATTCTACCCCAAGAATTATTATCGCCAAGCCACTGGCATGCTCTTGACGTGGCTGCATATGTAGCCTTCTCAGTGTGTGCCTGCTACGCGTCTTGGTAGATGTGTTTTTACCCACTGAAGACCCCAATTGGCACACCGGGGCGAAACGCTAGCAATTTGTTGAGTTATGCAGGAAATTTTTATCACTTTATGTGTTACTTATAATGGCTCAACGGACAATATTCATTTTGATTCTCTTTCGAGAACATTCGATTATACTGCTGACCAAGGAAAGGAGCGGTACCCTTGATAATGCCGGACGAAGTTTCCGGTGAAACGTCGGGAGATATCCTGGCTGGACCACGTCCTGCAAGCTCGAACAACTTGCAACTGTTATAATGGTTGCAGTCCAGTGTCAATTTCACATGTACGAGGATAATAACTGGTATAACTGCTGACTTTATTGCAGTCATAACCCCCTATACTCACCATATTGGAACCTTCAGAACCGACGGCAGGATTTAGAATAAGTCCGTACATTGCCAATGCGCATGCGCTAGGAGTTACACTCACTAGGAGATGGGATGAGAAGTTACCAACACACAACAATTATCTGTTGAGAGCTGAGCTATTTACGTTGCGAGAGCAGAAAATACGATAGAGCGAGTAAATAAAATCCGAATAATTTTCTGTTATGTAATAGATAATGTGAACATTACAATTCTGTGGTAAGATCCGAAGCACTCTTTGGAGCTGAAACATTAAAGTTAATGCGGAAAGGTGACATAAACAAGATCATTCTCATGGAAAGAAGATTGGTTCGATGCATCCTTGGCCCAAGGAAAACAGAAACAGACTATAATAGACCACGACCTAACACACACATGTGGAGAACATCATTCACACAATGCGCAAACGACGGATGTCATTTTAGGGCATTTAAATAGAAAGAATAATGACAGGTAACAAAACAAATTTTTAATAAAATTTTGAAACTTAAAGTTCAACCAGCGTGGTTTACACAGAGATTAAAGTTCAACCAGCGTGGTTTACACAGATATTAAAGTTCAACCAGCGTGGTTTACACAGACAGTAAAGTTCAACCAGCGTGGTTTACACAGATATTAAAGTTCAACCAGCGTGGTTTACACAGATATTAAAGTTCAACCAGCGTGGTTTACACAGAGATTAAAGTTCAACCAGCGTGGTTTACACAGACAGTAAAGTTCAACCAGCGTGGTTTACACAGATATTAAAGTTCAACCAGCGTGGTTTACACAGATATTAAAGTTCAACCAGCGTGGTTTACACAGAGATTAAAGTTCAACCAGCGTGGTTTACACAGAGATTAAAGTTCAACCAGCGTGGTTTACACAGATATTAAAGTTCAACCAGCGTGGTTTACACACATATTAAAGTTCAACCAGCGTGGTTTACACATATATTAAAGTTCAACCAGCGTGGTTTACACAGACATTAAAGTTCAACCAGCGTGGTTTACACAGAGATTAAAGTTCAACCAGCGTGGTTTACACAGACATTAAAGTTCAACCAGCGTGGTTTACACAGATATTAAAGTTCAACCAGCGTGGTTTACACAGACAGTAAAGTTCAACCAGCGTGGTTTACACAGATATTAAAGTTCAACCAGCGTGGTTTACACAGATATTAAAGTTCAACCAGCGTGGTTTACACAGAGATTAAAGTTCAACCAGCGTGGTTTACACAGAGATTAAAGTTCAACCAGCGTGGTTTACACAGATATTAAAGTTCAACCAGCGTGGTTTACACACATATTAAAGTTCAACCAGCGTGGTTTACACAGACATTAAAGTTCAACCAGCGTGGTTTACACAGATATTAAAGTTCAACCAGCGTGGTTTACACAGATATTAAAGTTCAACCAGCGTGGTTTACTCAGATATTAAAGTTCAACCAGCGTGGTTTACACAGATATTAAAGTTCAACCAGCGTGGTTTACACAGACATTAAAGTTCAACCAGCGCGGTTTACACAGACATTATAGGATCTTATGGAAGCCGACATTGACATTACAGATACAAATAATAGGAATTTATTTCGGGACAAAAATCAAAAAGTGATCCTCAGGGAGGAGCAAGAAGGACAACGAAAGCAGCCACGGAACATTGAACAGCAGAGATCAGAGAGGATGAAGCGAATGTGGGCAGAGAAAAGAAAGACATGTGGCAAGATTTGAAGTATTGATTTTAAGTGCACTGTAATAATGCTATTCGATTAAATGAATAATAAGATAATGTGACTCAGATACAGGAGATTAACATTTTATCTCTAGAGGGTGTTGCATTTTATTTTGCCGCTCACAAGTGGAGAACATGGAATATGGCTTAACATACAAACACAAACCTAATCTGGGGCTTACACCCCAGACCCCATTGCTTGCAATACGCCTAGAAGCAGTAATTGCAGTCTGTCGAGGGCTATGAGATATTGTTGATACACTCTGAAAGTTTGCTCGTGAGTTGGCTCAGCGAAAGGATAGCCTGCATATCATAAGGATAAAATTTTCATAAACGAGTCAAAAATACCCAGTCCCCGAGTCAGGGGTTGAACACTGGAGATAATCCCCACAGCCAGGTCAGGAAACAAACCCACAGACCTTCAGGTCAAAGCGTAGAATGCTAAGGACCTCTGGATGCAATCGTGGATGTTAAATGAAAAAAATACAGATCTGCAAATTAGCTTGTATAACAAAGAATCCCTCATTGGTAAACTTCGGCTCCCTGGTGTGACATTATAGCAGTTATTATTTACATTATTATTTACAAAAGTCGTTGCCTGGAGGTAAGCAACAGGAAAATTGCATTCTTTTCTGACCCATTGACTGGCCTGACACAGAAATGCGATTGCACAGGTCTATGACTGAGAGGTTAACAATTGTTTCCTGCAGTCGAGTACCCGTAAGAAGGGCTTGCCGAAACTCACCGATGCGCAGAGACCGATATCAGTTGGCGTATTGTAATGCCCATTGCGGGGCTCCTGCGTGTCCCCTGAATGCTGACTACCGGGCTCACTCCAAAGAACTGGGAATATGGAGAGGATTTGGTCATGACTTTCATAGATCTAGAAAAGGCATATGATAGTGTCCCCAGAGAGAAGGTATGGGAAACCATGGCTAAGAAGGGACTGGAAAAAGAAATGTTGGAAATGGTGCAAGCAATGTACAACAACTGTGTTAGCAGGGCACTGACCCCAGTTGGAAAGACAGATTGGTTTAGGAACAAGACTGGACTAAGACAGGGGAGTGTGCTGTCACCTCTCTTGTTCATAATGGTAATGGAAGAAATTGTAAAGGAAACAAAGGAAGCATATGGACATAAAGAAATGAAGTTATTATTATTTGCAGTCGATATTGTGGTCTGGGGAAGGAACACCGAAGGAGTGCAAAAACAACTAGATTCACTGAACGAAATTATTCAGAAGTCCGGCCTGAAAATCAGTATAGAAAAAAGCCAGACCATGGTGATGACAAGAGGGGAAAGACAAGGAAAAGGCACTGTGAAAATTGGAAGTCAGAGTTTGGAAATTGTGGACACGTTCAAATACCTAGGAAGTGAATTGATGCAAACTGGTAGGTTGGACATGGAGATTGGCAGGAGGGCACAGCAGAGCAATGCATTCTATCAAAGTGTAAGAAAAATTGTTTGGGATAAGGAAGTACCAAGGAAAAGCAAAGAGGTAATGTATAAAGTGTACTATGCACCCATATTGACCTATGCAGCTGAGACTTGGACCCTGCCAAGCAGGCAAGAGAGTAGAATCCAAGTCAGTGAAATGAAATTCCTATGAAGTATGATAGGAAAGACAAGGAAAGACAGAGTGAGGAATGAAGATGTTAGGAAGGAAGTTGGGATGGGAAAACTAAATGAGAGAATTGAGAAGAATAAACGGTAAAACTTCACAAGAGGGTTTCACATTGGTTTCGCCTAGACCAATATTTTCGTCCAGACCAATGGTGGATTGATAGCGCGCCCCGCGTTAGCTAATAGATAACACCCCTGGTTTTTGTCACGCACAGTGGGGGAAGTCACGCATCAATAATCTTTATCCAGGCCAATAGTTTTGCTTTTCCATGTGGTGAAAGGAAACCCTCTCGTAAAGAACTAATGAATAAACTAAGGTGGTTTGGACATGTAAAGAGGATGGAGGAAAATAGAATACCAAGACAGATGCTGGAGGCCAAGTGCAAGGGTAAGAGAGCAAGGGGAAGACCTAGAACAAGGTGGATCGATTCAGTGAAGAACAGCGTGAGAAAAATAAATCTGGATTGGGACAAGATCGTGGAAGGAAAGAGGAAAGTGGAGAAGTGCCATAAATACCCTGATCCGGCAGGAGCTGGATAAGGGGAAATGATGATGATGATGACCTCTTTAAAAACATACTCATAATGAAACGCTTATATAAATATTGTTTTAGCCATATATGTATTCTATATATTTATCCATAAAAACAGGAGTTGAGTCAAAAATAGGCTGCAGAAATTGTTGTAGGAATTCACTGAAAGAACCTGATTTTGACTTGAATATCTCATGATGTCACAATTTTCACGTCTTTCCCTTCTTCTCTTCCCAAAATCTCTTCATCCTTTGACGGTGTTCCTGTTTCCTTTGTTCCGTCCACAATGTTCCTATCTTCTTCCTCCCACTTACAAAAAATTTGGCGTTCTTAATTTTGTTCCTGAATTTTTCTCAGTCTTCTATCATTTGCTTGTTGATCCCTAATTGCTTTAAGTCGTCTTTTATTTCATGATACCAATTTGTTTTCCTTTTTGAACTGTTTACTACATCAAAGATTTTCTTTGTAAGTCGTTTATTGTTCATTCTCTGTATGTGCCCGTAGAAAGTTAGTCTGCGTTTTCTAATGATATCTGTGAGTCTGTCTGTGTGTTCATATAGCTCTTTGGTAGGTCTTTTAATCCATATCCCATCTCTGTGTACTGCTCCAAATATTTTTCTCAGAATTTTACGTTCATTTTTTTCTGTTTCTATGATGCCAGAAGCTCCAATTGTGGTCGTTTCTGACGCATACAATGCTTCTGGTAATACAACTGTTTTGTAGTGTCTATGTTTGGCCTGTCTTGATATGCTTTTCTTATTATAATGTGACCATGTTAGTTTGTATGCTTTCTGGAGTTTTTCCGTTCGTTCTATGTTAGACACCTTGTTTGATCCTTCTATTTGTATATATTCTCCTAAGTACTTAAATTTTTCAACTCTTTGTATGGATCCATATATGGTATGCATGGTTTGTACATTGTTGGTATGTCGTTCCATGAATTGGGTCTTCTCATAAGATATCTGTAAACCTGTTTTAGCAGCTATTTCATGTAATCGTTCCAGTGCTTCCTTTGCCTCCTGTGTGTTATTGCTGAGTAAGGCTACGTCATCTGCAAATGCTAGACATTTTAAGATTGTTTTTGTTTCGCGGTTTCTTCCTAGCTGTATTCCTTTAACTTGTTCCTCCCACTGCTTAACAATTTTGTCTAAGACCATGTTGAACAAGATTGGTGAGAGGCCGTCTCCTTGATTGACACCTGTGCGTATATGAAAGGGTTCTAAAATTTCACCCATGAACTTAACTTTAGAGGTGGTGTCCGTGAGCGTTAGTTGTATAAGTGCCCTCTTTTTTTTTGTCAATGCCATATTCTTCCAGTACTGCAAAGAGCGTTTGTCTATCAATGCTGTCGTATGCTTTTTTTTAAGTCCACAAAGGTAACTACAGTGTTTTTTGTCTGTCTGACTTTCAGTAGTGTTCTCAAGTTCCAGATCTGTTCGATGCATGATCTCCCTTTTCTGAAGCCTGCCTGGTATTCTCCTATTTGTGGATCTGCTTGTGGTTCTAGTCTGTTCAATAACACTTTAGAGAATATTTTGTAAGCGACTGGCACTAGAGAAATCCCTCTGTAATTATTTGGATCTGACTTATCACCCTTTTTATGCAATGGGTGGATCAATGCACATTTCCATTCCTCTGGCATTTTCTCTGTTATCCAAATGTCTGTGATGATCTTATGAATTGTTTTGGTGATGTTTTTATCTTGAAGCTTCCATACTTCAGCAATAATGCCATCTTCTCCTGCCGCTCTGTTATTTTTCATTTGTTGTATGATCTCCTCTATCTCCTCTATTGTAGGTGGAGTAGAATCGGGATTGGATGTGGTTTTTTGGAAGGTCAATTGCTCCGTGGGTTCTGTACAATTGAGAAGATTATTAAAGTATTGTTTGAGAATTGTACAGTTTTCTTTCGAGTTCGTTTCCAGGGACCCATCTGTTCTTCGAAAGCATAGGCTAGGAGGCTGATAACCCTTAATATTTTCTTTGAATGTTCTGTAAAATTTCTTGTGTTATCTCTCTTAAAATCTTCTTCAATTTCCTTTAGCCTGTTGTTGTCGTACGCTCGTTTTTCTCTTCTGATTTCCTTTGATGATTGTTTTTGAACTTCGTGAAATTCCTTCCATGTTTCGGATGTTCTGTTACTGCCGAACTTCATCCATGCCGGTGTTCTTCTCTCAGTGGCTTGATCACAAATTACGTTCCACCACCTATGTTTTCGTTTTCTAGGAGGTTGCGCCCAACGCATTGCCTTTTGAACTGTGGTCGCAAGATCTGTCCAAGTATCTGTTGGATGCCTATTAATTTCTTCAATGAATTTGTCCCTGTTTATCTTCAAATATTCTGGATCAGGCTTCACAATTTTGTTTTTTGCTGTCTTTTTCTGTCTTGGGATTTGTCTAATCTTGACTTGTAACAAATAATGGTCAGACTCGAAGAACCCTTTACGCGTTCTGACATTTAAAATTTCCTGTGTATTTTTGTTAGAAATGGCCACATGATCAATCTGGAATTCTCCCCATACGGTGTTGGGTGCTTTCCATGTTGTAAGTTTTCGTCTTGTCTTTTGAAATTGTGTCGACATAATTTTGAGGTTAAAATTTTGACAATATATTATGAGGTGTTACCCACTTTTTTTGTGCGATAGTGTGCTGAATGAGGGCCTGTGATTTGTCTGTATTTTCTCTCCTTACCTAATTGCGCGTTAAAGTCTCCCATTAAAATTTTAACATGCCTTTCTGGTATGTTGTTGGTTACTTCTTCCATGTCTTCCCAGAAGTCTTCAACTTCTTGTGGTTTCTTTCTATTATGCTCATTTGTAGGTGCATGTCCATTGATAATCGTGTAACCTTTATTACCTGATTTGAAGGAGAGTGTGGAGATCCTTTCTGATATGGAATTAAAGTCAATAATGTTATCCATGACTGATTTGTGTACTGCAAATCCTGTTCCAAACAATGATGGTGTACCTCTTCTGACAGCAGGTTTGACTTTATAAATCCTAAAATTTTCTGTGTTGAAATGATTTTCATCTTGAAAACGAGTCTCCTGGATCGCAAGAATTTTTATTTGAAATTTTTCTAACATGTCTGTGAGTTGTTTCAGTTTTCCAAGTTTGAAGAGAGTATTAACATTGAGAGTGCCAATGTAGTATTTGTGTAGAGATTTTGAGAAGCTCCGACTCTTCTCCTCATGATGTTCCTGGTCCCCCAGAATCCGATGACCAGGAAAGTCCAGCACGGTGACTGGGGCCTGGGGTAGAGGATTTCTTTCCTTTTGTTCCATCATGATTACTTCAAGTTGAAGGTGGTTGTGGCGATCTTAAAGAAAGATCACGATGATTGCTGACTTGATTGTTGAGATCAAGACATATTTCACTAGGTGAACAGACCAATAATCGCTGGATACCAGAACAGACACTATTGGATTTTGTGTGTTTGGTCCACGAGAGCTATTTTATTTCGCTCAAGTCCGCCGGTGAGGACCCCCCCATCCGCCACCTGGGACGCGCCACGTCGGAGTATCACCTCTCCGCCTGCTACGACGACGTGGTAATAGTCCTTATTACAATATATACAAGATACTCCTTTCCCTATCAAATTAAAAAAGTTCCTAAGCATTTTGTAATGATTTAATCTAACACTTAAAAATATAAATAGCCTAAGAAAGAAGTGAGGTTATCTCAGACTCAACCACTCAACAGACAGCTCTACTTCACAACTAACTGGGCAGGGCTGCTGGTGGTAGAATGCCTCGCCAATAGGCCACAACCACCCTACCCCACTCCAAGATCATAGCACGATGGCAGCCCAGGGCCTAGCCCATCCACCCCCCTCCCAAAGCCACTGTTCACACCAGAATCAAACTCCTACCTAATTGTCCTAAATATAATGAGTACCGGTAGGCCTGCAGGCCTAACTCAGTAATACAATGTTTTATTGAAACCAGATATACATAATTCCCATTTAGATGTTATTGACACAGGATAATTAAATTATTATTAGCAAGACAATACAAGTGCAGCGGTGAAGGTGAGTGGGGTTGAGGAGCATTGACCTTGACGGTGTGAATAAGACGGCACAGCGGGAATATGGCGCCTGCCATTACCGTTTATTTTTGGAGTACCCCAGGTTGGGAACCGCTGATCTAGTTTATGCTGCCATGGCCCAACTGATGTATTTTGTCAGCTATTGTTCAGTCAAAACAATGTTTAAAACATTTATAAAATGAAAGAAATCCAAATGAACTAAGAGTGTAGTCGAAACCGCTCGTAGCTCCAGCGAGGAACACAACCAGATATGTAATAGCCTAACTATAGGCTACAGTATAACCATAGTTGACTTTTACAACCAAATAGTCACTCCAAACAAACAAACTCCGGATTGCTATCACCATTTTAGCATTTCACCTAACATCATATAACTTATACCGGTACTACAATTAGCATAGACCGACAGTTGCAATACCAACACTGCAACTAAATAATTGTACATATTGTAAACATTTTCACCCATATTTTCAAACATAGACTTTATAGCCTAAGTGTAATGGATCTGATGATGATCGCTTGACGATCGAAACTCGTCATCCTAGTGTATTTATTAATCTCATGTAATTTTTTTTCAGGATTAGGGCACAATCCAGCTCTTTTGGGTACATTCGTGTTGACCGACTGAAAAGCACCAAACTTTTGTTTACTAAGGCACCACTGAAAAATGGCTTCAAACCCCACAATCTCCAAATACAACTTGTGAACCTCTGTCACAACACTTAATAGGCACCCTATAGTGCTTCAGTAATAACACGTGACCCGTCGGTCTATGACTTAGCTGGCATGACAAAAATCGTGCATGTCGCTAGAAGACTCGTACAAAAAGTGTACCTTGCATCTACGGGTATCAGTTACCTACCAACGTAGTGCTCCTTAAATAACATTACAATGGTGGTCAACTAAATTATACAGCGGTCCTGCATTCGGACAGCTATTCATCATTACATCATTACAAAAGATTAAACAAGCTCTCGGCTGACTGTAGTAGTATTTTCTATCATGTGTCTAATACACAAACATGTTAGTCGACTTTCGTGCCTACAATCTGCAGAAAATATATGACATGTCTGATTGTCATGACTGCACTATTATCAAGAAGACTAAATTATGACGAGAAAATCTTCTTACCTTTTAATCTCGGGTGGAATCGCCGGTATATCGGAGAATATCGCCACGGCTTCACAGTCTACAATAGGCCAATCTTCCATCCTGTCACGGCCAAGATTAAAGGATCAAAATAACACATCAACCCGTCTCAAGCAAGACAAGGACTCCATAACACCGCCCAGTAATACAAATGGCATTTCCTATATTTGTTATCTCCCCCACTCCTTCTTCCCAACTACATCCTCTTAAGAAATAATTTAGATCATGAACAGATAACAGCTTATGATTATCTAATTATGGAACAGGATTTTGAAATCTCTGCCGTAAAAATACAGCAGTTTAAGTTAATAATTGTATGCGTATACCGTTCTCCGTCAGGAAAGTTTCCTTTATTTGTAGATAAATTAGAATTGTTACTCAATAACATGAGCAAAGTAAATTTCGATATAATAGTTTGTGGGGATGTAAATGTGGATCTCTTAAAATTTCTCCTAAATACTTTGTTCATATCATTTTAAGCTTTCGTCATGAATAAGGTCTTCTGTATTTCCCTTCTTTATAATTATGTTCCATAAAATCTCCAGGAAGCATCTCAAACAACAATCAGTGCTAGACGCTTCTTGTTCTGTCCACCATGCTCACCAAATGAAACCTAGTCCACGCATGCGCGAGAGTCGTAAATCTTATTTAAGTAATTGCGAACCCAAATAGCCTCGTGAAATGCATCACGAAGATAATCACGCATTAAATCTCGTATTTAAGTTAAATGGGAATTAACTAACTAATCGTTGGTGAAAACGGCCCTAAGGAGAAATTCAAAGTTACTTCTGTTGATTGAATCCATTTATTTAATTTCGAACCGGGCGGCTTGTAACGCGAGGAGGATGTTTGGTGTAGAATTAGCGCATTTTATTTTGAATACTTACTTTTTGGTGAGAATGAACAAACTGAGAACTCTTTTCTAGTTAGATGACAGATCCAAGCAGGAGTATTTCAAATGTTGTCAAGATATGGGACAAAACTAAGTTAAAGTACGGTAATAAGTGTTACGGCGGAAGGATATTGTAAGCTATGGGCCCAGCGCAGTATATCAGTGACACGCAGTTTACAACACCAGAATATAGAGGTAACCTTGACTGAGTATGTACCTAAGAACACATTTATGATGATATTATGCAAATTATTCCCATGTTAGTTCGCGAAGTGTGTATAGATAATACATTTTTCTTTCACTTCCGTTCGATGAGGAGAATGTAGGAGTTTTCATTTGAACTGGGCATTGTGTGGTATTTGGAGGACTGTACACAGCTATTAATAGTCGTGACACTCAATTAAGCGTGTGATACGATCAGTTGACTTACACGGAACCTATTTCAGTCGCGTGATAGGTGTGTTGTTCAGGTTTGTGTGTGTTTGGGAACAAAGCAACTGAACATATGATGGACGCATTCGTGAGTTGCTCCATTTCACTTCTGTATATATACGAACTGGCGTTAATAATGTCCATAAATTGCTCACTTTATCCACTCAGTCTCAATGACTTGTATTAGAACTCATTTGTTGTCAAGTCGAGCGTAATTATCAAAGTGGGGTTTACTGTTATTGACACTGTGCACCTCACGGGATATATTTGGAACACCAATATTACTTTTGGGGGACCCTATTTGACGTACCGTACCGTATTATGTATGAGGCTATATCGATGAATACGTGCGTATGTAAATCATATTCAGGTGAATTTCTGTGTTCTAGTTATCTACCGTAATGGACGAGCAAGTTGTGATCAAAAGTGAGCTGGAATGGTCGACACAAACAGATGACTTGGCCGACATTGTAAGTGTATATTAATTATTCTCATTCTAATCTCCATCATCTACAAACATTGATGTAACTATTTTCATTTAGGTGTATTTTTGAGCATATCTGCTGCGCCCATTACTTTCCCACATAGGAGGCGTTGTTCCTCTTCCCTCATTATCTTTAAGCCTTGTTTCTATGAACCCCCTTAATCATTCCTTTATCATGGTCTATTATTTATAGTGAGGGTTGTTTATAAAGATCAGCTGAATTCTATAATGTTGAAGATACCAAATAAAACACACAAGTCTCGCATTTATGTCATTTTGTGACCTTTGAAAAATATAAGGCGCGTTCAAAAAGTAACGAGCTGGAAGCTGGAATGCGCAAACCGGTGACGACATCGGCTAATCGTGGCGTGTGTAACGAGGTGGTGTTCTGACCAGAGCGTGGAAGGTCAGTCCGTCGCTAGAGGGCAAGTGTGCTCGTCACGTGACGATAAAAAAACGAGCAGCAGCATGCATCAATCGTCCAACGCTGCCAGTTGCATTGCAAACAGTGACATGGAGGCGTCAAACGTTGACCAAAGAGGTGTTATTTGGTTTCGGACAGCGTAAGGAGTAGGGGGAACGGACATTCATCGCCGAATGTCACAAGTGTATGGCGAACACTGCAAGGCCCTTGCAAGTGTCAAGGCGTGGCACAAGCGCTTCAGGGAAGGACGGGTGACCTTAGCCGATGATGCCCAGTCTGGGGCACCCCCTGCATTACCGATGACAACGTCCAGCTGGTTGATGCACTCATTACCCAGGACCGCCGAGCGACAGTGAACGCCATAGCCGCCGTGGTCAGTTTGAGCATCGGATGAGTGCACACCATCATGAAGAAACGACTGCACTTGCGCAAAGTGTGTGCCCAATGGGTGCCCCACAGTCTTCAACCACACCAGGAAGCGTGTCGAATGGCCCACTGCCTTGGTCATCTGCAGCGCTATGCGAGGGAAGGGAATGGGTTCCTGGCACGAATGGTGGCTGGAGATGAGTCATGGTGTCAGCACTTCGAACCAGAATCCAAATGACAAAGCCTCCAGTGGAAGCATCCAGGGTCGCCACCAACCGAAAAAGGCAAGGCCATCCACACGAGTGCAGGAAAGGTATCCTCCGGCTCATTTCTTTTTGAACGCACCTTATATTTGTCAAGTAAATATGCCTACTGATGTAGACTGTCCATGTTGTATTGTGTTTGGGAGCAATGAAAGGAAATGGGAACCAGATCAATGTTTATTTTATTCCCAGATTCCTGTAACGTGATTGTAATGTGATAGGAGTAAGTACCTTACCGAGTTAATACTCTATGCCTCTTCTTAAGACTTGCCGTGTTCTTCATCTCCTGATCACCAAATGGTATTTAGGGATTCCAGAATTGTATTTCACTGCTGTATTGATGACAAATGTTAGGTTGTGTATTGTACAGAAAGCACAAGCCTTTCGGTTAAAGGCGCTGTGATAAAATATCTGACCCATGCTGGACACAAACCAGCGACCGCCGGCTATGTATGCTGTTGCTCTGAACAATGAGCTGCCGTGGTGACCAAGTTGCAACCATCTTCAATAATGAGCGTAGTCAAACTTTGAAGTGAAATTCACCTAGATTTCCTCCCTAAATCCCCGAGATTTGAAGTTTGTTTCCATTTGTCTCCCTCTATAAACAGAACATATTGCCATGGTGGTCTCGCGTTCCCTCATTGGCCATGATGGTTGTCATGGTTTCCTGACATGTGGCCTTAGTCTCGTTTGTCTGACAGGGGAATTTTCCAAAGGAGTCTGTCCACGGCAGTCAACGTGGCTTTACAAACAAGTTGATTCATGTCGAGACAGCGCATGACGTCACGTTACGACAGTGTCCGAGCAGTTTCAAGTCAGACGTGTTACTTGGGGATGAGGTTGGGGGAGAGCAGGTCACCCGACTTGGTTCCTAATGGTCAACCATTTTGGTTCTTTACTACGGTCTGGGAGAGAAAGTAGATTGTCCCCACAAGGCTAAATATTAGGTTGGAGGAAGAGGTTCGACCATATTAGGGTTTAGTGGCCACCATTTTGGTTATTGACTATGGGCCAGGATAAAATATCAGCTGGTTTATAGACTGCTATAGTAAGCAAAAACATTAACCTGTGGTATTGTTGTGTACGTTGATCCGTATTGACTTGTATCAGTTATTTCTTAAATGCAGATGCATGCCAATATTTATTTACAATGAACATCTTTCAACAAACGATGTTTAGTATATTTATAAATTATTTAAGACCTTAAACCAGAAATTCTTGCAGCATTATAAAATAATACCCTAGTAAACAAGACTTGTATTAAGAACTTTTGAATGAATTACAATGGAAACATCGTAATACTATTTTACTAGAGTTAATAAATTGCATAGGAATACATTTGTGAAACAAGTCACTTCTCTGCAGGATAATACCGACCTCCCTGGGGATATCAAGACTGAAGAATGTCCCTCGCCAGAGTTTGTTCCATGCATCAAACAGGTAAGCTACATCTTTACGCTTCTTTACGAGACATAACTTGTTCATCATCTCTTTATCAGCAAATGGTATTTAGAGATTCCAGAATTGATTTTCACAACAGTATTGATAATAAATGGAAGTGATCAGCTGTTAGGTTGAGTGCAGCACAGAAAGCACAAGGGATAGAATATCTGACCTATGTGGGACATATACCTGTGACCTGGGGCTTCACCCTCTGTTGCTTTGAGCACTGAGCTAATGGGGAAGGCATTTACAGTAAACTCTCACTGTCTAAAGTTAGATTATGTTAAGGACTCAACAAGAAAGAATTGGAGGTTTTTAAATGTATACCAATTATCCTTGGTTTGGTCAAATATGTGTATTCTAGTCAGAGGGCTGAAATAAGATGCTCTCATAAGGGCAACTCAGGATAGATGGGTTTCACTCCCTCAGCAAACCTTGAAGTGGTCTTCAGTAGTTTATTGCTTATCTTCCAGGCAATTGCACTGATGGTTGTAACTAATGACAGGGTCGCCCCTTCCCAATCCTGAGCAGCACAGGTACAATGGAGAACTCAATTAACCCCACCTCTTTTAGTAAATATTGAGAAATCTTCTATCTTACCACATTTCTTTACGGTTTTAGCCTATTTTCATTTATGAAAGATAGGAAAATGAGATTACCTTTTGTCCGTGTGTGGGTCCCCCCTTAATAACCTCTAAACAGCTGGAGCGATTTCAATAACACTCGGTAAGGTCGCAGTACAATTTCGGCCGACTTAAATTGTGCCGATTAGATTATATTACGTCTTAACAATCCAATATGGCGGCTGTGCGAAATATTTCACTGGCATTCTATATCTCCAAAACTACAACCTGAAATGTTTTACGGGGATAAAGGGCACTACTAGACGCTCACCTATGTGACTTTCAATAACCTGTTAACAACAAAACGAACATGGTGGCTAAGTGAAGTTGAAACCTTCAAATAGACTTTTCAGCGATTTAACAATCCGAACGCAGTGAAACTTGGTACGGTATATACTTTTATACATTTTAATCCACTGGCGTCTAATTCATGCAATTGATGTTTGAATAAAACACCTACACAATAATGTCCGTGTAATAGTACAGAAATCTAAGACCTATATATAAGAATCCAACATGGTGACTATCCAAAATATTTAGACGATACTCAATATCTACGAATCTATAACAGCAATCACACTGAACATTTGTATGTTGATAGAGGCTATAAACATAAGTAGGAGATATGAAAATAGGCTGTTTAGTTCTTCACGGAACTACTTGCTAATGTTGTGTGTAGATATGCGTAAGTATTCCCACCCCTTATTATTCCCATATCTTCAGTGTTAGGGAAGGGATGAAAGGATGTTCTGTGTGGCAGTGATTTCTACACCCACATGCCCTTTTGTCCAGCCCGTATGAGGTGTTAATGTCGATTGAAAAGAGTATAACAAGTAGTTGGAAAGGGGCGACCATGGCCTCATACGAGTTACTGCCACAGCATTTGTCTGTAGATGAAAACTGGGAACCACGTAAACGCTTTCCAATTTGGCCGAGGGTGGGGATCATTTCCACTCATCTTCTGAGTTTGCAGACTGACCAAGTGTCCTGAAACATTTAACTTTTTTGGTATTGGAAATGTGCTGAGCTCTTAGTCTCTCCTAAGGATGGAACTATAAGGGTTGGATTCAATACACACGTTTCAAGCTTAGCTTTCCATTTTCCCGAATATCTATTCCTATTGCTGATCTCAGGAAATTTGACCTATTAAGTGATGTCTGACTACATTTATGACAGCATTTGAAATAGACTTGCCTATTATGCCCCAATCTCTTCCTTGGCCTGTATCTCCATTACTAACTACGAGCTCCCGTACAACAAACCACCTAATGCCTGTAGCTAGTATTATCAAGTTGCAGCAATATTGATGTTGTATACTGTACATGACACTCCTCCTCCAGAAGACATATAATGCTTGTAGCTTGTAGTATCAAGTAGCTGCAATATTGATGTTATATACTCTACATAACACTCCCCCTCCAGCAGACATATAATGCTTGTAGCTAGTAGTATCAAGTTGCTGCAATATTGATGTTATATACTCTACATAACACTCCTCCCCCAGAAGACATATAATGCTCGTTGCTAGTATTATCAGGTTGCTGCAATATTGGTGTTATATTCTCTACATAACAATCCTCCTCCAGAAGACATATAATGCTTGTAGCTAGTAGTATCAAGTTTTTGGCAATATTGATGTTATCTACTCTACATAACACTACCCCTCCAGAGGACATATAATGCTTGTAGCTTGTATTATCAAGTTGCTGCAATATTGATGTTATCTACTCTACATAACACTCCTCCCCCAGAAGACATAATGCTTGAAGCTAGTATTATAAAATTGCTGCGATATTGATGTTATATACTCTACATAACACTCCCCCTCCAGAAGACATAATGTTTGTAGCTAGTAGTGTCAAGTTGCTAAAATATTGATGATATATACTCTACGTAACACTCCCCCTCCAGAAGACATATAATGCTTGTTGTTAGTATCAAGTTGCTGCAATATTGATGTTATATACTCTGCATAACACTCCCCCTCCAGAAGACATATAATGCTTGTAGCTAGTGGTATCAGGTTGCTGCAATGTTGATGTTATATACTCTACATAACACTCCCCCTCCAGAAGACATAATGCTTGTAGATCGTAGTATCAAGTTGCTGCAATATTGATGTTATGTACTCTACATAACACTCCCCCTCCAGAAGACATATAATGCTTGTAGCTAGTAGTATCAAGTTGCTGCAATATTGAGGATATATACTCTACATAACACTCTGCTGCGAAATATGTGTATGCTCTGAGGCTATACCACACATCGTTGATTCGAAGATTAGCCTACTGGATTCATCAACGCGCGAACTATCTTGGATGGTCCCTGCAATTATTGACGCGAATCTCTTGATTCTACGCTAAATGCTCGCTCGTAGCGGTTAAAACTACATTTCTTTTAAATGACTCAGTTCAAAATACATTCATGTCCTCCTTTCATTTAATCATTAACCAAGGCTTTACGTAGCTCTAAAACATGTATCAATTTACTGGCACTTACATTATCTACCTTAATGGCTCTCAAACACAACCATCTAGCATTTAACATTATTTAATATTTCAATGACACTGAAAATCTATCTTTATCTCGCTATTAAATCTCTCTTTATCACCATTTACAATAACACTGTATTCATTCAATGGATATGACACACTTTGCATGTTTTATAGGATTCACTATGCCGATTTTTACATTTATCATTGACACCGACCTCCGATCATTATTATTGTTATTATTAGTTAACGTTACCGTTACTTTCATCAACCTATTACGCCTAAATGGTCGTAATTTGATCATCCTTAAAGCAATATATTTATTAAAATACGAGGGATGTAAACTCGTATACAAATGACTGCAATTTCTTAGTATTTGAGGGAATGACATGTTGTATGGTGAGATCTTAAATCATATTAACATATTTGGATGGTACTCACTTTCATTCCGGCTGGGTTTATGCAGCAATATAGCACTTCGCCCACCATTTTGTTTTCTTCTAAGCGATCACAACACTTTTTTCACAAAACATTGAATATGGTTTGCACATGGTAATTACATCTTGTAATACCCACATTTTACACTGTGAAATACCACACATTATTTTTAACACACAAATTTAAACACTTTTGGTTATCACTTTTAACACTAACTTTACAGGTAATTTACACACGGAGCCTTGCTGAGCTTTCCACTATTGCGTGAATTCAGAGATGCGATGCTGCAAATTCTGACATCCGCCTGCCTCCTCTGAAAGTCTACCTCGAGTATGTGTGCTTATCTCCCGTCTCCTACAATTCCTGTCTTCTGTCTTGCAGTGTGCTGCTCAATTATATATCACAAATGCTTGTGTTGCCTTCCAGGTTCCCATAATCTGTAGTATCTGTTGCAATTATATATGGTCCTTTAAAGATCATAACCCTTCCTGTGGATACGTTCATTGTCTATTAAAATCATACTGCAATATCTCTACGCTGTAACGATTACTAGTCGCGTATACTGCCTGCTTATATGTCTGCCGTAGACTGTTTATAATATTACTGCAGAATTACTTGTACTATGCTGCTTAATGCGCCTTTCATTGTTCATCACAAAAGATTCTGAACATAACGACTTGCATATTGCGCGCACTTTTTCCGTGTGGCTGGACAGCATGTCGTCCCACAAATTGAGTCAGCGAAGAACTGACGCTCTCCTCCTTCCTCTTCCATATAGGGGTTTCTGACAAAAAGTAGTCCACTTGCATCTCAGGAGCTGCTCTTTTCTGAAATATCGCGTTTACTGACAAGGTAAAGCGTGATTCTTGATTGTCTTTTCATGGAGTTTCTGGACCTACTTGCGTGCCGGTGATTCCTTCGCTCAATTAATTAAAATTAATTGCTTTCCTCCATGGCTTGGTAACGCTATCTCGGGTGAATCCCCTCTTGCTACGAGACTAACCAATGCCCCTCCGCAGTATGTGTGTGAATATGCTCATAATCACATACAGGCTTTAATTTAGGTGTGCAGACACTCCTAAATTACCTCGCTTCGAATACAAGTATCTGAGTGTAAGTCTCATCTCATTCGAATGCTTCATTTGGCAGTAATTAATTAATTTCTCTTAATGACCATCCCCTCCTCTCTCGTCTGCCTTGTTGGTCGGGGGTTTCTACAGTTATTATTCATGTTCTTCTCACTCCACTGTCACCAAGAAATAGTTCGTCGGAGACAGTCTGCACCTCCCATTTTCCACTCCAATTTGTAAGATGTCAAGTTGGCTCTGTTTCTGTAGCTCTTGCTAGCATGTTCGTATACTGGCTTGCATTTTACACAATATTCCAACTTATTACTGCCTAAAATTCCCGTTCTGGACGTGGAATTAAGCTTTTATTATTATTTACTGTTATTATCTCATTGCTCCTTGGGTTCACTGTGGCTGTTCCCCCTTAGAGATCAATGGTTCAATTCTTAGGAAAATCATGGACTTGATCTTTCCTCTATAGAGACCCCGGTTCGATGACAGTCAGCCGTGTCCCATTGGGCACATCTTTCCCCAGCTTAATTTGAAATATTCATATAACATGTGAATTCTTTCAAGCCTCACTCTGACTGCTTCGACCTTGTATGCAATGTTTACATTAGGCGGTCAGTGCTCCCGGGTGGTGGGTTGTCTCGCTCCCCCTCCCCCTTGGGTCTGCCGTCTGTCTCGCATTTTCGCATTCTCTTTCCTCGATGCCTCATTCAGAGCTTGGAGTTCGCTTGCTGCTTCCCTTAGCTGGTTGTAAAACTCGCTCAGTTGACAGCTGCATTCTTTCGTCGTTTCCTTTGGGTCGGCGTACTGGCTGTCTTGTTTCCTTTCAGACTGGTGTGGGCCTTCCTGGAGACTCTCCGCTTGCATACTTAATGATTCCCCGTACACTTGGGTGTGCATGGCTTGTTCCTCTGCGGTTTCAAACTCTTCTGGTGGAAGATATAGTTTGAGATTGGCGGCATTTACCACAAGTTCCTTTCCCGTCCCTTCATGTTTGATTCTGTAGGCATTATTTTGCAAATCTCTTATAATTACATTGGGGCCGTGGTAGTTATGTTGAAATTTCCTGCTCTCTCGATCAGAGCTAGCTGTTTTTTTAACAAAACATTCTCTCCTACGAGTAGTGGTCTGTGGTAGCGTTTCCTTCTGTTTCTTCGGTGCCGTCTGTTCGCTTTCTTCTTGAGATACTCGAATGTTCTTTGGATCCTTAATTCGCGTCCTGGCTGTGCATCCACAGGTGTCTGAATGACGTTTTCCATGGCCTCTCCGGTCTTCTATCAAGGTGTAGGCTCACGGGTACTTCTCCTGTTGCTTCATGCACTGTATTGTTGATACAGTACTCGATGATGTCCGGTACGTCTATCCACTTCCAGTTTTCTGTGGAGCAGTATATTTTCATATATTTTTGCAGTTCTTTCATGATTCTCTCTGCGCTGTTGGATTCTGGGTGTCGTATTGTGGACAAAATCTGTCTTATTCCCAGATTTTCCAGTTCCCTGCAGAATTCCACGCTGGTAAAACATCTACCATGGTCTGACAATATGTTCTCCGGCTGCCCTAGTATAGGAATGACTCTTTCCTTCAGTCTTTTAAGTACCTGTTTCGTACTGGTTTTCTGAATGGGACATAGAACTACCATTTTAGAAAACACGTCTAGTGCTATTAGAATGTGCTTATTTCCCCTTCTGGCTCTCGGGAGAGGACCGAAGTTGTCCAGTGCCATAAGCTGACATGGCTTCTCTGTCAGGAGTGGTATGGGTTTTTGCCTCATTAAAACGAGTTAGGCTTTACTCGCTGGCAAATATCGCATGTCCTGATTGTGTTTCTGAATGTTTCTCTTAGTTTGGGCCAAATAAATGCTTCTTTCAACAGGGCAACAGACTTGTCTATTCCCGGGTGACCAAAAGATCTGTGTGCTAACCACACTAGTCTTCTTTGCAACGCTGGCGGAATAACAATTCTGGGTCGAGTATGATCTGCATCACTCCATTTGTGTAGCATCTGGTTAAACCATAGATATTCTCTCGACAGTGCCTCGGCCTCTATATACTTCGGGGTTCCTCTGACAAGCTTTCCCTCGAAGTAATTAATCATCAACCGTATCCAGGGATCTTCACGCTGAAAGAAGGTGATGTTCCTCAAATCGTCTAAGGTCTTCTGGTCTCTGTCTTCTATCTCGGTAGCTAGAGCTTCCTCTTCATCAGCTGTCGGGTATCTGCTTAGCAAGTCAGGTATTATCTTGTCCTTCCCCGGGCAGTACTCGATTTCCACTTGAAATTGCTGTATATACAAGGACCATCTCGTTAATCTTTGACTCGACAAGTCAGTCTTCAGCAGAAATGTTATGGCTTTATGGTCAGTTCTTAACACGACCTGAAATCCGTAAATTATTTTTCGCCAGTACTGGAGAGCATATACTATTGCGAGTAGTTCAATCTCCATGACCGTATAATTTCTTTCATTGGATTTCAATCTTCTGCTTATGAAGGCAATAAAAGTTTTCTCTTCTTGCCTGTCAACATTTTCCTGGTGAAGCATTGCCCCAATGCCTATAAGCGATGCGTCAGTCTGGATGATAAATTGCTGGGTGTTGCACCGCCTTGTGCTTTTACGTTAAACAAAATAGCAGAGGCATGAGGAATACAGTGGAAGCGAAAACAACAACTTAAACAGGATCGCTAAGGAGCGGGGAAAGGATGTCTCTTTCGATGCGTGCTGGGCCCAAGATTCCGGATCGAAAGAAAGATACTTTCCAAAAAAGGAAACGAATGAATTGTTTAAAACAAATCAAAAGCGGAATTAAATTTATCTATTTGATCGAAGAACCCAGAAGCGTGTAGGTCGTGACTGCGTTACAGTACGAAGCCAAGACCGACGAAATCGAACGAGAGATGAGGGAACTTAAGATTACAAATGAAAGAGGACGAAACCAAAGTGAACTACTTACTAATGTATTTAAAATAAACTAAAACAGGTGCGCATAAGAGTAAGGATTAATCTAAACACAAAATGAAAGGTAAACCTGAAGAGGTATTAAAATCACTTAATAACAAACAAAATAAAATTAATGACTAAAGATGGTACCCAAGAAAGGGGTACACAAAAACAATATCAAGAGAAAAGTGTATAAATGAACTCAAGCACAAACAAAGATGAAAAAAGATTTATTAAAATGTACTTACAATCAATGTGCAACTAAACCGTAAGCGCGACTCGATAACCAAAATTTAAAATTAAAAAAAAAAAAAAAAGATAGTATGGACGGGTCGAATAAGAGAACACCTCTACTTACGAGGATGACCTGGACAGAATTCCCCGCGCCAAAAACAGAACTAAGACGCTCATGATGTTGTGAAATCATGGGGTAGGGGGTGAAAGTGGTGGGGATTGGAGGAGTGCGTATGTAGGAAACGGGGGTGGGGGGATGACACGGAGTTACGTAATATAACGAAGCCAGAGGAAGCAGCACAAAATTAACACATAAAAATAAAGGAAATAAGCATTACATTAAATTAATTGACATTACCGGGACAGGAAATGAAAGGGAAAATCAATCAGCTAAGAAATATGCTTTGTAGGAAAATATAGGCTTACATAGAGGTAGTAATGTCTAAATATAATGACATACGAAGAAACAAAGGAATTAAGGTATGGCGAGTGGACGGTGACTAACACAAAGACCATCACTCAAACACTTTTCCTAAAACAGAGGGAAGGATCAACTTGGAGGCGAAATGAGACATGGCTCCGTTACTCCAATGATACCTTGACCCAAAATAACAGACTCTGATACGACAATCAAATGAAAGATGCCTCGAAAGAGTGCACATCAATTTGTGACGTAATACTGAGTGCTAGAGAGCCTCGCAGAAAAATAGCATATATTTCAGACCTGAGAGATTTGAGTAAAAATAAAACCGATTACATGAAAGGTAGGGATGACAAATAAACACAGAGGCTTCGCTAAACTAACGTAAACAAAGGCGAAGGGACTTGAGTTCATGGATCGAATTCACATCATCATAAGAAAGGGAAATTGTAAGTGAATCAAAGGAGACACAAAAATAAAATAAAAAATGGATAAACTGAAATTCAAAAATGATAGCATGCCAGATAAATCAAGTGATCGAATCGTACTTACGCTTAGTTGCGTTGGGCACGGGCGAAAGCCCGACACACACGGCTGTGACCGTTTCACATGACGGTCAGAAATGGAAGGAAGCAACCTTCTCTAAAGGCACGCAGTAACGCGCTCGAGAAAAATAAGTCGTAGAACACCCCCTCTCCAGAACATAAAGGGGGCCAATGGGAGAAGCAAAGCTTAGCAACAAGTTATGCTTCAACCAATGGTAAAACTGTGTCAGTAGGGGTGAAAGGTTTCACCATCTGGTGAAACGTTTACGCAGAATTACAAAGTTTGAACGCAGTAGGTGAGACAGAGAAACGTATGTCACAATAATGCGACATGAAGGAAATGATGATAATAATAATAATAATATGACAAAAAAATAATGAATCTGATAAAAACGGTTCAGTGTAGTCTGGATATCCCAATTTCACATAATCTAGAAACATCTGTTTAGACTTCACAAAGGCTTCCTCGCATTTTTCAGTCCATCGCCACCTTCCCCTTTCTTCAATAAATCTTCGAGTGGTGTCACGGTCTCAGCGTATTTCGGGCAATGCCTCGAAAAGAATCCAATAACGCCTAAGTATTGCCTGACGTTTTTCACCTTCGTTGGTCTTGGATAATTTCTGATGACTTCTAATTTCCCAGGATTTGGTTTACTCCTTGGGCATCTATTACATGGCCTAGAAATTTAACTTCTCTCTGGAAAAAGTTAGACTTCTTTAAATTGACCTTAAAGTTAGCCTGACTCAGGTCATCTAATAACTTGCGTAGATCTCTGATATGTTCCTCCACTGTTTCTGATGTTAGTAGGATATCATCTTCATAGCTTATGGTTGTTGCTTTGACTTCTTCAGACATGTTTCGGTCAATCGCTCGTATCAACGCCGAACCTGCTGTTTTTAGGCCAAACGGAAGACGAAGGAATGAATACGTTTGCTGATTGAATAAGAAACCGGTTAATAAGCTTGTTTTCTCCTCCAGTTCAATATGGTGGAAACTCGCCGTAATGTACAGATTTGTGAATACAGTCTTTCCTTTGAATCGCCTGAGGATCTCCTTTATGGGTGGCACTTGGTCAAATTCCGGTATGACCTTAGAATTCAAGTTTCTCAGGTCTAGGCATATCCTTACACTTCCGCCAGGTTTAGGTACAACTACCAGTGGACTGACATAAGGTGTGGCTGTCTTTACAATGACGCCCGCCTCCAGCATCTCATGTATTGCTTCCTTAACTTTCACATAGTGCTTCGCGGCTACTGGGTAAGGCTTTTGTCTGAATGGCGTCCAGTCGCTAACTTGGAACGCATACTGGAAGTTCTTGTTTCGGCCAGGTCTCGAATCGAAGACACCTATATGTTCAAACCACAGTTCCCTTAATATCTGCTTATGTTCTGGACCAATTTTAGCTTCCTCTAATTTTTCTTCAAGGTATTCTCCGAATTGTGGTTCGAGATCCTTCTCAATGTTTGCGGCTAGTGTTGCCAACTCTCCCTCGATATCTTCCGTGGTCAACACTGCCTCCCCAGTCATATCTCCGTATGTATGCCATAGGTATTCTTCTGGTCTCGTTTCACTGTGTTTTAATGAGATCTCGAAATTCTCATTTTCCTCACTCACGCGAAACATAACAATGCCTTATGAGAGATCTATTATAACCTTGTATTCTCTTAAGAAATCCGCACCCATGATAATATTAAAAGGTAGCTTATTCACAAGTAGAAAACTCTGTGAGAATATAGAGTTCCCTATCTGTAAATCTAAGAATACTTGGTATTTGCATATCATTGCTTTATTTGGTATTACACCCTTGAATTTCACGCTTGAAATAGGTATTTTCAATACGTGTATTTTACTTCCAATTTCATTATACAGCGCCTGGGTAATTAAGCATACAGTTGAGCCAGTGTCCAGGAGACTCCTTATCTTCATGCCTGCGATGTTTACAATTATAATGGGTAGTTCCCTTCTTACGATGACCTGCCCTTCCTCTTGCTCTTCAATGAGTTCATCAGGTTTTGCAATCCAGTTAACCACATTTACTGTATTCCAACCTGTATTTCTGTTTCCTTTTTGGTCATTTAATTTTGGTGTTTTTTTCTATTGCTCCGTTTCTTGCGGAGTTCCTCTGTCTGTCTTCGTGCTGTCGAAGCTCCAGACTCTTCGCTCCGTCATCATTTTTATAGATGTCGTGTGACCTCTTATTTTTAATCGCTTCATCCCAATGAACTTGCGATTTTCTGTTGTCGTCTCCACGCTCCTCCATATATCTTAATGAGGCGTGGTAACGTTCATCTGCTTCTTCGTCGAACCCGCGACTCTGTTCTTGGGGTCTCTATTGTTGGTTACTCCCATCTCGGCCATATCTTCTTCTGCTATCTGGCTGTTGCTCCCTTGTATCGCGATGATTCCAGGGTTTTCTCCCTCGGTGCCCGCGGTTCGATCTTCCTCTGTATGGTGGCCTCCAATTCTGGTTTTCCTTTTCTTCCCGTTGCCAGTCTGACCTTACAGTTTCTGTGCTTGTGGATTTATTTTTGCTCTGCACTTTAGTCGGTTTGGTTTGTGGACTAGTCATGTGGACTTGTTCCGTATTCCGACTATGCCTCATCTGCTGAGTTGTGGTCAAATCCAGTTGTCTGAGTTCCTCCTCCATCTCAGTCGCTGTTTTGGCATTTGCAGAGATTAATAGACTTTGGACCTCGCATGGTAATTGTTTGGCTATCGCTATACACAGGTCTGCCTCTCTAGGGGCCTCATCAAGTTCCCGGAAGCGGCATAATTGTGCTATGAAAAATTCAGCATACTTCGTTGGGTTATTTGTACTATAGCGTCTGGAGTACAGATCCAACCTGAGATTCTGCTGTATGCTCGGATCACAGTATCTCTTTAAAAATGCCTGGCGAAGCTCCTCTACCGTGTCAAACGTGTAGCGAAAGCTTCTAAACCATAGTGCGCATTCACCTTCAGTATGTTTTTCGATAGCTCTTAATCTTCGCTCTGGCGGTACCTTTGTATCATTTAAATATTCGGAAACCTCTTTGAGCCAATACTTCGGTGTCATATTTGAGTTGCTTCCAGAGTATTTTCTCGGTTTCTCGTCATTAGCCCTTATAACAGTGACTATCTGATTTGTACAGCGTTTTCGTGCGGCGTGGACGTAGCAATTGGTATACCAGGTGTGATATACGGGCTGTCACTTGGCATGGCTGTATTTCTTGGAGTGGGCTGTATCTCTAAATCTGCCCATCTATTTCTCCTATTTTCATCCACACTCCCTACACTGGACCTCGGATTCCGCAACATGGATTCTTCTTGCGCTATCATCCTGGTTTCCATTTGGCTGTGCCTATTTTCTGCTCTTTCTAAACGAGCTAATACTTCTTGTTCTATTTTCTTTAGGCGATCATGGTTTTCCTCTGCCATAGAACATATTTTCTGTTTGTCATCTTTAAGGCTCTCCTTTATATGATAGATTTCCCCAGCTAAGCCTTGTTTTACCTCGGCAAGCGTTTTATCATTGACTTCATTTTTCAAGCCCTCTCGAACTTCCAACTCTTCTTTTAAGCCTTTGACTTCCTTTTGTATGTGACCGTGCATATTGGAGATTTCGGTCCTTATTTTGGTAATTTCTCTCTGGTCCTCACCTTGCCTTTTGTGAATGACTGCTAGATCGTTCTGAGTTTGTTCTAACTCTTTTTGGACTTTACCAACCTGCGCCTTCATGTTCATAATTATTCCCTTATTCTCTTTAGCGGATGTTTTTATTTCATTGATCTCCTTGCGTTGGTCAAGGATATTCTGATCCTGCTTCCTTAATTCTTCATCTATACTTCTTGCGTAGCCTGTCATACGCTTATCCCATTTTGCTTCACTTTCTTCAAACCTCTGGTCTACATATTGAGTGAACGCGTTAAATTGTTTTTCCTGTCGCTTAGTGTTGGCTTAGTTTTGATTCTGCATATCTTTGAGTTCTACCGACATATCGTTTAATCTATCGTTAATCTCGCGCTGTGAATCTCTGCACGCTTGCAGATTATTTTCAAGCTTTATTTCTATGGATTCAAAACGTTTGCGATTCTTTGCCTGGATTTCTGAAATCACGCTAGTAACGCTTTCAGTTACCTCTAATTTAATAGATTCTTTAACATCATCAATTTTTTATTGACCTCTAATAGGTTAACCTCTAATCTTTGATTAATTTCATTTTGATTAGCCCTTAGGCTATCGTTCATTTTAGTTTTATTAACCTCTAACTGAGTATTTACAGTAGCTAACATCTGGCTCATTTAATTTTGATTAGCATCCAATCTACCCGTTATTTCATCTTGAAATTCCTTAGCATCTTCCCTACTTTTAGCATGAGTAGCATCAAAATGCTCCCTCGGCTCTGTAATACACTTTAGTATCCCCTCAGTACCGGTCATCCTGTATTTCTTATTTGAGATATAGGTGGGCCTGTGCTGTATATGTTGGTGCGTTATATAGGGAAGAGAATTCCGATGTCGCAAACACAACAACATTCATTTTATCACGGTGCTGTGAATACACTTATGAAATGGGTTTAGACGTGCGTACCCATTTGTACATTTATTCGTCTGACAACAATGTCTAAAAAGACTCACATTCACTCAAACTCAGTTTGAGGAAAAAGATGCTATTATGGTTTTCCCCCATGGAAACCATACTATTATTATGGGGTTTTCTGAATCCCATAAGCCACCACGTTCTCTTGGGCGCCATGATAAATAACGTGAATGGCTGCCCCAATGCAAGACATTGGCCAAGCTCACAATTATTAGCAAAAACCGTCCAGGGAGTGGTTTTTATTGCGGAAATCCCCACGTTGGGCACCATGATAAATAACATGAATTGCTGCCCCAATGCAAGACATTGGCCAAGCTCACAATTATTAGCAAAAACCGTCCAGGGAGTGGTTTTTATTGCCGAATACCCCACGTTGGGCGCCATGATAAATAACGTGAATGGCTGCCCCAATGCAAGACATTGGCCAAGCTCACAATTATTAGCAAAAACCGTCCAGGGAGTGTTTTTTATTGCCGAATTCCCCACCTTGGGCCACGCCATGATAAATAAATAATATTCATCGAGGCCAGGTTTGCGCAATGCCAAGATAGCTTATATTGCACTGATGCAGGCGATTCCATGAATAATTAATACCGCCTCATATTGCCTGGGCCATGATAAATATAGAGTACTACTGTGTTTACATTTAAGAATGTCTCAAGGAGGATTTATCAACATTTATTTTGAACGTGTAGGCTTATCAAATATGGGACGCGGCCTTTTCTAATGTGCTCTAACTTTGCTGCGCATCAAGTCTCTACCATTTAATACATTGGCCGACTTTTAGTAATACCTGTACTCAATCCTAGTACAATAACATATACTCCATGTACCCTTTCGTCATCATATGGAACATGTGTTCGTATCCCAGCTAGTTCACTGTCTTTCGAGGTATGAGGCGTTCATCCCACTATACGACCACATGTTCAGGATTTGAGTCTGTCAGGTAACTACTCTACTTGAAAGAAACAACAAATTCCTAAATATATCATTTAATTGTATTAAATCATGGCAAAACACAACAAAACACAAAATATTATAATTACTTCTCCACAAAAATCAAAAATATATGTGAGTCTCTTCTCATGAAGTTTGGCGCTCGTCCGCACCCATATCTATCCTAGATATCACATTGATACTCTCTGACATGGACGAGCGTTCATAGTGTCTTTCACATCGCACAGTTTACCTTGAATTTGCATATCACAACACAACAATAAAAACAAATTACAACTGAATAATCATTATGTGCCATTACTAAAATATTTGTCCGTTCTGAAGCGGAACATTTACTTTGAACAACATCGATTTTATTACCTTATTCTTTGCTTAAAATGTGTTGCTTTCCGCACAACATCGTTTTCCTTTCCCATAGATTTCAAACGCTGAAGTGATTTACCTTCCCTTCCAAAACACACATAGTTATTGATTTTTAGCTTCACCATACAACAATCTTCTGGGTCTGGTCATGTCATTACTATCATTCCAAACGTGCCATATCGTTAAATCATGCTACCCGGCTGAGTAAATTAGCATAAACTGGGTAATTACTCTTTACAAAATGCATTTATTTATTTGGTGCTGTTAAGCAGTCCTCAGACAACAACTTGGCCAAATCTTATCCGATTACTTTGATCCAACATTCTTTTTCAATGGATACCAAGCAAATAATTCGTTTGATATCATAATATCAAGCATATTTCAATTACTTTCAGAGATAATGAGATTCTTCAGTGGTCCAGTACAACCTTAAAAAGAAAAGTACAAGGGTCACGGTCAATTAACTCCCCTCAGTGTGAACACAAAAGAGTCGTCAAGGTCCGCCCTTTTAGATGGCTACCCGGTCTGCGGCCCTCGCTCGCCTTCATGACCGACATTCTACTTGTAAACAAACCTGGTCATAGCTCACCCTTGGTGCAGCCCTCTCAGGGGTCCATGATTGGATTGTGTCATTATGAATAGAGTCGATCCAAGTATTTAACACCTACCCTTAGGGTATTTAATGGTCTCGATTCGGCTCCTAATTAGTATTCATGGCTAGGGATGGGTCTCTGATAGTTTCTCCGTTTATGGATGCAATCAGTGGCTCTGGACGCTTACCAGCCGAGTTTCAAAGTGTTATCTCGTGCCGTACGGGTACGAATATATGAAGGAAATCAACCTGTTTCCTATTCGAAGAAATTGTCTTACCTCCACAGGTAGATCAATTATTATAATGGCATACCTAGGTTGTCCCTATGTTTTCCCTGGTAGCGAAGGTTCTGCTAACAGAGGGTCACAGATCACATCTGCCCCAACTCTGCTTCGAAATATGTGTATGCTCTGAGGCTATACCACACATCGTTGATTCGAAGATTAGCCTACTGGATTCATCAACGCGCGAACTATCTTTGATGGTCCCTGCAATTATTGACGCAAATCTCTTGATGCTACGTTATATGCTCGCTCGTAGCGGCTAAAACTACATTTCTTTTAAATGACTCAGTTCAAAATACATTCATGTCCTCCTTTCATTTAATCATAAACCAAGGCTTTACGTAGCTCTAAAACATGTATCAATTTACTGGCACTTACATTATCTACCTTAATGGCTTTCAAACACAACCATCTAGCATTTAACATTATTTAATATTTCAATGACACAGAAAATCTATCTTTATCTCGCTATTAAATCTCTCTTTATCACTCTTTACAATAACACTGTATTCTCTCAATGGATATGACACACTTTGAACGTTTTATTGGCATCACTATGCCGATTTTTACATTTATCATTGACATCGACCTCAGATCATCATTATTATTATTATTATTAGTTAACGTTACCGTTACTTTCATCAACATCTTACGCCTAAATGGTCGTAAGTTGATCATCCTCAAAGCAATATATTTATTATAATACGAGGGATGTAAACTCGTATACAAATGACTGCAATTTCTTAGTATTTGAGGGAATGACATGTTGTATGGTGAGCTCTTAAATCATATTAACATATTTGGATGGTACTCACTTTCATTCCGGCTGGGTTTATGCAGCAATATAGCACTTCGCCCACCATTTTGTTTTCTTCTAAGCGATCACAACACTTTTAACACAAAACATTGAATATGGTTTGCACATGGTAATTACATCTTGTAATACCCACATTTTACACTGTGAAATACCACACATTATTTTTAACACACAAATTTAAACACTTTTTGGTTATCACTTTTAACACTAACTTTACAGGTAATTTACACACGGAGCCTTGCTGAGCTTTCCACTATTGCGTGAATTCAGAGATGCGATGCTGCAAATTCTGACATCCGCCTGTCTCCTCCGAAAGTCTACCTCGAGTATGTGTGCTTATCTCCCGTCTCCTGCAATTCCTGTCTTCTGTCTTGCAGTGTGCTGCTCAATTATATATCACAAATGCTTGTGATGCCTTCCAGGTTCCCATAATCCGTAGTATCTGTTGCAATTATATATCGTCCTTTAAAGATCTTAACCCTTCCTGTGGATAAGTTCATTGTCTATTAAAATCATACTGCAATATCTCTACGCTGTAACGATTACTAGTCGCGTATACTACCTGCTTATATGTCTGCTGTAGACTGTTTATAATATTACTGCAAAATTACATGTACTATGCTGCCTAATGCGCCTTTCATTGTTCATCACAAAAGATTCTGAACATAACGACTTGCATATTGCGTGCACTTTTTCCGTGTGGCTGGACAGCATGTCGTCCCACAAATTGAGTCAACGGAGAACTGACTCTCTCCTCCTTCCTCCTCCATGTAAGGGTTTCTGACAAAAAGTTGTCCACTTGCATCTCAGGAGCTGCTCTTTTCTGAAATATTGCGTTTACTGACAAGGTAAAGCGTGATTCTTGATTGTCTTTTCATGGAGAATCTGGATCCACTTGCGTGCCGGTGATTCCTTCGCTCAATTATTTAAAATTAATTGCTTTCCTCCATGGCTTGGTAACGCTATCTCGGGATAATCCCCTCTTGCTACGAGACTAACCAATGCCCCTCCGCAGTATGTGTGTGAATATGCTCATAATCACATACAGGCTTTAATTTAGGTGTGCAGACACTCCTAAATTACCTCTCTTCGAATACAAGTATCTGGGTGTAAGTCTCATCTCATTCGAATGCTTCATTTGGCAGTGATTAATTAATTTCTCTCAATGACCATCCCCTCCTCTCTCGTCTGCCTTGTTGGTCGGGGGTTTCCACAGTCATTATTCATGTCCTTCTCACTCCACTGTTGCCAAGAAATAGTTCGTCGGAGACAGTCTGCACCTCTCATTTTCAACTCCAATTTGTCAGATGTCAAGTTGGCTTTGTTTCTGTAGCTGTTGCTAGCATGTTCGTATACTGGTTTGCATTTTACACAATATTCCAACTTATTACTGCCTAAAATTCCCGTTCTGGACGTGGAATTAAGCTTTTATTATTATTTACTGTTATTATCTCATTACTCCTTGGGTTCACTGTGACTGTTCCCCCTTAGAGATCAATGGTTCAATTCTTAGGGAAATCATGGACCTGATCTTTCCTCTATAGAGACCCCGGTTCGATGCCAGTCAGCCGTGTCCCATTGGGCACTATATACTCTACATAACACTCCCCCTCTAGAAGACATATAATGCTTGTAGCTAGTAGTATCAAGTTGCTGCAATTTTGATGATATATACTCTACTTAACACTCCCCCTCCAGAAGACATATAATGCTTGTAGCTTGTAGTATCAAGTTGCTGCAATATTGATGATATATACTCTACATAACACTCCCCCTCCAGAAGACATATAATGTTTGTAGGTAGTATTATCAAGTTGCTTCAATATTTATGTTATATACTCTACATAACACTCCCCCACCAGAAGACATATAATGTTTGTAGCTAGTTTTATCAAGGTGCTTCAATATTTATGTTATATAGTCTACATAACACTCCCCCTCCAGGAGACATATTATGCTTGTAGCTAGTGTAATCAAGTTGCTGCAATATTTATGTTATATACTCTACATAACACTCCCCCTCCAGTGTTATTATTGGCTTACTCTTACTTCTTTTGAATTTTTCTTAGCTTTAACTGCAGCCGGTTTAGTTCTTCACGGAACTACTTGTTTAATGATGTATTTTGTGGAACGGAAAGTTTACAGTCGAAGTGATGAAGAGCCGAGTTGCTCTTCCAGGGAAACTCCAATCACAACCACTCTTCTCTGAAGTTTTAACTCAACACGACACGACAGTTTGCTGCTGGCTGTATACGGGGTAATATATTCGCGTGCTAGCTAGGCAGTAACTGGGCTGATAGACTCGCCCTTGCCAGCTCGTAAACTGTCGCCTCAGAATTTGAATGGAGATTGTTGGAAGAAATGAAAACGTAAAAACATGATGATGATATGCTCTCCCGGACTTTTTTGTAGAACTTCTAATGCTGAACAATTCTTACACTCACATTATTTATATATTTTTTTAACGGTTTGTCTAGCGTTAGCTTAAAAAGCGCACGGACGCCATGTTTTTTTCGACTTTTTCTTTGAAATCGTTACTGCTCGGCTTCCTTTGATAATGAATAAATTATTTTCTACCGAAATCGTCCTCGAAGTATCCTTTACAGATGGTGAAAACCGCATCATACTCCACTCAGAGGTTCACCGTGACATCCACAAACGACAGTAGCGACACTGGAGCGCAGAAACGGAAGAGAGAGCGTTGCAGCAGAAGAGAGATAAAACGATATCATCACCTTTCACTGTAACACTTTTTCACCAACACGTTGTCACGTAAAATTTTAATGTTCATTTTACCGTTATCCTTACGGATATTCTTTCTATTAAGGCAATGATCTCCGCATTTTCTCTCAAACTAAGATTCTAAAAGACATGGCTTGGTGGAGTGTTATAAGTTACAGAACTAGGGAGGACATAACGATCATCTCCATCAGGAAGATGTGATGGACAGTATGAAACTAGTGTCTGGTAGTTTTTAAAGGAGAGATGGCTTGGTGGTGTGTTATAAGTTACAGAACTAGGGAGGACATAACAATCATCTCCATCAGGAAGATGTGATGGACAGTATGAAACTAGTGTCTGGTAGATTCTAATGGAGTGATGGCTTGGTGGTGTGTTATAAGTTACAGAACTAGGGAGGACATAACGATCATCTCCATCAGGAAGATGTGATGGACAGTATGAAACTAGTGTCTGGTAGTTTCTAAAGGAGCGATGGCTTGGTGGTGTGTTATAAGTTACAGAACTAGGGAGGACATAACGATCATCTCCATCAGGAAGATGTGATGGACAGTATGAAACTAGTGTCTGGTAGATTCTAATGGAGTGATGGCTTGGTGGTGTGTTATAAGTTACAGAACTAGGGAGGACATAACGATCATCTCCATCAGGAAGATGTGATGGACGGTATGAAACTAGTGTCTGGTAGTTTCTAAAGGAGCGATGGCTTGGTGGTGTGTTATAAGTTACAGAACTAGGGAGGACATAACGATCATCTCCATCAGGAAGATGTGATGGACAGTATGAAACTAGTGTCTGGTAGATTCTAATGGAGTGATGGCTTGGTGGTGTGTTATAAGTTACAGAACTAGGGAGGACATAACGATCACCTCCATCAGGAAGATGTGATGGACTGTATGTAACTAGTGTCTGGTAGATTCTAATGGAGTGATGGCTTGGTGGTGGGTTCTAAGTTACAGAACTAGGGAGGACATAACGATCACCTCCATCAGGAAGATGTGATCGACAGCATGAAACTAGTGTCTGCTAGTTTCTAAAGGAGAGATGGCTTGGTGGTGTGTTATAAGTTACAGAACTGGGGAGGACATAACGATCATCTCCATCAGGAAGATGTGATGGACTGTATGAAACTAGTGTCTGGTAGATTCTAAAGGGGTGATGGCTTGGTGGTGTGTTATAAGTTACAGAACTAGGACGGACATAACGATTATCTCCATCAGGAAGATGTGATCGACAGCATGAAACTAGTGTCTGGTAGTTTCTAAAGGAGAGATGGCTTGGTGGTGTGTTATAAGTTACAGATCTGGGGAGGACATAACGATCATCTCCATCAGGAAGATGTGATGGACTGTATGAAACTAGTGTCTGGTAGTTGTTGAGCGAATATATCTTAACACCAATTAAGCTGTGTTGAACAATTACATATTTTGTTATTTGTTGCTAAATGTGTAATTTGATAGCAAATAATTAAATTATTCCATCTTATTATCCCTAGGACTTGAAAGAAGAAATCCTTGTTGAAGAAAGTGATGCTGGTGGAAATCATTTGAACGAGTAAGTGGACATCATAACTAGAAAAGTGTTCTTCCGCTTTTATGAGTGCATAACTGGAAATGTTTCATTGGAGCTTATGATACATGTCTCTTATTAACTTTCTGTTCAGCAACCCACAAAATATCCATTCTCTTTCGGTTCTTTCTTACTTGGTGGAAACCCATTTCATATGGTTGAGGTAATGTACATGCCACAGTGAAAGGTATATGCATGTAGTATGTGTTTTGTTAGGTACGTCCACTACTTTTAACTCCCCAAGTGTGTTGCTCTGCCCTCAACCCCAGATGACTCTTTAGTAACCTAAAGTATCGAGGGTAGATAGCTTGCACCTCACCCACTATTGGTACAAGTAAATCCAATGAAATATCTTCTACAACTAACCTTAAACTCTGGGAGGGTTAAAGTAATTTGACAGGTATCGACATATCCCACATAAGCTGCTGGGGTGATTGTCGGTTTACTGTTTGAAGCTTGGGAATTCAAGATAACATATCTGGGGAGTTTTCTGAAAAACCGCAACGGTGGGATGGGGTTTGTTTTGCTGCATAAAATTCACCAGCTTCTCGGCCTATCTAAACGTTGCCCCATCCTTGTGTCTGCGGAGTTCTTACTGGGTATCTCCCTCCTGAAGAAAACTACAAATTGGGTCGTTAGGTCTTGCGGTATTGTTAACATAATAGCACATCAGGCACGTTGTTCTGAATCAGCTGGCTAATAATATCCTTCACTTCTACGTAATGAAGCTCCGGCAAACGTGCCAGGTTATTGCCGTGTTTGCTGTGCGGATTTGCCTGGTTGCACTTAGTCAGACGCATCAGCGCACTGCCCGGACCGCCGGTGGGGTAGTGGACTTGTGGGCCATGCTCTTTTGTAGCTCCTTGTTCGTTGTGCGTTAAGCCTGAGGCGTCGTGGTTGTCAATAACCCAGGATGTTGAATGACCGTATCTCGCCCTATACTTCAAATATGGTCATTGGAAGGAAGCTTTTCATTTTCTTGGCCACTAAAGGAGGTACATGGCCGTGTGGTAATTCTCCTTGGACCTAACTGTCTACACTGGTTGTAAGGTGCAGGTATTTTCTGATACTGATCTGACATTTTCTATTTTGCTTACATCTTACCATAGACATCGCCTCTTCTCTTCTAGTTGAAGGGTTCAGTCTCATATCCAAAGTTCACTTGATAACTGGTTCTATGTTAAAATTACTCACATTCCCTTGTTTCTTTTCAGCTCTGAAAATCTCTTTAGTTAGGCTTCTGTGATTATTGTGAATTTCTTTTAAACTACTGTAATGTATGTCTGAAAATATCGGCACCGCTTATATTATTCCCAACCTCTGACTGCTTTACGCATATCCTTGTACGTATTGATGTCGTAACAAAGGGAAATTTAGAGGAATGACGCACGAGGTTGTCTAAATGATTTAACTATAGATTAGCACCTGCTCACAAGGAGGTTTGAGTAATGAGGTTCTTGAGAATAGAAGAGGTGGTGTATTTGCCATGGGGCCAAACCAGGATCTATTATACATACAATAGTTGATAATGGTTGTGATATGAATTAACCTAAGCGCTGAAGGAAAACAAACTGAAACACCTCAAGTAGAAGTTATGGTAAATATAGGTGAGCAAAACTTAAACAATTTGAACAAATAACATTCCAAATATAACAAGTATAAATAGAAGAGTCAAATAATCAAAATTCAACAGGTTTAAGTTAATTTTCGCCAAAACGAAAATCATTGCGGACAAAGGCACAATGAACCCTGACGTAAAAACAAAGTGCATAAAGCAATCTCCTCTGAAGTGCAGGGACAAATTGCTACACTGCATTGAACATTAGGTTAAAGGAATCTCCATCTTACATCAAGAGGGTCCGATAGAACAAGTGCCAGGTAATATGAATTAATCCTGAAACCATGATGAAAGCGAAAAGCGAATCCTCTTTCTGACGCACAAGACATTACAGAATTTCTCAAATACAAGAATCAACTTGTTTGTGAAATCACGAGGTGGCGGAAGCGTTCATTATCCTGGAACGTCTCTCTAGATATTATGAAAACCTAAAGTGATGGAGAATTCTTTGACAGGCTTTAAGATGCTTTATTCTGTGTATTATTTTCCGTGCATTAATCTAAAAACAAATTACCATTGCTAAAACACTAAAAGTAAATTTTATCTTATATCTATAAAAATAGAAATGCTAAATTTCATAATCATGTCTTTCGATGGTCCTAATCTTTTTGTTTTCCAAAATATCGTGAATCACAATCATCGTTCAAAACCACCGCCTCTTGGTAGCCATAGAAACCCGCTTTGTTTCAACTTCAGCCATTTATCACCTAAATTTAGACCTTTCAGAATATCAACTTAAATAGGTTGATATCCACCGTAAGTATTCAAAATGGCCGCCACTTGTCACCATCGCAACCCATTTAGTTTACCTCGTCGACCGTTTAGCACCAAAATTCATATCTGAGCGAATTTCTTCCCTCGCTGGTTGATATCTTCCTAAATATTTAAAATGATCCTTACTTGGTCACCATGACAACCCGTTTTGTTTAGTTGTAAACGTGCTTGTGCCAAAATTCAAATCTGAGGACATTTTTAAAAATCTCTGTGAATTTGTACATCACACTGGCTGGTATCCCTCTCTAAGCGACCTCCACTGAGTTTCCACGATAAACCGTTTTTAGCCTACTTTCGATTTTTGCAAAAATTGAAAGTAGACTTATGAGATCACTACAGGGTCAAAAATGTGTGTCTGTGTGTGAGTCTGTGTGTGTGAGTCTGTGTGCTCTGAATGTCTGTCCCCCCCTATCAATTCGAACATGGTTAAATCGAATTGAACGAAATTTGGTACAGAGGTAGAACAAGCAAAGGGCACCTCAGTTTCATGTTCTATATCGCCGCCATCTTGACGGAAACGGAATGGCGGCCACCCAAATGTTCAAAGCTTAAATCAAATTACGACTAACATAATCATCCGATATTTACCAAATTTTGCAACAACATTTAGTCATATGGCGAGCACCTTTTGACCAAACTACAAGGTCATCAGCCCAGTTTTCAGATTGCGACCATGTATGTGTGCAAATCGATTCCCCTTATCAATTCAAACACGGTGAAACCGAATTGAACGAAATTTGGTACAGGGGTAGCAAAGGGCACCTCAGTGTCTTGTTTTATATTGCCGCCATCTTGACGGATACGTAATGGTGGCCACCCAATTGTAAAAAGCTAAAATCAAATTACGACCAACCTTATCATCTGATCATTACCACATTTTGCAACAACATGCCTTTATGTGAGAAGCGTTCTTTGACCAAGCTACAAGATATTCAGTCCAATATTTTGCATATGGCGGCCATGTATGTGTGCAATTCGATTCTCCCTATCAATTCAAACACGGTAAATCCGAATTGAATGAAATTTGGTACAGAGGTAGCAGTAGCTAAGGGCACCTCAGTGTCATGTTTTATATCGCCGCCATCTTGACGGAAACGGAATGGCGGCCACCCAAATGTTATAAGCTTAAATCAAATTACGACCAACCTAATCATTTGATCTCTACTAAATTTTGCAACGACATACCTTTTTGTGGGAAGCGTCTTTTTACTGAACTACAAGTCTTCAGCCCAATAGTTTGCAGATAGCGGCAATGTATGTGTGCAAATCGATTCCCCAAATCAATTCAAACACGGTGAAACCGAATTGAATGTGTTTTTATTTACAGAGGTAGCACTAGCAAAGGGCACCTCATATTCATGTTTAATATCCGTATAGCACGTTGTATTTCAACAAGCTACTACAAAAAACATTCAATTATACTCCTTCAAAAGGACGAGTTATAACAATACCCATGCATTTAGGAGAAAGTAGGCTATATGTTTTTTACCGAACATCTTGTTTTTATTCTTGGTATCATTTAGCACCTAAAGTCACATCCTAAGAAATCTTGAAAAACTCTTTGTAAAATCCATGACCCACAGGTTGGTAACCCTGTCACTGTATCTCCTTGGTAACCCATTTTGTTTCTGCAGGTTTATTTCTTCTAGTAATAAAATCTCGTGCCAAAATTCGAATCTAGGAAAATTAGAACAAATTTAGGAGAATTTCGCTTTCAAAAGTTTGCAGCACTGTAAACATTGGCCAACATGACCTCCGTACGCAATCCTCCGTACGCCACTTGGTTACCATGGCAACAATTTCATTTTACATTTTGTATTAACAACCCCAACAGCCATTTTACTTACAAGCTGTACTTGAAGTCAGCGTGAAGAACTAAACAGCCTTTATATAGAGTGAGAACACTTGCTAGTGAAACCAATTGCTGTCCTGTGCTAACAAGTGTCCATAAGGAAACTCTACAACAACTGGGTTGTATCATGCGAGATGAATTCGACTCGGGAGATAACAAGTCCCATCGAGGCTTCGGAAGGCGGCGTAATAATTGAACACCTTTCCTATCAATGGCGTTGAAGGTGTCAACGCAAACACGTTCGCATAACGAACACTCTGAAGCTTTACGCTTCGTATGGGAGTGGAGAAAGCAAGACTCTCTGTATGGCTCGTTGGTGCCCGGAGGCTACCTATGACTGGATAATTAATATAGATGGCGCATTAACAGGTCCTTTGCCGCTAAAAGTAATACTGGGCTCTACAGAGGACATAAAATGCATTATGGTTGTTGCCAGACAAGAACTCAATCTTACTCAAGATAGCCATTATGAAGTTCTCCAGGAAGCAGCCATCGTAATCCATTCGAAGTTTCAACTGCACAGGATATTATGGAATGTGTGGGTTTGAGTCTTCAGTCTTTTGACTGGTTTGATGCACACCTCCATGCCTCCCTGTACTGAGCTAATCGTTTCATCTCTACATAGCTACCACACCTCGCATCCGAGGCAATCGGTGTATCATAATCCAACCTTGGTCTACCCCTACAGTTTTTGTCCACGGCCCTTCCATGCATAACTAATATTCCTATTCCTGGGTGTTTTAGTATGTGTCCTACCAACCTATCTCTTCTCTTTGAATCTATTCAAATGCAAATGCTTTGGATTGTTCTCGAATTTCCTTCAGTGCTTATCCAATGTATAGATTGGAAAGTATGGGTGATAAGTTGCAGCCTTGCTTTACTCCTTTCTCATTACCAACTTCTCTTTCATATCCTTTGGCTCGAATAACTTGTGTCTGGTTTCTGTATGGATTGTGGAGCACCATCCTATCCCTGTACTTCATTCCAATCGTTTTCAATATGGCAACCAACAAACTCTAATGAAGGTTTTCAAAACCCTTTTCTAAGTCTACTAATGATCTGATCATTATCTTATCCTTCCTTATTCTAGCTTCCAAAATCAGCCTAAGACTTAGGACAGTTTCCTTTGTTCCAAAGTTTCTCCTGAACCCGAACTGGTCTTGACCCAACTCTGTTTCTATCTGTCATTCCAACCTCTTGTAAATTATTGTAGTCGTGCTGTTGCAACCGCCATCAATAAACCAACAAGAAAGAACTTATGTGCGGTGCAACACATACAAAATAACGCATATATTCAGAAAACAGGGACTCAATATAGCTTTCAGAACGAGCAAAACACTCGGTAAGCACATAAACAGCAACCCAACGAAGAAAATCCCACGTCCGAAGTCAGGTGTGTAATTGTTCACATGCCAAGAAGAAGGATGTAAGTTCAATTATATTGGACAAAATGGACGACAATTTGCAACACGATATAAAGAGCATAAAAATGCAATAAAACAAAACAAACACTCAGCTATTGGTGAGCATATGTACGACCACAACCATTGTATCGCAAACATAGTAACATATATCGCACCCTTAAGACCCTTTGGGCAGCTCATATGGATTTCTTGTTTCTATTCTGTGGTGGGTGAATTAAATGGCACCCAGTAGTAACGAGAGAGTCAATAACAGGCACCACTTCGTAAAGTTGTTTCAGTCTCAGATATTTTCCACATATATTCAAGTAAATAGAGCCAGATCCAACTTCAGTCAAGTGATAGAGTGTAAAGAAACACGGTAGACACTCAGCAGTTGGCCAACACAGTTAATAGAGCCAGATCCAACTTCAGTCAATTGATAGAGTGGAAGGAAACACTGTAGACACTCAGCAGTTGGCGAACACAGTTAATAGAGCCAGACCCAACTTCAGTCAATTGATAGAGTGTAAGGAAACACGGTAGACACTCAGCAGTTGGCGAACACAGTTAATAGAGCCAGACCCAACTTCAGTCAATTGATAGAGTGGAAGGAAGCACGGTAGACACTCAGCAGTTGGCGAACACAGTTAATAGAGCCAGATCCAACTTCAGTCAATTGATAGAGTGGAAGGAAATACTGTAGACACTCAGCAGTTGGTGAACACAGTTAATAGAGCCAGACCCAACTTCAGTCAATTGATAGAGTGTAAGGAAACACTGTAGACACTCAGCAGTTGGCCAACACAGTTAATAGAGCCAGATCCAACTTCAGTCAATTGATAGAGTGTAAGGAAACACTGTAGACACTCAGCAGTTGGCCAACACAGTTAATAGAGCCAGACCCAACTTCAGTCAATTGATAGAGTGGAAGGAAGCACGGTAGACACTCAGCAGTTGGCCAACACAGTTAATAGAGCCAGACCCAACTTCAGTCAATTGATAGAGTGGAAGGAAACACTGTAGACACTCAGCAGTTGGCCAACACAGTTAATAGAGCCAGATCCAACTTCAGTCAATTGATAGAGTGGAAGGAAGCACTGTAGACACTCAGCAGTTGGCCAACACAGTTAATAGAGCCAGACCCAACTTCAGTCAATTGATAGAGTGGAAGGAAACACTGTAGACACTCAGCAGTTGGCCAACACAGTTAATAGAGCCAGATCCAACTTCAGTCAATTGATAGAGTGGAAGGAAACACTGTAGACACTCAGCAGTTGGCCAACACAGTTAATAGAGCCAGACCCAACTTCAGTCAATTGATAGAGTGTAAGGAAACACTGTAGACACTCAGCAGTTGGCGAACACAGTTAATAGAGCCAGACCCAACTTCAGTCAATTGATAGAGTGTAAGGAAACACGGTAGACACTCAGCAGTTGGCCAACACAGTTAATAGAGCCAGATCCAACTTCAGTCAATTGATAGAGTGGAAGGAAGCACGGTAGACACTCAGCAGTTGGCCAACACAGTTAATAGAGCCAGACCCAACTTCAGTCAATTGATAGAGTGTAAGGAAACACAGTAGACACTCAGCAGTTGGCCAACACAGTTAATAGAGCCAGATCCAACTTCAGTCAATTGATAGAGTGGAAGGAAACACTGTAGACACTCAGCAGTTGGCCAACACAGTTAATAGAGCCAGATCCAACTTCAGTCAATTGATAGAGTGTAAGGAAACACTGTAGACACTCAGCAGTTGGCCAAAACAGTTAATAGAGCCAGATCCAACTTCAGTCAATTGATAGAGTGGAAGGAAACACTGTAGACACTCAGCAGTTGGCCAACACAGTTAATAGAGCCAGATCCAACTTCAGTCAATTGATAGAGTGGAAGGAAACACGGTAGACACTCAGCAGTTGGCCAACACAGTTAATAGAGCCAGACCCAACTTCAGTCTATTGATAGAGTGTAAGGAAACACGGTAGACACTCAGCAGTTGGCCAACACAGTTAATAGAGCCAGATCCAACTTCAGTCAATTGATAGAGTGTAAGGAAACTCTGTAGACACTCAGCAGTTGGCCAACACAGTTAATAGAGCCAGATCCAACTTCAGTCAATTGATAGAGTGGAAGGACACACGGTAGACACTCAGCAGTTGGCCAACACAGTTAATAGAGCCAGATCCAACTTCAGTCAAGTGATAGAGTGTAAGGAAACACGGTAGACACTCAGCAGTTGGCCAACACAGTTAATAGAGCCAGATCCAACTTCAGTCAATTGATAGAGTGGAAGGACACACGGTAGACACTCAGCAGTTGGCCAACACAGTTAATACAGCCAGACTCAACTTCAGTCAATTGATAGAGTGGAAGGAAACACGGTAGACACTCAGTAGTTGGCCAACACAGTTAATAGAGCCAGACCCAACTTCAGTCAATTGATAGAGTGGAAGGAAACACGGTAGACACTCAGCAGTTGGCCAACACAGTTAATAGAGCCAGATCCAACTTCAGTCAATTGATAGAGTGTAAGGAAACACGGTAGACACTCAGCAGCGGGTGAACACAGTTAATAGAGGTAGATCCAACTTCAGTCAATTGATAGAGTGGAAGGAAGCACGGTAGACACTCAGCAGTTGGCCAACACAGTTAATAGAGCCAGATCCAACTTCAGCCAATTGATAGAGTGGAAGGAAACACGGTAGACACTCAGTAGTTGGCCAACACAGTTAATAGAGCCAGACCCAACTTCAGTCAATTGATAGAGTGGAAGGAAACACGGTAGACACTCAGCAGTTGGCCAACACAGTTAATAGAGCCAGATCCAACTTCAGTCAATTGATAGAGTGTAAGGAAACACTGTAGACACTCAGCAGTTGGCCAACACAGTTAATAGAGCCAGATCCAACTTCAGTCAATTGATAGAGTGGAAGGAAACACGGTAGACACTCAGCAGTTGGCCAACACAGTTAATAGAGCCAGATCCAACTTCAGTCAATTGATAGAGCGGAAGGAAACACTGTAGACACTCAGCAGTTGGCCAACACAGTTAATAGAGCCAGATCCAACTTCAGTCAATTGATAGAGTGGACGAAACACTGTAGACACTCAGCAGTTGGCGAACACAGTTAATAGAGCCAGACCCAACTTCAGTCTATTGATAGAGTGTAAGGAAACACGGTAGACACTCAGCAGTTGGCCAACACAGTTAATAGAGCCAGATCCAACTTCAGTCAATTGATAGAGTGGAAGGAAACACTGTAGACACTCAGCAGTTGGCCAACACAGTTAATAGAGCCAGACCCAACTTCAGCCAATTGATAGAGTGGAAGGAAACACGGTAGACACTCAGCAGTTGGCCAACACAGTTAATAGAGCCAGATCCAACTTCAGTCAATTGATAGAGTGGAAGGAAATACGGTAGACACTCAGCAGTTGGCCAACACAGTTAATAGAGCCAGATCCAACTTCAGTCAATTGATAGAGTGGAAGGAAGCACGGTAGACAGTCAGCAGTTGGCCAACACAGTTAATAGAGCCAGATCCAACTTCAGTCAATTGATAGAGTGGTAGGAAGCACTGTAGACTCTCAGCAGTTGGCCAACACAGTTAATAGAGCCAGATCCAACTTCAGTCAATTGATAGAGTGGAAGGAAATACGGTAGACACTCAGCAGTTGGCCAACACAGTTAATAGAGCCAGATCCAACTTCAGTCAATTGATAGAGTGGAAGGAAGCACTGTAGACACTCAGCAGTTGGCCAACACAGTTAATAGAGCCAGATCCAACTTCAGTCAATTGATAGAGTGGAAGGAAACACTGTAGACACTCAGCAGTTGGCCAACAGTTAATAGAGCCAGATCCAACTTCAGTCAATTGATAGAGTGTAAGGAAACACGGTAGACACTCAGCAGTTGGCCAACACAGTTAATAGAGCCAGACCCAACTTCAGTCAATTGATAGAGTGGAAGGAAACACTGTAGACACTCAACAGTTGGCCAACACAGTTAATAGAGCCAGATCCAACTTCAGTCAATTGATAGAGTGGAAGGAAACACGGTAGACACTCAGCAGTTGGCCAACACAGTTAATAGAGCCAGATCCAACTTCAGTCAATTGATAGAGTGTAAGGAAACACGGTAGACACTCAGCAGTTGGCCAACACAGTTAATAGAGCCAGACCCAACTTCAGTCAATTGATAGAGTGGAAGGAAACACTGTAGACACTCAGCAGTTGGCCAACACAGTTAATAGAGCCAGACCCAACTTCAGTCAATTGATAGAGTGGAAGGAAATACGGTAGACACTCAGCAGTTGGCCAACACAGTTAATAGAGCCAGACCCAACTTCAGTCAATTGATAGAGTGTAAGGAAACACTGTAGACACTCAGCAGTTGGCCAACACAGTTAATAGAGCCAGACCCAACTTTAGTCAATTGATAGAGTGGAAGGAAGCACGGTAGACACTCAGCAGTTGGCCAACACAGTTAATAGAGCCAGACCCAACTTCAGTCAATTGATAGAGTGGAAGGAAACACTGTAGACACTCAGCAGTTGGCCAACACAGTTAATAGAGCCAGACCCATCTTCAGCCAATTGATAGAGTGGAAGGAAACACTGTAGACACTCAGCAGTTGGCCAACACAGTTAATAGAGCCAGACCCAACTTCAGTCAATTCATAGAGTCGAAGGAAACACTGTAGACACACAGCAGTTGGCCAACACAGTTAATAGAGCCAGACCCAACTTCAGTCAATTGATAGAGTGGAAGGAAACACTGTAGACACTCAGCAGTTGGCCAACACAGTTAATAGAGCCAGACCCAACTTCAGCCAATTGATAGAGTGGAAGGAAACACTGTAGACACTCAGCAGTTGGCCAACACAGTTAATAGAGCCAGACCCAACTTCAGCCAATTGATAGAGTGGAAGGAAACACTGTAGACACTCAGCAGTTGGCCAACACAGTTAATAGAGCCAGACCCAACTTCAGTCAATTGATAGAGTGGAAGGAAACACTGTAGACACTCAGCAGTTGGCCAACACAGTTAATAGAGCCAGACCCAACTTCAGCCAATTGATAGAGTGGAAGGAAACACTGTAGACACTCAGCAGTTGGCCAACACAGTTAATAGAGCCAGACCCAACTTCAGTCAATTGATAGAGTGGAAGGAAACACTGTAGACACTCAGCAGTTGGCCAACACAGTTAATAGAGCCAGACCCAACTTCAGTCAATTGATAGAGTGGAAGGAAACACTGTAGACACTCAGCAGTTGGCCAACACAGTTAATAGAGCCAGACCCAACTTCAGCCAATTGATAGAGTGGAAGAAAACACTGTAGACACTCAGCAGTTTGCCAACACAGTTAATAGAGCCAGACCCAACTTCAGTCAATTGATAGAGTGGAAGGAGACACTGTAGACACTCAGCAGTTGGCGAACACAGTTAATAGAGCCAGACCCAACTTCAGTCAATTGATAGAGTGGAAGGAAACACTGTAGACACTCAGCAGTTGGCCAACACAGTTAATAGAGCCAGACCCAACTTCAGCCAATTGATAGAGTGGAAGGAGACACTGTAGACACTCAGCAGTTGGCCAACACAGTTAATAGAGCCAGACCCAACTTCAGTCAATTGATAGAGTGGAAGGAGACACTGTAGACACTCAGCAGTTGGCCAACACAGTTAATAGAGCCAGATCCAACTTCAGTCAATTGATAGAGTGGAAGGAAACACTGTAGACACTCAGCAGTTGGCCAACACAGTTAATAGAGCCAGACCCAACTTCAGTCAATTGATAGAGTGGAAGGAGACACTGTAGACACTCAGCAGTTGGCCAACACAGTTAATAGAGCCAGATCCAACTTCAGTCAATTGATAGAGTGTAAGGAAACACTGTAGACACTCTGCAGTTGGCGAACACAGTTAATAGAGCCAGATCCAACTTCAGTCAATTGATAGAGTGGAAGGAAATACGGTAGACACTCAGCAGTTGGCGAACACAGTTAATAGAGCCAGACTCAACTTCAGTCAATTGATAGAGTGTAAGGAAACACTGTAGACACTCAGCAGTTGGCCAACACAGTTAATAGAGCCAGATCCAACTTCAGTCAATTGATAGAGTGGAAGGAAACACTGTAGACACTCAGCAGTTGGCCAACACAGTTAATAGAGCCAGACCCAACTTCAGCCAATTGATAGAGTGGAAGGAAACACGGTAGACACTCAGCAGTTGGCCAACACAGTTAATAGAGCCAGATCCAACTTCAGTCAATTGATTGAGTGGAAGGAAGCACGGTAGACCCTCAGCTGTTGGCCAACACAGTTAATAGAGCCAGATCCAACTTCAGTCAATTGATTGAGTGGAAGGAAGCACGGTAGACCCTCAGCAGTTGGCCAACACAGTTAATAGAGCCAGATCCAACTTCAGTCAATTGATAGTGTGGAAGGAAACACTGTAGACACTCAGCAGTTGGCCAACACAGTTAATAGAGCCAGATCCAACTTCAGTCAATTGATAGAGTGGAAGGAAGCACTGTAGACACTCAGCAGTTGGCCAACACAGTTAATAGAGCCAGACCCAACTTCAGTCAATTGATAGAGTGGAAGGAAGCACTGTAGACACTCAGCAGTTGGCCAACACAGTTAATAGAGCCAGATCCAATTTCAGTCAATTGATAGAGTGGAAGGAAGCACTGTAGACACTCAGCAGTTGGCCAACACAGTTGATAGAGCCAGACCCAACTTCAGTCAATTGATAGAGTGCAAGGAAACACTGTAGACACTCAGCAGTTGGCCAACACAGTTAATAGAGCCAGACCCAACTTCAGTCAATTGATAGAGTGGAAGGAAGCACTGTAGACACTCAGCAGTTGGCCAACACAGTTAATAGAGCCAGACCCAACTTCAGTCAATTGATAGAGTGCAAGGAAACACTGTAGACACTCAGCAGTTGGCCAACACAGTTAATAGAGCCAGATCCAACTTCAGTTAATTGATAGAGTGGAAGGAAACACTGTAGACACTCAGCAGTTGGCCAACACAGTTAATAGAGCCAGATCCAACTTCAGTCAATTGATAGAGTGGAAGGAAACACTGTAGACACTCAGCAGTTGGCCAACACAGTTAATGGAGACAGACCCAACTTCAGTCAATTGATAGAGTGTAAGGAAACACTGTAGACACTCAGCAGTTGGCGAACACAGTTAATAGAGCCAGACCCAACTTCAGTCAATTGATAGAGTGTAAGGAAACTCTGTAGACACTCAGCAGGTGGCCAACACAGTTAATAGAGCCAGATCCAACTTCAGTCAATTGATAGAGTGGAAGGAAATACGGTAGACACTCAGCAGTTGGCCAACACAGTTAATAGAGCCAGATCCAACTTCAGTCAATTGATAGAGTGTAAGGAAACACTGTAGACACTCAGCAGTTGGCCAACACAGTTAATAGAGCCAGATCCAACTTCAGTCAATTGATAGAGTGGAAGGAAATACGGTAGACACTCAGCAGTTGGCGAACACAGTTAATAGAGCCAGATCCAACTTCAGTCAATTGATAGAGTGGAAGGAAACACTGTAGACACTCAGCATTTGGCCAACACAGTTAATAGAGCCAGACCCAACTTCAGTCAATTGATAGAGTGCAAGGAAACACTGTAGACACTCAGCAGTTGGCCAACACAGTTAATAGAGCCAGACCCAACTTCAGTCAATTGATAGAGTGTAAGGAAACACTGTAGACACTCAGCAGTTGGCCAACACAGTTAATAGAGCCAGATCCAACTTCAGTCAATTGATAGAGTGTAAGGAAACACTGTAGACACTCAGCAGTTGGCCAACACAGTTAATAGAGCCAGACCCAACTTCAGTCAATTGATAGAGTGCAAGGAAACACTGTAGACACTCAGCAGTTGGCCAACACAGTTAATAGAGCCAGACCCAACTTCAGTCAATTGATAGAGTGCAAGGAAACACTGTAGACACTCAGCAGTTGGCCAACACAGTTAATAGAGCCAGATCCAACTTCAGTTAATTGATAGAGTGGAAGGAAACACTGTAGACACTCAGCAGTTGGCCAACACAGTTAATAGAGCCAGATCCAACTTCAGTCAATTGATAGAGTGGAAGGAAACACTGTAGACACTCAGCAGTTGGCCAACACAGTTAATAGAGCCAGACCCAACTTCAGTCAATTGATAGAGTGTAAGGAAACACTGTAGACACTCAGCAGTTGGCGAACACAGTTAATAGAGCCAGACCCAACTTCAGTCAATTGATAGAGTGTAAGGAAACACTGTAGACACTCAGCAGTTGGCCAACACAGTTAATAGAGCCAGATCCAACTTCAGTCAATTGATAGAGTGGAAGGAAATACGGTAGACACTCAGCAGTTGGCCAACACAGTTAATAGAGCCAGATCCAACTTCAGTCAATTGATAGAGTGTAAGGAAACACTGTAGACACTCAGCAGTTGGCCAACACAGTTAATAGAGCCAGATCCAACTTCAGTCAATTGATAGAGTGGAAGGAAATACGGTAGACACTCAGCAGTTGGCGAACACAGTTAATAGAGCTAGATCCAACTTCAGTCAATTGATAGAGTGGAAGGAAACACTGTAGACACTCAGCAGTTGGCCAACACAGTTAATAGAGCCAGACCCAACTTCAGTCAATCGATAGAGTGGAAGGAAGCACGGTAGACACTCAGCAGTTGGAGAACACAGTTAATAGAGCCAGACCCAACTTCAGTCAATTGATAGAGTGGAAGGAAACACTGTAGACACTCAGCAGTTGGCGAACACAGTTAATAGAGCCAGACCCAACTTCAGTCAATTGATAGAGTGTAAGGAAACACTGTAGACACTCAGCAGTTGGCGAACACAGTTAATAGAGCCAGACCCAACTTCAGTCAATTGATAGAGTGTAAGGAAACACTATAGACACTCAGCAGTTGGCCAACACAGTTAATAGAGCCAGACCCAACTTCAGTCAATTGATAGAGTGTAAGGAAACACTGTAGACACTCAGCAGTTGGCCAACACAGTTAATAGAGCCAGACCCAACTTCAGTCAATTGATAGAGTGGAAGGAAACACTGTAGACACTCAGCAGTTGGCGAACACAGTTAATAGAGCCAGACCCAACTTCAGTCAATTGATAGAGTGTAAGGAAACACAGTAGACACTCAGCAGTTGGCGAACACAGTTAATAGAGCCAGACCCAACTTCAGTCAATTGATAGAGTGTAAGGAAACACTATAGACACTCAGCAGTTGGCCAACACAGTTAATAGAGCCAGACCCAACTTCAGTCAATTGATAGAGTGTAAGGAAACACTGTAGACACTCAGCAGTTGGCCAACACAGTTAATAGAGCCAGACCCAACTTCAGTCAATTGATAGAGTGTAAGGAAACACTGTAGACACTCAGCAGTTGGTGAACACAGTTAATAGAGCCAGATCCAACTTCAGTCAATTGATAGAGTGGAAGGAAACACGGTAGACACTCAGCAGTTGGCCAACACAGTTAATAGAGCCAGATCCAACTGCAGTCAATTGATAGAGTGGAAGGAAGCACTGTAGACACTCAGCAGTTGGCCAACACAGTTAATAGAGCCAGATCCAATTTCAGTCAATTGATAGAGTGGAAGGAAGCACGGTAGACACTCAGCAGTTGGCCAACACAGTTAATAGAGCCAGATCCAACTTCAGTCAATTGATAGAGTGCAAGGAAACACTGTAGACACTCAGCAGTTGGCCAACACAGATAATAGAGCCAGACCCAACTTCAGCCAATTGATAGAGTGGAAGGAAACACAGTAGACACTCAGCAGTTGGCGAAAACAGTTAATATAGGTAGATCCAACTTCAGTCAATTGATAGAGTGGAAGGAAACACGGTAGACACTCAGCAGTTGGCCAACACAGTTAATAGAGCCAGATCCAACTTCAGTCAATTGATAGAGTGGAAGGAACCACGGTAGACACACAGCAGTTGGCCAACACAGTTAATAGAGCCAGATCCAACTTCAGTCAATTGATAGAGTGGAAGGAAACACTGTAGACACTCAGCAGTTGGCCAACACAGTTAATAGAGCCAGACCCAACTTCAGTCAATTGATAGAGTGGAAGGAAACACGGTAGACACTCAGCAGTTGGCGAACACAGTTAATAGAGCCAGATCCAACTTCAGTCAATTGATAGAGTGTAAGGAAACACGATAGACACTCAGCAGTTGGCCAACACAGTTAATAGAGCCAGATCCAACTTCAGTCAATTGATAGAGTGGAAGGAAGCACGGTAGACACTCAGCAGTTGGCCAACACAGTTAATAGAGCCAGACCCAACTTCAGTCAATTGATAGAGTGTAAGGAAACACAGTAGACACTCAGCAGTTGGCCAACACAGTTAATAGAGCCAGATCCAACTTCAGTCAATTGATAGAGTGGAAGGAAACACTGTAGACACTCAGCAGTTGGCCAACACAGTTAATAGAGCCAGATCCAACTTCAGTCAATTGATAGAGTGTAAGGAAACACTGTAGACACTCAGCAGTTGGCCAACACAGTTAATAGAGCCAGATCCAACTTCAGTCAATTGATAGAGTGGAAGGAAACACTGTAGACACTCAGCAGTTGGCCAACACAGTTAATAGAGCCAGATCCAACTTCAGTCAATTGATAGAGTGGAAGGAAACACGGTAGACACTCAGCAGTTGGCCAACACAGTTAATAGAGCCAGACCCGACTTCAGTCTATTGATAGAGTGTAAGGAAACACGGTAGACACTCAGCAGTTGGCCAACACAATTAATAGAGCCAGATCCAACTTCAGTCAATTGATAGAGTGTAAGGAAACACTGTAGACACTCAGCAGTTGGCCAACACAGTTAATAGAGCCAGATCCAACTTCAGTCAATTGATAGAGTGGAAGGACACACGGTAGACACTCAGCAGTTGGCCAACACAGTTAATAGAGCCAGATCCAACTTCAGTCAAGTGATAGAGTGTAAGGAAACACGGTAGACACTCAGCAGTTGGCCAACACAGTTAATAGAGCCAGATCCAACTTCAGTCAATTGATAGAGAGGAAGGACACACGGTAGACACTCAGCAGTTGGCCAACACAGTTAATACAGCCAGACTCAACTTCAGTCAATTGATAGAGTGGAAGGAAACACGGTAGACACTCAGTAGTTGGCCAACACAGTTAATAGAGCCAGACCCAACTTCAGTCAATTGATAGAGTGGAAGGAAACACGGTAGACACTCAGCAGTTGGCCAACACAGTTAATAGAGCCAGATCCAACTTCAGTCAATTGATAGAGTGTAAGGAAACACGGTAGACACTCAGCAGCGGGTGAACACAGTTAATAGAGGTAGATCCAACTTCAGTCAATTGATAGAGTGGAAGGAAGCACGGTAGACACTCAGCAGTTGGCCAACACAGTTAATAGAGCCAGATCCAACTTCAGCCAATTGATAGAGTGGAAGGAAACACGGTAGACACTCAGTAGTTGGCCAACACAGTTAATAGAGCCAGACCCAACTTCAGTCAATTGATAGAGTGGAAGGAAACACGGTAGACACTCAGCAGTTGGCCAACACAGTTAATAGAGCCAGATCCAACTTCAGTCAATTGATAGAGTGTAAGGAAACACTGTAGACACTCAGCAGTTGGCCAACACAGTTAATAGAGCCAGATCCAACTTCAGTCAATTGATAGAGTGGAAGGAAACACGGTAGACACTCAGCAGTTGGCCAACACAGTTAATAGAGCCAGATCCAACTTCAGTCAATTGATAGAGTGGAAGGAAACACTGTAGACACTCAGCAGTTGGCCAACACAGTTAATAGAGCCAGATCCAACTTCAGTCAATTGATAGAGTGGACGAAACACTGTAGACACTCAGCAGTTGGCGAACACAGTTAATAGAGCCAGACCCAACTTCAGTCTATTGATAGAGTGTAAGGAAACACGGTAGACACTCAGCAGTTGGCCAACACAGTTAATAGAGCCAGATCCAACTTCAGTCAATTGATAGAGTGGAAGGAAACACTGTAGACACTCAGCAGTTGGCCAACACAGTTAATAGAGCCAGACCCAACTTCAGCCAATTGATAGAGTGGAAGGAAACACGGTAGACACTCAGCAGTTGGCCAACACAGTTAATAGAGCCAGATCCAACTTCAGTCAATTGATAGAGAGGAAGGAAACACGGTAGACACTCAGCAGTTGGCCAACACAGTTAATAGAGCCAGATCCAACTTCAGTCAATTGATAGAGTGGAAGGAAGCACGGTAGACAGTCAGCAGTTGGCCAACACAGTTAATAGAGCCAGGTCCAACTTCAGTCAATTGATAGAGTGGTAGGAAGCACTGTAGACTCTCAGCAGTTGGCCAACACAGTTAATAGAGCCAGATCCAACTTCAGTCAATTGATAGAGTGGACGAAACACTGTAGACACTCAGCAGTTGGCGAACACAGTTAATAGAGCCAGACCCAACTTCAGTCAATTGATAGAGTGGAAGGAAATACGGTAGACACTCAGCAGTTGGCCAACACAGTTAATAGAGCCAGATCCAACTTCAGTCAATTGATAGAGTGGAAGGAAGCACTGTAGACACTCAGCAGTTGGCCAACACAGTTAATAGAGCCAGATCCAACTTCAGTCAATTGATAGAGTGGAAGGAAACACTGTAGACACTCAGCAGTTGGCCAACAGTTAATAGAGCCAGATCCAACTTCAGTCAATTGATAGAGTGTAAGGAAACACGGTAGACACTCAGCAGTTGGCCAACACAGTTAATAGAGCCAGACCCAACTTCAGTCAATTGATAGAGTGGAAGGGAACACTGTAGACACTCAACAGTTGGCCAACACAGTTAATAGAGCCAGATCCAACTTCAGTCAATTGATAGAGTGGAAGGAAACACGGTAGACACTCAGCAGTTGGCCAACACAGTTAATAGAGCCAGATCCAACTTCAGTCAATTGATAGAGTGTAAGGAAACACGGTAGACACTCAGCAGTTGGCCAACACAGTTAATAGAGCCAGACCCAACTTCAGTCAATTGATAGAGTGGAAGGAAACACTGTAGACACTCAGCAGTTGGCCAACACAGTTAATAGAGCCAGACCCAACTTCAGTCAATTGATAGAGTGGAAGGAAATACGGTAGACACTCAGCAGTTGGCCAACACAGTTAATAGAGCCAGACCCAACTTCAGTCAATTGATAGAGTGGAAGGAAATACGGTAGACACTCAGCAGTTGGCCAACACAGTTAATAGAGGTAGATCCAACTTCAGTCAATTGATAGAGTGGAAGGAAACACTGTAGACACTCAGCAGTTGGCCAACACAGTTAATAGAGCCAGATCCAACTTCAGTCAATTGATAGAGTGGAAGGAAATACGGTAGACACTCAGCAGTTGGCGAACACAGTTAATAGAGCCAGATCCAACTTCAGTCAATTGATAGAGTGGAAGGAAACACTGTAGACACTCAGCAGTTGGCCAACACAGTTAATAGAGCCAGACCCAACTTCAGTCAATCGATAGAGTGGAAGGAAGCACGGTAGACACTCAGCAGTTGGCCAACACAGTTAATAGAGCCAGACCCAACTTCAGTCAATTGATAGAGTGGAAGGAGACACTGTAGACACTCAGCAGTTGGCCAACACAGTTAATAGAGCCAGATCCAACTTCAGTCAATCGATAGAGTGTAAGGAAACACTGTAGACACTCTGCAGTTGGCGAACACAGTTAATAGAGCCAGATCCAATTTCAGTCAATTGATAGAGTGGAAGGAAATACGGTAGACACTCAGCAGTTGGCGAACACAGTTAATAGAGCCAGACTCAACTTCAGTCAATTGATAGAGTGTAAGGAAACACTGTAGACACTCAGCAGTTGGCCAACACAGTTAATAGAGCCAGATCCAACTTCAGTCAATTGATAGAGTGGAAGGAAACACTGTAGACACTCAGCAGTTGGCCAACACAGTTAATAGAGCCAGACCCAACTTCAGCCAATTGATAGAGTGGAAGGAAACACGGTAGACACTCAGCAGTTGGCCAACACAGTTAATAGAGCCAGATCCAACTTCAGTCAATTGATTGAGTGGAAGGAAGCACGGTAGACCCTCAGCTGTTGGCCAACACAGTTAATAGAGCCAGATCCAACTTCAGTCAATTGATTGAGTGGAAGGAAGCACGGTAGACCCTCAGCAGTTGGCCAACACAGTTAATAGAGCCAGATCCAACTTCAGTCAATTGATAGTGTGGAAGGAAACACTGTAGACACTCAGCAGTTGGCCAACACAGTTAATAGAGCCAGATCCAACTTCAGTCAATTGATAGAGTGGGAGGAAGCACTGTAGACACTCAGCAGTTGGCCAACACAGTTAATAGAGCCAGACCCAACTTCAGTCAATTGATAGAGTGGAAGGAAGCACTGTAGACACTCAGCAGTTGGCCAACACAGTTAATAGAGCCAGATCCAATTTCAGTCAATTGATAGAGTGGAAGGAAGCACTGTAGACACTCAGCAGTTGGCCAACACAGTTAATAGAGCCAGACCCAACTTCAGTCAATTGATAGAGTGCAAGGAAACACTGTAGACACTCAGCAGTTGGCCAACACAGTTAATGGAGACAGACCCAACTTCAGTCAATTGATAGAGTGTAAGGAAACACTGTAGACACTCAGCAGTTGGCGAACACAGTTAATAGAGCCAGACCCAACTTCAGTCAATTGATAGAGTGTAAGGAAACTCTGTAGACACTCAGCAGGTGGCCAACACAGTTAATAGAGCCAGATCCAACTTCAGTCAATTGATAGAGTGGAAGGAAATACGGTAGACACTCAGCAGTTGGCCAACACAGTTAATAGAGCCAGATCCAACTTCAGTCAATTGATAGAGTGTAAGGAAACACTGTAGACACTCAGCAGTTGGCCAACACAGTTAATAGAGCCAGATCCAACTTCAGTCAATTGATAGAGTGGAAGGAAATACGGTAGACACTCAGCAGTTGGCGAACACAGTTAATAGAGCCAGATCCAACTTCAGTCAATTGATAGAGTGGAAGGAAACACTGTAGACACTCAGCAGTTGGCCAACACAGTTAATAGAGCCAGACCCAACTTCAGTCAATTGATAGAGTGCAAGGAAACACTGTAGACACTCAGCAGTTGGCCAACACAGTTAATAGAGCCAGATCCAACTTCAGTCAATTGATAGAGTGTAAGGAAACACTGTAGACACTCAGCAGTTGGCCAACACAGTTAATAGAGCCAGATCCAACTTCAGTCAATTGATAGAGTGTAAGGAAACACTGTAGACACTCAGCAGTTGGCCAACACAGTTAATAGAGCCAGACCCAACTTCAGTCAATTGATAGAGTGCAAGGAAACACTGTAGACACTCAGCAGTTGGCCAACACAGTTAATAGAGCCAGACCCAACTTCAGTCAATTGATAGAGTGCAAGGAAACACTGTAGACACTCAGCAGTTGGCCAACACAGTTAATAGAGCCAGATCCAACTTCAGTTAATTGATAGAGCGGAAGGAAACACTGTAGACACTCAGCAGTTGGCCAACACAGTTAATAGAGCCAGATCCAACTTCAGTCAATTGATAGAGTGGAAGGAAACACTGTAGACACTCAGCAGTTGGCCAACACAGTTAATAGAGCCAGACCCAACTTCAGTCAATTGATAGAGTGTAAGGAAACACTGTAGACACTCAGCAGTTGGCGAACACAGTTAATAGAGCCAGACCCAACTTCAGTCAATTGATAGAGTGTAAGGAAACACTGTAGACACTCAGCAGTTGGCCAACACAGTTAATAGAGCCAGATCCAACTTCAGTCAATTGATAGAGTGGAAGGAAATACGGTAGACACTCAGCAGTTGGCCAACACAGTTAATAGAGCCAGATCCAACTTCAGTCAATTGATAGAGTGTAAGGAAACACTGTAGACACTCAGCAGTTGGCCAACACAGTTAATAGAGCCAGATCCAACTTCAGTCAATTGATAGAGTGGAAGGAAATACGGTAGACACTCAGCAGTTGGCGAACACAGTTAATAGAGCCAGATCCAACTTCAGTCAATTGATAGAGTGGAAGGAAACACTGTAGACACTCAGCAGTTGGCCAACACAGTTAATAGAGCCAGACCCAACTTCAGTCAATCGATAGAGTGGAAGGAAGCACGGTAGACACTCAGCAGTTGGCGAACACAGTTAATAGAGCCAGACCCAACTTCAGTCAATTGATAGAGTGGAAGGAAACACTGTAGACACTCAGCAGTTGGCGAACACAGTTAATAGAGCCAGACCCAACTTCAGTCAATTGATAGAGTGTAAGGAAACACTGTAGACACTCAGCAGTTGGCGAACACAGTTAATAGAGCCAGACCCAACTTCAGTCAATTGATAGAGTGTAAGGAAACACTATAGACACTCAGCAGTTGGCCAACACAGTTAATAGAGCCAGACCCAACTTCAGTCAATTGATAGAGTGTAAGGAAACACTGTAGACACTCAGCAGTTGGCCAACACAGTTAATAGAGCCAGACCCAACTTCAGTCAATTGATAGAGTGGAAGGAAACACTGTAGACACTCAGCAGTTGGCGAACACAGTTAATAGAGCCAGACCCAACTTCAGTCAATTGATAGAGTGTAAGGAAACACTGTAGACACTCAGCAGTTGGCGAACACAGTTAATAGAGCCAGACCCAACTTCAGTCAATTGATAGAGTGTAAGGAAACACTATAGACACTCAGCAGTTGGCCAACACAGTTAATAGAGCCAGACCCAACTTCAGTCAATTGATAGAGTGTAAGGAAACACTGTAGACACTCAGCAGTTGGCCAACACAGTTAATAGAGCCAGACCCAACTTCAGTCAATTGATAGAGTGTAAGGAAACACTGTAGACACTCAGCAGTTGGTGAACACAGTTAATAGAGCCAGATCCAACTTCAGTCAATTGATAGAGTGGAAGGAAAAACGGTAGACACTCAGCAGTTGGCCAACACAGTTAATAGAGCCAGATCCAACTGCAGTCAATTGATAGAGTGGAAGGAAGCACTGTAGACACTCAGCAGTTGGCCAACACAGTTAATAGAGCCAGATCCAATTTCAGTCAATTGATAGAGTGGAAGGAAGCACGGTAGACACTCAGCAGTTGGCCAACACAGTTAATAGAGCCAGATCCAACTTCAGTCAATTGATAGAGTGCAAGGAAACACTGTAGACACTCAGCAGTTGGCCAACACAGATAATAGAGCCAGACCCAACTTCAGCCAATTGATAGAGTGGAAGGAAACACAGTAGACACTCAGCAGTTGGCGAACACAGTTAATATAGGTAGATCCAACTTCAGTCAATTGATAGAGTGGAAGGAAACACGGTAGACACTCAGCAGTTGGCCAACACAGTTAATAGAGCCAGATCCAACTTCAGCCAATTGATAGAGTGGAAGGAACCACGGTAGACACACAGCAGTTGGCCAACACAGTTAATAGAGCCAGATCCAACTTCAGTCAATTGATAGAGTGGAAGGAAACACTGTAGACACTCAGCAGTTGGCCAACACATTTAATAGAGCCAGACCCAACTTCAGTCAATTGATAGAGTGGAAGGAAACACGGTAGACACTCAGCAGTTGGCGAACACAGTTAATAGAGCCAGATCCAACTTCAGTCAATTGATAGAGTGTAAGGAAACACGGTAGACACTCAGCAGTTGGCCAACACAGTTAATAGAGCCAGATCCAACTTCAGTCAATTGATAGAGTGGAAGGAAGCACGGTAGACACTCAGCAGTTGGCCAACACAGTTAATAGAGCCAGACCCAACTTCAGTCAATTGATAGAGTGTAAGGAAACACAGTAGACACTCAGCAGTTGGCCAACACAGTTAATAGAGCCAGATCCAACTTCAGTCAATTGATAGAGTGGAAGGAAACACTGTAGACACTCAGCAGTTGGCCAACACAGTTAATAGAGCCAGATCCAACTTCAGTCAATTGATAGAGTGTAAGGAAACACTGTAGACACTCAGCAGTTGGCCAACACAGTTAATAGAGCCAGATCCAACTTCAGTCAATTGATAGAGTGGAAGGAAACACTGTAGACACTCAGCAGTTGGCCAACACAGTTAATAGAGCCAGATCCAACTTCAGTCAATTGATAGAGTGGAAGGAAACACGGTAGACACTCAGCAGTTGGCCAACACAGTTAATAGAGCCAGACCCAACTTCAGTCTATTGATAGAGTGTAAGGAAACACGGTAGACACTCAGCAGTTGGCCAACACAGTTAATAGAGCCAGATCCAACTTCAGTCAATTGATAGAGTGTAAGGAAACACTGTAGACACTCAGCAGTTGGCCAACACAGTTAATAGAGCCAGATCCAACTTCAGTCAATTGATAGAGTGGAAGGACACACGGTAGACACTCAGCAGTTGGCCAACACAGTTAATAGAGCCAGATCCAACTTCAGTCAAGTGATAGAGTGTAAGGAAACACGGTAGACACTCAGCAGTTGGCCAACACAGTTAATAGAGCCAGATCCAACTTCAGTCAATTGATAGAGAGGAAGGACACACGGTAGACACTCAGCAGTTGGCCAACACAGTAAATACAGCCAGACTCAACTTCAGTCAATTGATAGAGTGGAAGGAAACACGGTAGACACTCAGTAGTTGGCCAACACAGTTAATAGAGCCAGACCCAACTTCAGTCAATTGATAGAGTGGAAGGAAACACGGTAGACACTCAGCAGTTGGCCAACACAGTTAATAGAGCCAGATCCAACTTCAGTCAATTGATAGAGTGTAAGGAAACACGGTAGACACTCAGCAGCGGGTGAACACAGTTAATAGAGGTAGATCCAACTTCAGTCAATTGATAGAGTGGAAGGAAGCACGGTAGACACTCAGCAGTTGGCCAACACAGTTAATAGAGCCAGATCCAACTTCAGCCAATTGATAGAGTGGAAGGAAACACGGTAGACACTCAGTAGTTGGCCAACACAGTTAATAGAGCCAGACCCAACTTCAGTCAATTGATAGAGTGGAAGGAAACACGGTAGACACTCAGCAGTTGGCCAACACAGTTAATAGAGCCAGATCCAACTTCAGTCAATTGATAGAGTGTAAGGAAACACTGTAGACACTCAGCAGTTGGCCAACACAGTTAATAGAGCCAGATCCAACTTCAGTCAATTGATAGAGTGGAAGGAAACACGGTAGACACTCAGCAGTTGGCCAACACAGTTAATAGAGCCAGATCCAACTTCAGTCAATTGATAGAGTGGAAGGAAACACTGTAGACACTCAGCAGTTGGCCAACACAGTTAATAGAGCCAGATCCAACTTCAGTCAATTGATAGAGTGGACGAAACACTGTAGACACTCAGCAGTTGGCGAACACAGTTAATAGAGCCAGACCCAACTTCAGTCTATTGATAGAGTGTGAGGAAACACGGTAGACACTCAGCAGTTGGCCAACACAGTTAATAGAGCCAGATCCAACTTCAGTCAATTGATAGAGTGGAAGGAAACACTGTAGACACTCAGCAGTTGGCCAACACAGTTAATAGAGCCAGACCCAACTTCAGCCAATTGATAGAGTGGAAGGAAACACGGTAGACACTCAGCAGTTGGCCAACACAGTTAATAGAGCCAGATCCAACTTCAGTCAATTGATAGAGAGGAAGGAAACACGGTAGACACTCAGCAGTTGGCCAACACAGTTAATAGAGCCAGATCCAACTTCAGTCAATTGATAGAGTGGAAGGAAGCACGGTAGACAGTCAGCAGTTGGCCAACACAGTTAATAGAGCCAGATCCAACTTCAGTCAATTGATAGAGTGGTAGGAAGCACTGTAGACTCTCAGCAGTTGGCCAACACAGTTAATAGAGCCAGATCCAACTTCAGTCAATTGATAGAGTGGAAGGAAATACGGTAGACACTCAGCAGTTGGCCAACACAGTTAATAGAGCCAGATCCAACTTCAGTCAATTGATAGAGTGGAAGGAAGCACTGTAGACACTCAGCAGTTGGCCAACACAGTTAATAGAGCCAGATCCAACTTCAGTCAATTGATAGAGTGGAAGGAAACACTGTAGACACTCAGCAGTTGGCCAACAGTTAATAGAGCCAGATCCAACTTCAGTCAATTGATAGAGTGTAAGGAAACACGGTAGACACTCAGCAGTTGGCCAACACAGTTAATAGAGCTAGACCCAACTTCAGTCAATTGATAGAGTGGAAGGGAACACTGTAGACACTCAACAGTTGGCCAACACAGTTAATAGAGCCAGATCCAACTTCAGTCAATTGATAGAGTGGAAGGAAACACGGTAGACACTCAGCAGTTGGCCAACACAGTTAATAGAGCCAGATCCAACTTCAGTCAATTGATAGAGTGTAAGGAAACACGGTAGACACTCAGCAGTTGGCCAACACAGTTAATAGAGCCAGACCAAACTTCAGTCAATTGATAGAGTGGAAGGAAACACTGTAGACACTCAGCAGTTGGCCAACACAGTTAATAGAGCCAGACCCAACTTCAGTCAATTGATAGAGTGGAAGGAAATACGGTAGACACTCAGCAGTTGGCCAACACAGTTAATAGAGCCAGACCCAACTTCAGTCAATTGATAGAGTGGAAGGAAATACGGTAGACACTCAGCAGTTGGCCAACACAGTTAATAGAGGTAGATCCAACTTCAGTCAATTGATAGAGTGGAAGGAAACACTGTAGACACTCAGCAGTTGGCCAACACAGTTAATAGAGCCAGGTCCAACTTCAGTCAATTGATAGAGTGGAAGGAAACACTGTAGACACTCAGCAGTTGGCCAACACAGTTAATAGAGCCAGACCCAACTTCAGTCAATTGATAGAGTGGAAGGAAATACGGTAGACACTCAGCAGTTGGCCAACACAGTGAATAGAGCCAGATCCAACTTCAGTCAATTGATAGAGTGGAAGGAAACACTGTAGACACTCAGCAGTTGGCCAACACAGTTAATAGAGCCAGACCCAACTTCAGTCAATTGATAGAGTGGAAGGAAACACTGTAGACACTCAGCAGTTGGCCAACACAGTTAATAGAGCCAGACCCAACTTCAGTCAATTGATAGAGTGGAAGAAAACACTGTAGACACTCAGCAGTTGGCCAACACAGTTAATAGAGCCAGACCCAACCTCAGTCAATTGATAGAGTGGAAGGAAATACGGTAGACACTCAGCAGTTGGCCAACACAGTTAATAGAGCCAGACCCAACTTCAGTCAATTGATAGAGTGTAAGGAAACACTGTAGACACTCAGCAGTTGGCCAACACAGTTAATAGAGCCAGACCCAACTTTAGTCAATTGATAGAGTGGAAGGAAGCACGGTAGACACTCAGCAGTTGGCCAACACAGTTAATAGAGCCAGACCCAACTTCAGTCAATTGATAGAGTGGAAGGAAACACTGTAGACACTCAGCAGTTGGCCAACACAGTAAATAGAGCCAGACCCATCTTCAGCCAATTGATAGAGTGGAAGGAAACACTGTAGACACTCAGCAGTTGGCCAACACAGTTAATAGAGCCAGACCCAACTTCAGTCAATTGATAGAGTCGAAGGAAACACTGTAGACACTCAGCAGTTGGCCAACACAGTTAATAGAGCCAGACCCAACTTCAGTCAATTGATAGAGTGGAAGGAAACTCTGTAGACACTCAGCAGTTGGCCAACACAGTTAATAGAGCCAGACCCAACTTCAGCCAATTGATAGAGTGGAAGGAAACACTGTAGACACTCAGCAGTTGGCCAACACAGTTAATAGAGCCAGACCCAACTTCAGCCAATTGATAGAGTGGAAGGAAACACTGTAGACACTCAGCAGTTGGCCAACACAGTTAATAGAGCCAGACCCAACTTCAGTCAATTGATAGAGTGGAAGGAAACACTGTAGACACTCAGCAGTTGGCCAACACAGTTAATAGAGCCAGACCCAACTTCAGCCAATTGATAGAGTGGAAGGAAACACTGTAGACACTCAGCAGTTGGCCAACACAGTTAATAGAGCCAGACCCAACTTCAGTCAATTGATAGAGTGGAAGGAAACACTGTAGACACTCAGCAGTTGGCCAACACAGTTAATAGAGCCAGACCCAACTTCAGTCAATTGATAGAGTGGAAGGAAACACTGTAGACACTCAGCAGTTGGCCAACACAGTTAATAGAGCCAGACCCAACTTCAGCCAATTGATAGAGTGGAAGATAACACTGTAGACACTCAGCAGTTTGCCAACACAGTTAATAGAGCCAGACCCAACTTCAGTCAATTGATAGAGTGGAAGGAGACACTGTAGACACTCAGCAGTTGGCGAACACAGTTAATAGAGCCAGACCCAACTTCAGTCAATTGATAGAGTGGAAGGAAACACTGTAGACACTCAGCAGTTGGCCAACACAGTTAATAGAGCCAGACCCAACTTCAGCCAATTGATAGAGTGGAAGGAGACACTGTAGACACTCAGCAGTTGGCCAACACAGTTAATAGAGCCAGACCCAACTTCAGTCAATTGATAGAGTGGAAAGAAACACTCTAGACACTCAGCAGTTGGCCAACACAGTTAATAGAGCCAGACCCAACTTCAGTCAATTGATAGAGTGGAAGGAGACACTGTAGACACTCAGCAGTTGGCCAACACAGTTAATAGAGCCAGATCCAACTTCAGTCAATTGATAGAGTGGAAGGAAACACTGTAGACACTCAGCAGTTGGCCAACACAGTTAATAGAGCCAGACCCAACTTCAGTCAATTGATAGAGTGGAAGGAGACACTGTAGACACTCAGCAGTTGGCCAACACAGTTAATAGAGCCAGATCCAACTTCAGTCAATTGATAGAGTGTAAGGAAACACTGTAGACACTCTGCAGTTGGCGAACACAGTTAATAGAGCCAGATCCAACTTCAGTCAATTGATAGAGTGGAAGGAAATACGGTAGACACTCAGCAGTTGGCGAACACAGTTAATAGAGCCAGACTCAACTTCAGTCAATTGATAGAGTGTAAGGAAACACTGTAGACACTCAGCAGTTGGCCAACACAGTTAATAGAGCCAGATCCAACTTCAGTCAATTGATAGAGTGGAAGGAAATACTGTAGACACTCAGCAGTTGGCCAACACAGTTAATAGAGCCAGATCCAACTTCAGTCAATTGATAGAGTGGAAGGAAACACTGTAGACACTCAGCAGTTGGCCAACACAGTTAATAGAGCCAGACCCAACTTCAGCCAATTGATAGAGTGGAAGGAAACACGGTAGACACTCAGCAGTTGGCCAACACAGTTAATAGAGCCAGATCCAACTTCAGTCAATTGATTGAGTGGAAGGAAGCACGGTAGACCCTCAGCAGTTGGCCAACACAGTTAATAGAGCCAGATCCAACTTCAGTCAATTGATTGAGTGGAAGGAAGCACGGTAGACCCTCAGCAGTTGGCCAACACAGTTAATAGAGCCAGATCCAACTTCAGTCAATTGATAGTGTGGAAGGAAACACTGTAGACACTCAGCAGTTGGCCAACACAGTTAATAGAGCCAGATCCAACTTCAGTCAATTGATAGAGTGGAAGGAAGCACTGTAGACACTCAGCAGTTGGCCAACACAGTTAATAGAGCCAGACCCAACTTCAGTCAATTGATAGAGTGGAAGGAAGCACTGTAGACACTCAGCAGTTGGCCAACACAGTTAATAGAGCCAGATCCAATTTCAGTCAATTGATAGAGTGGAAGGAAGCACTGTAGACACTCAGCAGTTGGCCAACACAGTTAATAGAGCCAGACCCAACTTCAGTCAATTGATAGAGTGCAAGGAAACACTGTAGACACTCAGCAGTTGGCCAACACAGTTAATAGAGCCAGACCCAACTTCAGTCAATTGATAGAGTGGAAGGAAGCACTGTAGACACTCAGCAGTTGGCCAACACAGTTAATAGAGCCAGACCCAACTTCAGTCAATTGATAGAGTGCAAGGAAACACTGTAGACACTCAGCAGTTGGCCAACACAGTCAATAGAGCCAGATCCAACTTCAGTTAATTGATAGAGTGGAAGGAAACACTGTAGACACTCAGCAGCTGGCCAACACAGTTAATAGAGCCAGATCCAACTTCAGTCAATTGATAGAGTGGAAGGAAACACTGTAGACACTCAGCAGTTGGCCAACACAGTTAATGGAGACAGACCCAACTTCAGTCAATTGATAGAGTGTAAGGAAACACTGTAGACACTCAGCAGTTGGCGAACACAGTTAATAGAGCCAGACCCAACTTCAGTCAATTGATAGAGTGTAAGGAAACACTGTAGACACTCAGCAGGTGGCCAACACAGTTAATAGAGCCAGATCCAACTTCAGTCAATTGATAGAGTGGAAGGAAATACGGTAGACACTCAGCAGTTGGCCAACACAGTTAATAGAGCCAGATCCAACTTCAGTCAATTGATAGAGTGTAAGGAAACACTGTAGACACTCAGCAGTTGGCCAACACAGTTAATAGAGCCAGATCCAACTTCAGTCAATTGATAGAGTGGAAGGAAATACGGTAGACACTCAGCAGTTGGCGAACACAGTTAATAGAGCCAGATCCAACTTCAGTCAATTGATAGAGTGGAAGGGAACACTGTAGACACTCAGCAGTTGGCCAACACAGTTAATAGAGCCAGACCCAACTTCAGTCAATTGATAGAGTGCAAGGAAACACTGTAGACACTCAGCAGTTGGCCAACACAGTTAATAGAGCCAGACCCAACTTCAGTCAATTGATAGAGTGTAAGGAAACACTGTAGACACTCAGCAGTTGGCCAACACAGTTAATAGAGCCAGATCCAACTTCAGTCAATTGATAGAGTGTAAGGAAACACTGTAGACACTCAGCAGTTGGCCAACACAGTTAATAGAGCCAGACCCAACTTCAGTCAATTGATAGAGTGCAAGGAAACACTGTAGACACTCAGCAGTTGGCCAACACAGTTAATAGAGCCAGACCCAACTTCAGTCAATTGATAGAGTGCAAGGAAACACTGTAGACACTCAGCAGTTGGCCAACACAGTTAATAGAGCCAGATCCAACTTCAGTTAATTGATAGAGTGGAAGGAAACACTGTAGACACTCAGCAGTTGGCCAACACAGTTAATAGAGCCAGATCCAACTTCAGTCAATTGATAGAGTGGAAGGAAACACTGTAGACACTCAGCAGTTGGCCAACACAGTTAATAGAGCCAGACCCAACTTCAGTCAATTGATAGAGTGTAGGGAAACACTGTAGACACTCAGCAGTTGGCGAACACAGTTAATAGAGCCAGACCCAACTTCAGTCAATTGATAGAGTGTAAGGAAACACTGTAGACACTCAGCAGTTGGCCAACACAGTTAATAGAGCCAGATCCAACTTCAGTCAATTGATAGAGTGGAAGGAAATACGGTAGACACTCAGCAGTTGGCCAACACAGTTAATAGAGCCAGATCCAACTTCAGTCAATTGATAGAGTGGAAGGAAGCACTGTAGACACTCAGCAGTTGGCCAACACAGTTAATAGAGCCAGATCCAACTTCAGTCAATTGATAGAGTGGAAGGAAACACTGTAGACACTCAGCAGTTGGCCAACAGTTAATAGAGCCAGATCCAACTTCAGTCAATTGATAGAGTGTAAGGAAACACGGTAGACACTCAGCAGTTGGCCAACACAGTTAATAGAGCCAGACCCAACTTCAGTCAATTGATAGAGTGGAAGGGAACACTGTAGACACTCAACAGTTGGCCAACACAGTTAATAGAGCCAGATCCAACTTCAGTCAATTGATAGAGTGGAAGGAAACACGGTAGACACTCAGCAGTTGGCCAACACAGTTAATAGAGCCAGATCCACCTTCAGTCAATTGATAGAGTGTAAGGAAACACGGTAGACACTCAGCAGTTGGCCAACACAGTTAATAGAGCCAGACCCAACTTCAGTCAATTGATAGAGTGGAAGGAAACACTGTAGACACTCAGCAGTTGGCCAACACAGTTAATAGAGCCAGACCCAACTTCAGTCAATTGATAGAGTGGAAGGAAATACGGTAGACACTCAGCAGTTGGCCAACACAGTTAATAGAGCCAGACCCAACTTCAGTCAATTGATAGAGTGGAAGGAAATACGGTAGACACTCAGCAGTTGCCCAACACAGTTAATAGAGGTAGATCCAACTTCAGTCAATTGATAGAGTGGAAGGAAACACTGTAGACACTCAGCAGTTGGCCAACACAGTTAATAGAGCCAGATCCAACTTCAGTCAATTGATAGAGTGGAAGGAAACACTGTAGACACTCAGCAGTTGGCCAACACAGTTAATAGAGCCAGACCCAACTTCAGTCAATTGATAGAGTGGAAGGAAATACGGTAGACACTCAGCAGTTGGCCAACACAGTGAATAGAGCCAGATCCAACTTCAGTCAATTGATAGAGTGGAAGGAAACACTGTAGACACTCAGCAGTTGGCCAACACAGTTAATAGAGCCAGACCCAACTTCAGTCAATTGATAGAGTGGAAGGAAACACTGTAGACACTCAGCAGTTGGCCAACACAGTTAATAGAGCCAGACCCAACTTCAGTCAATTGATAGAGTGGAAGGAAACACTGTAGACACTCAGCAGTTGGCCAACACAGTTAATAGAGCCAGACCCAACTTCAGTCAATTGATAGAGTGGAAGGAAATACGGTAGACACCCAGCAGTTGGCCAACACAGTTAATAGAGCCAGACCCAACTTCAGTCAATTGATAGAGTGTAAGGAAACACTGTAGACACTCAGCAGTTGGCCAACACAGTTAATAGAGCCAGACCCAACTTTAGTCAATTGATAGAGTGGAAGGAAGCAAGGTAGACACTCAGCAGTTGGCCAACACAGTTAATAGAGCCAGACCCAACTTCAGTCAATTGATAGAGTGGAAGGAAACACTGTAGACACTCAGCAGTTGGCCAACACAGTTAATAGAGCCAGACCCATCTTCAGCCAATTGATAGAGTGGAAGGAAACACTGTAGACACTCAGCAGTTGGCCAACACAGTTAATAGAGCCAGACCCAACTTCAGTCAATTGATAGAGTCGAAGGAAACACTGTAGACACTCAGCAGTTGGCCAACACAGTTAATGGAGCCAGACCCAACTTCAGTCAATTGATAGAGTGGAAGGAAACACTGTAGACACTCAGCAGTTGGCCAACACAGTTAATAGAGCCAGACCCAACTTCAGCCAATTGATAGAGTGGAAGGAAACACTGTAGACACTCAGCAGTTGGCCAACACAGTTAATAGAGCCAGACCCAACTTCAGCCAATTGATAGAGTGGAAGGAAACACTGTAGACACTCAGCAGTTGGCCAACACAGTTAATAGAGCCAGACCCAACTTCAGTCAATTGATAGAGTGGAAGGAAACACTGTAGACACTCAGCAGTTGGCCAACACAGTTAATAGAGCCAGACCCAACTTCAGCCAATTGATAGAGTGGAAGGAAACACTGTAGACACTCAGCAGTTGGCCAACACAGTTAATAGAGCCAGACCCAACTTCAGTCAATTGATAGAGTGGAAGGAAACACTGTAGACACTCAGCAGTTGGCCAACACAGTTAATAGAGCCAGACCCAACTTCAGTCAATTGATAGAGTGGAAGGAAACACTGTAGACACTCAGCAGTTGGCCAACACAGTTAATAGAGCCAGACCCAACTTCAGCCAATTGATAGAGTGGAAGAAAACACTGTAGACACTCAGCAGTTTGCCAACACAGTTAATAGAGCCAGACCCAACTTCAGTCAATTGATAGAGTGGAAGGAGACACTGTAGACACTCAGCAGTTGGCGAACACAGTTAATAGAGCCAGACCCAACTTCAGTCAATTGATAGAGTGGAAGGAAACACTGTAGACACTCAGCAGTTGGCCAACACAGTTAATAGAGCCAGACCCAACTTCAGCCAATTGATAGAGTGGAAGGAGACACTGTAGACACTCAGCAGTTGGCCAACACAGTTAATAGAGCCAGACCCAACTTCAGTCAATTGATAGAGTGGAAGGAAACACTCTAGACACTCAGCAGTTGGCCAACACAGTTAATAGAGCCAGACCCAACTTCAGTCAATTGATAGAGTGGAAGGAGACACTGTAGACACTCAGCAGTTGGCCAACACAGTTAATAGAGCCAGATCCAACTTCAGTCAATTGATAGAGTGGAAGGAAACACTGTAGACACTCAGCAGTTGGCCAACACAGTTAATAGAGCCAGACCCAAATTCAGTCAATTGATAGAGTGGAAGGAGACACTGTAGACACTCAGCAGTTGGCCAACACAGTTAATAGAGCCAGATCCAACTTCAGTCAATTGATAGAGTGTAAGGAAACACTGTAGACACTCTGCAGTTGGCGAACACAGTTAATAGAGCCAGATCCAACTTCAGTCAATTGATAGAGTGGAAGGAAATACGGTAGACACTCAGCAGTTGGCGAACACAGTTAATAGAGCCAGACTCAACTTCAGTCAATTGATAGAGTGTAAGGAAACACTGTAGACACTCAGCAGTTGGCCAACACAGTTAATAGAGCCAGATCCAACTTCAGTCAATTGATAGAGTGGAAGGAAATACTGTAGACACTCAGCAGTTGGCCAACACAGTTAATAGAGCCAGATCCAACTTCAGTCAATTGATAGAGTGGAAGGAAACACTGTAGACACTCAGCAGTTGGCCAACACAGTTAATAGAGCCAGACCCAACTTCAGCCAATTGATAGAGTGGAAGGAAACACGGTAGACACTCAGCAGTTGGCCAACAGAGTTAATAGAGCCAGATCCAACTTCAGTCAATTGATTGAGTGGAAGGAAGCACGGTAGACCCTCAGCAGTTGGCCAACACAGTTAATAGAGCCAGATCCAACTTCAGTCAATTGATTGAGTGGAAGGAAGCACGGTAGACCCTCAGCAGTTGGCCAACACAGTTAATAGAGCCAGATCCAACTTCAGTCAATTGATAGTGTGGAAGGAAACACTGTAGACACTCAGCAGTTGGCCAACACAGTTAATAGAGCCAGATCCAACTTCAGTCAATTGATAGAGTGGAAGGAAGCACTGTAGACACTCAGCAGTTGGCCAACACAGTTAATAGAGCCAGACCCAACTTCAGTCAATTGATAGAGTGGAAGGAAGCACTGTAGACACTCAGCAGTTGGCCAACACAGTTAATAGAGCCAGATCCAATTTCAGTCAATTGATAGAGTGGAAGGAAGCACTGTAGACACTCAGCAGTTGGCCAACACAGTTAATAGAGCCAGACCCAACTTCAGTCAATTGATAGAGTGCAAGGAAACACTGTAGACACTCAGCAGTTGGCCAACACAGTTAATAGAGCCAGACCCAACTTCAGTCAATTGATAGAGTGGAAGGAAGCACTGTAGACACTCAGCAGTTGGCCAACACAGTTAATAGAGCCAGACCCAACTTCAGTCAATTGATAGAGTGCATGGAAACACTGTAGACACTCAGCAGTTGGCCAACACAGTCAATAGAGCCAGATCCAACTTCAGTTAATTGATAGAGTGGAAGGAAACACTGTAGACACTCAGCAGTTGGCCAACACAGTTAATAGAGCCAGATCCAACTTCAGTCAATTGATAGAGTGGAAGGAAACACTGTAGACACTCAGCAGTTGGCCAACACAGTTAATGGAGACAGACCCAACTTCAGTCAATTGATAGAGTGTAAGGAAACACTGTAGACACTCAGCAGTTGGCGAACACAGTTAATAGAGCCAGACCCAACTTCAGTCAATTGATAGAGTGTAAGGAAACACTGTAGACACTCAGCAGGTGGCCAACACAGTTAATAGAGCCAGATCCAACTTCAGTCAATTGATAGAGTGGAAGGAAATACGGTAGACACTCAGCAGTTGGCCAACACAGTTAATAGAGCCAGATCCAACTTCAGTCAATTGATAGAGTGTAAGGAAACACTGTAGACACTCAGCAGTTGGCCAACACAGTTAATAGAGCCAGATCCAACTTCAGTCAACGATAGAGTGGAAGGAAATACGGTAGACACTCAGCAGTTGGCGAACACAGTTAATAGAGCCAGATCCAACTTCAGTCAATTGATAGAGTGGAAGGAAACACTGTAGACACTCAGCAGTTGGCCAACACAGTTAATAGAGCCAGACCCAACTTCAGTCAATTGATAGAGTGCAAGGAAACACTGTAGACACTCAGCAGTTGGCCAACACAGTTAATAGAGCCAGACCCAACTTCAGTCAATTGATAGAGTGTAAGGAAACACTGTAGACACTCAGCAGTTGGCCAACACAGTTAATAGAGCCAGATCCAACTTCAGTCAATTGATAGAGTGTAAGGAAACACTGTAGACACTCAGCAGTTGGCCAACACAGTTAATAGAGCCAGACCCAACTTCAGTCAATTGATAGAGTGCAAGGAAACACTGTAGACACTCAGCAGTTGGCCAACACAGTTAATAGAGCCAGACCCAACTTCAGTCAATTGATAGAGTGCAAGGAAACACTGTAGACACTCAGCAGTTGGCCAACACAGTTAATAGAGCCAGATCCAACTTCAGTTAATTGATAGAGTGGAAGGAAACACTGTAGACACTCAGCAGTTGGCCAACACAGTTAATAGAGCCAGACCCAACTTCAGTCAATTGATAGAGTGTAGGGAAACACTGTAGACACTCAGCAGTTGGCGAACACAGTTAATAGAGCCAGACCCAACTTCAGTCAATTGATAGAGTGTAAGGAAACACTGTAGACACTCAGCAGTTGGCCAACACAGTTAATAGAGCCAGATCCAACTTCAGTCAATTGATAGAGTGGAAGGAAATACGGTAGACACTCAGCAGTTGGCCAACACAGTTAATAGAGCCAGATCCAACTTCAGTCAATTGATAGAGTGTAAGGAAACACTGTAGACACTCAGCAGTTGGCCAACACAGTTAATAGAGCCAGATCCAACTTCAGTCAATTGATAGAGTGGAAGGAAATACGGTAGACACTCAGCAGTTGGCGAACACAGTTAATAGAGCCAGATCCAACTTCAGTCAATTGATAGAGTGGAAGGAAACACTGTAGACACTCAGCAGTTGGCCAACACAGTTAATAGAGCCAGACCCAACTTCAGTCAATTGATAGAGTGGAAGGAAGCACGGTAGACACTCAGCAGTTGGCGAACACAGTTAATAGAGCCAGACCCAACTTCAGTCAATTGATAGAGTGGAAGGAAACACTGTAGACACTCAGCAGTTGGCGAACACAGTTAATAGAGCCAGACCCAACTTCAGTCAATTGATAGAGTGTAAGGAAACACTATAGACACTCAGCAGTTGGCCAACACAGTTAATAGAGCCAGACCCAACTTCAGTCAATTGATAGAGTGTAAGGAAACACTGTAGACACTCAGCAGTTGGCCAACACAGTTAATAGAGCCAGACCCAACTTCAGTCAATTGATAGAGTGGAAGGAAACACTGTAGACACTCAGCAGTTGGCGAACACAGTTAATAGAGCCAGACCCAACTTCAGTCAATTGATAGAGTGTAAGGAAACACTGTAGACACTCAGCAGTTGGCGAACACAGTTAATAGAGCCAGACCCAACTTCAGTCAATTGATAGAGTGTAAGGAAACACTATAGACACTCAGCAGTTGGCCAACACAGTTAATAGAGCCAGACCCAACTTCAGTCAATTGATAGAGTGTAAGGAAACACTGTAGACACTCAGCAGTTGGCCAACACAGTTAATAGAGCCAGACCCAACTTCAGTCAATTGATAGAGTGTAAGGAAACACTGTAGACACTCAGCAGTTGGTGAACACAGTTAATAGAGCCAGATCCAACTTCAGTCAATTGATAGAGTGGAAGGAAACACGGTAGACACTCAGCAGTTGGCCAACACAGTTAATAGAGCCAGATCCAACTTCAGTCAATTGATAGAGTGGAAGGAAGCACTGTAGACACTCAGCAGTTGGCCAACACAGTTAATAGAGCCAGATCCAATTTCAGTCAATTGATAGAGTGGAAGGAAGCACGGTAGACACTCAGCAGTTGGCGAACACAGTTAATAGAGCCAGATCCAACTTCAGTCAATTGATAGAGTGCAAGGAAACACTGTAGACACTCAGCAGTTGGCCAACACAGATAATAGAGCCAGACCCAACTTCAGCCAATTGATAGAGTGGAAGGAAACACAGTAGACACTCAGCAGTTGGCGAACACAGTTAATATAGGTAGATCCAACTTCAGTCAATTGATAGAGTGGAAGGAAACACGGTAGACACTCAGCAGTTGGCCAACACAGTTAATAGAGCCAGATCCAACTTCAGCCAATTGATAGAGTGGAAGGAACCACGGTAGACACACAGCAGTTGGCCAACACAGTTAATAGAGCCAGATCCAACTTCAGTCAATTGATAGAGTGGAAGGAAACACTGTAGACACTCAGCAGTTGGCCAACACAGTTAATAGAGCCAGACCCAACTTCAGTCAATTGATAGAGTGGAAGGAAACACGGTAGACACTCAGCAGTTGGCGAACACAGTTAATAGAGCCAGATCCAACTTCAGGCAATTGATAGTGTGGAAGGAAACACGGTAGACACTCAGCAGTTGGCCAACACAGTTAATAGAGCCAGATCCAACTTCAGTCAATTGATATAGTGGAAGGAAGCACGGTAGACACTCAGCAGTTGGCCAACACAGTTAATAGAGCCAGATCCAACTTCAGTCAATTGATAGAGTGGAAGGAAACACGGTAGACACTCAGCAGTTGGCCAACACAGTTAATAGAGCCAGATCCAACTTCAGTCAATTGATAGAGTGGAAGGAAACACGGTAGACACTCAGCAGTTGGCGAACACATTTAAAAAATAATACATTCACCAATTTTAGGGAGAAATGTAAGACTTTTACACGAGTTAAACGTTAAGGCTTTAGACATCATGGAACCTATCGAAATACATTTGCATCAAATAATGACCATTAAAATTTAAATTTAAATGACCACATGTACCTTTATATTATACTAGCTGAAGTACCCGTGCTTCGCTACGCGTCGTAAATAAATTAAAATGTGAAGGTGACGGTTAAAACAGGGGACAGGCGAGGTGCTGCGCAGAGGGAGATTAAGGATGGAACATTTTGTCCAACTACACCGTTCGGCGTTGACCGTGTTTTATAGCACAAATTTAGATTTTACTCGCTAACCGTTGGAGATACCTTTCGGATATAAAATGTAATTTTCAACCTCGTATATGCCATCAAAAGTTTACTATTTCTTAGCGTTAACTTTTTATTTGAAATGGAAATATGAAAGTTTGAAACCAAAGGGTGTAGTGACGTCACTAAAATGGGCGCCATCTTTAAATAGTGTAAAGTATTGAAATCAAAAGTAGCCTATATGTTAACCGGGTAAATCAGCTACTTCCATGTAAAATTCATGTAAATCGGACCAGTGGTTCTTGCGTGATTCAGTAACACAGATACACACCATCTCATTTTTAGCCTCGCTTCGCTCGCGTCATAGTCGTGTCATATTGTCATTCCATGAAATGCAGGTTTAGCCCCGTTAACTCCCCTTTCGAACCTGAATATCCAAAAATCCCTCCCTAGTAGACTTTTTCGACACAACAAACATATCCCCTTCTTCTAACTTGAATAGTTTTGGTTGGTCGATGAGAGTGAACATCGAAAAATCCTTCCTTAATGGACTTTTTTCTTCCAGAATTTCACCCCTCCCCATAGGCCCCTTAAATTGGATTTAAGAAAAAACGATCGAACACCTATTTACTACTTTTTCCAGCTGTTTTTTCTCCCTGAGATTCATACTTTTTGCCTCTGTCTTGTAAGAGATACTTGCTCCGTTAAGAATCCTTCAACACTCACTTTTCACACATACACCGCATAATATACACCACCCTCTGACATGTGTCTTCTTATTCTTAATGATTAGTTTATATGGCGAGTATCCCATCCCAAAGGAAACCAATCGGGAGATATTGTTATTCAATTAAATGCAAGTCTACCCCCTTAACACCCCTTTAGAACCTGAATATCCAAAATTGCTTCCTTAGTGGACGTTTTCGACATACAACGAACATAGCCCCAAAATGTAATGTTTCTAACTTCAATAATTTTGGCTAGGCGATGATGAGTAAGTCAGGACATTTTCTTTCAATTATTTTTCAGAATTTCACTCCTCTCATGAACCCGTTAAATTGGATTTATGAAAAAAAAACAAGATGTTCAGTAAAGAACATATAGCCTACTTTCTCCTAAATGTATGAGTATAGTTGTAACTCGTTGTTATTATCAAAGAGTATAATAGAACTATTCTTTGTTGAAGACCTTAGAAACGATTTACCTCTACCAAACGCCACAACCTAGATAAAAACTGCTACCATCATTGAAGAAAGAAAGATAAGAAGTATCTAAAGAATGTTATGGATCTGGAGACATAATCGACCGGACTGGCGGCGTGGCTCAGCGGTAACGTTCTCGCTTGCTGGACCGTATGTTTCAGGTTCGTATCCTGGCGCAGTCAGCTGGAATTTGAGGGTGCACAAATGCGAGGGAGCCGTGTTAGTAGATTTACTGGCACGTTAAAGATCCCCTTCGGGACAAAATTCTGGCACCCCGGCGTCTCTAAAAGCAACAGTAGTTAAAAGGGACGTAAAACCAATAACATTATTATTATTATTATTATTATTATTATTATTATTATTATTATTATTATTACATAATCGGCCTGACGCGGGCAACATCCAACTTTGAACTGAGGCATGTCTTTACACGTCTGGCTGCGTATAACTTTCACAACCCTAATTGAATTAACAAATCTTTCCATGACCCTACAGAGACGTGTGTATACCAACTATGTGGATATTTTCGATTGCTATTTGGCTGAAATAGAAGTATCAATTAATATCCTGAACTAGCACCAACGGTAGAGTTCAGATACTATGTGAAATCGTTTTGTTCTTTACTTCAATTAACATTTTCAAATAACGCACAATAGGCTGTTACAAACCCTTTAAAATAGAAAGTAAAAATGTATCGTAGTATCATCTTGTCATTCTTCAAATTCGATGCGCATAGAATGCAAATGGTATAGTAATCAATGGAGGCCCACGTAGACTAGTCGAGATATCTAGTGGTGAAATATCTAACAATATAATCCTAACAGAGCGAGTGCATTCTAGCGGCCAGAAGAAGAAACTTTTCAATAAAATCTGGTCGGCGTGCAGTTACCTTTTTGGCAGCTAGATGTCTCGAGTAAATCTGCTGGCGAATTATGTTTTAATTAAATATATATTTTACACCATAATATGCACAATATAACGCTTAATTTTAAAACATCTGAGTCATTACAAAACAATAAACATATAAAATTTCAAGCAAAAAAACTAGCTCTGATCGGGTTTGAACTATAGGCATTTGAGCGATAGGCTAACGCTCTACCACTGAGCTAATTGTGTCAACGAATATCGTTCTATATAAAATGACTTACATAGAACTTGTTAGCAAATAGTGATTTATACTAAACGATTTCATCACTGGAGTATATTATTTATATATAAAGAATTTCATACAAAGTTTATTTATTTTATATCAGTACGCTATATTGCATGCAATACTCAAATTAGTGAAATATAAGTCAGGCACAAAATATCCGCTGCCATCTTGTCTTATTACTAAATCAGCTCAGCTTTTTAAAATCACGTCTGCACTATAGTATTACAAAATAAACTTTTAATTTCGAACGTGCCTCTTCCTTTAGAACAGTTAAAACGATTCTCGGCTCGATAATCGGAACTGGTGGGTCCCATGATATGGATTATAAAGTTTGCATAATTCGCACGGCCGCCATCCTGAAATGGACGACCTTGTAGTTCGGTCACAAGACGCATCCTATACGAAGGTATGTTGTTACCAAATTTGCTAGAGATCGGATGATTTGGTTAGTCGTTATTTGATTTTACGTTTTGAACGTTTGAGTGGCCGCCATTCAGCTTTAGTAAAGATGGCGGTGATATAAAACATGACACTGAGGTGTCCTTTGCTAGTGCTACCTTTGTACCAAATTTCGTTCAATTCGCATTCACCGTGTTCGAATTGATAGGGGGGGACAGACATTCAGAGTACACACACTCACACACACACACACAGACACACAGACACACACACACACAGACTCACACACACACATACACACACACAGACAGACACACTTTTTTCGCCCTGTGTTGATCTCATAAGTCTACATTTTTTGCAAAAATCGAAAGTAGGCTAAAAAACGGTCGAACACCTATTTGCTTATTTTTGAGCTGTTCTTCCCCCCTGAGTTTGATGAGTGAGTTAGGACACTTTCTTTCCTGTTTTCCCCCAGAATTTCACCCCTCTCCAAGGGCCCCTTAAATTGGATTTATGAAAAAACTGTCGCCGAATTTCAAACTTCTCGCCTATGTCGTTTAAGAGATACACGCTCCGTTAAGAATCCCTCAACCCCCAATTTTCACCCCTTTCACCTCATAATATACACCACATCGATAAACCCTTCGACATATGTATGATTATTTTAATGATTAGTTTATATTCCGAATATCACATCCCCAAAGAAACAACTCATGAGATATCGTTATTCAATGAAATGCACGTTTATCCCCTTAACACCTCTTTAGAAACCGAAGAAACAAAAATCATCCCTCAGTTGACGTTTTCGACATACAGCGAACATATTCCCCAAATTTCATGTTTCTAACTTTAATCGTTTTCGCTGGGCGTGGTGAGTGAGTGAGTCAGACAGGACATTTTCTTTCAATTATTTTTACCAGAATTTCACCCCTCCCCATGGGCCCCTTAAATTGGTTTGATGAAAAAAGGCTTGAACACCTATTAACTTATTTTTTAAGCTGTCTTTTTTTCCCTGAGTTTGATGAGTGAGTGAGTTAGTCAGTCAGTTAGGACACTTTCTCTCCTATTTTCCCCCAGAATTTCACCACACCCCATTGACCCCTTAAATTAATTTATGAAAAAAAAAACGGTTGAACACTAATTTACTTATTTTTTAAGCTGATTTTTTTTCGCTGAGTTTCAAATTTCTCGCCTATGTCGTTTAAGAAATAGGCCTACACGCTTCGTTAGGAATCCTTCAACCCCCACTTTTCACTCCTTTCACCTCATAATAATACACCACATCGTAAAACCCTTCGACACATGTCTGCTTATTTTTAATGATTAGTTTATACGCCGAGTATCACATCCACAAATGAAACCACTCGTGAGATATTGTTATTCAATGAAATGCCGGTTTAACCCCCTTTAGACCCCTTCAGAACCTGAATATTCAAAAATCCTCCCTTAGTGTATGGTTTTGACATACAACGAACATATCCCGAAGATACCATGTTTCCAACTTCAATATTTTTGACTGGGCGATGATGAGTGTGTGAGTGAGTAAGGACATTTTCTTTCATTTTTTTCCTTCAGAATTTCACCCCTTCCGATGAACCCCTTAAATTTTATTTATCAAAAAAAATGTCGAACACATATTTACTTATTTTTAAGCAGATTTTCCCCCAGAGTTTGAAGAGCGAGTGAGTCAATCGGTTAGGACACTTTCTTTCCTGTTTTTTCCCCCAGAATTTCACCCCTCCCCATGGGCCCCTTAAATTGGATTGATGAAAAAACGGTCAAACACCTATTAACTTATTTTTTATGCTGATTTTTTCCCGCTGAGTTTCAAACTCCTCGCCTATGTCGTTTAAGAGATACAGGCTCCGTTAGGAATCTTTCAACCCCCACTTTTCACCCCTTTCACCTCATAATATACACCACATCGAAAACCCCTCAGACGTGTGTGTTCTTATTTTTAATGATGAGTTTATATGCCGAGTATCACATCCCCCAATGAAACCAATCGGGAGATATTGCTATTCAATGAAATGCAGGTGTACCCCCTTAACACTCCTTTAGAACCTGAATATCCAAAAATCCTTTCTTTGTGGGCGTTTGCGGCCCTTGAGGAAGCTGCATTCCAAATTTCATTCCAATCCGTGGGGTGGTTTCTGAGATTTCGTGATGAATGTGTGAGTGAGTGAGTGAGTGGTATTTGACAAATATCTAGTAGATAGTGTCAAGTCTTTGTTATGCTAAACTCGGTTGACAGTGCTGTGTGAGCAGTTGAGTAACTAACGGGATTTCAAGTAAAGCTCCTCATTTTCTATACCGGTAGTTTAGAGCGCAATTGGCATCCAGTCGGCCGTGTCTCGACTTGAGCTATGTTGCCATGGAAACTATCTGCCTTGCCATTCCTTCATGAGTATAATTTATGAATTTATTAGCCTTTACTCGAGTGCAAAAGTGACGAAATCAGAAGAATGAGAAAGGCTATCGAAAATTCATGTAGGCAGCGGTTCCTTCTGGGTCCTAAACTATGTGTATGCAAAATTAGGTTGCGATTGGTGGAACGGTGTAGATTTGTATACGGAACCAACCCACCCAAAAAAAAAAACTGACTTTCACTTTTATATATAAGACTCGCTTTGCTCGTTGGGGGCTCCGCCCCCAAGCCCCCGGTGCGTTTGACGATCCGTGTATTTTTAGGGAAAGTAATGGTTTGAAGTGTTTAAAACATATCGTTCTGAATTTACGGTTTTTATGTTTGCTGTGACTTTGTAATAATAATAAAGACGAATATGTTGCATGCAGATTTTCCATTGATGTACATTTTTTAGTTGATTCGTGGGTGTCACCTACCAATATAAATTATGCTAATGGTCTGAATAAAATCTTAGTTTTGCTTTGTTATAATTTTTCAATAAGTTTATAGTGTCTTCAGTGTACGAAGTCCCACACATTTGTTGCGTGTCAAATTTTCGGATTTTTTTTGCTCTTGCCCTCAAGTCCATAAAAATCCACTACTTAATATATGATAATGTTTTGTTACGAGTCCAAATTTTAATTCTCTATAGTGTTATTGCCTCTTTTGACATCTCTTTTCCCACTTTTAAAATATATTTCCAATTGAGGGTGGAATGTGCGCACTGATATGTTTTAAGTCTGTTTGGACATGGCTGGTCCTCTAGTATGCTTCTAGTTATAATAATATTGGGGGGGGGGGGTGAGTTTAGCCAAGGCATGCCCCTAGCCTACTGCCAGTTATATCATGACAGGAAATTTCGTTAACGCAGATCCCCTAGCCTACCTGTAATACCGTTTTCAGGAGTTTTATCATGAAAAGTCATTTAGCCTACTGCCAGTTACTGTATATCATGGCGGGAAGATTTGATAAAGCAGGTCCCCTAGCAAAACAGTCTGTTTTCTAAAATGCCGATGCGCTGCTGTTCTGAACATGTAATATATTAACCCATTAATATATCACAGAAACTGTAAATTTCTTGGAACTAAGAAACTTACACGAACGCAATACCTCCAGTAATTAGTTTACAACATTACGCATATTTGCAAATATAGATTCTTTTCCCCATTCAGTTCTATATGTGTTCGGCAATAACATTCGACTTTCTATTCCGATTAATATTATTATTATTATTATTATTATTATGAAGGTGACGTGGTGATGCTGAAGTCATGACTCTTGCCTCTTACCAAGGCTGACTGGGTTCAATTCTCATCGAATGCATGTGAGATTTACCATCTGAAATATCAAGTGCTGTGGTTAAGAATCCACACAAAAAGAGGAGGTCCCGTGCCTCATGTTCAAGAGATTAACGGCGATGTCAAATTACAAACTTCCTTCCATTTTCACTAATATGATGTGTAGACTATATGGGTATTTACTCACCCGATTATTAATCACAGAAAGAACAAGAAGTTCCGTGACGAATTAAAGTGCCTACTTTTCTTAAAATTTAAGATTCATGCCAATGATTAATCTATATGCATTTGTCTAGAATAATGACGAAATTGGAAATATCGAAATTTCTAATTAGTTCGAAATACTGTATACATGGCATAATGTAGCCTAATAGTGCACTACAGTTGGCAACCCTGGTGACTGAATATATTCTTAGTTCCATCTCTTAAGGTACAGAATACAAAATTTGGTTCATGACCAATGGATTGCATGGACGTTACATGCAGTTAAACATTGGATCTAACAGCGTGCGTAAAATCATGTTGGCATCAATATCATGCATGTATTGGTCAGAAATAATCTGAAATAATATGATTTATTGTTGTGCCAAATTTGAACTAAATCCATTAGTTAGTTTAGAAGTTACATGCATTTTAAAATCAAGTTGGCAGCACTGAAGTATATTAGTTACTCGAAATTAATCTAGAATGCCAGGTACTGTACGTGTGGAAAGTTTAGAGCTATTGGCTTGCATACTTTCTGATTTATTGATATTTGGGTAACAAAAATAGAAACTGCATTTATTAACAGTTGGCAGCCTTGGTTGCTCTTAAGAATACGCATAGACATAATGTGTTATGGTATATAACACATACGAAATTTGGTTGAAATCCAATTGATAGTATAGAAGATATATGCATTTAAAAATTGGACCTATCAGCAGGCTTATAATCATTTTGGCAACACTGCCATGTATGTCCCCCTAGAAATTAAACTGAAGTAATATTGTGTATACGTGTGCCAATTTTAAAATAGGTCTCATACATACCTTTCAGGGTATCCAACATGGAGCTCAAATTTCAATTGCGATTTTTCAGCAGTTGGTACTACTGACATCATTTTCAAATACGGCATTGAGATATTCAGGTATAGATCTTTACTCCTACCAAATTTTGTTTCGATTGCTGCAGCCGTTTAGGAGTTGATAGGGGTGGACACACACACAGCCAGACAGACAGAAGGACAGACAGACAGACAGAAGGACTGACAGACACACATTTTCCCGGATCGATCTCAAAAGTCTACCTTTTCCTCATTTTTGCTAAATGTGAAAAGTAGGCTAAAAAGACGTACATATATTCAATATCAGTTTCTATGTGGTTGAATGTAAATTAATTTTCTTCAATATTGAGCACCTCTAAATATGCCCCTCTAAATATGCACCTCGATTAACGTCCTAATATGATAATTTCAAAAAAAAAAAAGTAGTTCCGTGACGAACTAGAGAGCCTACTTTTCTTTAATATTAAAATTCATGCCAATCTATATAGACCTATCTAGAATAATGACGAAATCAAGTTGGTAATACTAACATTTATAAGTACTACAGTTTGAAATACACCTGAAATAGTGAAGCCTAATAGAGTAACTTACTACAGTTGGCAGCCCTAGCGACTCTGAATATATTCTTAGTTCCATCTCATAAGGTATAGAATACACATACAACATTTAGTTGAAGTCTAATGGATAGTATGGACGTTACATGCTGTTTGATATTGGATTTATCAGTGGGCGTTGGGAACAAAGTCATGTATGTGATGCTCAGAAATAAACGCAAATATTACGATCTAATATAGTGCCAATTTTGGATAAATCCATTTGTGAGTATAGAAGTTACATGAAATTAAAATTTAAACTATCAGAAAGCTTAGAATCATGTTGGCAGTACTGAGGTATATTAGTTACTCCAAATTAATCTAGAATGTCAGGTGCTATACGTGTGCAAGTTTAGAGCTGATGGCTTGCATACTTTCTGATATATTGATATTAGGATTGAACAATTAGAGAGAGCATTTACTTACAGTTGGCAGTCCTGCTGGTTCTTACGAATACGTACAGTAATAACTATTATGGTACACAATTTACGTACGAAATTTGGTCGAAATCCATTTGTTAGTATAGAAGTTATATGCATTTAAAGACTGGACTTATCAACAGGCATATCATCGTGTTGGCAGCACTGTTATATATAAGTTACGCCAAACAAAGGTAGAATTTTAGATACTATACCTGTGCAAGGTTTAGAGCCGTTGGCTTGCATACTTTCTGATATATTGATGTTAAAATATATAGAGACCATTTATCAACAGTTGGCAGCCCTGGCGGCTCATTAGAATACGTACAGTCATATCTGTTATAGTACACATAGTACATATGGAATTTGGTTGAAATTCAATTGACAGTATAAAAGTTACATTAATTTATATTATGGACCTATCGGCAGAATTAGAATCAAGTTGGCAACACTGGCATGTATGAACTTCTGAAAATTAATCTGGAATGTTATCGTCTATTTGTGTGCCAATTTAGGAAGAGTTTGCATCCATAACATCTGAGATATCCAACATAGAGCTAAAATTTCAATTGCGTTTTTCAGCAGTTGGTAGCACTGATGTCAATTTCAATTATGGCCGTGAGATATTCAGGTGTAGATCTTTACTCATACCAAATTTGGTTTCGATAGCTGCAGCCGTGTAGGAGTTGATAGGGGAGGACACACACACAGCCAGACAGACAGAAGGACATACAGACACACATTTTCCCAGATCGATCACTTAAGTCTACTTTTTCCTCCTTTTTGCAAAATGAGGAAAGTAGGCTAAACTACAGCAGAATGATTAAAACCAGTTATATTAAATACATTTATGCAATACAACCGTAAAGTAAAGGCAGAAAAATAAAAAAAGTACCCTGGAAGTCGGTAGGATTCGCCGCATTCACTTGTGAATTCAAGTTGCTAGTTCCTTTCAAAAAACGGCGAGGAAGAGTCATGTACTGGCAAACGAAAATATTCAATTGACGAAAAATAAAACCCTTCAATAGAATTAAAGCACACAGCGGAAAATATTAGGTACTATACTTTTCTTTAAAAAAGCCTACAGGGACAGTAACTCACATGATACAGACTGCATGAACAGTATAAAATTAGACTCAAAATCACATATTGTTTCCAATCCCTCAAAACCCCTCTATAAATAATACAATACATAATCACATCATACTGGAAATTAACCTATAACAAAGCTAAGTTGAGCATGGGTCCTAATGGAAAATAATTCTATCACCTGAAACCAAAAATGCATGGGACGAAAAAAATACATCAAAATATCATGTTGGTTTCCGACCCTACAAGACGTAAAAAATATAATAAAAGTATTAAAAAACTATTTTTTGAAATTTCATTCGAATCAATTTTTAAGTTATTCGTGGGACAAAAATTTTGGCCAAAAAGTACAAAATCATTAATAACTCCCTAATTATACTTCGTATGATGAAATAGCAAGAGACAAAAAAGATGTAATGTGTTATTGTCTACAACATAGGACATGTACAATATCACACTCAGAGATATTACTGTAGATTTGTAGTTTCCCCCTATTATTTTTGTCATTTGTACGGTTGAAAATTAAAAAATGTACCTTTTCGGAATTTTTCTGTTGATTGCAAGGTGAAAGGAGTGATTTTGCCAAATATCAAGTTTGTAACTCATTTGGAAGTGGGTAAACATTTATGTCAGTGAGTGAGTGAGTGAGTCAGACAGTCAGCCATGTAGTTTTATATAATATAGATGAGCATGGGACCTAGTGGAAAATAATTCTATCACCTGAAACCAAAAATGCATGGGACGAAAAAATACATCAAAATATCATGTTGGTTTCCGACCCTACAAGACGTAAAAAATATAATAAAAGTATTAAAAAAACTATTTTTTGAAATTTCATTCGAATCAATTTTTAAGTTATTCGTGGGGCGGAAAAATGTTGGCCAAAAAGTACAAAATCATTAATAACTCCCTAATTATAGGTCGTATGATGAAATAGCAAGAGACAAAAAAGATGTAATGTGTTATTGTCTACAACATAGGCCATGTACAATATCACACTCGGAGAAACTTTTCGGCCAAAAAGTACAAAATCATTAATAACTCCGTAATTAAACGTCGTATGATGAAATAGCAAGTGACAAAAAAGATGTAATGTGTTATTGTCTACAACATAGGCCATGTACAACATCACCCTCAGAGAAAAATTTCGGCCAAAAAGTACAAAATCATTAATAACTCCCTAATTATAGGTCGTATGATGAAATAGCAAGAGACAAAAAAGATGTAATGTGTTAATGTCTACAACATAGGCCATGTACAATATCACATTCAGAGGAAAAATTCGGCCAAAAAGTACAAAATCATTAATAACTCCCTAATTAAAGGTCGTATGAAAAAATAGCAAGAGAAAAAAAAGATGTAATGTGTTATTGTCTACAACATAGGCTATGCACAATATCACACTCAGAGATATTACTGGAGATTTGTAGTTTCCCCCTATTATTTTTGTCATTTGTAGGGCTGAAAATTAAATAATGTACCTTTTCGGAAATTTTCTCTTGATTGCAGGGTGAAAGGAGTGTTTTTGCCAAATATCAAGTTTGTAACTCATTTGGAAGTGGGTAACCATTTATGTCAGTGAGTGAGTGAGTGAGTCAGTCAGTCAGTCGGCCATGTAGTTTTATATAATACAAGCTGACCCGGCAGACGTTGTCCTGCCAATCAATGAAAGTGTTGTAACTTTGTTTCTTGAAGTGCTTTTGGATACACAATATTTTTTTCAATTTCTGTTAACTGCCTCTAAACTATCGTGAAATGAATTAACTAATCTAGAAACATTCGTGGGAGCGTGCACAACAACTCTCCAATGTTTCATCGCAATTGGATATATGGCATAAAACGCATACGGGATTTTGTTTAAATGATTCGTGCGCTGTCACTCATTTGTTGAATATACTCATGCGCTACCTATTGTAAAATAGATTTACTAAGCCTGAAACCTTCTCTGGCGTGTACTCAATCATTCACCAAGGTTTCATCGCAATCGGATGAATGATATATGACCGCATACGCGACATTGTGGAAACGATTCACGCGACGTCGCTCATTTGTTGAATCTACTCGTGCGCTACTTATTAAAAACTGGATTTACTAATCCAGAAACCTTTCCTGGAGTGTACACAACAATTCACCAAAGTTTCATCGTAATCGGATAAATGGTATATGAACGCATACAGGACTATGTTGAAACGATTCGCGCGCCATCGCACATTTGTTGAATCTACTCGTGCGCTACCTATTGTAAAATGAATTTACTGAGCCAGAAACCTTTACTGAAATGTACACAACAATTCACCAAAGTTTCATCGCAATCGGATAAATGGTATATGGACGAATATGGTACTTTGTTGAAATGATTCGCGTGCCGTCACTCATTTGTTGAATCTACTCGTGCCCTACCAATTGTAAAATGGATTTATTAATCCAGAAACCTTCCGTAGGGTGTACACAACAATTCACCCAAGTTTCATCGTAATCGGACGAATGGTATTTGAACGCATACGGGACCTTATTGAAACGCTTCGCGCGTCGTCGCTCATTTGTTGAATCTACCCGTGCGTAACCTCCTGTGAAATGGATTTACTAAGTTAGAAACCCTCACGTAAGTGTACACAACATCTCACCCAAGTTTCATTGCAATCGGATGAATGGTATATGAACGCATACGGGACTTAGTTTAAACGTTGGCACATAGTCGCTCATTTGTAGAATCTACTCGTGCGCTACCTATTGTAAAATGGATTTACTAATCCTGAAGCCTCCCATGGAGGGTTCACAACATCTCACCCAAGTTTCATCGCTATCGGACGTACGGTATTTGAACGCATACGGGACCTTGTTGAAACGCTTCGCACGTCGCCGCTCATTTGTTGAATCTACTCGTGCGCAACCTCCTGTGAATGGATTTACTAAGTTAGAAGCCTTCACGTAAGTGCACACAACAACTCATCAAAGTTTCATCTCAATCGATGAATGGTATATAAACTTATACGGCAATTTGTTGAAACGCTTCGCGCGTCGTCACTCATTTGTTGAATCTAGTTGTGCGCTACCTATTGTAAAATTAATTTACTAAGCCAGAAGCCTTCCCTGGAGTGCACACAACATATCACTCAAGTTTCATCGCTATCGGACGAATGGTATTTGAACGCATACGGGACCATGTTGAAACGCTTCGTGCGTCGGCGCTCATTTGTTTAATCTACTCGTGCTTAACCTCCTGTGAAATGGATTTACTAAGCTAGAAACCTTCACGTAAGTGTACACAACAACTCATCAAAGTTTCATCGCAATCGATGAATGGTATATAAACTTATACGGGATTTTGTTGAAACATTTCGCGCGTCGTCGCTCATTTATTGAATCTACTCGTGCGCTACCTATAGTAAAATGAATGTACTAAGCCAGAAGCCTTCCCTGGAGTGTACACAACATATCACCCAAGTTTCATCGCTATCGGACGAATGGTATTTGAACGCATACGGGACCTTTTTGAAACGTTTCGCGCGTCGTCGCTCATTTGTAGAATCTAGTCGTGCGCTATCTATTGTAGAATGGATTTACTAAGCCAAACACATCCCTGGAGTGCACTCAACATCTCACCGAAGTTTCATCGCAATCGGATGAATGGTATATGAACGCATACGGAACTTTGAAACGCTCTAACGTGCAGAGACACACAGAATTCGACATCACTGCCACCTTTGGTATAAAACACAACTTTCCGCCATGGGCGGAGTGTATGTTATGGCGGCAGTTGCACAGGTTGCGACCAGGTGGCTCTACGTGCAGAGACACACAGTCCAAAAGGATCACTTTTCACTAAGGCTAGCGGTTTCCATGACGACTGTTTATGACTGTATATTGTGGTTCTAAATTTGTGTGTATATTGTGGTTCTAAAATTCTAAAATTCCACCTATCTGGTCAAATTGTGAATCTAAACCATACGTGGGCCCACCCTAACATTCATACAGAATTTCATCAAAATCGGCCCAGTCGTTTAGGAGGAGTTCAGTCACATACACACGTGTCGAAGAATTATAAGATAGATGAGCATGGGTCCTAGTGGAAAATAATTCTATCACCTGAAACCAAAAATGCATGGGACGAAAAAATACATCAAAGTATCATGTTGGTTTCCGACCCTACAAGACGTAAAAAATATAATAAAAGTATTAAAAAAACTATTTTTTGAAATTCCATTCGAATCAATTTTTAAGTTATTCGTGGGACATAGAAAAATTTTGGCCAAAAAGTACAAAATCATTAATAACTCCCTAATTATACGTCGTAGGATGAAATAGCAAGAGATAAAAAAGATGTAATGTGTTAATGTCTACAACATAGGCCATGTACAACATCACACTCCGAGAAAAATTTCGGCCAAAAAGTACAAAATCATTAATAACTCCCTAATTAAACGTCGTATGATGAAATAGCAAGAGACAAAAAAGATGTAATGTGTTATTGTCTACGACATAGGACATGTACAATATCACATTCAGAGGTAAAATTCGGCCAAAAAGTACAAAATCATTTATAACTCCCTTATTAAACGTCGTATGAAAAAAATAGCAAGAGACAAAAAAGATGTAATGTGTTATTGTCTACAACATAGGCTATGCACAATATCACACTCAGATATATTACTGGAGATTTGTAGTTTCCCCCTATAATTTTTGTCATTTGTAGGGCTGAAAATTCAATAATGTACCTTTTCGGAAATTTTCTGTTGATTGCAGGGTGAAAGGAGTGTTTTTGCCAAATATCAAGTTTGTAACTCATTTGGAAGTGGGTAACCATTTATGTCAGAGAGTGAGTGAGTGAGTGAGTCAGTCAGTCGGCCATGTAGTTTTATATAATATAGATGAGCATGGGTCCTAGTGGAAAATAATTCTATCACCTGAAACCAAAAATGCATGGGACGAAAAAATACATCAAAGTATCATGTTGGTTTCCGACCCTACAAGACGTAAAAAATATAATAAAAGTATTAAAAAAACTATTTTTTGAAATTCCATTCGAATCAATTTTTAAGTTATTCGTGGGACATAGAAAAATTTTGGCCAAAAAGTACAAAATCATTAATAACTCCCTAATTATACGTCGTATGATGAAATAGCAAGAGACAAAAAAGATGTAATGTGTTAATGTCTACAACATAGGCCACGTACAACATCACGCTCAGAGAAAAATTTCGGCCAAAAAGTACAAAATCATTAATAACTCCCTAATTAAACGTCGTATGATGAAATAGCAAGAGACAAAAAAGATGTAATGTGTTATTGTCTACAGCATAGGCCATACACAATATCACACTCAGAGATATTACTGGAGATTTGTAGTTTCCCCCTATTATTTTTGTCATTTGTAGGGTTGAAAATTAAAAAATGTACCTTTTCGGAATTTTTCTGTTGATTGCAAGGTGAAAGGAGTGTTTTTGTCAAATATCAAGTTTGTAACTCATTTGGAAGAGGGTAAACATTTATGTCAATGAGTGAGTGAGTGAGTCAGTCAGTCAGCCATGTAGTTTTATATAATATAGATGAGCATGGGTCCTAGTGGAAAATAATTCTATCACCTGAAACCAAAAATGCATGGGACGAAAAAATACATCAAGGTATCATGTTGGTTTCCGACCCTACAAGACGTAAAAAATACACACATCAAAAAAAGTTTTGCATCACCTCGGTTCCAAGAGTTCCGGAACCGTTAAATACAAAGGGAATAGAGATCAACACAAACAACATTTCAGCTCGTTTTATTGCTCATGAGACCCACACATTGCATGTTGTACCATCATACAGCTAGACTTTCAGCATTTGTGGTCCAGATTGCAGTACACACCACTACCTCTAATACCCAGTAGCACGTCCTCTTGCATTGATGCATGCCTGTATTCGCCGTGGCATACTATCCACAAGTTCATCAAGACACTGTTGGTCCAAATTGTCCCACTCCTCAACGACAATTCGGCGTAAATCTCTCAGAGTGGTTGGTGGGTCAAGACGTCCATAAACAGCCCTTTTCAACATATCCCAGGCATGTTCGATAGGGTTCATGTCTGGCGAACATGCTGGCCACTGTAGTCGAGCGATGTCGTTATCTTGAAGGAACGCATTCACAAGATGTGCACGATGAGGTCGAGAATTGTCGTCCATGAAGACAAATGCCTCTCCAATATTCTGCCGATATGGTTGCACTATGGGTCGGAGGATGTCATTCAGGTATCGTAAAGCCGTTTCGGAGCCTTCCATGACCACCAGTGGCGTACGTCGGCCCCACATAATGCCACCCCAAAACATCAGGGAACCACCACCTTGCTGCACTCGCTGGACAGTGTGTCTAAGACGTTCAGCCTGACCAGGGTGCCTCCAAACACGTCTCCGACGATTGTCTGGTTGAAGGCATATGCGACACTCATCGGTGAAGAGAACGTGATGCCAATTCCGTGGGGTCCATTCAGCATGTTGTTGGGCCCATCTGTACCGCGCTGCATGGTGTCGGGGTTGCAAAGCTGGACCTCGCCATGGACGTCGGGAGTGAAGTTGCGCATCATGCAGCCTATTGCGCACAGTTTGAGTTGAAACACGACGTCCTGTGGCTGAACGAAACGCATTATTCAACATGGTGGCATTGCTGTCAGGGTTCCTCCGAGCGGCAATCCGTAAGTAGCGGTCATCCACTACAGTAGTAGCCCTTGGGCGGCCTGAGCGAGGCCTGTCATCGACAGTTCCTGTATCTCTGTACCTCCTCCATGTCCGAACAACATCGCTTTGGTTCACTCTGAGACGCCTGGAAACTTCCCTTGTTGAGAGCCCTTCTTGACACAAAGTAACAATGCGGACGCGATCGAACTGCGGTATTGACCTTCTAGGCATGGTAGAACTACAGACAACATGAGCAGCGTACCTTCGTCCTGGTGGAATGACTGGAACTGATCGGCTGTCGTACCCCCTCCGTCTAATAGGCCCTGCTCATGCATGGTTGTTTACATCTTTGAGCAGTTTTAGTGACATCTATGAACAGTCAAAGGGACTGTATCTTGGATACAATATACACAGTCAACGTCTATATGCCGGAGATCTGGGAACCGAGGTGATGCAAAACTTTTTTTGATGTGTGTATAATAAAAGTATTAAAAAAACTATTTTTTGAAATTCCATTCGAATCAATTTTTAAGTTATTCGTGGGACATTGAAAAATGTTGGCCAAAAAGTACAAAATCATTAATAACTCCCTAATTATACGTCGTAGGATGCAATAGCAAGAGACAAAAAAGATGTAATGTGTTATTGTCTACAACATGGCCATGTACAACATCACACTCCGAGAAAAATTTCGGCCATAAAGTACAAAATCATTAATAACTCCCTAATTAAAGGTCGTATGAAAAAATAGCAAGAGACAAAAAAGATGTAATGTGTTATTGTCTACAGCATAGGCCATACACAATATCACACTCAGAGATATTACTGGAGATTTGTAGTTTCCCCCTATTATTTTTGTCATTTGTAGGGTTGAAAATTAAAAAATGTACCTTTTCGGAATTTTTCTGTTGATTGCAAGGTGAAAGGAGTGTTTTTGCCAAATATCAAGTTTGTAACTCATTTGGAAGAGGGTAAACATTTATGTCAATGAGTGAGGGAGTCAGTCAGTCAGCCATGTAGTTTTATATAATATAGATGAGCATGGATCCTAGAGGAAAATAATTCTATCACCTGAAACCAAAAATGCATGGGACGAAAAAATACATCAATATATCATGTTGGTTTCCGACCCTACAAGACGTAAAAATATAATAAAAGTATTAAAAAAAACAATTTTTTGAAATTTCATTCGAATCAATTTTTAAGTTATTCGTGGGGCGGAAAAATTTTGGCCAAAAAGTACAAAATCATTAATAACTCCCTAATTATAGGTCGTATGATGAAATAGCAAGAGACAAAAAAGATGTAATGTGTTATTGTCTACAACATAGGCCATGCACAATATCACACTCAGAGATATTACTGGAGATTTGTAGTTTCCCCCTATTATTTTTGTCATTTGTAGGGTTGAAAATTAAATAATGTACCTTTTCGGAATTTTTCTGTTGATTGCAGGGTGAACGGAGTTTTTTTTGCCAAATATCAAGTTTGTAACTCATTTGGAAGTGGGAAAACATTTATGTCAGTGAGTGAGTGAGTGAGTGAGTCAGTCAGTCAGCCATGTAGTTTTATATAATATAGATGAGCATGGATCCTAGTGGAAAATAACTCTATCACCTGAAACCAAATATGCATGGGACGAAAATATACATCAAAATATCATGTTGGTTTCCGACCCTACAAGACGTAAAAATATAATAAAAGTATTAAAAAACAATTTTTTGAAATTTCATTCGAATCAATTTTTAAGTTATTCGTGGGACGGAAAAATTTTGGCCAAAAAGTACAAAATCATTAATAACTCCCTAATTAAACGTCGTATGAAAAAATAGCAAGAGACAAAAAAGATGTAATGTGTTATTGTCTACAACATAGGCTATGCACAATATCACACTCAGAGATATTACTGGAGATTTGTAGTTTCCCCCTATTATTTATGTCATTTGTAGGGTTGAAAATTAAAAAATGTACCTTTTCGGAATTTTTCTGTTGATTGCAAGGTGAAAGGAGTGAATTTGCCAAATATCAAGTTTGTAACTCATTTGGAAGTGGGTAAACATTTATGTCAGTGAGTGAGTGAGTGAGTGAGTGAGTCAGTCAGTCAGCCATGTAGTTTTATATAATATAGATGAGCATGGATCCTAGAGGAAAATAATTCTATCACCTGAAACCAAAAATGCATGGGACGAAAAAATACATCAATATATCATGTTGGTTTCCGACCCTACAAGACGTAAAAATATAATAAAAGTATTAAAAAAACAATTTTTTGAAATTTCATTCGAATCAATTTTTAAGTTATTCGTGGGGCGGAAAAAGTTTGACCAAAAAGTACAAAATCATTAATAACTCCCTAATTAAACGTCGTTTGATGAAATAGCAAGAGACAAAAAAGATGTAATGTGTTATTGTCTACAACATAGGCCATGTACAATATCACACTCGGAGAAAATTTTCGACCAAAAAGTACAAAATGATTAATAACTCCGTAATTAAACGTCGTGTGATGAAATAGCAAGAGAAAAAAAAGATGTAATGTGTTATTGTCTACAACATAGGACATGTACAATATCACATTCAGAAGAAACATTCGGCCTAAAAGTACAAAATCATTAATAACTCCCTAACTAAACGTCGTATGAAAAAATAGCAAGAGACAAAAAAGATGTAATGTGTTATTGTCTACAACATAGGCTATGCACAATATCACACTCAGAGATATTACTGGAGATTTGTAGTTTCCCCCTATTATTTTTGTCATTTGTAGGGTTGAAAATTAAATAATGTACCTTTTCGGAATTTTTCTGTTGATTGCAGGGTGAACGGAGTTTTTTTTGCCAAATATCAAGTTTGTAACTCATTTGGAAGTGGGAAAACATTTATGTCAGTGAGTGAGTGAGTGAGTGAGTCAGTCAGTCAGCCATGTAGTTTTATATAATATAGATGAGCATGGATCCTAGTGGAAAATAATTCTATCACCTGAAACCAAAAATGCATGGGACGAAAAAATACATCAAAATATCATGTTGGTTTCCGACCCTACAAGACGTAAAAATATAATAAAAGTATTAAAAAAACAATTTTTTGAAATTTCATTCGAATCAATTTTTAAGTTATTCGTGAGACGGAAAAATTTTGGCCAAAAAGTACAAAATCATTAATAACTCCCTAATTAAACGTCGTATGAAAAAATAGCAAGAGACAAAAAAGATGTAATGTGTTATTGTCTACAACATAGGCTATGCACAATATCACACTCAGAGATATTACTGGAGATTTGTAGTTTCCCCCTATTATTTTTGTCATTTGTAGGGTTGAAAATGAAATAATGTACCTTTTCGGAATTTTTCTGTTGATTGCAGGGTGAACGGAGTTTTTTTTTGCCAAATATCAAGTTTGTAACTCATTTGGAAGTGGGTAAACATTTATGTCAGTGAGTGAGTGAGTGAGTCAGTCAGTCAGCCATGTAGTTTTATATAATATAGATGAGCATGGGTCCTAGTGGAAAATAATTCTATCACCTGAAACCAAAAATGCCTGGGACGAAAAAATACATCAAAATATCATGTTGGTTTCCGACCCTACAAGACGTAAAAAATATAATAAAAGTATTAAAAAAAATATTTTTTGAAATTTCATTCGAATCAATTTTTAAGTTATTTGTGGGACATAGAAAAATTTTGGCCAAAAAGTACAAAATCATTAATAACTCCCTAATTATACGTCGTATTATGAAGTAGCAAGAGACAAAAAAGATGTAATGTGTTAATGTCTACAACATAAGCCATGTACAATATCACACACGGAGAAAAATGTCGGCCAAAAAGTACAAAATCATTAATAACTCCCTAACTAAACGTCGTATGATGAAATAGCAAGAGACAAAAAAGATGTAATGTGTTAATGTCTACAACATAGGACATGTACTGCACCGCTTGTGCTTTTACGTTAAACAAAATAGCAGAGATATGAGGAATACAGTGGAAGTAAAAACAATAAAAACTAAACAGGATTACGTAGGGAACGAGGAAGGAATACTTCTTTCGATGCGTGCTGGGCCCAAGATTTCGAATCGAAAGAAAGATGACTTCCACAGAAAGTAAACCAGAACAATGGTTTAAGGAAAATCAAAAGGAAAAATTAAACTTAAGTAATAGAGCAAGGGTTCCAGAGACCGTGTTAGTCGTAACTTCTCTACAGTGCGAAGCCAAGACTAAGTTGAATCGAAAGACAAACGAGGAACTCAAATACGAGAAATCATAAGACAGAAGCAAATATTGTACTTACTGAATAAAAATGTATTAATAATAAAATAAACACATGTGTACCGATTACAAATTAGAAATGAAAATAAAACACGAACAACTTAAATATAAAATAAAAGGAATCTAGAAATAAATTCAAATCATAAAAGCAACTAATTGGAAACGCGATTCAATAATAAAACTTAATAAAGATGAAGCAAAATTAAAGAAATTAAAGAAATTCGTGGGATAGATTACAAGAGCGACTACTTACAGAGACGACATGATCTGGACTAGAATGTCCAGCGCCAAAAACAGAACTCAGACGCTCATGATGTTGTGAAATCATGGGGAAGGGGGTGAAAGTGGTGGGGATTGGAGGAAACGGGGGGGGGGGATGACACTGAGTTACGTAATATAACGAAGTCAGAGGAAATAACACAAAATTAACACATAAAACTAAACGAAATGAAAATTACATTAAATTACATGACATTACCGGGACAGGAAATAAAAGAAAAAAATCAATCAGCTAAGAAATATGCTTCGTAGGAAGATGTAGGCTTACACAGAGGTAGAAATGCCGAATCACAACGACATACGATGAAACAAAGAAAGTAATGCGGCGCATGGACAGTGATTAGCACCATGACCATCGCTCGCATACATTTCAATAAAACAGAGGGAGGATCTGACTGAAGACGTGAGACTCAGCTCCGTAACTTCGCCGATTCCATCCATAAAAACAAGGCTCTGAAGCGACAATCCACCGGAGGTCGTCATAAAAGAACGCCGAACCAGGTGGTGACGCAATACAGAGCATAATTAAGCCTCGTAGAAAAATAGCAGATATTTTAGACCTGAGAGATTTACGTAAAAATAAAACCGGTTACATGAAAGGGAGGGATGACAAATAAACACAGAGACTTCGCTAAACTAACGTAAACAAAGGCGAAGGGACTTGGGTTCATAGATCGAATTCACATCATCATAAGGAAGGGAAATTGTAAGTGAATCAAAGGGGACACAAAATGAAAAATTATGGAGAAATAGAAATTTAGAAAGACCTCAAGTTAGATACCTTCAATGACTGAATCGTACTTACATTTAGTTGCTTTCTGGGTGCGGGCAAAAGCCCGACACGTGCACACACGTCCGTCTTACATGACGGCCCAAAAATAGAAGGAAAACAACTTTCCTTTAAGGAACGCAGTAACGCGCCCCGAGAAAAATCAGTCGTAGAAACGTCCCCTCTCCAGAACATAAAGGGGGCCAATGGGAGAAGCAAAGCTTAGCAACAAGTTATGCTTCAACCAATGGTAAAACTGTGTCAGTAGGGGTGAAAAGTTTCACCATCTGACGAAACATTTACGTAGAATTACAAAGTTTGAACGCAATAGGTAAGACAGAGAAACATATGTCACAATAATGCGACATGAAGGAAATGATGATAATAATAATAATAATATGACAAAAAATAATGAACCTGATAAAAAACGGTTCAAAATTCCCCTGCTCTCCCAAAAAAAAAAGGAATTTTCCTGGCCATGGAAATTTCTTTTTTCGTACAAATGAAGAGGCAAAAAAATTGTAAAGGGGAAAAAAATGAATACTAAAAAAATGGGTACTAAGGACCTCTAGGAGAATCCAAAAAAAATGAACAGTTGACTAATCTGACAGTGAAATGAAGGTGGTACCCCCTTCATTGCTCGTCAACACTAGCCACTAACGTCAAAAGTACTGCGTTCAAAAAGAAATACAGTGAGTTCATATATTAAATGGTGATCATTGTTCTTGTTAGTTCATGATGATGCGGATGTCGAAATCTTTGTTTGCAATTTTTGCACGGAGGTCAGTGCAAAATAGATCCTCTGACTGGAATTTCCGGATATCCACAAAAGACCAAGGACAATGTTGCAATAGGAAAAGATTTTCTTGAAGTGGCGTACTGATAGAAACGCTCTCGATTGGAGTCCTAGGGGTCTCTTCAAACATGCGTGACAGGCAGTCAGCTACCGGGTTCTCGCTCCCTTTTACGTGGATGATATCAAATTTAGAAGATGACAACCTCAAAATCCACCTGTTGATGCGTCCAAGCTTTTTCACGTGAGAAAGACTCCATTTCAAAGCCTCATTGTCGGTAAAAACCGTAAAGTGACGGTGTTCCAAAAAGGTCCTGAATTTTTCACATCCAAATACCACAGCAAGACTTTCCTTCTCGAAAATTGAGTAACGTCGTTCATGTTGATTTAACATACGACTCGCGAAGGCCACTGGAGCAAATTTTTCATCCACCCGCTGGCTCAAAACACTAGAAATGGCCAAATCACTGGCGTCACAATGTAAAAAGAAAGCTGATTCGAAATCAGGCGTGTGCAGTACTGGTGCTGACATAAGGGCTTCTTTCAAAACATTGAAAGCTTTGTCCTGTTCTGGCCCCCACACAAATTTCACATTCTTCTTTTTGAGAGCATTTAGAGGTGCCGAAATGTCAGAAAAGTTTTTGATAAAACGAGAATAGAACGTGAACATACCCATTACTCTTCTCAAAGCCCTAACTGTGGTGGGTACAGGTAACTGCTGAATGCAATCTGCGCGCTCGGGTATGACACGGATACCATCGGCTGACAGAATGTGACCCAGAAATTTAATTTGAGTACAGCCCAAAGAGGTCTTTTTTGGATTGATAGTGAGGCCGGCCTTCCTGAGGCGGGAGAAAACTTCCCTAAGATGAACGACATGCTCCTCAAAAGATCTACTGTATACGACTAAATCGTCAAGATAATTAAATACAAAATTGAACTTCAGGTCTCCCAAGATGTCGTCTAGCACGCGACTGAGGACTTGTGCACCAACAGCTACACCCATCGGAAGACGTTTGAAATTATATAACCCGAAAGGGGTGTTAAAAGCAGTGAAGTCGCGACTCTCAGCATCCAAAGGAATCTGATAATAGGCATTATTTAGATCAATCATCGAATACACATTGGCCCCGTGGAAATGTTGAAAAGCACTCTCAATAGTAGGCAGTGGGAAATTATCAAAGACTACCTTCTTGTTCAATTTTCGGTAGTCTACGACTAGCCGGTACTCGCCCTCTTCTTTCTTGGGAATTAAGAAAGCAGGAGACCCATAAGCTGATTTGGAAGGAACCACTACTCCCCGATCTTGCAAATCATTGATATACTTTTTCATGGCCAAGAGCTTGGGCGGATTACAAGGAAATGGAGGACTTCGAACAGGTACATTGTCGCTCAAGTCAATGTGGCATTCGTGATTTACAGCAGAACCTAAATCTTCTGTGAGGACATCAGAAAATTCCTCAACTAAATCGTTCAGAGTATCACGTTGCTCGGACATCAAAGTTAATGGAAGATGTACGGAAAATACAGGAGACACATCAACGTAGTTAGAAGTACATTCTTCAAAGAGGAACATTTTATCTGAGCGAAATTTGAAACAAAATGAATCGTTAATAAAATCTAACTGCATACCAGTTTTATGCATTAAGTCAATTCCTAGAATACATTGAGTGGAGAGATTGTTAACCACATGAAAAATATGTTTCCAAGAAAATCCGTGAATTTTAATGCGACATAAAATAGTTTCGGCAACGTCGATAACTGACGATCCTGCAGACAGGAACTGACATTTATTCAGTATGGGGTGTTTTTGCGAAGATCGAATGCTATCTGCCACTGAACGGTGGATGAAACTTCTGGTGGCGCCTGTATCCAAAATGGCAGGTGCCGAGACATTATCGAAATTTACTGAGACTCCTGGTTGTAACATAGAGGTTGGTATGAGTGACTAATATAACGCACGTTTCTGTGCTCCGTGCTTATAAGTCAAATAGTTTAGTAAAGTGCACTGCTCGGGACAAGGATATGTTCACACTGAATCGGTGAGTAATAAAGATCATTTGGATGTATAAATCTTAATACAACATCAATGGACTAGCAACATCTAGGATATTTTCTAAGCGTGTGGATGCATAACCAACAAAAGTGACTTTCAACTGTTCGTTTGAACGCCAGTGCTACCACCCAGCGAAACAATAATCTGTGACTCAAGTGCACCCCGACAGTCAACTGTTTCTGCCAACCACTGCCAAACAAATTTCCGACTTGAACGCTACCCTACATCCTTGTCCGCATCAGCGCTAGTGAGCTCTCGCACAAATATTAAACAGTGAAGTGGCGAGTTACGTACTGCCAAAGAATTAATAATACACCTTTCACATCTAAAGCAGTGCCTTTACAATACTAGTAGCATTATTAGGAGCCAGAGCAATAATGGGTGTCTGTTTCGAGTGCAACAAGGCGGTGTCCAGGCAAGACATCAATGCAAAAATTCAATGTGCTGTATGTAAAAACTGGTATCATAATTATTGTGTAAATTTAAAAGAAGATGAACTCAAGTCCATAATTTCTTCGCACAAACAATGGAAATGTAATAAGTGTCCCAAGAAGAAGCTTAGCCTACATGAAGAGGGAAAGAATCAGTTAGCCCTACCTAACAACGACGAAGTTTTTAACTTATTGACTAATTTAAACAAAGAAATTTCTGAGTTAAAGGAATTGTGTAAACAGAGGGAAACTGATTTGGGGAGGTCGTTAGATCTGGTGCACGAGAAATTGGACGAAAATAAGGAAACCCTGCGGAAACAAGCAGAAACTATTAAAGATTGCAGGCAAGCAATTGAAGAGATGCATCAGGAGAACCTAAAGTTAAAGAAAGAAAACTTGGAACTAAAATCAAGACTTACTGATTCTGAGCAATACTCAAGGATCAATATGATAGAAATACATGGTATACCGTCAAACCCTGCAGAGGACACAAGCAGGTTGGTTCAAGAAGTCGCGCGAACACTCCACGTGGAACTGAAAGAGGAACATATTGACGCTTGCCACAGACTTCCCCCTCGTAACAATTCCCAGATTGCGCCTATAATCGTGAAATATACAAGTCGTCACTACAAAGAAGAAATCCTCAGACAACGGAGAATTAAACGTAATCTGAGTACCCTTGAACTTGGATACACCTACAACAACCCGGTGTATATAAATGAAAGCTTTTGCGGAGAGCGGAAAAAAACTTCTAGCAAAGGCAAGGAAAGTGAAACGAGCGAAGGACCTAAAGCACTTATGGACAAAGAATGGCAGAATACTCATGAGGAAACACGACCACTCTCAGGTAATCTCCATCAACACTGAAGAGGACCTTGACAAACTTTAACCTGAACATTGAAGATGACTCATAAGAAAAAAGAAACCATCATTTACTACCAGAACGTAAGAGGACTACGGACCAAATCCAATACTTTGTCAAATAACTATGATATTATTTGTCTTCCAGAAACATGGCTTCTTGAGGGTGTAAGCAGTTCTGAGCTCTTTGATGACAGATATATTGTGTATAGGAAAGACCGAGATTTTTCTTTAAGTTCCAAGAAAGATGGTGGTGGAATTTTAATAAGTGTTAATAGTACAATACATTCGAAGAGAATGCCAATGTTAGAATCGGATACCGAATCATTATGGATTAAAGTTTCATTCAACAATAGGGAATGTTATATATGTGTTCCATACTTTCCGCCGAATTCCAATATAGAAGCATACAAATCATTTTATGAGAAAATAGAAGAAAATATGCAGTTATTTAAAGATTACGATATTTGTATCATTGGTGACTTTAATTTACCGGAAGTAACTGATAAATCTTACAATCTATTGAAGGGTTCAAACAAATCCAAAGAGTTACAGAATTGTTTGCACCTGCTGAATGCCAGGCTGTTTAACGATATAAAGAATGTTAATGGGAGAACTCTTGATTTAATAATCAGTAACATTGACCAGTTGCATATCCTGGAAGAAACCGACCCCTTAGTCCGATTAGATGAAAATCATCCAGCATTGCAAATTATATACAAACAGGGGAAAATAACCAGATCACATGAAAGTTCAACCTATGAATATAACTTCCTCAAGGCAGACTTCTTAAAATTGTATGAATTAGTGAAAAAATGCAATTGGGATAACATGAATAATTGTAGAAATGTAAACGAAGCTGTTGATATCTTTTATGACAAAATATACTCAATAATTGACCAGTGCGTTCCAAAGACTAAACATTACAAGCGCACATATCCTGTTTGGTTCACTCAGTCCATAATATCAAATTTAAAGCTTAAGGAAAAATATAGAAAAGAGAAAAATTTATCCGAATATTACTTAAATAATTATACTCAACTTAGATCTAAAACTAAAATAGACATTAAAAAAAGCATATGATGACTATGTAGCTCTTACTGAGCGGAACATGGAAAAAGATAGCAACAGCTTCTGGAACTTTATAAAAAATAGAAAGGAGCGTAAAGGATCAGGATTGGCGATGGAATATGAAGGTAAAGAATATTGTAAATCACTGGAAATTGCCAATTGTTTCGCTGACTATTTCAAATCAGTATATTCGCAAACTATTCCCAACTATAATTTGAACACAAACAGCAATAACGTAAAGCAACATTATTTTCAAAATTATTTGGTTATATCTGAAGTCACCGAGGATATGGTTGAATTCGCCATTAAGAAACTAAAACCAAAAATGTCAGCGGGGCCTGATGGGTTACCACCATACCTCTTTAAAGGCTGTAAGGAATATATTACTAAACCACTGACTATAATATACAATCTCATACTGAAGACCAGCACATTTCCAGATAAATGGAAACATACAAAAGTAACACCAATTCTAAAATCCGGAAACTCAGTTCAGATTAAGAATTACAGACCTGTAGCTGTATCGTCATCTCCGGCTAAGATATTTGAGAGTATTTTGTATAGTCATATTTTTCAACATGTTAAAGTGATCATTTCCCCATATCAGCATGGATTTATACCAAACAGGTCAACCGTGACTAACCTTATTAATTTTACGCAATTTGTATCCACGGAGCTAGATCACAAAGGCCAAGTAGATGTAATATATACTGACTTTCAAAAGGCATTTGACAAAGTGGATCATGACGTACTCATCACTAAACTATCAACGTATAATTTTTCTGAACCACTGTTTCGTCTGCTGATTTCATACCTGAAGAACAGAACACAAGTTGTGAAATATAAAACGCAACTATCCAAAGCATTTCCCACCAACTCAGGAGTTCCTCAGGGATCTAACTTAGGACCATTACTATTCTTATTATTTTTAAACGACATCTCTGATAAAGTTCAACACTCCGAAATTTTATTATTCGCAGACGATATAAAATTATATAAATCAATACGTGACCCTTACGATTGTATCAAACTTCAAAATGATTTAAATGAACTAAACCTATGGACGAAAGAAAATAAATTGCCATTTAACATCAGTAAATGCAAGCAAATTAATTTTACTAGGCGAAAAAATTACATAAAGTTTCACTATGACATTGACGGGGAAGGCTTACTAAAAATTCATGAAGTTCAGGATCTGGGAATTGTATTTACCAATGATCTGAATTTTCAAAGACATATAGAGAAAATTGTCTCTAAAGCACATAAATGCATGGGATTTGTAATAAGAAATTCATTTAATTTCTCCTATGGGATTTTAATATTGCTCTTTAATGCCTTCATCAGATCACAACTAGAATATGCTTCAGTTATATGGAATCCATACACATTGAAACATAATAAGCTTATAGAGAACATCCAAAAGAAATTCTTAAAATATGTATATTACAAAAGATTTGGCTATTATCCCTCTTACGAATCGTACACATTTATATTACAGTCCTTCAATGTCAGAAAACTATCTCACAGGCGAAATTGTCAGGGCCTGCTTTTTCTCTATAAAATAGTAAACAATAAAATTGACGACGCTAAAATTCGAGAGAGACTTACGTTATATGTACCAGCTGTGAAACCTAGTAGATTCCGAGACATTTTCTTTATTCCGAGAGTTCACACAGACAACCATAAAAACTCGCCGATTAACAGAATTTTATCCCACTATAATAAAGTTCATCATCTTGACTTAGATATTTTCAGTATGTCAGAAAACCAGTTTGCAGCGTCCTGTGATAAACTGCTAGATGTCTTGTAATATATTGTACTGTATTCAGCCCATTTCCTTCTCATACCTAACCTTCCTTTTCTTCTTCTTCTTCTTATTATTATTATTATTATTATCATTATTATTTATAACGTGTTTCTCTATCTATATCTTCTCTTTATGTATCTTTTGTTTTTCTATTTATATATTGTTGTATATTATATGATTCTAGTAGTGAGCAATATAATTGGGGCTTCCTGTAATGTTCACAACATAAATAAATAAATAAATAAATAAATAAATAAATAAACAACATCAAAATTAGATGCATTGTCAAGTTTGGATGGAGGACTGCTCCGGGAGTCGAACTCAGAACACCTCCCTATGAGTTTTCCTGGTTGGAATTACAATTCGGACAGGAACGAGTCGTGACCTCATTCATCCCACAGCCAAAACAGAATTTTCGGCGTTTTAAAGAACACATTTTAAAATGATGTCCAAGTTCATTACAGTTCCAACAAGTTATGCGACCAGAAGAAACATTGCGTGTGATTGTTGTTGGGTTGTGTGCAGTCCATTCACGGGAAACAGCAGAAGAATTACGAGCCACAGAAGGGCTTGGATTAGAATTCCTAGAAAGGGACTCAGCACGGCGAACAGACGGCTTAAACCGTAAGGTGTCGTCTTTTGTTCGGTCGACAGCTGGGTTAGACAATGTTGTCTGGGGGGAGTAGGCTAACTCGGGGAAAATCGTATTATCGGCTCTTGGAGGTGGAGTATAGTTCGAACAGGCTCGTGCATTTGATTCATACTCACGGCCTTGCAATATGATGTCCTCGATGGAAAAAAACAGATGTACGCCGAATGAAGTATTTATAAGTGGGATTTAAATTCCTGTATATAATTTCCAACAGATCCCTGGGATGAAAGGGTTGGGGGAGGTTCGCTGCTAACAGACGGACTGAGGTTACATAATCGTCGATCATCTCCCCAGGAGCCTGAGTGCGGGAGTATATTTCTTGTTTGAGAGCGAAATCGAAATCTTGTGGCGTGAAACGGTCCTTAATACACCCAACAAATTCGTCCCATGACTTATAAAAATTTGGAGAAGTGCGATGCCACATCAGCGCTTTTCCAGTCAAAAGAATAGGTAAGCAACGTACAATACAGTCGGGATTAATATCGTGACAATGACACAATTCCTCCACACGTTGGATAAAACAAAAAACTGATGAGGTATTGTTTTCTCCGGAAAAAGTCAAACCCCACCTACTCACTACTGATGCAACATTTACGTTGGGGCGAGCACTATTAACAGTGCCAACAGGGACGATGGAGCAATCTAAAAGTGGAGGGTCTATCATTAGCAGGTCCTGTGTCGTATCTTGCAATAGTGGCGTGGGCATTGTTAAAGATTCAAAGCCCATAAAATTAAACTCCTTTTTGACGGGTGGGAATTCTGACTTAGACATGACAATAGACAAGGAGAAAAGTAAAACACTTCAACTTAGTAAAATCAAGGTCACAATACCGTAATGTGTCCTATTCCAGCGTTGCAAAGTACTCACTAACTTGTTGCACTGTTCACCTCGGAACTAGATCCTTTGGATGTCTTGTTCACTCGAGAAATGCTTTCACACTCCACACATTCTTTGGGGATGGGGGAACAATTCAGTACAGGTATCTTAAACTCAGAAAGACAACATTGTAATAATTGAAAAAAAAATATAAGTTTGGTAACCTAAAGGGAACGATTTCGCGTTTAACCACGCCCTGATTTACCATTTGCACCGCTTGTGCTTTTACGTTAAACAAAATAGCAGAGATATGAGGAATACAGTGGAAGTAAAAACAATAAAAACTAAACAGGATTACGTAGGGAACGAGGAAGGAATACTTCTTTCGATGCGTGCTGGGCCCAAGATTTCGAATCGAAAGAAAGATGACTTCCACAGAAAGTAAACCAGAACAATGGTTTAAGGAAAATCAAAAGGGAAAAATAAACTTAAGTAATAGAGCAAGGGTTCCAGAGACCGTGTTAGTCGTAACTTCGCTACAGTGCGAAGCCAAGACTAAGTTGAATCGAAAGACAAACGAGGGACTCAAATACGAGAAATCATAAGACAGAAGCAAATATTGTACTTACTGAATAAAAATATATTAATAATAAAATAAACACATGTGTACCGATTACAAATTTGAAATGAAAATAAAACACGAACAACTTAAATATAAAATAAAAGGAATCTAGAAATAAATTCAAATCATAAAAGCAACTAATTGGAAACGCGATTCAATAATAAAACTTAATAAAGATGAAGCAAAATTAAAGAAATTAAAGAAATTCGTGGGATAGATTACAAGAGCGACTACTTACAGAGACGACATGATCTGGACTAGAATGTCCAGCGCCAAAAACAGAACTCAGACGCTCATGATGTTGTGAAATCATGGGGAAGGCGGTGAAAGTGGTGGGGATTGGAGGAAACGGGGGGGGGATGACACTGAGTTACGTAATATAGCGAAGTCAGAGGAAATAACACAAAATTAACACATAAAACTAAAAGAAATGAAAATTACATTAAATTACATGACATTACCGGGACAGGAAATAAAAGAAAAAAAATCAATCAGCTAAGAAATATGCTTCGTAGGAAGATGTAGGCTTACACAGAGGTAGAAATGCCGAATCACAACGACATACGATGAAACAAAGAAAGTAATGCGGCGCATGGACAGTGATTAGCACCATGACCATCGCTCGCATACATTTCAATAAAACAGAGGGAGGATCTGACTGAAGACGTGAGACTCAGCTCCGTAACTTCACCGATTCCATCCATAAAAACAAGGCTCTGATGCGACAATCCACCGGAGGTCGTCATAAAAGAACGCCGAACCAGGTGGTGACGCAATGCAGAGCATAATTAAGCCTCGTAGAAAAATAGCAGATATTTCAGACCTGAGAGATTCACGTAAAAATAAAACTGGTTACATGAAAGGGAGGGATGACAAATAAACACAGAGACTTCGCTAAACTAACGTAAACAAAGGCGAAGGGACTTGGGTTCATGGATCGAATTCACATCATCATAAGGAAGGGAAATTGTAAGTGAATCAAAGGGGACACAAAATGAAAAATTATGGAGAAATAGAAATTTAGAAAGACCTCAAGTTAGATAACTTCAATGACTGAATCGTACTTACATTTAGTTGCTTTCTGGGTGCGGGCAAAAGCCCGACACGTGCACACACGTCCGTCTTACATGACGGCCCAAAAATAGAAGGAAAACAACTTTCCTTTAAGGAACGCAGTAACGCGCCCCGAGAAAAATAAGTCGTAGAAACATCCCCTCTCCAGAACATAAAGGGGGCCAATGGGAGAAGCAAAGCTTAGCAACAAGTTATGCTTCAACCAATGGTAAAACTGTGTCAGTAGGGGTGAAAAGTTTCACCATCTGACGAAACATTTACGTAGAATTACAAAGTTTGAACGCAGTAGGTAAGACAGAGAAACATATGTCACAATAATGCGACATGAAGGAAATGATGATAATAATAATAATAATATGACAAAAAATAATGAACCTGATAAAAAACGGTTCAGTACAATATCAAATTCAGAGGAAAAATTCGGCCAAAAAGTACAAAATCATTAATTACTCCCTAATTAATGGCCGTATGAAAAAATAGCAAGAGACGAAAAAGATGTAATGTGTTATTGTCTACAACATAGGCCATGCACAATATCTTACTCAGAGATATTACTGGAGATTTGTAGTTTCCCCCTATTATTTTTGTCATTTGTAGGGATGAAAATTAAAAAATGTACCTTTTAGGAATTTTTCTGTTGATTGCAAGGTGAAAGGAGTGTTTTTGCAAAATATCAAGTTTGTAACTCATTTGGAAGTGGGTAAACATTTATGTCAATGAGTGAGGGAGTCAGTCAGTCAGCCATGTAGTTTTATATAATATAGATGAGCATGGGTCCTAGTGGAAAATAATTCTATCACCTGAAACCAAAAATGCATGGGACGAAAAAATACATAAAAATATCATGTTGGTTTCCGACCCTACAAGACGTAAATAATATAATAAAAGTATTAAAAAAGCTATTTTTTGAAATTTCATTCGAATCAATTTTTAAGTTATTCGTGGAACATAGAAAAATGTTGGCCAAAAAGTACAAAATCAATAATAACTCCCTAATTATACGTCGTATGTTGAATTAGCAAGAGACAAAAAAGAGGTAATGTGTTAATGTCTACAACATAGGCCATGTACAACATCACACTCAGAGAAAAATTTCGGCCAAAAAGTACAAAATCATTAATAACTCCCTAATTATACGTCGTATGATGAAATAGCAAGAGACAAAAAAGATGTAATGTGTTATTGTTTACAACATAGGCCATGCACAATATCACATTCAGAGAAAAAATTCGGCCAAAAAGTACAAAATCATTAATAACTCCCTAATTAAAGGTCGTATGAAAAAATAGCAAGAGACTGAAAAGAAGTAATGTGTTATTGTTTACAACATAGGCCATGCACAATATCACACTCAGAGATATTACTGGAGATTTGTAGTTTCCCCCTATTATTTTTGTCATTTGTAGGGTTGAAAATTAAAAAATGTACCTTTTCGGAATTTTTCTGTTGATTGCAAGGTGAAAGGAGTGAATTTGCCAAATATCAAGTTTGTAACTCATTTGGAAGTGGGTAAACATTTATGTCAGTGAGTGAGTGAGTGAGTCAGTCAGCAGTCAGCCATGTAGTTTTATATAATATAGATGAGCATGGATCCTAGTGGAAAATAATTCTATCACCTGAAACCAAAAATGCATGGGACGAAAAAATACATCAACATATCATGTTGGTTTCCGACCCTACAAGACGTAAAAATATAATAAAAGTATTAAAAAAACAATTTTTTGAAATTTCATTCGAATCAATTTTTAAGTTATTCATGGGACGGAAAAATTTTGGCCAAAAAGTACAAAATCATTAATAACTCCCTAATTATACGTCGTATGATGAAATAGCAAGAGACAAAAAAGATGTAATGTGTTATTGTCTACAACATAAGCCATGTACAATATCACACTCGGAGAAAATTTTCGACCAAAAAGTACAAAATCATTAATAACTCCCTAACTAAACGTCGTATGATGAAATAGCAAGAGACAAAAAAGATGTAATGTGTTAATGTCTACAACATAGGCCATGTACAACATCACACTCAGAGAAAATGTCGGCCAAAAAGTACAAAATCATTAATAACACCCTAACTAAACGTCGTATGATGAAATAGCAAGAGACAAAAAAGATGTAATGTGTTAAAGTCTACAACATAGGACATGTACTGCACCGCTTGTTCTTTTACGTTAATCAAAATAGCAGAGATATGAGGAATACAGTGGAAGTAAAAACAATAAAAACTAAACAGGATTACGTAGGGAACGAGGAAGGAATACTTCTTTCGATGCGTGCTGGGCCCAAGATTTCGAATCGAAAGAAAGATGACTTCCACAGAAAGTAAACCAGAACAAAGGTTTCAGGTAAAATCAAAAGGAAAAATTAAACTTAAGTAATAGAGCAAGTGTCCCAGAGACCGTGTTAGTCGTAACTTCGCTACAGTGCGAAGCCAAGACTAAGTCGAATCGAAAGGCCAAACGAGGAACTCAAATACGAGAAATCATAAGACAGAAGCAAATATTGTACTTACTGAATAAAAATATATTAATAATAAAATAAACACATGTGTACTGATTACAAATTGGAAATGAAAATAAAACACGAACAACTTAAATATAAAATAAAAGGAATCTAGAAATAAATTCAAATCATAAAAGCAACTAATTGGAAACGCGATTCAATAATAAAACTTAATAAAGATGAAGCAAAATTAAAGAAATTAAAGAAATTCGTGGGATAGATTACAAGAGCGACTACTTACAGAGACGACATGATCTGGACTAGAATGTCCAGCGCCAAAAACAGAACTCAGACGCTCATGATGTTGTGAAATCATGGGGAAGGGGGTGAAAGTGGTGGGGATTGGAGGAAACGGGGGGGGGGGGGATGACACTGAGTTACGTAATATAACGAAGTCAGAGGAAATAACACAAAATTAACACATAAAACTAAACGAAATGAAAATTACATTAAATTACATGACATTACCGGGACAGGAAATAAAAGAAAAAAAATCAATCAGCTAAGAAATATGCTTCGTAGGAAGATGTAGGCTTACACAGAGGTAGAAATGCCGAATCACAACGACATACGATGAAACAAAGAAAGTAATGCGGCGCATGGACAGTGATTAGCACCATGACCATCGCTCGCATACATTTCAATAAAACAGAGGGAGGATCTGACTGAAGACGTGAGACTCAGCTCCGTAACTTCACCGATTCCATCCATAAAAACAAGGCTCTGATGCGACAATCCACCGGAGGTCGTCATAAAAGAACGCCGAACCAGGTGGTGACGCAATGCAGAGCATAATTAAGCCTCGTAGAAAAATAGCAGATATTTCAGACCTGAGAGATTCACGTAAAAATAAAACTGGTTACATGAAAGGGAGGGATGACAAATAAACACAGAGACTTCGCTAAACTAACGTAAACAAAGGCGAAGGGACTTGGGTTCATGGATCGAGTTCACATCATCATAAGGAAGGGAAATTGTAAGTGAATCAAAGGGGACACAAAATGAAAAATTATGGAGAAATAGAAATTTAGAAAGACCTCAAGTTAGATAACTTCAATGACTGAATCGTACTTACATTTAGTTGCTTTCTGGGTGCGGGCAAAAGCCCGACACGTGCACACACGTCCGTCTTACATGACGGCCCAAAAATAGAAGGAAAACAACTTTCCTTTAAGGAACGCAGTAACGCGCCCCGAGAAAAATAAGTCGTAGAAACATCCCCTCTCCAGAACATAAAGGGGGCCAATGGGAGAAGCAAAGCTTAGCAACAAGTTATGCTTCAACCAATGGTAAAACTGTGTCAGTAGGGGTGAAAAGTTTCACCATCTGACGAAACATTTACGTAGAATTACAAAGTTTGAACGCAGTAGGTAAGACAGAGAAACATATGTCACAATAATGCGACATGAAGGAAATGATGATAATAATAATAATAATATGACAAAAAATAATGAACCTGATAAAAAACGGTTCAGTACAATATCAAATTCAGAGGAAAAATTCGGCCAAAAAGTACAAAATCATTAATTACTCCCTAATTAATGGCCGTATGAAAAAATAGCAAAAGACGAAAAAGATGTAATGTGTTATTTTCTACAACATAGGCCATGCACAATATCTTACTCAGAGATATTACTGGAGATTTGTAGTTTCCCCCTATTATTTTTGTCATTTGTAGGGTTGAAAATTAAAAAATGTACCTTTTAGGAATTTTTCTGTTGATTGCAAGGTGAAAGGAGTGTTTTTGCAAAATATCAAGTTTGTAACTCATTTGGAAGTGGGTAAACATTTATGTCAATGAGTGAGGGAGTCAGTCAGTCAGCCATGTAGTTTTATATAATATAGATGAGCATGGGTCCTAGTGGAAAATAATTCTATCACCTGAAACCAAAAATGCATGGGACGAAAAAATACATAAAAATATCATGTTGGTTTCCGACCCTACAAGACGTAAATAATATAATAAAAGTATTAAAAAAGCTATTTTTTGAAATTTCATTCGAATCAATTTTTAAGTTATTCGTGGAACATAGAAAAAAGTTGGCCAAAAAGTACAAAATCAATAATAACTCCCTAATTATACGTCGTATGTTGAATTAGCAAGAGACAAAAAAGAGGTAATGTGTTAATGTCTACAACATAGGCCATGTACAACATCACACTCAGAGAAAAATTTCGGCCAAAAAGTACAAAATCATTAATAACTCCCTAATTATACGTCGTATGATGAAATAGCAAGAGACAAAAAAGATGTAATGTGTTATTGTTTACAACATAGGCCATGCACAATATCACATTCAGAGAAAAAATTCGGCCAAAAAGTACAAAATCATTAATAACTCCCTAATTAAAGGTCGTATGAAAAAATAGCAAGAGACTGAAAAGAAGTAATGTGTTATTGTTTACAACATAGGCCATGCACAATATCACACTCAGAGATATTACTGGAGATTTGTAGTTTCCCCCTATTATTTTTTGTCATTTGTAGGGTTGAAAATTAAAAAATGTACCTTTTCGGAATTTTTCTGTTGATTGCAAGGTGAAAGGAGTGAATTTGCCAAATATCAAGTTTGTAACTCATTTGGAAGTGGGTAAACATTTATGTCAGTGAGTGAGTGAGTGAGTCAGTCAGTCAGTCAGCCATGTAGTTTTATATAATATAGATGAGCATGGATCCTAGTGGAAAATAATTCTATCACCTGAAACCAAAAATGCATGGGACGAAAAAATACATCAAAATATCATGTTGGTTTCCGACCCTACAAGACGTAAAAATATAATAAAAGTATTAAAAAAACAATTTTTTGAAATTTCATTCGAATCAATTTTTAAGTTATTCATGGGACGGAAAAATTTTGGCCAAAAAGTACAAAATCATTAATAACTCCCTAATTATACGTCGTATGATGAAATAGCAAGAGACAAAAAAGATGTAATGTGTTATTGTCTACAACATAAGCCATGTACAATATCACACTCGGAGAAAATTTTCGACCAAAAAGTACAAAATCATTAATAACTCCCTAACTAAACGTCGTATGATGAAATAGCAAGAGACAAAAAAGATGTAATGTGTTAATGTCTACAACATAGGCCATGTACAACATCACACTCAGAGAAAAATGTCGGCCAAAAAGTACAAAATCATTAATAACACCCTAACTAAACGTCGTATGATGAAATAGCAAGAGACAAAAAAGATGTAATGTGTTAATGTCTACAACATAGGACATGTACTGCACCGCTTGTGCTTTTACGTTAATCAGAATAGCAGAGATATGAGGAATACAGTGGAAGTAAAAACAATAAAAACTAAACAGGATTACGTAGGGAACGAGGAAGGAATACTTCTTTCGATGCGTGCTGGGCCCAAGATTTCGAATCGAAAGAAAGATGACTTCCACAGAAAGTAAACCAGAACAATGGTTTAAGGAAAATCAAAAGGAAAAATTAAATTTAAGTAATAGAGCAAGGGTTCCAGAGACCGTGTTAGTCGTAACTTCGCTACAGTGCGAAGCCAAGACTAAGTTGAATCGAAAGACAAACGAGGAACTCAAATACGAGAAATCATAAGACAGAAGCAAATATTGTACTTACTGAATAAAAATATATTAATAATAAAATAAACACATGTGTACTGATTACAAATTGGAAATGAAAATAAAACACGAACAACTTAAATATAAAATAAAAGGAATCTAGAAATAAATTCAAATCATAAAAGCAACTAATTGGAAACGCGATTCAATAATAAAACTTAATAAAGATGAAGCAAAATTAAAGAAATTAAAGAAATTCGTGGGATAGATTACAAGAGCGACTACTTACAGAGACGACATGATCTGGACTAGAATGTCCAGCGCCAAAAACAGAACTCAGACGCTCATGATGTTGTGAAATCATGGGGAAGGGGGTGAAAGTGGTGGGGATTGGAGGAAACGGGGGGGGGGATGACACTGAGTTACGTAATATAACGAAGTCAGAGGAAATAACACAAAATTAACACATAAAACTAAACGAAATGAAAATTACATTAAATTACATGACATTACCGGGACAGGAAATAAAAGAAAAAAAATCAATCAGCTAAGAAATATGCTTCGTAGGAAGATGTAGGCTTACACAGAGGTAGAAATGCCGAATCACAACGACATACGATGAAACAAAGAAAGTAATGCGGCGCATGGACAGTGATTAGCACCATGACCATCGCTCGCATACATTTCAATAAAACAGAGGGAGGATCTGACTGAAGACGTGAGACTCAGCTCCGTAACTTCGCCGATTCCATCCATAAAAACAAGGCTCTGATGCGACAATCCACCGGAGGTCGTCATAAAAGAACGCCGAACCAGGTGGTGACGCAATACAGAGCATAATTAAGCCTCGTAGAAAAATAGCAGATATTTCAGACCTGAGAGATTTACGTAAAAATAAAACCGGTTACATGAAAGGGAGGGATGACAAATAAACACAGAGACTTCGCTAAACTAACGTAAACAAAGGCGAAGGGACTTGGGTTCATGGATCGAATTCACATCATCATAAGGAAGGGAAATTGTAAGTGAATCAAAGGGGACACAAAATGAAAAATTATGGAGAAATAGAAATTTAGAAAGACCTCAAGTTAGATACCTTCAATGACTGAATCGTACTTACATTTAGTTGCTTTCTGGGTGCGGGCAAAAGCCCGACACGTGCACACACGTCCGTCTTACATGACGGCCCAAAAATAGAAGGAAAACAACTTTCCTTTAAGGAACGCAGTAACGCGCCCCGAGAAAAATCAGTCGTAGAAACGTCCCCTCTCCAGAACATAAAGGGGGCCAATGGGAGAAGCAAAGCTTAGCAACAAGTTATGCTTCAACCAATGGTAAAACTGTGTCAGTAGGGGTGAAAAGTTTCACCATCTGACGAAACATTTACGTAGAATTACAAAGTTTGAACGCAGTAGGTAAGACAGAGAAACATATGTCACAATAATGCGACATGAAGGAAATGATGATAATAATAATAATAATAATAATATGACAAAAATAATGAACCTGATAAAAAACGGTTCAAAATTCCCCTGCTCTCCCAAAAAAAAAGGAATTTTCCTGGCCATGGAAATTTCTTTTTTCGTACAAATGGAGAGGCAAAAAAAATTGTAAAGGGGAAAAAAATTGAATACTAAAAAAATGGGTACTAAGGACCTCTAGGAGAATACAAAAAAAATGAACAGTTGACTAATCTGACCGTGAAATGAAGGTGGTACCCCCTTCATTGCTCGTCAACACTAGCCACTAACGTCAAAAGTACTGCGTTCAAAAAGAAATACAGTGAGTTCATATATTAAATGGTGATCATTGTTCTTGTTAGTTCATGATGATGCGGATGTCGAAATCTTTGTTTGCAATTTTTGCACGGAGGTCAGAGCAAAATAGATCCTCTGACTGGAATTTCCGGATATCCACAAAAGACCAAGGACAATGTTGCAATAGGAAAAGATTTTCTTGAAGTGGCGTACTGATAGAAACGCTCTCGATTGGAATCCTAGGGGTCTCTTCAAACATGCGTGACAGGCAGTCAGCTACCGGGTTCTCGCTCCCTTTTACGTGGATGATATCAAATTTAAAAGATGACAACCTCAAAATCCACCTGTTGATGCGTCCAAGCTTTTTTACGTGAGAAAGACTCCATTTCAAAACCTCATTGTCGGTAAAAACCGTAAAGTGACGGAGTTCCAAAAAGGTCGTGAATTTTTCACATCCAAATACCACAGCAAGACTTTCCTTCTCGAAAATTGAGTAACGTCGTTCATGTTGATTTAACATACGACTCGCGAAGGCCACTGGTGCAAATTTTCCATCCACACGCTGGCTCAAAACACTAGAAATGGCCAAATCACTGGCGTCACAATGTAAAAAGAAAGCTGATTCGAAATCAGGCGTGTGCAGTACTGGTGCTGACATAAGGGCTTCTTTCAAAACATTGAAAGCTTTGTCCTGTTCTGGCCCCCACACAAATTTCACATTCATCTTTTTGAGAGCATTTAGAGGTGCCGAAATGTCAGAGAAGTTTTTGATAAAACGAGAATAGAACGTGAACATACCCATTACTCTTCTCAAAGCCCTAACTGTGGTGGGTACAGGTAACTGCTGAATGCAATCTGCGCGCTCGGGTATGACACGGATACCATCGGCTGACAGAATGTGACCCAGAAATTTAATTTGAGTACAGCCCAAAGAGGTCTTTTTTGGATTGATAGTGAGGCCGGCCTTCCTGAGGCGGGAGAAAACTTCCCTAAGATGAACGACATGCTCCTCAAAAGATCTACTGTATACGACTAAATCGTCAAGATAATTAAATACAAAATTGAACTTCAGGTCTCCCAAGATGTCGTCTAGCACGCGACTGAGGACTTGTGCACCAACAGCTACACCCATCGGAAGACGTTTGAAATTATATAACCCGAAAGGGGTGTTAAAAGCAGTGAAGTCGCGACTCTCAGCATCCAAAGGAATCTGATAATAGGCATTATTTAGATCAATCATCGAATACACATTGGCCCCGTGGAAATGTTGAAAAGCACTCTCAATAGTAGGCAGTGGGAAATTATCAAAGACTACCTTCTTGTTCAATTTTCGGTAGTCTACGACTAGCCGGTACTCGCCCTCTTCTTTCTTGGGAATTAAGAAAGCAGGAGACCCATAAGCTGATTTGGAAGGAACCACTACTCCCCGATCTTGCAAATCATTGATATACTTTTTCATGGCCAAGAGCTTGGGCGGATTACAAGGAAATGGAGGACTTCGAACAGGTACATTGTCGCTCAAGTCAATGTGGCATTCGTGATTTACAGCAGAACCTAAATCTTCTGTGAGGACATCAGAAAATTCCTCAACTAAATCGTTCAGAGTATCACGTTGCTCGGACATCAAAGTTAATGGAAGATGTACGGAAAATACAGGATACACATCAACGTAGTTAGAAGTACATTCTTCAAAGGGGAACATTTTATCTGAGCGAAATTTGAAACAAAATGAATCGTTAATAAAATCTAACTGCATACCAGTTTTATGCATAAAGTCAATTCCTAGAATACATTGAGTGGAGAGATTGTTAACCACATGAAAAATATGTTTCCAAGAAAATCCGTGAATTTTAATGCGACATAAAATAGTTTCGGCAACGTCGATAACTGACGATCCTGCAGACAGGAACTGACATTTATTCAGTATGGGGTGTTTTTGCGAAGATCGAATGCTATCTGCCACTGAACGGTGGATGAAACTTCTGGTGGCGCCTGTATCCAAAATGGCAGGTGCCGAGACATTATCGAAATTTACTGAGACTCCTGGTTGTAACATAGAGGTTGGTATGAGTGACTAATATAACGCACGTTTCTGTGCTCCGTGTTTATAAGTCAAATAGTTTAGTAAAGTGCACTGCTCGGGACAAGGATATGTTCACACTGAATCGGTGAGTAATAAAGATCATTTGGATGTATAAATCTTAATACAACATCAATGGACTAGCAACATCTAGGATATTTTCTAAGCGTGTGGATGCATAACCAACAAAAGCGACTTTCAACTGTTCGTTTGAACGCCAGTGCTACCACCCAGCGAAACAATAATCTGTGACTCAAGTGCACCCCGACAGTCAACTGTTTCTGCCAACCACTGCCAAACAAATTTCCGACTTGAACGCTACCCTACATCCTTGTCCGCATCAGCGCTAGTGAGCTCTCGCACAAATATTAAACAGTGAAGTGGCGAATTACGTACTGCCAAAGAATTAATAATACACCTTTCACATCTAAAGCAGTGCCTTTACAATACTAGTAGCATTATTAGGAGCCAGAGCAATAATGGGTGTCTGTTTCGAGTGCAACAAGGCGGTGTCCAGGCAAGATATCAATGCAAAAATTCAATGTGCTGTATGTAAAAACTGGTATCATAATTATTGTGTAAATTTAAAAGAAGATGATCTCAAGTCCATAATTTCTTCGCACAAACAATGGAAATGTAATAAGTGTCCCAAGAAGAAGCTTAGCCTACATGAAGAGGGAAAGAATCAGTTAGCCCTACCTAACAACGACGAAGTTTTTAACTTATTGACTAATTTAAACAAAGAAATTTCTGAGTTAAAGGAATTGTGTAAACAGAGGGAAACTGATTTGGGGAGGTCGTTAGATCTGGTGCACGAGAAATTGGACGAAAATAAGGAAACCCTGCGGAAACAAGCAGAAACTATTAAAGATTGCAGGCAAGCAATTGAAGAGATGCATCAGGAGAACCTAAAGTTAAAGAAAGAAAACTTGGAACTAAAATCAAGACTTACTGATTCTGAGCAATACTCAAGGATCAATATGATAGAAATACATGGTATACCGTCAAACCCTGCAGAGGACACAAGCAGGTTGGTTCAAGAAGTCGCGCGAACACTCCACGTGGAACTGAAAGAGGAACATATTGACGCTTGCCACAGACTTCCCCCTCGTAACAATTCCCAGATTTCGCCTATAATCGTGAAATTTACAAGACGTCACTACAAAGAAGAAATCCTCAGACAACGGAGAATTAAACGTAATCTGAGTACCCTTGACCTTGGATACACCTACAACAACCCGGTGTATATAAATGAAAGCCTTTGCGGGGAGCGGAAAAAACTTCTAGCAAAGGCAAGGGAAGTGAAACGAGCGAAGGACCTAAAGCACTTATGGACAAAGAATGGCAGAATACTCATGAGGAAACACGACCACTCTCAGGTAATCTCCATCAACACTGAAGAGGACCTTGACAAACTTTAACCTGAACATTGAAGATGACTCATAAGAAAAAAGAAACCATCATTTACTACCAGAACGTAAGAGGACTACGGACCAAATCCAATACTTTATTTTTAAATACACTGTCAAATAACTATGATATTATTTGTCTTCCAGAAACATGGCTTCTTGAGGGTGTAAACAGTTCTGAGCTCTTTGATGACAGATATATTGTGTATAGGAAAGACCGGGATTTTTCTTTAAGTTCCAAGAAAGATGGTGGTGGAATTTTAATAAGTGTTAATAGTACAATACATTCGAAGAGAATGCCAATGTTAGAATCGGATACCGAATCATTATGGATTAAAGTTTCATTCAACAACAGGGAATGTTATATATGTGTTCCATACTTTCCGCCGAATTCCAATATAGAAGCATACAAATCATTTTATGAGAAAATAGAAGAAAATATGCAGTTATTTAAAGATTACGATATTTGTATCATTGGTGACTTTAATTTACCGGAAGTAACTGATAAATCTTACAATCTATTGAAGGGTTCAAACAAATCCAAAGAGTTACAGAATTGTTTGCACCTGCTGAATGCCAGGCTGTTTAACGATATAAAGAATGTTAATGGGAGAACTCTTGATTTAATAATCAGTAACATTGACCAGTTGCATATCCTGGAAGAAACCGACCCCTTAGTCCGATTAGATGAAAATCATCCAGCATTGCAAATTATATACAAACAGGGGAAAATAACCAGATCACATGAAAGTTCAACCTACGAATATAACTTCCTCAAGGCAGACTTCTTAAAATTGTATGAATTAGTGAAAAAATGCAATTGGGATAACATGAATAATTGTAGAAATGTAAACGAAGCTGTTGATATCTTTTATGACAAAATATACTCAATAATTGACCAGTGCGTTCCAAAGACTAAACATTACAAGCGCACATATCCTGTTTGGTTCACTCAGTCCATAATATCAAATTTAAAGCTAAAGGAAAAATATAGAAAAGAGAAAAATTTATCCGAATATTACTTAAATAATTATACTCAACTTAGATCTAAAACTAAAATAGACATTAAAAAAAGCATATGATGACTATGTAGCTCTTACTGAGCGGAACATGGAAAAAGATAGCAACAGCTTCTGGAACTTTATAAAAAATAGAAAGGAGCGTAAAGGATCAGGATTGGCGATGGAATATGAAGGTAAAGAATATTGTAAATCACTGGAAATTGCCAATTGTTTCGCTGACTATTTCAAATCAGTATATTCGCAAACTATTCCCAACTATAATTTGAACACAAACAGCAATAACGTAAAGCAACATTATTTTCAAAATTATTTGGTTATATCTGAAGTCACCGAGGATATGGTTGAATTCGCCATTAAGAAACTAAAACCAAAAAAGTCAGCGGGGCCTGATGGGTTACCACCATACCTCTTTAAAGGCTGTAAGGAATATATTACTAAACCACTGACTATAATATACAATCTCATACTGAAGACCAGCACATTTCCAGATAAATGGAAACATACAAAAGTAACACCAATTCTAAAATCCGGAAACTCAGTTCAGATTAAGAATTACAGACCTGTAGCTGTATCGTCATCTCCAGCTAAGATATTTGAGAGTATTTTGTATAGTCATATTTTTCAACATGTTAAAGTGATCATTTCCCCATATCAGCATGGATTTATACCAAACAGGTCAACCGTGACTAACCTTATTAATTTTACGCAATTTGTATCCACGGAGCTAGCTCACAAAGGCCAAGTAGATGTAATATATACTGACTTTCAAAAGGCATTTGACAAAGTGGATCATGACGTACTCATCACTAAACTATCAACGTATAATTTTTCTGAACCGCTGTTTCGTCTGCTGATTTCATACCTGAAGAACAGAACACAAGTTGTGAAATATAAAACGCAACTATCCAAAGCATTTCCCACCAACTCAGGAGTTCCTCAGGGATCTAACTTAGGACCATTACTATTCTTATTATTTTTAAACGATATCTCTGATAAAGTTCAACACTCCGAAATTTTATTATTCGCAGACGATATAAAATTATATAAATCAATACGTGACCCTTACGATTGTATCAAATTTCAAAATGATTTAAATGAACTAAACCTATGGACGAAAGAAAATAAATTGCCATTTAACATCAGTAAATGCAAGCAAATTAATTTTACTAGGCGAAAAAATTACATAAAGTTTCACTATGACATTGACGGGGAAGGCTTACTAAAAATTCATGAAGTTCAGGATCTGGGAATTGTATTTACCAATGATCTGAATTTTCATAGACATATAGAGAAAATTGTCTATAAAGCACATGAAAGTATGGGATTTGTAATAAGAAATTCATTTAATTTCTCCTATGGGATTTTAATATTGCTCTTTAATGCCTTCATCAGATCACAACTAGAATATGCTTCAGTTATATGGAATCCATACACATTGAAACATAATAAGCTTATAGAGAACATCCAAAAGAAATTCTTAAAATATGTATATTACAAAAGATTTGGCTATTATCCCTCTTACGAATCGTACACATTTATATTACAGTCCTTCAATGTCAGAAAACTATCTCACAGGCGAAATTGTCAGGGCCTGCTTTTTCTCTATAAAATAGTAAACAATAAAATTGACGACGCTAAAATTCGAGAGAGAATTACGTTATATGTACCAGCTGTGAAACCTAGTAGATTCCGAAACATTTTCTTTATTCCGAGAGTTCACACAGACAACCATAAAAACTCGCCGAATAACAGAATTTTATCCCACTATAATAAAGTTCATCATCTTGACTTAGATATTTTCAGTATGTCAGAAAACCAGTTTGCAGCGTCCTGTGATAAACTGCTAGATGTCTTGTAATATATTGTACTGTATTCAGCCCATTTCCTTCTCATACCTAACCTTCCTTTTCTTCTTCTTCTTCTTCTTATTATTATTATTATTATTATCATTATTATTTATAACGTGTTTCTCTATCTATATCTTCTCTTTATGTATCTTTTGTTTTTCTATTTATATATTGTTGTATATTATATGATTCTAGTAGTGAGCAATATAATTGGGGCTTCCTGTAATGTTCACAACATAAATAAATAAATAAATAAATAAATAAATAAATAAATAAATAAATAAACAACATCAAAATTAGATGCATTGTCAAGTTTGGATGGAGGACTGCTCCGGGAGTCGAACTCAGAACACCTCCCTATGAGTTTTCCTGGTTGGAATTACAATTCGGACAGGAACGAGTCGTGACCTCATTCATCCCACAGCCAAAACAGAATTTTCGGCGTTTTAAAGAACACATTTTAAAATGATGTCCAAGTTCATTACAGTTCCAACAAGTTATGCGACCAGAAGAAACATTGCGTGTGATTGTTGTTGGGTTGTGTGCAGTCCATTCACGGGAAACAGCAGAAGAATTACGAGCCACAGAAGGGCTTGGATTAGAATTCCTAGAAAGGGACTCAGCACGGCGAACAGACGGCTTAAACCGTAAGGTGTCGTCTTTTGTTCGGTCGACAGCTGGGTTAGACAATGTTGTCTGGGGGGAGTAGGCTAACTCGGGGAAAATCGTATTATCGGCTCTTGGAGGTGGAGTATAGTTCGAACAGGCTCGTGCATTTGATTCATACTCACGGCCTTGCAATATGATGTCCTCGATGGAAAAAAACAGATGTACGCCGAATGAAGTATTTATAAGTGGGATTTAAATTCCTGTATATAATTTCCAACAGATCCCTGGGATGAAAGGGTTGGGGGAGGTTCGCTGCTAACAGACGGACTGAGGTTACATAATCGTCGATCATCTCCCCAGGAGCCTGAGTGCGGGAGTATATTTCTTGTTTGAGAGCGAAATCGAAATCTTGTGGCGTGAAACGGTCCTTAATACACCCAACAAATTCGTCCCATGACTTATAAAAATTTGGAGAAGTGCGATGCCACATCAGCGCTTTTCCAGTCAAAAGAATAGGTAAGCAACGTACAATACAGTCGGGATTAATATCGTGACAATGACACAATTCCTCCACACGTTGGATAAAACAAAAAACTGATGAGGTATTGTTTTCTCCGGAAAAAGTCAAACCCCACCTACTCACTACTGATGCAACATTTACGTTGGGGCGAGCACTATTAACAGTGCCAACAGGGACGATGGAGCAATCTAAAAGTGGAGGGTCTATCATTAGCAGGTCCTGTGTCGTATCTTGCAATAGTGGCGTGGGCATTGTTAAAGATTCAAAGCCCATAAAATTAAACTCCTTTTTGACGGGTGGGAATTCTGACTTAGACATGACAATAGACAAGGAGAAAAGTAAAACACTTCAACTTAGTAAAATCAAGGTCACAATACCGTAATGTGTCCTATTCCAGCGTTGCAAAGTACTCACTAACTTGTTGCACTGTTCACCTCGGAACTAGATCCTTTGGATGTCTTGTTCACTCGAGAAATGCTTTCACACTCCACACATTCTTCGGGGATGGGGGAACAATTCAGTACAGGTATCTTAAACTCAGAAAGACAACATTGTAATAATTGAAAAAAAAATATAAGTTTGGTAACCTAAAGGGAACGATTTCGCGTTTAACCACGCCCTGATTTACCATTTGCACCGCTTGTGCTTTTACGTTAAACAAAATAGCAGAGATATGAGGAATACAGTGGAAGTAAAAACAATAAAAACTAAACAGGATTACGTAGGGAACGAGGAAGGAATACTTCTTTCGATGCGTGCTGGGCCCAAGATTTCGAATCGAAAGAAAGATGACTTCCACAGAAAGTAAACCAGAACAATGGTTTAAGGAAAATCAAAAGGGAAAAATAAACTTAAGTAATAGAGCAAGGGTTCCAGAGACCGTGTTAGTCGTAACTTCGCTACAGTGCGAAGCCAAGACTAAGTTGAATCGAAAGACAAACGAGGAACTCAAATACGAGAAATCATAAGACAGAAGCAAATATTGTACTTACTGAATAAAAATGTATTAATAATAAAATAAACACATGTGTACCGATTACAAATTGGAAATGAAAATAAAACACGAACAACTTAAATATAAAATAAAAGGAATCTAGAAATAAATTCAAATCATAAAAGCAACTAATTGGAAACGCGATTCAATAATAAAACTTAATAAAGATGAATCAAAATTAAAGAAATTAAAGAAATTCGTGGGATAGATTACAAGAGCGACTACTTACAGAGACGACATGATCTGGACTAGAATGTCCAGCGCCAAAAACAGAACTCAGACGCTCATGATGTTGTGAAATCATGGGGAAGGGGGTGAAAGTGGTGGGGATTGGAGGAAACGGGGGGGGGGGGGATGACACTGAGTTACGTAATATAACGAAGTCAGAGGAAATAACACAAAATTAACACATAAAACTAAACGAAATGAAAATTACATTAAATTACATGACATTACCGGGACAGGAAATAAAAGAAAAAAAATCAATCAGCTAAGAAATATGCTTCGTAGGAAGATGTAGGCTTACACAGAGGTAGAAATGCCGAATCACAACGACATACGATGAAACAAAGAAAGTAATGCGGCGCATGGACAGTGATTAGCACCATGACCATCGCTCGCATACATTTCAATAAAACAGAGGGAGGATCTGACTGAAGACGTGAGACTCAGCTCCGTAACTTCACCGATTCCATCCATAAAAACAAGGCTCTGATGCGACAATCCACCGGAGGTCGTCATAAAAGAACGCCGAACCAGGTGGTGACGCAATGCAGAGCATAATTAAGCCTCGTAGAAAAATAGCAGATATTTCAGACCTGAGAGATTCACGTAAAAATAAAACTGGTTACATGAAAGGGAGGGATGACAAATAAACACAGAGACTTCGCTAAACTAACGTAAACAAAGGCGAAGGGACTTGGGTTCATGGATCGAGTTCACATCATCATAAGGAAGGGAAATTGTAAGTGAATCAAAGGGGACACAAAATGAAAAATTATGGAGAAATAGAAATTTAGAAAGACCTCAAGTTAGATAACTTCAATGACTGAATCGTACTTACATTTAGTTGCTTTCTGGGTGCGGGCAAAAGCCCGACACGTGCACACACGTCTGTCTTACATGACGGCCCAAAAATAGAAGGAAAACAACTTTCCTTTAAGGAACGCAGTAACGCGCCCCGAGAAAAATAAGTCGTAGAAACATCCCCTCTCCAGAACATAAAGGGGGCCAATGGGAGAAGCAAAGCTTAGCAACAAGTTATGCTTCAACCAATGGTAAAACTGTGTCAGTAGGGGTGAAAAGTTTCACCATCTGACGAAACATTTACGTAGAATTACAAAGTTTGAACGCAGTAGGTAAGACAGAGAAACATATGTCACAATAATGCGACATGAAGGAAATGATGATAATAATAATAATAATAATAATATGACAAAAAATAATAAACCTGATAAAAAACGGTTCAAAATTCCCCTGCTCTCCCAAAAAAAAGGAATTTTCCTGGCCATGGAAATTTCTTTTTTCGTACAAATGGAGAGGCAAAAAAAATTGTAAAGGGGAAAAAAAATTGAATACTAAAAAAATGGGTACTAAGGACCTCTAGGAGAATACAAAAAAAATGAACAGTTGACTAATCTGACCGTGAAATGAAGGTGGTACCCCCTTCATTGCTCGTCAACACTAGCCACTAACGTCAAAAGTACTGCGTTCAAAAAGAAATACAGTGAGTTCATATATTAAATGGTGATCATTGTTCTTGTTAGTTCATGATGATGCGGATGTCGAAATATTTGTTTGCAATTTTTGCACGGAGGTCAGTGCAAAATAGATCCTCTGACTGGAATTTCCGGATATCCACAAAAGACCAAGGACAATGTTGCAATAGGAAAAGATTTTCTTGAAGTGGCGTACTGATAGAAACGCTCTCGATTGGAGTCCTAGGGGTCTCTTCAAACATGCGTGACAGGCAGTCAGCTACCGGGTTCTCGCTCCCTTTTACGTGGATGATATCAAATTTAAAAGATGACAACCTCAAAATCCACCTGTTGATGCGTCCAAGCTTTTTCACGTGAGAAAGACTCCATTTCAAAGCCTCATTGTCGGTAAAAACCGTAAAGCCAGCGGTGAGAGGATGGCGTGCTGCCGCCTAAGCCACGGAGGCTCACACATTTCAATCTATGCATTTAGCAAATATCGAAGGAAACGAGATGGATATTTAAAGTCGATTCAAAGAATTAAGATAAAGGAATTTCTACTCAGTGATTGACTGACGACTTTGCCATCTTACTCTATTCACGAGAGGATTTAAAATGAGGTGTTAAACGGTATGAACGAGGTGTTAAGGAAAGAATTCATAACAAACTCATTTTATTTCGAAGAGAATAATAGGAATGCAGCAGGAAGATATAATAAATATAGACATAGATTGGCAGTTGAAACGCTTAAGGACGTTGGTGACTCCTACTTCGGTATTCGAAATGTTAAGAATACTTTCGGTTAATGATGGTTTAAGTGCTCTATTATTAGTGACAGGTGAAAACCTGCAATAGAAATAGGAGAGAAAGTATAAAGATGAATGTACTAAACAGAGCGTTTGTGTAGGGCTTAGGAGATTATGGATTAAGTAGTAAAAGATGCGGGAAAATTGCTGAGCATACAAGAGCTGATCAGTCATCTCCACACAACTTATGGTAACCATTCATCCGCGACGTATTCTACAGTGAAGCATTATACCCCATGTGGTTTCGAAATCACACGGCCTACATTTCCAAATTATGCACCATAATCCATAACATTCCGTCACCTGTAAGACTACATACTTCGTCAGTCAGCTGGTGATTCCATTTCTTGCACAGCCATGCTGTTTAAGCGACACAGTATGGAAGAGGGAAAAGTTCAACACTCGGAGAGGAAGCGTGAATCAGCACACAATATCGCAACCATTCAATAATATCAATTATTGAACTGATCAAGGATCAGGTTGACTTGTGTTCATGACTTGATCTCGTGGTTATAATTAACCTTTACCATGTGTAAACAACCCTATTGAAGTGATATGGATTACATATTTATCCATGAATGCTATTATTCCAAACACTTGGACATGACACACTAATTGTCTGCATAATACATGAGTAAGTTTAATATGATCGTTCGATAAAAAAAATCATTTTAAGTGTAGAAACTAGATCAGTTCCGGGCACTTGACAAAGACAATTTTCCTGGTGTATAATATTAAAGTTGCTCCAAGGCTTCATATCGTTAGTTAGATCTCTGTATAGCGAATTATTTATTCATCTGAGATAATTGAACAGAATTAAGAGGGCACTGCAATTTATTTATACCTCTGATTTCAGGTTGTTATATCCTGAAACTTCGAATCCTTCCGCATTGCGACATTCCACCAGCACCGTATCTGGAAGAAAATTTACGATCAAACACAAATTGAAGACGAACCTGCTTATTCATAGTGTTAAGAAGCCGTTCTCATGTATCTCGTGCGATGCCAAATTTGCTCAGAAACAGAATTTGAAGAGGCACATGTTAATGCATAGCAAAGAGAAACCATACTCATGCAGTATATGTGAAGCTAAATTTACTCGGAAAGGAAATTTAAAGTATCACATGCTAATGCATAGTGGTGACAAGCCGTTATCATGTAACATTTGCGATGCCAAATTTGCTCACAAGCAGAATTTGAAGTCTCACATGGTAATGCATAGCGGTATGAAACCATACTCGTGTAATATATGCGAGGGCAAATTTGCCCGGAGTGGGCAGCTTAAGACTCACATATTAACGCATAGTGGTGATAAACCTTACTCGTGTAGCATATGCGAAGCAAAATTTGCTCAGTGTGGGCAACTCAAGATTCACACATTACAGCATAGTGGAGAGAAACCTTATTCGTGTAACATATGCGAAGCCAAATTTACTCGAAGTACGAATTTAAAGATCCACATGCGAACGCATAGTGGGGACAAACCGTTCTCGTGCCCTATATGCGAGGTCAAATTTGTTCGGAACCAGAAATTGACGACGCACATGCTAATTCATAGCGCTGAGAAACAATACTCATGCAGTATATGTGAAGCTAAGTTTACTCAAAAACGGGGTATGAAGTACCACATGCTAACGCACAGCGGTAAAAAACCATACTCCTGTAACGTATGCGAAGCCAAATTTGCTCGTCAAGGAGATTTGAAGACCCACACGTTAAGGCATACTGGTGAGCGACCATACACTTGTAGCATATGCGAAGCCAAGTATACTAAGAAGTGGTATTTAAAGACTCACATGTCAACGCATAGTGGTATTAAACCGTTCTCGTGTGATATTTGCGAGGCCACATTTTCTCTAAAGAGGAATTTAAAGGTTCATATGGTAATACATAGTGGTGACAAACCATTCTCGTGCAGCATTTGCGAGGTCAGATTTGCCTATAAACCGAAATTGAAGAGACACATGCTGACGCATAGTGGTGACAAACCCTTCTCATGTAGCATTTGCGAAGCGAAATTTTCTTTGAATTCGATTTTAAAGACTCACATGTTAACGCATAGTGGTTACAAGCAATTCTCTTGTAGCTTATGCGATGCCAAATTTGCTCTGAAACAGAATTTGAAGAGCCACGTCGTAACACATAGCGGTAAAAAAAACGTAGTCGTGTAGCAGATGCGAAGCCAAAGTTGATTGGGCTGGAGATTTGGAGATGCTCACGGTAACACATAGTTGTGAGAAAAATACTCGTGTGGTACATGCGAAGCCAAATTATGCTGTTAGAAGTTATTTGAAGAAGCACAAGTGTACCCCTAGTGGTAGAGCGGGAGTATAAAGAAACCTGTTGAACAATAGAAACGATGTTCTTGGAGAATTATTTGAATTTGAGATACGAAATATGAATATACACAAATTGACCCTTAACGGAAAAGATAAAAATGATTGTTATGAAAGGTTTCATCATATTTCATATCTCGCTGCTAGGTGTCAGTGACAGTGACATTTGGGAGCCAACAAATTGAACATGCTGATAGCCCACGGGCGCTTAGTTAAAATATCCTCCTATGGCCATTGGCTGCAATTAATATATAATAAAAATTTAAAATTACTTCCGCTGTACTGTAAATGATATTTTAAAAACAAATGTTAAATGACGCTTGTTTTTAAAACGGAACTTGATCTACGGATTTAATTGAGTTTAAATATTGATTGTTTAAATCTTTTCTCTGATTCATTATCTGTAATTTCTAGGAAGCAGTTTTTTGAATTTCTCAATAAGAATTAGAACCTTCATTTTGATTTGACCCTGTATGGATCAACACTAGCGCCCGAAGTGACAGATTTAGGCTACAAAGAATGTGCTCTAGCTATTGGTGAGAATGATATGTCAGTAAAAACGGAAGTAGATATTTCGATATTTTTGACCATGTATTATGATTTAGTAAACTACACATGACAAAGGTTGTGGTCTGACACTTGGTGTCCATTACTTGTCAGTTTTGTGTGTTAATACATACAATATTCAAAAGTGGAATAATAAATGTAAAGAGCAGAAAGTATTAAGAATCAGCGATGAACCCGGAACGAGTTGGCAGCAAAATGTGTGAACGATCAACAACTAAAATGAAATGCCTTCAATGAAACGCAAACCTCACCAACAGGAGACACTCGTATGGTTTTGTGCAAACAATTCATGGGCATCAAGCATTAGACCAGATCTTTTGTCGTATGTAGTTCACTTAAGTGTTGTTAAGTTTATTATTTCATTTTCTTTTATGTTATCTTAAAACCTTAAGGAGGCAGAGAGGCATCAGGAGACAGGATATACCTAAGAACGACTCCGCTTAAGTCAGTCAATTCATTTAAATATCTAGGATTGACAAAGCAAACAACTGCAAGAGCCTACATAGTTCACATAACGTCTCGGCAATAGCCGCTACCAAAGCCATATATGACATTAAAACAATCACGAAGCACTCTTTGGGAACTGCTATGACTATATTCGATGCGAAAATAACGCCCATCGCCACATATGGACTTGAAATCATATGGGAGAATTTATCCCTGGCAGTAGTGTGGTTTGGTCGGTTCTAGACCCACCGCCAAGATGGCGGCCGTAACTTAATTCAACCTAACCTACGAGGTGTGATCAAAAAGTATCAAAATGGAAGCCATAGCTTAACCTAACCTCTAACCTAACCTACGAGGTGTGATCAAAAGGTTCCAAAATGGCGGCCATAGCTTAACCTAACCTACGAGGTGTGATCAAAAGGTTCAAAAATGGCGGCCATAGCTTAACCTAACCTACGAGGTGTGATCAAAAAGTTTCAAAATGGAAGCCATAGCTTAACCTAACCTACGAGGTGTGATCAAAAGGTTCAAAAATGGCGGCCATAGCTTAACCTAACCTACGAGGTGTGATCAAAAAGTTCCAACATGGCAGCCATAGCTTAACGTAACCTACGAGGTGTGATCAAAATTTTCCAAGATGGCGGCCATAGTATAACTTAAGCCTAACCTAACCTAACCTAACCTGCGAGGTGTGATCAAAAAGTTCCAAGATGGCGGTCATAGCTTAACTTAACCTAGAAGGGTCTTAACTGAACGCTCGGCTACGCTGACCCTTTAGCCTACTTCCTCACGAACTTTTCCGATCCTAACTTACCTACGAGGTGCGATCAAAAAGTTCCAAGATGGTGGCCATAGTTTAACTTAAGCCTAACCTAACCTCTAACCCAACATGCGAGGTGTGTTCAAAAAGTTCCAAGATGGCGGTCATAGCTTAACTTAACCTAGAAGAGTCGCAACTGAACGCTCGGCTACGCAGACCTTTTAGCCTACTTTATCATGATCTTTGCCGATATTTCACTACCGGTAACGCATGATTAGATTTGGACATGTGAGGTGTCAAATGGTTTGTCTCGAAGCCCTCTTTATGTTGTTAATAGGTTAAAGGTTTTGAGAATGAGGGAAAGAGACTTTGGGGGGGGGGGGGGGGTAAAACCATGATTTTATACTTTTTGTTATATCTCGCAAACCAATTACGCAAGAGACGTGTCCGAGGGGTGGTAGGACTGGTGGCGACAACCCCTTAAAGCCTGTGGCACTCCCCCTGGAACAATGATTAAATGAATGACAGATGAAATGAAATAATAGTGGAAAGTGTGGCTAGAATGAAATTGTGACAGTGAAAAAACTGGAGAACTCTAGGAGATGAAAGAATTTCTGGTGGGTTGGTGCTAATGCACACACCCTAGTACACAGGGCACATGCAATTTGAGGACAAGACAAGGGACCTAAGTGTGAAACTTGGTGGATGGATATGTTCTAACGAGTCATTTGTAGTCGAAAGAGAATAAATGCATGTTCTTAAGATGTTAACAAGATTTATCTTGTCGCGTGACGTAACGGGAAGTCAATGTGTGTGTGTATGTTAAAGAATGCTTATTCTCTGTTGCTAAGCTCTAGTCAGCAGTTTATACTTGAACGTCAGACCTACACGTGTATCATGCTACAAGCGTGAGAAACATAATGATTATACATGCAATGTGATATATAAAGACACGTCGCTGACATTTCCACTCGCACTTATGTGACTACCTTTGAACACGCTACAGCGTTGTGTGAAACACTTGGCCTTGTTTAACAGTTTTGGTGTTGGTGCGAAATAGTTGTGAGCTGTTTGCAGATAACCTATCTTCTTATCATGTCTGATAAAGGGATCATTACACCCTTAAGTCCACAAGAAAGAAACAGCAAGACATTAAAAGTCAAGGTAAGGTTTTGTTTTTAATAACATGTTTAATTTTTGTGTGATATTACATATTTTTATGAAATGCATGTATTAACTTGAATTTAGGTATTTATGGCGGTTATTTTATTTAGTTTTAGAAATTTGGAAAGAAAAACTTTACCGCTGTAGCAGTCGCTGAAAACCCGGGGCGCTCTAAAGTGGAACCATTACCAAGCAGTGAACTATTCAAAATTCCGGTAAGACTAACTTAAAATGATATACCATTTTACCACTATTGAAACCCTAGACAAAATGCATTACCTGTACATGACTGTGACAATGACTGCTTTCTTGGTCAATGGCTGTGTATTGACAATCGGCACAAGACCATAATGCATGTCAATCTAAAAAAAGAACAAGACCAAGTTTGATTTTTTAAATTGAAAATTTAAATTCAACTGGCATGTTGTTCTTTATGGACTTAAATAATATCCATAGGTTTGAACAAGATAAACCGGCCTATTCTTGTTGGTTTATGGCCCTTAACAGTGATGAAATAATGAATCCTCTTTATGAGGGGAAAGTGAATGACTGCTTTTTTTAATTAACAATTTAAGTAAATGGGTTACTGTTTGTGGTGAGATAAGGTTTATTTTTGAATTGTGTTTAGATCTTTTAATGCTAATGAACGTTTAAGTTCTATTTACAAGTATTGATTGATCATATATCGGACGTACTATGTCCCTATCCTGACGTATGCCTCGGAGACCTGGGTTATAAAAGGAAGGGAGAAGAGCAAAATACAGGCCAGTGAGATGAGGTTCTTGAGAAGCAGTATTGGAGCTACAAAGATGGACAGAATAAGAAATAAGAGGACCAGGGAATTAATGATGGAGGAACCATTACAGGATGGTATAGAGAAATCTAGACTTAGATGGTATGGACATGTAAAACGAATGGAGGAGAAGAGGATACCCAGGAGAGTACACGAGACGATGTGGGAAGGAAAGAGACCGAGAGGAAGACCAAGAGACAGGTGGCTGAAGGGGGTGGAAGAAAGCGTGAAGAAGAGAGGAGAAGACTGGACAAGGGTGGAGGCTGAGAGATGGTGGGAAGACAGAAGTCGTTGGAGAGGCCTGTGTTCCAAACAGACCCGGCCAGTGGCTGGAAACTGTGCAAGATGATGATGATGATTGATTGATTGGATATTTTGTTTTTTTTAGGTGTGGTAATGCGCCACTAACGTAGTGAACAGACAGTAAACAAGCATACATTATGCTTTAAAGTACTCTGTGGTCTTGTGCAACGTTAATAACTTACAATAAAAAAGTTTTATTATAACACATGGCTTTAATATCAAATACAAGAAGTGAGCAAGTGGGTTTACCACCTGGGTTAAATTTAAAATCAGAAAACGATCGTTGGTTGACATTTGAATCTTGGCCTGTACGCTTTTTGTCAGCACATAAACTTGCTGCAGCTGGTTTCTATTACTTGAACCGAGAAGATGTTTTACGGTGTGTGTTTGTAGTGTTGAACTTTCGCACTGGGAAGAAGGGGACGATCCCTTTCGAGACCATTTGCGATGGTCTCCTTGTTGTCCTTTCATGCTTAGAAAAAATGTGGATAAGATACCAGTATATCCATTTTACCGAACCACAAGTCCAGTCGCTACTACTTTGCTCAATCACAAATAAATAACAATGATGTATTACCAGCCAACCAAAGTGTTGATATATGTGGTCCATATGCAATAGACAGTGTTGAAATGACATCTCCTTTTGAAAAATTGGGAGCTCGCGAGACTAAAGCGCCAGCATATACACAGTACAGTCCTGTTGAAAACCGTTTAGAATCTTATAAAAATGCTTGGCCATTAATATTGAAACACCTTGTAAAAGAGCTAAGTGAAGCTGGATTTTTTTATTCCGGTGAAGGGGACAAAACAATTTTTTTTCATTGTGGATTTGGTTTAAAGGATTGGCAAATAACAGATGACCCTTTTGCGGAACACGCTCGTTGGTTACCTAACTGTAGATACATTGTGTTGCGTAAAGGTCAAGAATTTGTGAACACTATTTGTAAAGAAAACGTGATTGCAGCCCAAGACATAAAAGTGCCTTCAGAGCTTGAACACGCAGTACAAATACATGAGGCTGAAAACAAATACTTGTCTCACCAACAGATACAAAAGTGCGACCAACAATTATGTAAAATTTGTTATCAAGAAGAACTAGGTGTTGTATTTTTACCTTGTGGACACTTGATAGCATATGTCATGTGTGCATTAACACTTAATACTTGTGCTATATGTAGAAAAGTAGTGTCTGCTACATTTAGGGCGTTTCGTGCGTAAATAGTATAATTTATTAACAATGAATGCTGCAATGAAGAATACCTATATCAACATTATTATTACAAGCTGTTCTAGAGTGTAATCGATATGCTTTTCTTTTGTTTATAGACTACTACAATGAATGCTCTGAATGCTATAGGGCAAGCAAAATGGACTAAAAAGAAAATATGTGTGTATAAAACAATAATGTTTTAGTTTTAGTATTGTCTAATAAAATATTACCATGAATAAACAAAAAAAGGAAATGTATATAAGGTTTGTAAATAAATGGAAATGATGTTACAATGCTGTTTTATTTTATACAAAGTTAGAATATTCAATATTGCAGAGGTTGCATGATTATAATGTTGTCCTAGGATTTATGTAAGTAGTTACATTATGATTAACTTTCAAAACATAATAATAACATAATAAATAAGATTTAGGTTGGATAGAGTTAGGTTAGGTTAGGTTAAATGAAGTTGGGTTGAATGGGGTTAGGTTAGGTTATGATATGTTACATTAGGTTAGGTGAGCTAAGTGTGACGTGATAGCCTGTCTTAAAGCAAGTCTAAACTTGTAGAAGATGTCACGTGATAGAAACCAGCGGCCGCCAGTTAGGTGAGCTAAGTGTGACGTCATAGCCAGTCTTAAAGCAAGTCTAAACTTGTAGAACATGTCACGTGACAAGGCTAAGTTAGGTTATGTTAGGTGAGCAGACGTGAAATCTTTAAATATTCCCTCTCGTATGTGTTCAAAACTGATAAAATTTATGTTGGGTGGAGTTAGGTTTGATGATGTTAGGTTAGATGGGGTTAGGTTAGGTTATGATATGTTACATTAGGTTAGGTGAGCTAACTGTGACGTCATAGACAGCCTTAACGCAAGTCTGAACTTGTAGGACATGTGACGTGACAAGGTTATGTTAGGTGAGCTGAGGTTAAGTCTTTAAATATATCCTTTCTTTGAGATACTTTCCAAGACCAAGAAAAAAACACTAAATACATTGACAAAACTAACTTGTCTAATAAGCCAACACATAAGCCAATATTTATAAGCTTATGGTAAGTCACTTTATCAACAAAACAGATGTAACCTTTGTAGTGTGAACGTCATACGGTCAGGTCAGTTACTACTATGGAACTTTCTAACGCCAACAAAGGTAGGCAACGTGCACTCTATCAAGGCTACTCTTATAACTATAATCGTCAGAATGTGAATGGAATAATATTCTGGCGATGCTCAAAAGAGAGGTCAAAAAACTGTCGAGGCAATCTAAAAAGTAAAAGTGGAAAGGTTTTAAGTGTGAGTGTTCATCAATGTAGTGCTCCAAACAAACCACGGTTGCTGTTTACAACAAATCATGAAAATGCTAAAAAGCAAGTTCAAGAAAACGATATTGCTGCTGAAGATAGTACAGTGTTTCTTCAAAAGCACTTACCATAAATTCAAAAATTCATGTTAGGACAGTTGGCAACGTCTAAGAAACCCTTAACACTATCAAAGTCAACACAGACTATGGAAGAGGTCTCTGTGGAAAAGAAACAAGAGGAATTGAATAGTTTTAGTGATGTTGAGGATAATGTTGATTACCATGATGGTGATTATAATAATAGTGATAAAGATGCTGAGGATGATGATGATAATGATAATGGTAATGCTCTATTTACCCCTAAAAGTCATTTGTTAAATTTATTTATTGGAACAATCCCTGTAAGCTAATCCAGCGGCTTCAGCACTTGCATGTCTGTAAACAGGCTGGTCATACTGAATATCAGGAAGAACTATTGAATATAGAAAATGATCTTCGTCATGCTAAAATTATTATGTAATCTATCCACATAACTGCTTAAACTATTTCTTAACAATACATGTAATATTTTTCTACCACTTTGCTATCACTTTGCTCTCACTTTTGCTGTCACTTCAAACTGTACATATTAAATATAAAAGCCAACGCTAAATAATTCTATTACCAGAAGAGTTATAACCTTTGTAGTGTGCAAACCATACTAACAGGTTAGTTGCTACTATGGAACTTACTACAACTAACCGAGGTAAACAACGTGTACTCTATAAAGGCTACTCTTATAACTATAAACGACACAATGTAAAAGGAATAATATCCTGGCAATGCTCAAACCAGAGGTCCAAAAAATATCAAGCCAATCTAAAAAGTAGAAATGGTGAGGTTTTAAGTGTGAGTGATCATCAATGTAGTGCTCTATATAAAACACCGTTAGTTTCAACAAAAATCATTACAATGCTAAAAAGCTAGTACAAGAAAAAATATTGCTACTCAAAATATAATAGCGCAGTGTTTATTTGGCAGTGTTTAACCCTGTTATAAAAGTTATGTTTAATCCATCTTCCACATCTCAAGAGTCATTAACATCACACTCTATGCAAAAGGTGTTGTTGTTTTAATTGGCTCAACTACAAGGTCATCTGCCATTGATATGCAAGAGATAGTATTGCAAGAGGATCAAAAATAATTAGATAATAATAGAGAAAAATGTATTTTGTATATAACTATTGTACAAGTACTTACATTAAATAAATACAAATATTGTATGGGTATTGTCTGTTTTTCTTAATTGCTCTCCCCAACGTCCTAATTGTTAACCAGTAACAGTTTCTAGCTATGTCTAGAAAGAGAGTGATCTTAAACAATAGACTCTATCTATGGTTTGTGTGTCGAGTATGATAATAATACAGTGTAGCCAAGTCATGTTCCTGCAACAGTTATGTCAGGTAAGGGGTTCCAACCCTCGCTTCCTTGTACTGTAAATTTGGGGGATTAGCGTTGCTTCACGTCCGTAGGTTTAACCTTAAAGTACCCTACACGTGTCCCCTGGGTGGTGCTAAGAAAGCAACAGTGATTCAGATGCCGCCGTACTGCCCTTCAGGGCCTCACGGCCACAACTCCGTAACACCTAATAGTCCTTTTAAGGACGTACAGTTTCAAACACAGACAATTGGCTCACAACTAACAATATGCCAATTAAACATCGAAGGCATCAGTAGAGCTAAGAGTGAATACCTTGCTAAGATCTTAGAGGACAACGCAGTTGACATTGTAGTATTGCAGGAAACGCACACGGAAAATGACGAACAGTTGTTAGCTCGAGGAAGAATACCTGGATACAAACCGATAGCAATGCAACACCATGCTCAGTATGGTATCGCCACTTACATTAAGAGCGATATATACCAGTACACTGTCCATCAAATCAGTGATTGTCACACTTTCTTCTCCACATCAGTGCAAATAGAGAATACTGTGGTCACAAATATATATAAACCTCCATCCACATCCTGGCCTGACCCTATATCTATAGTCCCTACTAACGAAAATATTATCATAGGGGATTTCAACAGTCATCATACATCTTGGGGCTACTGTCAGAATGACGAAAATGGGACTAAACTGACGGAATGGGCTGAAGTACATAACCTTACCCAGATGTATGACCCTAAAGACAGAGGCACATTTCACTCAGCTCGATGGAACCAAGATTACTCACCTGATTTATGCTTTGTTTCCAATAGCCTTTCAACTCCCGTACCTCGCATTCGGCGACAAGTGCTTCAAGACTTTCCCCATAGTCAGCATAGGCCAGTAATATACAAAATTGGAGTACAGATTCCTGTTATTCATTCCACACCTCGTCCTCGCTGGAACTTTCTGAAGGCAGATTGGGAAACCTATGCAAAATACTCAGATGCCAACATTAGATGGATTCAAGCGGTACCTGAAAACTACTTAAGGTTCATAGGTCTAATAAAAGCAGCAGCCAAACGATCTATTCCGAGAGGCTTCAGGAAGGAGTATATACCAGGATGGAATGAGGAGTCCAACAGACTGAAAGAAGAGTATAATGAAAATAGCAGCAGGGAGAAAGCTACTGAACTTCTACAATCACTTGACAGAGGTAGAAGAGAGAGATGGATAAATACTGTTGAAGGTTTAAACTTCACCCATTCCAGCAGGAAGGCGTGGTCTCTGATACGGAAACTAGATTCCGCTTCCATACCATCGAAAACACCTACATCTATTAATGTAAATGCGATAGCTAACCATATTGTCCAAACCTCTAGAACAGCAAAGAACAAGAAGTTCAACCGGTTGGTGAAAACAAAGCTTAGGCAAGCCATACGCTCAGCTCAGCCACATGATACATATTCGAGACCCTTCTCTGTACAGGAAGTGGAAGAAGGTTTAATCTCTCTTCAAAATGGAAAAGCTGCAGGATTAGATGGGATTTATCCAGAATTATTAAAGAACTGTGGTCCAGCTACAAAACGATGGTTGGCTATGTTTTTCAGCTGTATACTAGAATCAGGAAAGTTACCTGCAATCTTCAAGAAGACCAAAATCATTGCCCTTTTAAAACCAGGGAAAGACCCGAACTTACCTCAAAGTTACCGTCCAATAGCATTGCTATCTGTGACATTCAAGCTCCTGGAAAGATTGATCCTGAATAGAATAGCGCCAGCGATTGAGGCACTGATCCCAATTGAACAAGCAGGATTCCGACCTAGCCGTGATTGCAGTGACCAAGTTCTTTCCCTGACCACCTTTGTGGAAGCTGGGTTTGAGAAGAAACTGAAGAGCGTATCAGCCTTTCTGGATCTCACAGCAGCATATGATACTGTTTGGAAGGAGGGATTGCTATTGAAATTGATCAAGGCTGTTCCTTGTTTAAAGATTATGAACTTGTTAGACAACATGCTAAGTAACAGATTGTTCCAAGTCTACTCTGAGCAGAACAAAAGCCGATTCCGTAAACTGAATAATGGCCTGCCGCAAGGTTCTGTTCTCTCACCCATTCTTTTTAATCTGTACACCCATGATCTTCCGAAAACAGTAGCCCGCAAGTTCATGTATGCGGACGATATCAACCTCACTGTTCAACATGCTAATTTCGCAGAAGCTGAGGCCGTTCTCACCCAAGACCTCAAAGTCCTGGATGACTTTTTCAAAAAATGGCGCTTACAACCAAATCCTCAGAAAAGTGAGATAACTGCTTTCCATCTGGACAACAGGCATGCAAATTACCATCCTAGAGTCAATTTTAGAGGTAAAGAATTACAGTATAATAGCACCCCTAAATATCTGGGAATGACTTTGGATAGATCTCTGACCTACAAAACCCATCTGTGTAAATCTGCTGCGAAATTGAAGAGCCGCAATTACCTCCTTCAGCGCCTGGCTGGAACATCATGGGGAGCGGATGCCAACACTCTGAGAACAACTGCTCTTGCGCTAATCTATTCTTCAGCCGAGTTTTGCTCTGGGGTATGGCTTAATAGCTGCCACACTCAACGGGTGGATGTTCAGCTCCGACAGAGCATGCGTATTGTATCTGGAACACTACTTCCTATTCCAGTCCAGTGGTTACCAGTGCTGAGTAATATCGCACCTCCTCATATCAGAAGGCAGAAAAATCTGGTTCATCTTTGGTCGAGAGTGCAAAATAACAAGGCCCTCCCAATACATGAAGACATGAAACATCTTGGCCCATCTAGATTGAAATCCCGTAAACCTGCATGGAAAACTGCCTTGGATTTAACAAGCAGAAATTTTAAACCTAATGAAAATTGGCGGGTTGAGAGGACAACATCTACACCACCAGGCATCGTGAACGTTGAGGATCCTCACATAAAACTTGCTGGCTTCAATCTGCCCAGACATACCTGGACTAGACTCAATCGTATTAGATGTGGCTTGGGAAGATGTGCTTCTGTTCTCCACAAATGGGGTTGGAAAGACTCACCGAATTGCGATTGCGCTGACATTCCACAGACAATGGAGCACTTAGTACCTGAATGTCCTCTCCGAGTTTTTCCAGGAAGTCTGGAGGACCTGCATTCTGCTACAACTGAGGCTGTCAAATGGATCAACGAGTTGGACGTTGATTTATAATTATTATTTTTTATCTGCTTTATAATTTATATAATTTGTTAGTATTATTGCTGTGTTATATGAATCTGTATTTATGTGGGTGATTGTGTTGTGTTAACGTCATACGATAAATAAATAAACTGTAAATTTGAACTTAAGAGAAACGCCTTAACCACTCGGTCAATCTAACTGTTAATAATTTACAATATAAAACAAGTAATATATTAAAATGTTAAATATTCCCTAAGAATGCTAGTATAGCTAAATCACTTGGCCCACTTAACCTAATGTAACATATCTTAACCTAACCTAACACCATCTAACCTAACTTCATGGAACCTAACCTAGTGTTGGCTTTTGTATTGACTTTTGTGTTGGCTATTATATCGGATTTTGTGTTGATAAACAATAAAAACAGGATTGAGAAATTGATATTTCTTTGTATTCTATTTTATAAAAGCCCTATTGTCTATGAATAAAACAAGGTTTACTAGAGCATGATATTTTTTAATTAAAAATTATTTTAGTCATTTCTTGAATTTTTTCATTTTACACACATGGATATTTATAATTTTTACAATACATTTTATAATAGCACATTTCATTGTTCAGTTTTCACATTTTTTACATTTTCTAAAATTTATTTTTTATCCATAACATAAAAAACAATAATTTACAGTAAAAATGTATTACTTATACTTACACTATTATACATTATAATTACAGTTTTTTACAAATTATATCACAATATAAAACACACTACAAATAATGCGATATGGTGAACATCAGACTTAAGTAAAGTAATAGTTGTCAATGCAACTGTTTCCCCAAGAAAAGTATTAAATGAGTTGGGTATAATGAATCATTTATTGTCTTCATTACCTAAAGCAACTTTGTTCAGGAAATTGGCATGTAGCTGATGATTTTTACTTCTAAATACACACATTTTCTTATATAATATAGGTGGATTACTGACTAAACCGTTCTTATAATCACTTATATCTAACACTTTACTAACAACATTCTTATTTACTCCTTTTTCTTATTACTACATCATTAATTGTCATATAGCTGTATGATTTAGATTTTGTGCCTACAAAGGTGTCTATAACAACACCAGCACATTCATCCTTAAATTTTCAAAGAACCTTTTTGTTTACAAGAGGTAAATGGTAAATATTATCCTTGGGATAGTCACTTGTATAAAACCTATTTAACTCATTTTTGATATCCTCATAAAAATCATCAGTTTTAAACTCATAAATAAATGAATCTGTATCTGTATAGAGTAATTTTGCATTTTCATGATAGTTTTTCTTAACATAATCATAGTGAAATTCATACATAAGTGTTTTTGACAATTCCAGAATGGCGTAACCCACATATATGGGTTTGTTGTAGGTTACTTTAAGGCGATTCATTTGTATTACAACTAAATCCTCATGAATAATTGAACAGCTATGGAAGTTAGGCTTGCTTATTAAGTTGTTCGCACCATACCTTTTACCATCATTCTCCCACTTTGTTATCAGCTTTACATCAACTCGCTTATCAACATTCTTCATAGTCTTTCCAAAAACACTATTATTCATAAGTTTATAAAAATCTTTTTGAAAAGCATTTGTTGATAGTGTTCTTAAATTATTGTTCAGATCATTATACGGTTTGAGCCATGCTGACTGATGAAATTGTAATACACGATGAATTGTAGTTAGTTTTAATCCATGCGGTAGACACTGATTTAAGTTATGATAATGTATTACATATTTACATTTATCATTTACATTAGCAATTATCATTTTTGTTCGTGATGTTATGTATGGAGATTTCATATTCTCAGGACAAAATGGTAAATCATTATGTTGATGATGTAACTCTTTAGGGTACTCAAGATTTACCTCCAAAATATATCCTTTTTCATCGTTATCAATTAAAGTGTTAACATGTAAAACATCAATTTCAGGTTGGGTCAGCCAGCGAAAATCTCTTAGTGATATAAAGGTACAACAAACAAAAGAACCCTCGACTAGTTCAGTTCGCGCAGCTCACTTCGGCTCGTCCGATCTTCCCCGACAGTACGGGATCAAGGACAAGACGTATGTGCGCGCTGGTTGGCAAGCGGAACCATGTATTATTTTCCCATACAAATACAAGCCGATATAAAATAAGTGAATTAATTTACGTATTTCACAGTCATACAGTATAACCTCTTGATGTATAAGGATTACAACGCAACCAAGAACGCAATTTTCTAACCATCCCGAGCCGAGAAAAAGTTACCCTACAAATATGATAACAACTTTGTTTCTTGGGCACACAAAATTTTGAAATTAATAAACCAGTTATAGAACATTCCAATGTATATTGCATTAAAATTTTGATTCGATCTGATGACGGGATTTTAAGATATAAATTCTTTAATGTGATGCATGGTTGAAACCCGCTTATAAACGGGCACTTGTTGTTGTGTTTAAAGTACTGTAAAATGCAACCTTTGATGGCAAAGAACATTCCTCACGACGATCCAGATAGTTAATATATTCATAAGGGGATATACCCTTTTGACGAATCAAATTAAAATCATCTTCTTTTGGAAAGACGCATTGAATTTCACAAAACTGATCTGATTTTAAATTACTAGCAAGTTTATCGAGACTACTTGGTATAAAACGGAATGAATCTAAATATCGCAGTTTGATAGCTTTTTCATTGTCAGTTTTGATATATTTTTAAACGATCTGTATTGTTCCTTATTATTTGGAATTACATCAATTTCCTCATCTAAAGCTCCAAATTCTTTTTCAATAAAGTGGTTATCATATTTGCTACCGTTATCTAGAATTACTGGAATGAATTTATTTGTTTTATACTTTAAATTACATTCTTGGTGAGCGGCACCACGATATTTTCCTGTTAAATGGTCATGATCGCGAACCCTGTCTGTATATAAACATTCACTACATACAAAACAATTCGTTTCAGTTTCAAAACGCATTTGCTGTGATGATGTTAGTGGCTCCATTGGAATAATAGTATTTAAAATAGAGGATATACGGATTGCATCTTTTTCAAGTCTTTCCATAAAAACTTTAGGTGCATCAGGCCCTCTATAGAGCTCAAACTTATTCAAAGAGTCATCATAACTACCTTTAATATAATATGCGAAGCTAAATGGTTCATGAATGTGAGTAGTGTTGGTGAAAGGTTTGGCTGGATTCGATGAACATGAGATAAAAGGCTTTAACAAAGTATCAAAGTCAGCAAATATAACAAATGGTACCCGAAGCTGCTTTTCAAAGTCCTTAAATTTGAGAATGTTATTTCCAGGAGTCGGTAATACCGTACGAACATGATTACAACCCCATTTTTAGCCTATTTTCAAATTTGAAAAAGTACGCTTATGAGATCACCTTTTGTGTGTGTGTGTGAGGTGTGTGTGTGTGTGTGTGTCCTAATAAAATCTAAACGGCTGGAGCGATTTCAATGAAACTCGGTAAGTTCATAGCACTATTCCCGGTGACCTCGACCGTGCCCTTGAAAATTTTGTTACGTCTCACCAATCCATCATGGTGGCTGTGCGAAATATTTCACTAGCATTCAATATATCCGGAACTATTACCGATATCGCCCTGAAATTGTGTATGGTAATAAAAGGCACTACTAGAAAATCACCTATGAGACCTTCAAAAACCTGGTGACTACAGAACCAACATGGCGGTCAAGCAAAATTGAGACTTTTAAATAGACATTTCTCGCGATTTAACTATCCAAACGTAATGAAACTTGGTACAGCAAATGTTTATACATTATACACATTGTAATGCACTGGAGTCTAATTTAGTTCAATTGTTTACATAACCTCAAAATGGCGGCTGTGCGAAATATTTCACTGGCATTCTATATCTCCGAAACTATTACAGATATCATAATGCAATTTTGTACGGTGATAAAGGGTACTGATACAAGTTTACCTATGTATATTTCATAAACCTGTAAAGTATAAAACGAACATGGCGACCAAGCGAATTTGACATATTTTAATAGACTTTTCTCGGTATTTAACTCTCTGAGCGCAGTGAAATGTGGTACAGTACATGATTTTGCAGATTGTAATGCACTGCCATCTAATTTAATTCAATTGTTTACATAACCTCAAGATGGCGGCTGTGCAAAATTTTAAAATTAAGTTTTTATTCTTGTGTCGTAATCATGCGATCGAAGTGAAAGTTTGAATAATGAAGCTAGGCAATAATTGTCCTTGAATGGTACATAACTCTATGGCCTATACATATAACAATCCTAAATGGCGAGATTCCGAAATATCTATGAATCTTTAACAGCAACCGAACTGAATTTTTTAATGTTCATAGAGACTAGGAACATATGTTCACCTATAGGACTTTCAGTAACCTGGTGAGCACAAATCCAACATGGCGGCGACACGAAGTATAAATATTTAAATGGACGTTTCTCGCGAATTAACTATCCGAGTGCCGTGAAACGTTGCACGTTAAATGCTTATACAAATGTTGATCCACTGGCATGTAATTTATTTCAATTGTTTGCATAATCACAAGATGGCCGGTGTGCGTACTTTTAAAATCTCGTTTTTACTTCTTGTGTTCTAATCATGCGATTGAAGTTTGAATACCACACGTACACAATAATCTTTATGTAATAGTACAAATATAAAAGTCCAACCTGGCGACCATATGAAATATTTAGACGGTTCTCAATATCTACGAATCTGTTACAGCAATTAAACTGAAATTTTGTATGTCGATAGAGACAACATGAGCAGGATATATGAAAATAGGCTGTATAGTTCTTCACGGAACTACTTGTTGATGTTGAGTTAGTTGATCCTCTTTTCTAAAGCATAACAAACAGCCATCACATAACCATTTTTTAATTCATGTTTTGATAGCTGACTACCAACAAGTCTGCTGAAATGTTTTATACTAATATATAAAAATGAGATGGTGTGTGTCTGTCTTTCTGTCTGTCTGTCTGTCTGTCTGTTACCTAATAACGCAAGAACCACTGGTCTGATTTAAATGAAATTTTGCATGGATGTAGCTGGATTACCAGGTTTACATATAGGATACTTTTAATTTCGATATTTTGCACTATTAAGAAATGGCGACCATTTTAGTGACGTCACTACACCCTTTGTTTTCAAAATTTCATATTTCCATATCAAATAAAAAGAGAACGGTAGGAAATAGCAAACTTTTGATGGGTTATAAGAGCTAGGAAATTTAATTTCCTATCCGAAAGGTCCTTATCCCTTTTCGTGTATCTCCAACGGTTAGCGAGTAAAACCTACCTTTGTGACGTCACTACACCCTTTGGATTCAAGATTTCATATTTCCATTTCAAATAAAAAGAGAACGCTAAGAAATAGCAAACTTTTGATGGTATACACGAGCTTTAGAATTTAATGTTCTATCCAAAAGGTTCTTATCACTTTTCGTGTATCTCCGACGGTTAGCGAGTATAACCTAAATTTGTGCAATAAAACACGGTCAACACCGAGCGGTGCAGTATATCTCTACAGATATAAATAGAAAATTTGTCTGTTTTTTTCTGAATTTCTACGGAAATTTGAGTTATTTACACGTTTAAGACTGTTTTATGATAGATGCATGCGAAAATAATGTTTTGGCATGTCTGTCTGTTTGTTTGATTGTCTGTGGACAAATTTGTTCCCTCATAACTCGAGAACGGCTGGGTGTATCAACGTAAAATTTGGTACAGACATCCATCAGAGGCACGACACTAATCATTGATGCAACCCTTCTCCGTACCTCTCATAAAAGGGGGCCTACCCCCTTAAAATGCATGCTGAAATAGGAGTAGAAGGACGAGACAAAGATCATTTCAGCCCCTCGATGTGAGAGACAAAACTCGGGGGCCCTGAAGGGTCCCCGAAATCCACATTTTAAGGCCCTAAAACCAACCGTTTTTGAGATATTCCCAGAAAACTAATTTCATTTAATAAACTAATGAACGAATACCAGCCGGTAACCATGGCAACAGATTCTCAGAGGTCCATCTATTGCTGTAAGACGCAATGCAATTCCATTAATTACATTGGTGTGAAAGTTTGCAAACGGCTAGAAGGTTATCAATCACGGAACCAAATTAAGCTGTAAAATTCATCAATACGTATAATGCGCTTAAGGGGGTCAAGGGGTACACTAGAATTTTTTCACGCGATTTACACCTCCAGGTGTGGTACGGCAGGTCTATTATATTCCTATCCCTATATTATATTATTATTATTATTATTATTATTATTATTATTATTATATTATGGCGCACAACGAGGAGACAAAGCCCCCTTCGGTGCCAGAAACAAAACTTGGGGGCCCTAAAGGGTCCTCGAAAACTACATTATAAGGCCCTAAAACCAAAAGTATCTGAAATATTCGCAGAAAACTAATTTAATTTAATTTAACAAACTAATGAAGGAATGGAAATCGCTAACCATGACAACATTATCTCAAGGGGTCGCATGCAACTTTCCATCTATTTCTGTAAGAAGTAATGTCACTCCATTTATTACATTTCTGTGAAAGTATGCAAATGGCTATACGGTTAGTGGGGGCGTGGTGGCTCAGCGGTCTAGCTGTATGCCTCTCACCAAGGCGGTCCGGGTTCGATTCCCGGCCAATGCATGTGAGATTTTCGAAGTGAAATGCCATGTCCCGTGGTTCGGATTCCACGTAAAAAGGAGGTCCCGTGGCTCATGATCTCAAGATTAACGGTCACGTTAAACTACAAGCTTCCTTTTTTGCTATATGGTTATCACGGAACCAACGTAGACTCTATAATTCATCAATGCAAATAAGGGGGTCAAGGGGTAATCTAGATTTTTTTCATGCAATTTTCACGTGCAACATATAGTACACAAGGTCTATTATATCTCCAAACATTTTCGAAGTGAAATGATATGCCCTGTGGTTCAGATTCCACGTAAAATGGAGGTCCCGTGGCTTATGATCTCGCGATTAATGGTCACGTAAAACTACAATCTTCCTTTATATCTCCGAACAGCAACATTATTTTCAAAAATTCCTGAATTGAATCAGCATTTTTTGCGGCTTTTAGGAATTTGGGACATTAGAGACTAAAGAACCTGAATTTTCATGCACCACAAGCCTTTATAATTTATGAAAGAGGTTTTCCTGTGTATGGGGACCTAACACAACGTAGAGGGTCATTTTTTATGTGAGGTGTATTGCGTTTCGTCTACAAGTCTTTCAATTCTATTTCACGTCAAGAAGTACAAGTTAGGTGAATTTAGTTTGAGAGCAAATTTTAACTAATCTTTTTTTTTTTTTTGTCGACATACGGGTTCATCGTAAGTATGATTTTCTTTGATACTGTGTGGTAGATATACCCATATTTGGATATCTGGGTGATATGTTGTAGACAATAGGATTGTCTGTCTGTCTTTCTGTGTATCATTATGTACGCCTATAAATCGTGTTCGGAGGCGTGGTGCATCGTAAAATTAGGTATGGTAAACATGAGTCAATACACCAATCATTTATAAAACTCCTCACCGTACTTTTCAAACAGTAGAAGGGTGGATATAGGGAAAACTTCTCAAAATGCATGCTAAAATAGGCCAAAAATATAAAAATTATCCTAGAAGGACGATCAAAGCATATGTTGCGCTTCTCAATGTGAGACACAAAATTCACGAGTCTATAAGGGGTCTCCGAAAACCACATTTTAAGGCACTTAAATTAACAGTGTGTGTGGTATTCCCAGAAAACTAACTTCGTTCTGATAAACTTATGAAGGAATGAAAAACCGCTAACCATTGCAACAGTAGCTCAATTGATAATGTCTGGTGTTAATATATAACACCGTTCGAAGGACGGGTACTTCTGCTATACTAATATATAAAAATGAGATGGTGTGTGTCTGTCTTTCTGTCTGTCTGTGTGCTACTCAATAACGGAAGAACCACTGGTCTGATTTAAATGAAATTTTGCATGGATGTAGCTGATTTACCAGGTTTACATATAGGATACATTTTATTTCGATAATTTGCACTATTAAAAAATGGCGACCATTTTAGTGACGTCACTACACACTTAAATCAAAACTTCATATTTCCTTATCAAATAAAAAGAGAACGCTAAGAAATAGCAAACTTTTGACGTTAATTACGAGCTTCACTTTTCGTTTATCTCCAACGGTTAGCGAGTAAACCCCACATTTATGACGTCACTACACCCTTTGGTTTCAAAATTTGATATTTCCATTTCAAATAAAAAGAGAACGCTAAGAAATAGCAACCTTTTGATGGCATAAATGAGCTTTAACATTCAATTCTCTATCCAAAAGGTCCTTAACACTTTTCGTGTATCCCCAACGGTTAGCGAGTAAAACCTAAATTTGTGCAATAAAACACGGTCAACACCGAGCGGTGCAGTATATCTCTACATATATAAATAGAAAATTTGTCTGTTTTTTTTTCTGAATTTCTACGGAAATTTGAGTTATTTACACGTTTCAGACTGTTTTATGATAGATGCGTGCGACAATAACGTTTTGGTCTGTCTGTCTGTTTGTTTGATTGTCTGTGGACAACTTTGTTCCCTTATAAATCGAGAACGGCTGGGTGTATCAACGCAAAATTTGGTACTGATATCCATCAGAGGAACGACACTAATTATTGATGTATCTTTTCTCTGTACCTATCATAAAAGGGGGCATACCTACTTAAAATACATGCTGAAATAGGAGTAGAAGGACGAGACAAAGCTCCTTTTCAGCCCCTCAATGTGAGAGATAACATTCGGGGGCCCTAAAAACACATTTTATGGTCCTACGTCCAACCGTTTTTGAGATATTCCCAGAAAACTAATTTAATTTAATAAACTACTGAACGAATGCAAGCCGATAACCATGGCAACAGATTCTCAGAGGTCCATCTATTGCTGTAAGACGCAATGCAATTCCATTCATTACATTAGTGTGAAAGTTTGCAAACGGCTAGATGGTTATTATGGAACCAAATTAAGCTGTAAATTTCATCAATATGTAAAATGCGCTTAAGGTGGTCAAGGGGTAGTCTAGATTTTTTTTCACGCAATTTACACCTGCGGGTGTGGTATGGCAGTTCTATTATATTCCTATCCCTATATTATATTATTGTTAGTAGTATTATATTATGGCGTACAACGACGAGACAAAGCCCCTCGGTGCCAGAAATAAAACTCGAGGGTCCTCGAAAACTACATTATAAGGCTCTAAAACCAACAGTTTCTGAAACATTCCCAGAAAACTAATTAAATTTAATTTAACAAACTAATGAAGGAATGCAAATCGGTAACCATGACAACATTATCTCAAGGGGTGGCATCCAACTTTCCATCTATTTCAGTAAGAAGCAATTTATTACATTTATTACATTTCTGTGAAAGTTTGCAAATATAAGGTTATCACGGAACCAACGTAGACTGTATAATTCACCAATGCAATTAAGGGGGTCAAGGGGTAATCTAGGATTTTTTCATGCAATTTTCACGTGCGACATATAGTACAGAAGGTCTATTATATCTCCAAACCACAACATTATTTTCAAAAATTCCTGAATTGAATCAGCATTTTTTGCGGCTTTTAGGAATTTGGGCCATTTGAGACTAAAGAACCTGAATTTTCATGCACCTCAAGCTTTTATAATTTATGATAGAGGTCTTCCTGTGTATGGGGACCCAACACAACGTAGAGGGTCAGTTTTTATGTGACGTGTATTGCGTTTCATCTACAAGACTTTCAATTCTATTTCATGTCAGGAAGTAGGCTACACGTAAGGTGAATTTAGTTTGAGAGTACATTTCAACTAATCTTTTTTCTTTTCTTTTTTTTTCGTCGACATACGGGTTCATCGTAAGGATGATTTTCTTTGATACTGTGTGGTAGATATACCCATATTTGGATTTCTGGGTGATATGTTGTAGACAATAGAATTGTCTGTCTGTCTTTCTGTGTATCCATATGTAAGCCTATAACTCATGTTCGGATGCTTGATGCATCGTAAAATTAGGTAAGGTAAACATGAGTCAATACACCAATCATTTATAAAACTCTTCACCGTACTTTTCATACAGTAGAAGGGTGGATATAGGGAAAAACTGCTCAAAATACATGCTAAATTAGGCGAAATATAAAAATTATCCTAGAAGGACGACCAAAGCATATGTTGCACTTCTCAATGTGAGACAAAAAATTCGCGAGTCTATAAAGGGTCTCCGAAAACCCCATTATAAGGCCCTTAAATTAACAGTGTGTGTGATATTCCCAGAAAATTAACTTCGTTCTGATAAACTTATGAAGGAATTACAAGCCGCTAACCATTGCAACAGTAGCTCAATTGATAATGTCTGGTGCGTCTCTAAAAGCAACAGTACTTAAAAGGGATGGAACACCAATAACATTATTATTATTATTATGTCTGGTGTTAACACCGAACACCGTTCGAAGAACAGGTACTTCTGCTAGTGTATAATAAATTAACATGAGCATCCTTTTTTTTCTTGCGTATAATATAGAGGACCAACTATACTCTTGTTTTCATTTCCATACATATTAATACTTACATTGTTCTGATTTTCAAAACATTTAATATCTTTTATCTCCATAGGAAATGCCATTTCTTTTAAATCCAACACTGAAGAATAGTGAGGATAAGATGACGTTCTATCCATATGCTCCACTGCTGGATGGAGAGCTGAGGCTACAGCGCATGCAAAACAAGCTTGGTCACTATTCTTAACGTTTACACAAGCTTTCTTCCGTTTAATCCATACTGGTAAATCAATGTACGATGATGCTCGAAGGGGATTATATTTATTCATAATGTTGAATTTTGGGCTTATGCCGTGTTTATTATATTAAAATTCGACGCGTTTCGAAAGAAACCATGCCTTTCTTCGTCAGGAATAATCTGGAATACGACAATGATTGCTAAGAGAAAGCAACAAAGAACATATAGAAGGTGCCCAAAGATGGACCCCATTATAGCCCCATGTTAGGGACAACGGAAAGCAGCAGTGAATTACTTTTTCAGGGTTCCGATAATAGGTAGCCAGGATTCACTGAGATTGTAGCCGGTGTCGCGGTTGAAATTATCTGGTTGTTTACGTATTTCAACCGCCTCCCTGATGATTCTGGGACGATATTGCTTTATACGGGCAAGAACATCCACTCCTTGGAACATGACATCATGGCCAGGTGTTAATGCATGATCGACAACAGCTGAATTATCAGGTTGAATGAGCCTGATACATCTATTATGTTCCTTAATGCGAGTGCATATTGTTCTCGAAGTCTGCCCGATGTAAACCTTGCCACAAGTACAGGGAACTCTGTAGATACCCGGTTGTTGCAATTTAGGCAAACTGTCCTTAGTTGGTCGAAGGAGTTGCCTAATCTTAACAGAAGTTCCAAATACAGTCCGTATGTTGTACCGACGTAGGATTTTAGCAATACGATCCGTCGTGTTATGTATGTAAGGTAGGTAAGCAGTTCCTCTTACATCTCTTTTCTCAACTGACGTCCCATTATTATTTGTTGGTTTCAGAACCGTAGAGATCAAAGCCTTGCTATAACCGTTGCTCTCAAAGGTGGTTCGCAAGGTATTAATTTCTTCTTGTAAAGAAGACACTTCACAAATCCTCCTAGCCCGGGTAGTTAGAGTTGTAAGGATACCATGTTTCTGGGCAGGGTGATGGTGAGAACTTGCGTGGAGATATCTATTGGTGTGTGTTGGCTTACGAAAAAGGCTGTGTCCTAAAGATCCATCCTCTTTCTTGGTGACGAGAACATCTAAAAACGGTATTTTGCCGTCAGATTCCTTTTCCATGGTGAAACAAATAGAAGGGTGCTGGAGATTAAGGTGATCCAGGAAATGGCTAAGATTTTCCTCACCTTCCGTCCAAACAACGAACGTGTCATCCACATAACGCCACCAGATCTTCGGTTTGAAAGGAGCCAACGACAAAGCTTTCTCTTCAAAGTTCTCCATGAAGAAATTAGCCACAACAGGAGAGAGAGGACTGCCCATGGCCCCACCATCAGTCTGCTCATAAAAATTCCCATTCCATAGAAAGTAGGAGGAGGTCATGCAGTGATAAAAAAAAAAGCCTTGTGATGTCTTCAGGAAAAAAGCCATTAATGAGAGACATAACACCATCAATAGGTACTCTCGTAAACAGAGACACCACGTCGAGACTCACTAGAATATCACCCGGCTGAAGTGTTATAGCTTTCAACTTTTCCACGAAGTGTGTGGAATCCTTAATGTACGAAGGCGTGTTACCCAGAAGCGGCTGAAGTAGTCTACCTAAGTATTTGGAAAGGGCATATGTAGGAGAACCAATCGTACTAACAATAGGTCTAAGAGGAACATCTTCTTTATGTATTTTAGGAAGACCATAGAGTCTCGGAGGAATAGCATCCCCTGGAAGGAGCAGCGAAGAATATGGCTTTATACAGGCAGCCACTGAATAGGAGTTGATCTGATCGTGCCTGTGATCATTCTCATTGTGTCATTTAATTTAACATCTATTTTCTTCACATGAGGGCTGTTAATCCAGACAGGGGCACAATACTCGGCAGTAGAGTAAACCAGGCCAAGAGCTGAGCAACGTAAAATAGTTGCACTTGCACCCCAAGTAGTACCACATAGTTTTCGAATGATGTTGTTGCGTGTCTGAATCTTGGCAGCACTCTTTCTCAAGTGTTCTTGGAACCACAGCGTTCTATCGAGTGTAACACCGACAGTAGTGGCTGCGCGGGCTAAAGCGCTGCGTTAGGTCAAGGGGCCAAGCTCTCTGCTGACTCGGTAGACGCGTGGGTTCGAGCCCCACCGTCGGCTGTCCTTGAAATGGTTTTCCGTGGTTTCCCATTTTCAACACCAGGCAAATGCTAGGACAGTACCTTCTGACAGGCCACGGCCGCTTCCTTCCACATCCTTGCCCAGTTTCATTCATCTTCATCAATTCCATCTCTCATCCCGACGCGCAGGTCGCCCACGGGCGTCGACTAGAAAGACCTGCACTCGGCCTCTCAGGAGGCTACACGAAAAAAAAAATCGAGTGTAACACCCAGATATTTGGGGTGTCTATTGTGGCGGAGAAGGGTGTTATCGAAGTATACCTTGAGATCCATTAAAGCCATTTGATTGTTCAGATGAAAACAAGAAACTTCTGTTTTACTCATGCTTGGTTGGAGTCTCCATTTTCGGAAGTAGTTTCCTAAAACAGCGAGATCTTTTGTCAGCGTTTCCTCTATCTCCTCGAAGCATAGGTCGTTAGTGGCAAGTGCCCAATCATCTGCATAACCAAATTTCCTGGATTTTGTGGGGGGTATATCTGAAATATATAAGTTGAACAGAAGTGGGGCAAGCACTGATCCTTGTGGAAGTCCATTGTTTAGTTTGCTGGATCTGCTGATTCCACTTCCCATGACTACGCGAAATATTCTGTCACTCAGCATGTTGTTTAAAAGGTGAGCCAGACTCCTGCATGGAATCACTTTAAGGAGTTTATTGATAATGCCTTCTCTCCACACTGTGTCGTAAGCTGCCTTTAGGTCTACAAATGCTACCGAAGTCTTTAGTCTTTGTTGGAATCCTGCTTCGATGAAGGTAGTTAATGACAGGACTTGATCGGCACAACTTCTTTGTGGTCTGAATCCTGCTTGTTCAATAGGGATCGTTTCGAACACTTTTGTAGCAATTCTATTCAAGATTAGTCTTTCTAGTAGTTTATAGCATGCACTGAGCAATGCTATTGGTCTATAGCTCTCTGGTGTTTCACTAGCCTTTCCTGGTTTTAGGATTGCAATGACTTTACTCATTTTAAATAAGCGAAGTAGGTTGCCTGTTCGAAGAATGTAAGTTAGAAACCTAGATAACCATAGTTTCGTATTTTCTCCACTATTAATCAGAAACTCGGGGTGAATCCCATCAAATCCCGGTGCTTTACCAGATTTCATATCTTCTAAAGCTGCATCGATATCGTGCACACTAAATGGTCTAGTGTATTCCGAATGAAGGGGGCTTGTGGCCTTGAGACTGGTTAATTGCTTTTTGATATTTCTTGTATGATTTCTGTCTCTCGGTGTCCTAGACAAAGCAACTATATGAGCAGCAATTTGGTTTGGAGTAACTGCAGGATTTTTACGAACAATGGGAGTGGCCCCACCAAGCTTCCGTAACAATGACCATGCCTTTCTGCTCGATTCTCTGAAATTCATAGATGTTACAGTTTCAATCCATCTTTCTCTTCGGGCATTATCAAGATTATGAAGCAATTCATCCCCGATTTCTTGTTCGCCACTGGAAAGGAACTCTTGGTATAGCTTTTCATTGTCATCAGTCCATCCAGGAATGTATTCCTTTCTGTAACCTCTAGGAATGTGTCTTTTTGCTGTGGCAATTACAGCACCCACAAATCTCTCATAGTTTTTGCTTGTTGGCGGTATCCATCTGACACATTTATCAAGGTCACTCGAGAACGCTTTCCAGTCTGCTTTCCTTAAGTTCCATCGTGGGCGAGGATAAGAAATTACCAGAGGTATCTGCATTCCAACCTCAAGACGCACAGGACGATGTTGACTTCGTGGGAAATCTTGAAGTACTTTCCGTGAAGTAAACAGAGGTTGTTTATTTTGATCACTGGAAACAAAACATAGGTCTGGGTTGAACTCCTTTTTCCATGCGGCAGATCTAAATGTACCTCTATCTTTTGCATCAAATATAAGATGAATGTCATGTTCCTCGACCCAATTCATGAGAGTGTCTCCATTAGAATCGGTGGCACTATAATTCCATTCTACATGGTGACTGTTGAAATCTCCCACATAGATGGCTGGATGGTTTTGTACCTGAATCATCTGGGAGGGCCACGGAGAAAGTGGAGGCTTGTAGATGTTTGTAATGATGAAATCTGCAACTTTGATGACAACAGTGTGAATGTCATATTTAGAGCTAGATGTGAGCAATGAAGCATTTTCAATGGTGCTGCGAACATATGTAGCAGTGCCACATGCATGGTGGTATGTAGCACCTACGATATCATATCCTGATATTTGCCCTCGGGTTTGTAATTGATGTTCGTCCACCACATGTGTTTCCTGAATAGCAACCACATCGATGTTTTCATCTCGTAGGATTTTTGACAAGTAGTGGCATTTGGATTTACTTATGCCTTCTATATTTAGATGAAGAACTTTAAGCGTAGGCCCGAAGGTCTTTGCCTGTTGGTTCTGAAAAGAACCATTTGAATGATTTTTCATTTTCATGTACAATAGCCAGGAGATCGCTAAGATAGTCTGGCAGCCTGATCACTGTTGCTCGTTTAGCACCACCCAGGCAGCACGTGTAGGGTAATTTCAGGTTATGGCCTACGGACGTGAGCAACTCCACTCCCCTGAATAACTATTTTTACAATCTTTAGATCGTTTATCCTTTTTAAGCATTTTTTTTGATGATCACCCCCTGCTTCATTACATTCATTTATTGGTTCTGTGCTAGTTGATGGTTTTACAGTTTTTAATTCCTGTTGTTCACCATGCACTTCAACCATGTGGGATTGATATCGCTTTACAGCAGAAAAACTAAGTTCACAAACTAAACATGAGAAAGGTGCTGAACTGACATGCTTTAAATTTACATGTCGTGTAAGGCTGTCCTGTCTGTTAAATGTTGTAGCACAATGACTGCATACAAACATATTGTGATCATGTTTAGTACTTGCATGTCGTTGAAGGCTGTCAGGTCTCGAAAACTGTTTATTACATTCACCTCACTTAAACATGATGATCACTTTCCACATGACCTATAAGAGAAAGAAATCATAAATGTTTATAAAAGATAAAACAAAGTAAAATATAAACAGTTTAATTATTATAAATTAATTACAGCCAATGGATATAGCAGGGTATTTAAATCGATCAGCAGTGGACTCATACCAAGTCTAATTTTAAATAGTTACAACTTTAGTTACCAAATACCATTGTCGCTAACACCTAGCAGTGAACATTGGAACATAATACAGCGTTAATAAAATCTAACCTACAAATTTAGCGAATCCTTCAAGCAAACATGCACAGGAGTCAAAAAGCTAACGATCTTCTGACACAGCTGATTTATGAGATGGAAGCAGACATCATTATTATTAGTGAACAATATCAAGAGAGGGACCATCCTGGGTGGTTTGCGGATAACTTGGAACAGCAGCAATTTGGATACCAGATCTAAGAAAATTCTCTGTCGCAGAGCATACATGTGAAAATGGTCTTGTCTGGGTACAGATTGGGGGAATCACTATTGTAAGCTGTTATTTTACGCCAAATGAATCTGTCCAAAACTTTCAAATGAAACTTGATGGCCTTGAGGATGCATTGCGTGGAATGGACAAAAGACTAGTGGTCGCTGGTGATTTTAATGCTCAAGCGTTGGAATGGGGCATGCCGCAAATAGACTCCAGAGGAAGTCGCATAATGGAAATGGCAGCTAGAACAGGTTTAGTGGTCAATAACATTGGAAATGTGCTAATATTTCAACGGCCAGGATGTCAGGGAACAATACCGGATGTAACATTCTCAACGGAGGATATCGCGCCTAAGATTACTGGATGGCAAGTTATTGAGGACTATACAGGGAGTGATCAACAATATATCATCTTTCGTTAACTTCAGGAAGTTCCTCAAGCAAGAAACATACTGCGCAGGCCAGCACGGTGGAATATAGCCAGCATTGACAAGGAAATGTTTCTTGATGTAATACAAAATGGAATGGAGAACATAGCAGAAAAATGTTCTTGCTGTAGAGGAAAAGAAGTAGCTGGTGTACGTGTAGAATTCACCATGCAGCTAATCCAGCAAGCATGCAATTGATCAATAACCCGAAAGAGACTAGGAACTAGCAGACGTCCAGCGTATTGGTGGACCGAAGAAATTGCAGAATTGAGAAGAAACTGTCTGCGACTTCGACGCATGGCCTAGAGGACGAGAGGCAGAGAAGTGAATACCTCAGTCACAGCGGAGTATAAGTCAGCAAAGAAGGAACTCGGCAAAGCAATTAAGAAGAGTAAAGCCGATAAATGGTGGGCTTTGGCTAAGGACGTGGAAGATGATCCATGGGGTCTGGGTTATAAGATTGTAATGAAGAAACTTGGAAAATTCTCAAACCCGAGCATGGATTCACAAACCATTAAAAAAAATTGTGGACACACTATTTCCCGACCATTCAGAGAGGACTGATAGTGACGATGAAAGTGAACTGAATGATATACCTCTCTTCACAGTAGAAGAACTGAATACAGCTTTTAGCTCCCTTAGAAACAAGAAGGCTCCAGGACCAGATGATATACCTGCAGAAGTGCTAAAGATAATATCAGAACTTTTTCCAGAACTGTTGTCGAATATGTACAATCATTGCCTGCAAGCGGGTGTTTTTAATGCCCGATGGAAAATGGCTCGATTGGTTTTGATCAGCAAAGGAAAATCTGCTGGTTATCGACTTTTATGTATGTTGGACACAGCTGGAAAAGGCCTAGAGAAACTTCTGCAGCCGAGAATTCTCTCAGCAGTTCAGATAGCAGGGGATTTATCTGTTCATCAGCATGGATTTCGCAGAGGACATTCTACTATTGATGCAATATGGGAGGTGGTGAGCACAGTAGAAAGAGCGCAAACGGGCAATCATCATTCTCGTAAAGTGACATTTCTTGTGACCCTGGATGTAAAGAATGCTTTTAATTCGGCAAGTTGGAATGACATGTTGGAAGCTCTTGAAGAGACTTTCAAAGTACCACAGTATCTTATGCGCATAATGAGAGACTACTTCATGGATCGCACTCTGCTGTATGATACGGAATATGGAGAAAGGGCAAAACGACTGACGGCTGGAGCAGCACAGGAATCGATCCTTGGTCCGGATCTCTGGAACATCATGTATGATGGCTTGTTACGTCTGGAGATGCCAGAGGATACGAATCTACTGCCTTGATAGTGGCCCGCAATGATGAGATGGCTCAAATCAAATTCAACCAGGTGATGTGGCGCATAAAAAACTGGTTGACGAGTCACAGACTAACATTAGCAGAACATAAAACGGAGATAGTTCTTCTGACGAGGAAAAGGATTGAGACTCTTGTACCAATGACTGTTGGAGATACAGTGATTGAAACATCTACGAGTACAGAATATTTAGGAGTGACACTTGACTCCAAGCTCACATTCTGGAACCATATTCAGAAAGCGACAGATAAGGCAGTAAAATACATGACAGCACTTAGTAGGCTGATGGGCAATATTAATGGCCCAAAATCAAGTAAAAGGCGTCCCCTCATGACGACGGTTCAGTCAGTGCTCCTGTATGGCTCCGAAGTTTGGGCCGAATCCTTGAGATTTGCATGGTATCGGAGAAAGATAGCTGCCGTACAACGGAGAGCAGCTTTACGTATTGCATGTGCATACCGCACGGTTTCTGAACCTGCAATCCTCACGGTGGCAGCAATAGCCCCAATAGATCTACTTGCATTGGAGCGACAAGAAATCTGGCGTACTCAAGGAGAGCGGGGAAAGAAATATGCAAAGAAGCGTGCCTTTAACCAACGGATGAGGCGATGGCAACTCAGATGGGAAAGTGACCCTCGTGGTAAATGGACCAAGCGACTGATACCACGCCTGGATACCTGGGTCGAAAGAGTCCATGGTGAAGTCAATTATTACCTCACACAACTTCTAACAGGACACGGATATTTCCGTAAATTCCTGCATAGAGTAGGCGGAGCGAGTGGTTCAACATGCATATATTGTGACAACATCGATTATGTATTTCACACCTCCTTCGTATGCGGCCAATGGATGATAAAGAGAGAATACGTGGAAACTGAATTGAGAGAACTGACATCAGATAATATTATTTCTGTGATATTACGGAACCAGCAATCATGGGACCATGTAGCAGTGTATGTGGAGGATGCCCTTCGCCAGAAAAAGCGAGATCTGGAAGCGCACGAACGCCCTTTAGAAGAAATGAAGAAAGAAGAAGTCTGAAAGGCTAAGTAAGCACGACATCACCCTGAAGTAATGCGAGAGCGGTTCCGGGGTGATGAACCAATCGTGGGAAAAGGGATGGGGTTTTTAGTGGGTAAAAAACCCACACTACTGTGGAGTGCGGACCCTTTACAAGTGTCTTTTGAAGATTTTCCACAGTCCCTCGTAAAAAATGCTGCTGCACGTCCTCGGTCGTTTGGATCTCGTAAGAAGGGAGGAGAACATCAGCTCTGGTGTAGTTGGAAGTGAGCAGGTGAACTGCTACAAGGCTCAGCAAGTCGGTATGGCTGGACTCTCAAGAATAGAGGAAACAACCTTTAGCAGCTGACAAGAACATCTTGAAAGTTGGGGAGAAGAAGATTGCTGTGGACCCACTCACACTCTATCACAGGATGTGCATAGCAAAAACAACCCAGGACGACCTTGAGGAATACCTCTCTTATGAGCTTGCACCGTACCCTATGTCGTTGTTCAACGAGGATATCATGCGCAAGGGCACAAAGTCTGCTTGATATGCAGCGTTCACACCCATAGATTTCGAGCTTCTCTCAAATCACTTCTCTGTCATCGATGGTGGGCAACTGCCCCACAAAGTTGTGTGGAATCGAAATTCGACTTTTGGAAAAATTTGTGCCGATTATATCAAGTACATCCACCAGCATTATGGGACAGTGGTGATGGTCATCTTCGACGGGTACCCAGACAATCTTCTGATGAGTACCAAGAATGCTGAAAGAGCAAGAAGGCGCAAGCTGAACGCCTCAGCAGATGTGATATATGATGAAGCCCCTGTCAACAAAACTCCTCAAGACAAATTTCTGTCCAATGAGAGCAATACAAACGATTTGTTGCCCTCCTCAGAACAACACTTGAAGTGTCCTACGTCATGAACAAGCAAGCTGAAGAGAATGCTGACGTGCTCATTGTGACCACTGCAACATCGATGGCTTCTTCGTACGACGCTGTAATTATTGTGGGGGAATACATCGATGTATTAGCCATTCTCACTGGGAAAGCAAATACGATGAACACGTATACCTTAAAAAAACAGGAAGAGGCAATTCACCTGACGTCATGTACTCCCCCTCATCATTTATGTACGACTTCGCCGAGAATCTGCTGCTCATCCACGCCATCAGCGGGTGTGACACAACGTCAAACATTTATGGATTCGGAAAAAACAAATGTTGTTCCCTTTTCCGGAGGAATCCATTATTGTCGGAGATAAGTGATGTCTTCATGGACGACCCAGAAGCCACATTAGAGGACATCTCCAAAGTAGGAGAGCAAATATTGGTCGTCCTCCATGGTGGGAAGATCGACCAATCAATTTCTGACCTCCAACACACAAACTTTGTTGCCACCACGACAAACTTGAACCTGGAAAAGCTGCCCCCAATCTCCGATGCAGCCCGATACCACTCCTTAAGGGTATAACATCAAGTGACGTCCTGGATGAGCAGGAAGAAAGACCCGATCATCTTTGGCTGGACAAGAGGAAGCAGGGACAACAACCACCAGAGATGCTGCTCCTCGTACCCAGCTGAAGACGGTAACATGCAGGTGTGTCACCGGCTGTTCCGCAGCATGTGGATGCAGGGCATTGCTCCACTTTCAGCAAATTCTGCTGCGGCGGAAAGTCCTGCAACAACCGTCGTTTGATAATCTCTGACGAGGAAGAGGAAAACATCGACGACCCGTCCATACCATTCGACGAAGACCCTGCCAAAAAGTCAACGCTCCCGACCCCCCTTGCGAAACGTCTCCGGTTACTGTAGCAACCCCCCACCCCCCATCTATTTTAAAGTTATTATTTTAGTGTGTCCATTATTCCCTAATAATTAATATGTAAATAATTAATATATAAAACGCATTGTATTGTTATCTATTGTACCCATGTGAGTAATCTCGATGGAAAATATGCTTCTGCCTCCAGCTAGCGTCAGGAATCAGGCGTGTACCGTTCCCTCATTGAGCAGTTGCATATTTTGGATTTGAGGCTAAAAGGTATCAATTCTACAATGATAAGGCACAACTCTACTCTAAAGACTTTAATTCAGTAAAACTCATGGCTTCAAACAAATAATGAGAACACAAATCCCATAAACAATACACAAACAAACAAAGTTACTCCCACAATCCACTAATTATTCACATAGTTGAACAAATTAAATCCATATCAATATTCAATCTTTTACCATTATGTGGACTTTAAACTTTACTCAAGTGCACTGATGCACATTTAATGTTTCACATACTGAACTATTACATTCATGTCACCCAATGTGACTTCTTTACATTCACAAAGTTACTTGTATTCTACAATACATCTTAATTTACATCATGTGTACTATCTGTGTTACATCTCTCTCTCCCACCAAATGCTTTCATGCATTAGCCAACTCATGGTTTGCACTACGATCTACTTGCAATACCACATTTACGTAAGTCTACCCCTCCACTCCCCTCTATCGTTGTGTCGGATAGCATACTATTACGCTACCCTTACGAGCGTAGCCTGTGGCATCGGGTAACCAACTTCATTAACTAGGTGTCAGTGACAGTAACAAATGCAACATCCAACCATTCGTTAGATTGCTAAATTTTTATATCATCAGGGTAATCTATGATTAGCAATGTGTTATTAAACCACACACATCCATTACACATTATAACAATTCTTCCTTTCAATACAAGCAAGGTCTTAAATCTGTCCGCTCAAAACGCGAACCTTCACAGTTTGTTTAGCAACCCCAGCCCCTCGGAGCTGCCTGCATACAATGGAACAGAGTAGGGTCGTTCATGGCTGTAAATCGTCCCTTTTCTCCCCGATTCCTGCACTGTACCTCCCCAAGCAGTGTTACGACTTTGAATACAACATTGTGGTCACAATGATCCACGTGATCCCATATGATCTGAACTGAATATTATGCAATGGTTCTGGGTGAGCTTGAATATTTAATCCTATCCTTAGGACATTAATAACGGCCTCAACAGGTCCGTATCATAATATGAAGGCACGAGATTCATAGAACACAGGACTAGTGGTTAGCCGGTATCTTAAATAAAATATTACGGTCAGTCAACAGCTGCCGCCAATGAATTCGCTTCACAAGCCGAATCATTCCATAACAAATTATCGGGCAATCAGGTACAATGTAAGGGTTTCCAATGTTCTCCCTTCACTTACCACAGGATTCGAACCCGAAATATTTCATATCCAACATCGGAGATAGGGTACACACTAAATACGCTCCGGCATAAATTAATATCTCTGTACGCCCATGCTGTACGAGATTTCACACGTCGATTAGATTACCTGGCCCCTTCCTGTCTACGATCTCGTCCTATAATAAAGAGAACTCTAACTGTTACTCTACAAGCTTACACAAGCCACAAATTTAATTCACTGTCAAGCTCCTACATTCCCTTGCATAATTATATTCCCATTAATACAACATATTTAATATTAACTCTTTTCTCTTCCCTTAACGTAATCTACTGCTTGGATAGATAAATAATCTAATTAGCGTAAATATTTCTTGCTTAAAACCTTTCATCCTGATGTATTCAATTATACCCTTTTATCATTATTATAATTATTATTATTATTATTACTGACATAAATTATTCTTCCGACACAACGTAACTGCTTCAATGATCGAACATTCGCATTCGTCACGTTAAGTTTCACATAACTGAATTGCCATTTTATTAGTAGCATTAATAGTGGTAACGATTAATCCACTCTCTGATGTATTCAACATCTTAACTTTACTGAAATCAAACAATAAACATATGAGGGTATGCCTCCTAATATTGATTCTTACTGGCATATTTTATACTTCCGAAATCACATTACATGCAGTGACTATCCTTCTATAATAACATGATTTGTGGGGTACTTACGTCGGCTTATCCAGGTGGCTCCAACCACCATATTCCAGTGTCACCTGCCATCGGCTTACTTAGTGACACATTGCCATCTTGCTAATACACATATTATATGACATCTGATTCATAAACACACGACACTTTTCCATTTTTATAGTGAAGCTAATGCTTCCAAAACACATGACACTTTTCCCTTTTTATAATGAAGCTAATGCTTCCAAAACACATAACACTATATAACACTGGTTATATTATTACTTTAAGAGATATTTTACATAACATCGCTGCACAAACACACGTTACACTTTATTCCTAATTGGTTGACATTCCCTAGCATGTATCGAAAGTACAGGTGCGGACGGCCCTTTCTTCGGTCCTACCCCTCCTGATTGAACCTCTCGAACATCTGCTCACGGATTCACCAACAGTCTCTCGATCATCCCTTGATAACCTTCCTACTATTGCAGCGATATGCTTACATATCGTCATGAACGCTACTTACTGGTATACTCCAGATATGTATAACCAATCACTATACTGCGCTCAACATTGTACATTGTATTTACATGAATTATTACTTTCCACAGTCCTGCCTATTATATCACACGGCACTTAATAAACATTATGTAACAGTCTTACTGCACGGCTTCCCACATTGAAGTCCGAGCATCCTCTCCTAACTTCGGTAATATGCATTTCGCATAATCAAGTTTGTTGATTACCGACTTCATTCTTAGTTCATGACCGTGCTGAATATATTCTCACAGGTGTGTTACATTGCACAGCTAACATGCTGATTACCAGTGAAATGTTGAAGTCTTTGTGTGCACGCCTGGGCGCTCCGTAGCTTTCAACTGTGTCAAACTGTTCGACTGCTTCAAAACAACTCTCCCTCTGACTGGGTCCAAAAACTGTACGCTTCGACTGGGTCCACCCTCTTATATCTGTTTCACACAAAAAGTAGGGCAAGAATTCCCGCGATAAATCAGCTCCTCTCTTAGGATGATTCTGGACTTAGAATAACATCCATATTGTTCCTTTTTCTTCGCTGGTCACAAAAATGTATGTGTGTTCGAGGATCGATCGGCCACTTAATTTATATTAACTGTCTTATCTATGGCGTGGGGACGCTGTTTCTGTGGGAATCCCTGGCAACATCCTCAAATCCAGCCGCGAACATCCATAGTCCTGTATCATTACGCACTGCATTAAACATGCCTTGATTTCGCCGTTTTATGGCTCTAAAATTAGCCTCCTGGCTAAAGATTCACCTGTGCGCAACTGTCATGTCATTGCATTGCTCCAATCACGAGTAATTAATGATTTTCCTTGGGATCTTCCCATTCCATTCTCAAATCTATTCTCAAACGGGGAAAAACCTGGTCATTATTCAACCTCCCGACCCCTTGCAGACGACTTAACTGGGTCAGCAAGATTGACGTGGCGCCAAGGGTCTCCTCCCACAATTCTGAGGCTATTTGCAAAACGTCAAACTCTGAAACTCCTGTGTTTCAAGTCCAGCATAGCCTACTTCATGTAGTCCAAATAATGCTATCTTCCACTATTTTCCTGCATTATTTCACTAAATAATGTCAGTAACAACTGATATCACACCAGTGATCAAATATATAATTTCTTCTAGGGGTTCTTACAATGAAACACCCTCAACAGATCTCGGGTTCGTTCCCTGGTTGAACCTTCATTCTGAGATCACAATCTCTGAGATCCACGTTCGATACCCGTCAGCATGACCCCCTCGGGTTCACTATATTTTGTAAATACACACTAACTTTCTTAAATGAATGTCTAACGAATTTTTTCTCTCTCATCTATTCATATTTATACAAAAAATGGTTCAAATATTATTTAGATTCACCTCTGTGTTCAGAAAATAGTTGTAATATAATGAAAACGAAAAATTTTACCAATACGGCGCTCCAGGGCTGAATCACAAAAAACGAATTTCCTCTAGGTTTCATAAATTTACCCCCACTCCTACCCATTGCTCCTAACTGATTTTTTGATACACGAATTTCAAAGGAAATTAAATTATCTACAACTTTCGTTCCATAAACTTTTTGCTGAGATCAATTCTTCTCCCTGTTTTTGCGAAGAAAAGTGGAGCAAAAGTGAAAAATTTGCCGAATCGCCAATTTTCGCCCTTTTTCGCCTTCTCGTAGCTCGAATACGCTTGTTCCTACAAAAAAACTTTCACATCAGAGTTGTTGCAAATTTAGTACTCTACATGTTCTTATTTGGACATATGTTCAAACAAATGAACTGGGAATGAGCTAGAGGCCAAGAACTGAAACAAGTGCCGATTTCTGACAGTTTTTTCAAGATGGTGGACGAAGCAAGGGGGGGGGGGTGAAGGATGACGGAAACTTGGATTAATAACTAGCTAAGAGTCCTAAACAACATCAAAATATAAAAAACGATCCCGCATCTGATGTAGGGTGAAATTCGTTTATTGACTGGACTATAAGCGCAGTGTTTATTCGGCAGTGTTTAACCCCTGTTATAAAAGTTATGTTTAATCAATCTTTCACATCTCAAGAGTCATTAACATCACAGACTATGCAAAAGGTGTTGTTGTTTTAATTGGCTCAACTACAAGGTCATCTGCCATTGATATGCAAGAGATAGTATTGCAAGAGGATCAAAAATAATTAGATAATAATAGAGAAATATGTATTTTGTATGTAACTATTGTACAAGTACTTACATTAAATAAATACAAATATTGTATGGGTATTGTCTGTTTTTCTTAATTGCTATCCCCAACGTCCTAATTGTTAACCATTAACAGTTTCTAGCTATGTCTAGAAAGAGAGTGATCTTAAACAATAGACTCTATCTATGGGTTGTGTGTCGAGTATGATAATAATACAGTGTAGACAAGTCATGTTCAGGCAACAGTTATGTCAGGTAAGGGGTTCCAACCCTTGCTTCCTTGTACTGGAAATTCGAACTTAAGTCAAACGCCTTAACCACTCGGCCAATCTAACTGTTAATAATTTACAATATAAAACAAGTAAAATATTAAAATGTGAAATATTCCTTAAGAATGCTAGTATAGCTAAAACACTTGGCTCACTTAACCTAATGTAACATATCTTAACCTAACCTAACACCATCTAACCTAACTTCATGTAACCTAACCTAGTGTTGGCTTTTGTGTTGGCTTTTGCGTTGGCTTTTGTGTTGGCTTTTGTGTTGGCTATTATATCGGCTTTTGTGTTGATAAACATCAAAAACAGGATTGAGAAATTTATATTTCTTTGTATTCTATTTTATAAAAGCCCTATTGTCTATGAATATAACAAGGTTTTCTAGAGCATGATATTTTTTTATTAAAAAAATTATTTTAGTCATTTCTTGATTTTTTTCATTTTTTCACACATGGATATTTACAATGTTTACAATACATTTTATAATAGCACATTTTATTTACATTACCCTTGTTCAGTTTTCATATTTTTACACTTTTCTAAAATTTATTTTTTATCCATAACATAAAAAGCAACATTGTACAGTAAAAATGTATTACTTATGCTTACACTAGTCTAACATTATACATTATAATTACAGTTTTTTACAAATTATATCACAATATAAAACACACTACAAATAATGCGATATGGTGAACATCAGACTTAAGAAAAGTAATAGTTGTCAATGCAACTGTTTCCCCAAGAAAAGTATTAAATGAGTTGGGTATAATGAATCATTTATTGTCTTCATTACTTAAAGCAACTTTGTTCAGCAAATTGGTATGTAGCTGATAATTTTTACTTCTAAATACACACATTTTCTTATATAATATAGGTGGGTTACTGACTAAACCGTTCTTATAATCACTTATATCTAACACTTTACTAACAACATTCTTCTTTACTCCTTTTAATTTTTTATTACTACATCATTAATTGTCATATAGCTGTATGATTTAGATTTTGTGCCTACCAAGGTGTCTATAACAACACCAGCACATTCATCCTTTAATTTTCCAAGAACCTTTTTGTTTACAAGAGGTAAATAGTAAATATTATCCTTGGGATAGTCACTTGTATCAAACCTATTTAGCTCAGTTTTGATATCCTCATAAAAATCATCAGTTTTAAACTCATAAATAAACGAATCTGTATCTGTATAGATAAATTTTGCATTATCATGATAGTTTTTCTTAACATAATCATAGTGAAATTCATACATAAGTGTTTTTGACAATTCCAGAATGGCGTAACCCACATATATGGGTTTGTTGTAGGTTACTTTAAGGCGATTCATTTGTATTACAACTAAATCCTCATGAATAATTGAACAGCTATGGAAGTTAGGCTTGCTTATTAAGTTGTTCGCACCATACCTTTTACCATCATTCTCCCACTTTGTTATCAGCTTTACATCAACTCGCTTATCAACATTCTCCATAGTCTTTCCTAAAACACTATTATTCAGAAGTTTTTAAAATTCTTTTTCAAAAGCATTTGTTGATAGTATTCTTAAATTATTGTTCAGATCAAAATATGGTTTGAGCCATGCTGACTGATGAAATTGTAATACACGATGAATTTTAGTTAGTTTTAATCCATGCGGTAGACACTGATTTAAGTTATGATAATGTATTACATATTTACATTTATCATTTACATTAGCAATTAACATTTTTGTTCGTGATGTTATGTATGGAGATATCATATTCTCAGGACAAAATGGCAAATCATTATGTTCATGATGTAACTCTTTAGGGTACTCAAGATTTACCTCTAAAATATATCCTTTTTCATCGTTATCAATTAGAGTATTAACATGTAAAACATCAATTTCAGGTTGTGTCAGCCAGCGAAAATCTTTTAGTGGTAGATATTGACTCATAGCCCAACCATAATGGTTATTTGCATCAAGGTAGACAACATAATTCGACTCTTCACAAGGATTGTAGCTAGGCATGTATTTATTATTTGCTTTGGAATATTACCCACTGCATTGGCTTAATCCACCTCGAATTGATGATTTTATAGAATTAATCATGTCTATATCAGTCATCAATTCTAAATTTACTTTTGTCTTTTTCAACATTGAACTAAAACTTAACCCAGGAGCAGTAAAATACTGACAAGGATCAAGGTCGTAAGTTTTCATACAAACATTTCGAAACATCTGCTAATAATAACACATCTGTCTTCAAATATATGTCTGAAAATGCACATAAAGTTTGAATGTCAAACTGTGTCCATACACGTTGTGCATGTAAATATTCCTGATCACTGATATGACTTGTGTTTAAAGAACTGTAAAATGCAACGATCCAGACAGTTATATATTCATAAGGGGATATACCCTTCTTTTGGAAAGACGCGTTGAATTTCACAAAACTGATCTGATTTTAAATTACTAGCAAGTTTATCGAGACTACTTGGTATAAAACGGAATGAATCTAAAAATCGCAGTTTGATAGTTTTTTCATTGTCAGTTTTGATATACTTTTAAACGATCTGTATTGTTCTTTATTATTTGGAATTACATCAATTTCCTCATCTAAAGCTCCAAATTCTTTTACAATAAAGTGGTTATCGTATTTGCTACCGTTATCTAGAATTACTGGAATGAATTTATTTGTTTTATACTTTAAATTACATTCTTGGTGAGCAGCACCACGATATTTTCCTGTTAAATGGTCATGATCGCGAACCATGTCTGTACATAAACATTCACTACATATAAAACAATTCGTTTCAGTTTCAAAACGCATTTGATGTGATGATGTTAGTGGCTCCATTGGAATAATATTATTTAAAATAGAGGATATACGGATTGCATCTTTTTCAAGACTTTCCATAAAAACTTTAGTTGCATCAGGTCCTCTATAGAGCTCAAACTTATTCAAAGAGTCATCATAACTACATTTAATATGATATGCAAAGCTAAAAGGTTCATGAATGTGAGTAGTGTTGGTGAAAGGTTTGGCTGGATTCGATGAACATGTGATAAAAGGCTTTAACAAAGTTTCAAAGTCAGTATATATAACAAATGGTACCCGAAGCTGCTTTTCAAAGTCCTTAAATTTGAGAATGTTATTTCCAGGAGTCGGTAATACCGTACGAACATGATTACAACCCCATTTTTGATGTTGAGTTAGTTGATCCTGTTTTCTAAAATATAACAAACGGTCATCACATAACCATTTTTTAATTCATGTTTTGATAGCTGACTACCAACAAGTCTGCTGAAATGTTTTATCCAACAATAGTGGGCATTTTCACCTTCAGTTATGTATAATAAATTAACATGAGCATCCTTTTTTTCTTGAGTATAATATAGAGGACCAACTATACTCTTGTTTTCATTTCCATACATATTAATACTTACATTGTTCTGATTTTCAAAACATTTAATATCTTTTATCTCCATAGGAAATTCCATTTCTTGTAAATCCAACACTGAAGAATAGTGAGGATAAGATGACGTTCTATCCATATGCTCCACTGCTGGATGGAGAGCTGAGGCTACAGCGCATGCAAAACAAGCTTGGTCACTATTCTTAACGTTTACACAAGCTTTCTTCCGTTTAATCCATACTGGTAAATCAATGTACGATGATGCTCGAAGGGGATTATATTTATCCATGTTGGTTTCAAAATAAAGTACTTCAATCAGCGCCCAGCCTAACTCTCTTTCCTGGAACTATTCACTCTTCACAATGATAGCACATAAAATATCTTGATACATATCACTGATATTAGTTGATTCACTAACAATTATGTTTTTCGTATTAAAGGTTTTGATATCAGTAATTTCTCCTTCACTCCCAGTTTTTACATACAGCCCTAATAGTTCGAAATTCATTTTAATTGTTTTATGCTTTACTAGAACTTTATATACCAAGCCAAACACACTTGGTTGAACATTTTCTAAAATGTTTCAATACTTTGAGCTTTTTCTTCACTATAAAGTCTGTAATTAGCAATTCGACTTTTAAACGCACTACCAATTTGCTGAATATTAGCAGATTTTTTTTCATGACAAGCATTATTTTTATGTTTAATACTGCGCAAATGTCCCTGAATCATTGAAGAAAGTATACCAATATTGCATACGTCACAATGCGTTATTGAAAGTTCACCATTCTTAACTCTTTTTGCTGAGTAACTATTTTTACAATCTTTTACAATCGTTTATCCTTTAGAGCATTTTTTTTTCAAGATGATCACCCCCTACTTCATTACATTCATTTATTGGTTCTGTGCTAGTTGATGGTTTTACAGTTTTTAATTCCTGTTGTTCACCATGCACTTCAACCATGTGGGATTGATATCGCTTTACAGCAGAAAAACCAAGTTCACAAACTAAACATGAGAAAGGTGCTGAACTGACATGCTTTAAATTTACATGTCGTGTAAGGTTATCCTGTCTGTTAAATGTTGTAGCACAATGACTGCATACAAACATATTGTGATCATGTTTAGTACTTGCATGTCGTTGAAGGCTGTCAGGTCTCGAAAACTGTTTATTACATTCACCTCACTTAAACATGATGATCACTTTCCACATTACCTATAAGAGAAAGAAATCATAAATGTTTATAAAAGATAAAACAAAGTAAAATATAAACAGTTTAATTATTATATATTAATTACAGCCAATGGATATAGCAGGGTATTTAAATCGATCAGCAGTGGACTCATACCAAGTCTAATTTTAAATAGTTACAACTTTAGTTACCAAATACCATTGTCGCTAACACCTAGCAGTGAACATTGGAACATAATAGAGCGTTAATAAAATCTAACCTACAAATTTAGCTTCACACACTATTGTCAAGTAGTTCCAAATTTGGCTATCAAATATACCATTTTCACTGACATCTAGTGGTGAACATTGGTGTCTTTAAATATTCCCTCTCTTATGTGCTCAAAGCTGTTAAGATTTAGGTTGGATGGAGTTAGGTTAGATAAAGTCAGGTTAGATGAAGTTAGGTTAGATGGGGTTAGGTTGGGTTATGATATGTTACATTAGGTTGGGGGAGCTAAGTATGACATCATAGCCAGTCTTAAAGCAATTATAAACTTGTAGAACATGTCACGTGACGAGGTTAAGTTAGATAAAGTTAGGTGAGCTGAGGTCAAGTCTTTAAACATTCCCTCTTAATAGAGCGGTAATCAAATCTAACTTACAAAATTAGTTTTACTCACCATTGTTGAGTATTTCCAACTTTAGTTACCAGATACCATTGTCACTGACACCTGGCAACGAACATTCGGACTTAATAGAGCGGTAATCAAAATCTAACCTACAAATTTAGCTTTACACACCATAGTCAAGTAGTTCCAACTTTAACTACCAAATATACCATTGTCACTGACATCTAGTGGTGAAATATCGCTCTAGCTGTTTAAAAACTATTAGAGGGGTACTTACCTCTAATAATTCATCAACTACTGCTACTGACTGAACTGATTGTAGGAATCTGTTAACCTTCAGGTACACCAATTATCTGTAAACAAATAAATCAATCAATAAATACATTCCAATCAATAACTTTAACATCAATTGGTAATAAAAGACTACAATCCATTAATAATAAGTACTTACCTTGCAAAATAATTTAATGATTTTCTACCAAATCCTTTTTCTTGCTGCTACTCTTGAGCAGTAATAGAGCTCTGTTCACTCGTAGCGAGAAATAAACTCAGACAGTAGGGATATATATGACACCTCTCTTATATAGACTCTTATCCCTCGTGTCAGCAGTTTTTGCAGATCATTGCAATTCCTTTCTCAGTACAGCTGCGAGTCTAAAGTGCAATAGGAACACCTGAGTAATATCCAATGACTGCTGACTTTGCATTATCTATTGTCAAGATGAACACCTGCGGTTTTAAATTACTGCAGCGTCAGTCATAACAACAGCAGTGTGCGCTCTCTGCCATGTCAGCAACATGACACCAGAAGGAACACCTGAGTAATATCCAATGACTGCTGACTTTGCATTATCCATTGTCAAGATGAACACCTGCGGTTTTAAATTACTGCAGCGTCAGTCATAGCAACAGCAGTGTGCGTTCTCTGCCATGTCAGCAACATGACACCAGAAGGAACACCTGTGTAATATCCAATGACTGCTAACTTTCCATTATCCATTGTCAAGATGAACACTTGCGGTTTAAAATCACTGCAGCGTCAGTCATAGCAACAGAACTGTGTGCTCTCTGCCATGTCAGCAACATGACACCGGAAATAAGAACACGACTTACTGCACGTACAATCTCTTCAGTTTTAACATCTTAAGAACATGCATTATTCTCTTTCAACTACAAATGACTCGTTAGGACTTATCCATCCACCAAGTTTCACACTTAGGTCCCTTGACCTGTCCTCAAATTGCATGTGCCCTGTGTACTAGGGTGTGTGCATTAGCCCTAACCATAAAACATACCAACCCATCAGAAATTCTTTCATCTCCTAGAGTACTCCAGTTTTTTCACTGTCACAATTTCATTCTAGCAACTCTTTCCACTATTATTTAATTTCATCTGTCATTCATTGAATCATTGTTCCAGTGGGAGTGCCACAGGTTTTCAGGGGGTGTCGCCACAAGTCCTACCACCCCTCGTACACGTCTCTAGCGTTATTGGTCTGCGAGATATAACAAAAGGTATAAAATCGTGGTTTTACCCCAAAAAGTCTCTTTCCCTCATTCTCAAAAACTTTAACCTATTAACAACATAAAGAAAGCTTCGAGACACACCATTTGACACGCCACATGTCCAAATTTAATCATGCGTTACCGGTAGTGAAATTTCGGCAAAGATCGTGAGAAAGTAGAGTAAAGGGTCAGCGTCGCCGAGCGTTCAGTTGCGACTCTTCTAGGTTAAGTTAAGCTATGACCGCCATCTTGGAACTTTTTGATCACATCTCGCAGGTAAGGTTAGAGGTTAGGTTAGGCTTAAGTTAAACTATGGCCGCCATCTTTGAACCTTTTGATCACACCTCGTAGGTTAGGATTTTACGTTAAGCTATGGCTGCCATTTTGGAACTTTTGGATCACACCTCGTAGGTTAGGTTAGAGGTTAGGTTAGGTTAAGCTATGGCCACCATTTTGGAACTCTTTGATCACTCCTCGTAGGTTAGGTTAGATGTTAGCTTAGGTTAGGTTAGGTTAAGCCATTGAACGGTAGGTACTACTGGAACGATTCCTCCCATGGTAACCCTCGCTGAAAACTGCTTCTTGGTCATCGCCTCCCTGACGTGCACTACCAGGCGTAACCAGTCGCACCAAAAACTGTCAAGGAATTGAACTCTAGAATGCAAGTCAGCTGATTTGTCGTGATTCTTTTCATATTGTAGGGGAACAGAGAGGGTGCCCTCTACAATGTAATAGCTGGGGGGGGGGGGGTGAAATATAAGTAGTTGGGGGTTGCTTGGAGCTCGAGTGTAAGAAGTGTCGGTTATGGACTGGTTCGAGGGCGTATGAGCACTCGAAAGGAGAACTCCCGAATGTACTGTTTGTTCGGGTAGTTCGGAGATGCGATATCGGGAATAGGGGCGGTTTGGTGCTGGAGGCTCTGAACAGCTGGGTTGCTGTCTGGAATACTGCTAACGTGAGCACCGGACGGCTCGCGCTAAAAAACGAGGTAAGCAGTCTGACGTATGCGGACAGCTGGTAGCGGGCGTCATGAAACAATTAACTAAGTGTTAGCCTGGATCCTACCGGGACGAGGGATGAAGGGTAGGATCTTAATAATTAATTAAATAAACTAAATGACCAGGTACTAATGAGCTGTATGACTTTAATGAATACTTCAGACTTGAAGTACTCCTAGAATTTGCAGAACAGTTATTAAACCAGATGCTTATCACAATCCAAGCACTAAGGGATAAGAGTGTGAATGTCTGTGTGAGGAAGTATAGATCGCTTAGACCCTTACCCTTTGGCGTTCATCGGAGCAGTGCTCTGCAGTGGTTTGGCACACAGTGACACTGAGGAAGACTGACTGGCTGGCTGACTGACGGACGGACCTCGAGTTACCTCACCTCCCTAGTTTTATAGTCCTTTGAGTGCCGAGTGTGCGGAATTGCACATTTCACAGGATGTGAGTAGTTGGCCGGGGTTATTGGAGGTTGTTGGTATTTATTAGGTTTAGAATTGTGATAATGTATTCCGAAGGCGTTTGTATGGAGATAGATGTATATGTCGTAGATAGAAGGGGATGGGGTTGCATCCCCCGGATGCAACAACTCCTTCGACAGAGCTAGTCATCGTCCTCGATGAAGGGACGAAGACTAGGCCGTAGGGGTAGTTTGTCATGCGTGTGTGTTTGTGGATGGTCATCTTCTTCTGTCTTGTAATATCTTGTCTCTTCTTTTATTCTCTTGGGTTCTTCTGTTCTTGTATTATATTCCTCCAGCAAGACGGTGGTGACGTCGGTGAGGGTGTGTGGTTATCCCCGTGTGGGGTGAGGTGCAGAAGTGTAAAGCTGGTGGATGGAAAGGTGGGTAGTATCGTAAACGGAAGTGTGGGGTGAGTCAGTGTATAGTGCCTCGTAGAAGAATCTGCCTCGGGTTCGTGTCTAGCGATCATGTGTAGATGTTTTGGTGGGGGAGGGACAATATTTCTGGGTACAAATACATCATCTTTACAACATGGGTTCCCTGGGCACATAACAATTTATAACATGGAACATGGAACCTGTCACATAAGAATACAATTCAACAAAAACATTCGTAAATAGCATCGTACAATAAATCACAATCAAATCAAGAAATCAACACAAGGGGTGGCTACCCAGAGGGGAAAAAAACATCTAAAAGGGTGGGAGCTACCCTCCGTCCGTGTTGTGAAGGACGGGATGAAAAACTGCCCTCAGGTAAACAATTTACATACAAAACTAACAATGTGCAATAGGGGATAGAATAGAGATAGTAAAATAAATGCCTCGGTGTGTTAAGTTAGGGGAATATATATAAATGAGTTTATTGTGTGGGGGTAGAAAGGAGGCATTTTTACAAGTTATATTTTAGAAGAAAGGAAAGGAAAGAGAAAATAATGATAATGGTAACAAATGTGGTGCATGTGACATGTGAACAGTGTGTATACAGAAATCATTTGAACGGTGTTGGCCTTGCCATATCGGCCGTAATCGCATACAAATCCTTTGTGCCTGAGCACTAATATACACCTTTATAATTATCGCATGAACAATATTATCCCGCGGGAATACCTTTACAAAGAGGACCTTGTGTCCTGCAGCTTAAACACTCTATGAGCTAGAAGTAACTTAGGCAATAATTAACCTATGGCCACTACAGATAAACTATACCTCTATGGATCGTCCCCTGTGGGTGGACGCTCCATCTTAGTAGGGAAGATTGTCCCTTACAATCAATGGGCACGATCCTCGCTACTGTACAACACCTCTCATTATAGGTGCCTTTGTGGGATCCGTCCAGTGGGAGTGGATATCCCACAGTTATCCCTAACCGTGGGACGGATATCAGTTGAATACTGGTGGAAAGCTGTGGGGAAGAAAGTGTGAGAGCCGGGGGTGTGTTTGCTCTGTGTGTGTGGGAGAGGGTGCGACTGGCGCGTGTTAGGGCGTGGGCAAAATATATACATGGGACTATATACAAAACGCCACCTCTGAGGAAAGCAAGAAAATGGAAACCATGGTGTATAATGTCCCCTTCGCCTGCCGCTGTGTTCTCATCTGTGGAGGTGTAAAAATACAAGTATAACATATAAGTATGGAGAATAAAATGGAAATAAATAGAAGTGAACATCTGTGAATTACAATATGCGCAGGGCGCATCTGAACGCCACATGTAGTGAAAGCACCCCCCGGTACTTCATGGCTTCCGTTGGTGTCCCTCGCTGGAGCTGACCTGTAAAAAGGAATCGTGTGGAAACATTATCGACTTGGTGTGGCTGGCATGTGGTTAAAAGGTGGACGCCGATCGATGATCAGTCAATCGCTCCCGTGTATGTGTCTCTATAAGTGTAGGTGTATGTCCGAAGTCTTGTAATCGCATATCGCTGATTATCACACATAATAGTTCGCATATCGTACCTCCCATCTCTCAACATGTATCGCGCATCTCGTCAATCGCATCTCGTAAATCGCATATCGCATTACGTCAATCGCATATCGTCGTGTATCTCGTCAATCGCATATCGTATCTCATCAATCGCATATCGTCGCGTATCTCACATCTTACAACGGTAAAGTATCCTACTGATACCGAAGTAACGAGTTGTCGGGCTTACACGGCTGCGTAAAATCGCAGTCCGAGGCCGATCGATCTCGCCATTGTAAGTGTCTCTTATATCTACTTACAGACTAATGTAATGTATAGGAAAAAAATTGCTCGAAACGTTGACTTAACCTAGTGCAGAAATACCCCTTGTAAGCTACTGTCTTGCAACAGTGGCTTACTAAATTTGCTTACGCCAGACTGAGTACTTGCATCCCTCGTCTCCTTAACCTAGATGTCGACTCCCCCCCCCTTAAGAACTAATATGTTTGTATGTGTAGAGGCCTGTGTAATTGCTGAAGTATCATTTCGCAAATCGCATATTGTAAATTATATATCGCATGGTAATACAAAGGTGCCCCCCCCCCCCTGGGGTAGGATCAAAGAGACCATTACCTCGGCCAGGGGGAAGACTCACTGGCTGACTGACGGACTGACCTCGAGTTACCTCACCTCCCTAGTTTTATAGTCCTTTGAGTGCCGAGTGTGCGGAATTTCACAGGATGTGAGTAGTCGTCGGGCATAGGCATACTCGGGCCGGTTCCCAACAGAGTAATCGGACTAGGTCCTTTCTACCTATCCTCCTAAAGTAATACCCCCCTCTAATAACTAATTAATAACTAATATCCTTAATTGCTACAGTATCATTTCGCAAATCATATATCAAGGCGTTCCCCTCCCTGGGGCATGATCAGAGTGACCAACGGTGATTGTTACCTCGGCCAGGGAGAGAAACGGAGGTACGTCGTTAGTCGCAGGGAATCGTCCTCGGGGGCATGGACAGAGGGGAACTCCGGTGCCCATACCTCGGCCCGGGAGATTATATATTCATTATATCTTCTTTATTCGTTCTTCACCTGTGTGCGAAAACAGGACACTAGCTCCGCGCTATGGAGCCGAATTACTTTACCTCACAGACTAACTAGAGTCAAGTAAAGTGGGTCGTCTCTGGGTGGAGGGTCTATCCTGTCCGATGCGGAGTTGGTCAATCCCCTCACCGAACTACTCAAGAATCCGCCCTCAGGCCTAACTTCGTCGATGTTAGTGCCAAATGGGTGTAGCCATCTTCGCTTTCGGGGCAGGCTAGGCACACCGTCAGCTTGGGCGCTTGCCCGCACTTACCCGACGCTGCTTCGACCTTCCGTTGTCCGTCATAAGACGAAGTTATGTCAAGTCATGTCAAGGGCCAGGGATGCCCTCTACGGATGGCAAATCTCACCATTTTCCGTCTTCCAAGAGAGAAAAAAAATATATGGTCACCTTTCACAAAAATTACCAGGTGTCTATACCATATGGGTATAGTGTAGAGCGAGTTTATTTGTGTGGGGACCAGTGTGTGCTTTGCACAGGGGTTCGGCGGGGAAATTGGCACAGTGCGCATTCATTGCGCCTAGCGGGCGAATTCCCAGCCAATGCAGTGAATTTTATTTATATATATATCCACAGGTAGTAGGTGTAGATGAGATTAGGAAGGTATATCCCTTGTTATTAGGTAGGTTGATATGTTAATTGTTGTTATCTTGGGGTAGGAGGATGGCTAGCATTGGAGGGGGCACGTGGTGCTAGTAGGATATAGGAAGTCGTTAACTGGCGAGGAACATCTTACTGAACGGGTGTTAGTTATCTGCATGCAGGTAAAAATATCACATGCGGGTGAAAAATGTAAATACATATATTGATAATACCATTGTTAACAGGGGAATGTATGTTACAATCCACTGCTGGCTTTCATTTTCGCAGTGTTCCATCTCAACACTTAGCTAAGAGCGATATAGCATGGTGCACACACCTTTGGTATGGCATGAATACCAAGTGCCTCGCATTAACAGGGGAATGGGGGATAATGTGTAAAATGTAAAAGAGTTTATTCTGTTTCAATGGGGGGGGGGGGGGGGGGGGGTAATGTTGACCTGGTCTCAACTTGGTATAAATTCTGGCATCTGCGGCCGTGGAACGTAGTACACTGCTGCCTGCACTGCACAGCATACCACCTGTACCTATATGCTAAAACTTATATACTAAAACTGGTAAGTTCATTACAAATAACTTGTTATGTTATAAACACTTAGCATAAATTTCTGGGAATGTCACGGGGAATTGTGAATATACCCGTCGATCGATATATTCTGCTAGTGGCATATTGCCGTCAGCGTCCTGTCAAACTGTAGCAGCGAATATTATAAAGGCTGGCTGCATGTATAAGTATCTAATCCCGAGACAAAATATAGCACGCGTAGTGTGAAAATTCGCGCTCGAGAATATCCTATCCTCATCGGCACTGCTAACTGTCGTTATGTGTTTAAATACATTTATGGGGGATTGTAGACTGCACTTCTGTGCGCCGGGTCGCTCCTAACAAATCGTAACATCTATGTATAAGGCACCTAAATTGCCGCCTCTGCGGGCTCTATTGAGTACCACTCTCCGTGGGCTATAGTCACCATGAAGGAGGCGGGGGGTATATAGCGTTCAAAACCATTATCAGTCGCTATGTGGATATGTGGGGGGAATAAAAGTGTGTTTGATCACCTGAAGGTGGGGGATGAATATAAATGCAACACATGTTGCAATGGGAAAGAAAAATTCGCAAAGATGTAAGTGTGTAAACCAATTAACTGTGGGGGGGAGAGAGGTTTGTGTCGGGGCACATGGCTGGATCATTGTATTGACCAATTCTGCTCGACCCAGACTGTAATAAATTGGAATTAGCAAAATTAGTTATGCGTCGCAAAAAAATTACAACTGGCGCGGATTTCTATCTAGTGACGTATATAGAGGAACGCGCGTGGTTGCCTATAGCTGAGGGCGTTACCTGTACAAAGGTGTATGAAAGATCAATTGTTTTCTGATATAGGCCCAAAAATATAAGGGTAATAGCAGACGTAAGCGCTCCGTGTTTGGCACCGAAAATAATGGCATCTCGCCGTGAAGCATGCACTCACTGTGTTAGGTAAAGTGTGAGGGAGGGGGTGAATTCCATTACAAGGGTAGGTTCCCCCTATTAGGCAGTGTGGGTGTAATTAAACATGTGTCCTGGGTGCACTGGCATTTGAATCTCGCGCGTGGATGTGATTGGACGGTGTGTGGCAATATAATGGCTGCCCGGTGTCGATTAAAGACTAGGATGAGTGACCTCTGAGATAAGACGTATGTGCGGAGTGTGAGATAACGTTTATCGCTGGACGGTGTAGTAGCTAGGTACGCGGCGCTGATTGGTGTCTGCGTTCCTTGGAGGGATTGTCTGCCTGCTCGCAATGCTGATTGGGCAAGAGCGTTGTGAATGAGGGTAGAGCATGGCGTGTTGTCGACATGCGGTGAGTGAAACGTCAAACGCACGTGTCGGCCGCCGACTGGAGTATGAGTCATGTACTCCATGTCACATAAAAGACAACCTGTGTAAGACATAACGTGGGTGGGATTCAATGAATTCCCGTCTGTGTAGTGGGAAATCAAAGCATTTTCCTCACGGGGGAATATTTGTAGTACTATGCTGTCATCACATCGTGATTAAATGGGGCAAATACTAAATAAAATACTGGGCTTTCGTGCCTAATACCTGTGGTGTACTGGTAGTGTACTGAGAATGTACTGGTAGTGTACTGAGGCTTGTTGAGACTCCATGCGCTTGTGAAGCTTGCTGTGTGGCATCTCGTAGGAAAAGACTTTCCGTGGTTTAATCCCACTTACTTCGGGAAATGCAAAAATGCTATGTGGCTGTGTAATAGTGCCTTCTGGTCGTGGATTGTATTCCGCCCATGTCGGAATGTCCGCCTGGGAGTGTATGGATCTATGTCTGTCGGACAATGTGCTGTATAGAAGTGACAGCTGAATGCCGTAGCACTTTAAGGCAATGTATTGAAATGGGGTATGTACTCCTAGTGTGTATAACATGTTCGCATAGACAAGTGGCCATTTAGTGTTGATAGGAAAGAAAATCATGGGGCCTTTGTTAACCGTTTCCTACAAAACTCGGCATTCCTATGTCCATGGTCGATACTTATTCTATATCGTGGACCTAGGAGGGTAGAAATTAATTTACCCTGGGCTTAACTCGCCTAGGAACACGTAGGACAGCTATGGACCATCGACGTAGTGGTTGCCGAATACACATATATGCTCATGGCTGATATTTATTCTAGATTGTGGACCTAGGAGGGGAGAAATTAATTTACCCTGGGCGTAATTCGCCTAGGAACACTTAGGACATATATGGGCCATGGCGTTAATGTGACACTGATGGACATATGGTGATATGTACCACGTTGTGCAACGATAAATGAAAATACGAAATTGAAATGTGGCCAACCTATGATCATGACGACAAATGTGCGTAGCTAAGGGGTGTATAGATATTAAAAGGGATCTGCAAAAGGACTTGTGGGTCCCAAGATAGCCTTGTGGCTTTAGTTAAGTTATTCCGTTAATTATTTATGTAATATGTCGGCATATGGCAGACTATGATGAACAGTTCATAAGTCAGCGTATGGATGAAAATATGGTGTCCTACGTCGACCGTTAGGGGTGTAGCCCCAACCCCACGGCTACCCCATGAGTCCGATTAGTCGGTGGCTGAAAGAATGAATGATATAATGAAAATTTGAATGCAGTCCCTAATCCGTCGGCTAATAATGATGACGCTTCGTTGGAGAACTGTTCATCCTGTATGACCCTATGACGGTATGGTGTGGGCAATGCCACCGTTGAACACAAAATAAAAGTTAAAGATCCCGTGTAAAAACGGATATATATATTTATAAGACGTGCAGTTTGGACGGCAATAGTTCCACATCTGGCCTGCCTGTTTTGGACGCCCTGCCCGTGGCAGGTCGCGCTGCTGTATGTGCAAGTCTGCATCCGGTCGCGTCTGTGGAACATGCAGTCCCGTGTGTACGGATTAAGTGGAATGTACTGAATAAAGTATAATGGATTTACAGTGTATTCTATGATTTGATATATGTAAGTATATCCTTATCCCAATGTTCCTATGAGTGTGTGGTCGTGATGACCTGTGGAATCCGATCTTCGGAGGATATAAAAACTTGTGTAAATGAATTAATTTATAGCTGGTTGTAGCGGTGGCAACCAACCTGTGTTATTGTGAGATTGTATGCGGAATTGTACTGAATGTTGCTACACTGTGTCATTTGTATTAGTACGCCTTTGCATGAGCGGAAGGCAACTAACCTGTGTTATTGTGGATAATAAGCCTCTGCCTGTGCAGAAGGCCACTAACCTGTGTTAGTGTATTGTCCATGGAGTGAATTGTAAACGGCGTTTGGTATATAATGGAAATATGGTATATGGCATAAATCCTATCAGAGGACTACCGTACTTGGCGAAAATGATATGAAAGGAGGTCGCAACCTCTCCTAAGGGTGAGGTGGCGTTCGAAATTCGTGAACCGCGGTCGTGTGTGGAAAGAATGGCTATGCATCCTACCATCTTTCGTGGTAACTCTAGTGTAGATATGTGTTTGCCTAAAAGTGGCTGTTGCTATGGAGCGCGGTGCCAGTTATTATGAGCCTATAGTATTTTAATCTTCAATCGGTCAACTCACTAGTGTATAAATCCTTATGTCGCACGTGTAACTTCATGAGTATAGAGGTATTGTGTTAAAGTATGTTTTTTCCACGTATCTTGCTGTAAGGGAATTTATCTATCGTCGGTCAACTAAAGGATCTTGACTGTGTGCTCACTGCAGTGTAAATATGTGATTTGGCTAAGCTCCTCGTCTAACTAATTTGCGAGTAGTAAGTAAGTCTTGCCGCGTTCTCACGCGTGGCCTCCTTGTGAATGTGGCGGAGCACGCCTGGCTATGCAGGCATGTACGGTGGCACGTGTCGGTCTCGTACATCTGTCGCTATGGACGTGTTACTTGCTCACTCAATGAGCTGTGCCGGCTAAGAGCATCCGGTCGAGTGTGATTGACCTACGTTGTCAGCTGATACGGATACATGTGTTACATTGTTCAGATACTCCTTAAACTAGTGTTTGCTACCAGAATCAAGTATCATATAAATACATAAGACATAAGAAGAATAATATGGTACATAGTATTACATGGGTTATAACTAAACATGCAGTCTTAAAACTAGGAATCGTGTTTGTGCACTGTGGGGAACTGGCGTTGACCTGTAGCCGTGAGCATGGCTACTAGATGCCATAGCGCGTATGGCGCTTGTTCGACTCGTATGGTCCTGGGTTTTATATGTGTGGGGTATAAATATAATTCAATGCCTTATTCGGGTTACCTAACGTTTTCGTTTCTTGGCCACGGAGGGCCGAGGTGTGGGGGCGGTTTCTCGGGAATGGTACGGTTTCGTACGCCGTACATGAACCGTGTCCATAATAATTTTATGGTTATACCGGATGTTGACAAGGTAGTTCAGGTCCGATATTTTCCTCTGGATGCGGAATTGCCCTGTCCATTTCGGGATGAGGAATTCCGACACGTTTCTTATGCACGTGGGTGACCAGATCATAATGAGCTAACCGGGTTTGTATTCCTGATGTTTGAGCGTCCTACCATACGTGAGTTTCTGCCTCTTGAGTGCAGGGCGGATATTACGTCGCGCAGTGTCACGGGCTGTGCATAAATATTGCAACCGTTCAGCGTTGCTGGGGAGTGTGTAATGTGGGATGTAAATGTTGTCGATCGGACTGCGTGGATGGTAGCCGTGTAAAAGAAAGTGCGGGGTGTGTTTGGTCGCCTGCGACACGGATGTATTGTAACTAAATGTTACTGCTGGGAGGTAACTATCCCAGTCGGTGCCCTCATCGTTAGTAAATCGAGCTAGAGCACGCCGAGGATCTTGTTCAGAGCCTCAGTTAATCCGTTCGTCTGAGGGCTGAAACTAGTTGTCGTGTACGCTTTTACTCTAAGCAGTGTAAAGAACTGCGTAATAACATTGGAGGTGAAAACTGTTCCCCTGTCGGATAATAAGGTATGGAAAATACCATATTTGGTAATAATTTCCATCAAGAATTCCGCGATCTGGTGTGTGCTGGCTTTCGGGACCGCTTTGGTGATAATGTACCGGGTGAGGTATTCGGTGGCTACCAGTATATATTTGTTACCTTTGTCGGACGTGGTAATGGGACCCTTGACGTCTATACCTATTCGGTGGAAGAGTTCTCCTACGGGGATGGGGTGGAGTAAGCCATGGGGTTTACCAGGCCAGTGTTCATTCCTCTGGCATGTGTGACAAGTTTTAATGAACTCTATAATGTCAATTTTCATATGTTCCCAATAGTACTTAGACCGGATTCGCAGATATGTTTTGTGGACTCCAAAGAGTGCGCCGTTAAGCGGTGGGCAGTGAAATTCGGTCATGATGGGAGTTTGGAGTGTTTTTGGAAGGGAAACGGGTGTGACGTCATGCGTGGCCGTGGATTTGTACCTAAGGAGATCGTCCTTATCTATAAAAAATCTGCGTGATAGGCGGGCAGTTTTATTATATACCTGGTCGCGATTATGTAATGCAATCCTAATCTGTCCTAGCTGGGGATCGTTTAATTGCTCCTGTCTCATATCAATGTGTGTGACCGCAAATGTGGGTAAGGAATCCCAGGCATGATCGACATCCTCGTCAGGCGGGTCGAGGACAGGTAATCTCGATAGGCCGTCTGCATCAAGGTGTGCACTACCCTTCTTGTGCTTAACATCGAAGGTGTAATCATATAATTTAAATATAAACCTATTAAGCCACGAATTGGGGTTCTTGAATTTATCCCAGTAGGCTGGCGTGATCCGTAATCACCGTAAAGTGGATACCATAGAGATATGTCCGAAAGTAATTTACGGCCCAAGAATGCGAGCATCTCTCTTTCGGTCGCGGAATATCTAGTTTCGACCGGTGTAAGTTTACGGCTCGCGAAAGTAATGGGGTGTTGTTTGCCATCATTGGCCTCCTGTAACAGAGCTGCACCTATGCCGAATTGGCTGGCGTCTACATGTACGAAGGTGGGCCTATCTTCCTGAAAATGTTGGAGCAGTGGCGGTGTAGTGAGCAAGTGTTTGAGTCTGTTGAAAACCTCTCTATGTATTTCTGTAACGATAAAGGGCGTTTTCTCGTGTGTGAGCTCGGTGAGGGGGTTAGCTATCTGTGCAAATCTGTGAATAAAACGACGATAATAACTCGCGAGACCCAGAAAAGAACGTAGCTGCTTAATGTTTTCCGGCATTGGATTATCGGTGATGGCGGCGACTTTGGCAGGATCAGGTGTGATGCCGTCTCGACTAACAATGTGACCCAGAATGTGGATCTTCGTTTTTGCAAACTGGCATTTGGATGGCTTTAGCTTTATTTAGCGTGCCGAATCCTGTCAAAAGCTTCTTTGAAATGTATTGTATGTTCTTCTAATGTCTGCGAAAAGACGGTTATGTCGTCTATGTAAGTTAATACCGAGCGGTATTTGAGGCCCGCGAATGCCTTATCTACCAATTTCTGAAATGTCTGACTGGCATTTTTTAAACCCATCGGTAATGTATTATATCCGAACAGGCCGTTTTCGGTGACGAATGCCAGTTTGTGTCTATCCGGCTCATAGACAAGTATAGAATAAAAACCGGAAAAGCAATCCATTATTGAAAAGTACTTAGCTCCGCTAAGTGTCTCTAAATAGGTGTCTGTGCGCGGTAGCGAGTAGTTATCATTTTTAATTAATCTATTAAGGCGCCGATAATCGGGGGAAAATCTGTGTGATCCGTCGGGCTTACGGGTGAGGATGACCGGGGCACTATAGTTAGACACTATGGGTTGGATAATCCTGGCCTCTAACATCTCCGGAATCTGTGTTTCTATGGCTTGTCTCTCTTTAGCGCTAACCTTATAAGGTGCCTGGTGAATCGGAGCATCACTGGTCAATTCGACACGGTGGTGGATTAAGTCGGTCACCTCTAAATCGGCAAGGGAATGTCCTTATGCTCCAAGAGGTTAGTAAGTGTATGATCCTGCTCGGGGGTCAGTGTTTGCGTGTTCCTCCGTTGTTTGTGTGGCGCCTGAGTCAGGCTGTGATCAATGGAGAGACCTGGTGCGGGCGTGTATCTTGCTGCACTCGCGGATGATATGTATGCCGCGCGTATGTTATTGGATGCGAAGTGATCATGTCTCCGTTTACTAATCGTATTTCATTAGTGACGAATCTAATGTTAGCATCGAACTTGGCAAGGAAGTTCGTACCAATTATGCCTGGGACTGACAGCTCCTTAATAATAAGCATGGGATGGCTAGCTTGGAATGAACCTATCTGAATATGTATATCAGTAATCCCTAGGCAGTAAATGGTTTGTGAGTTAGCAGCCACGAGTCGCGTGTTGGTAGGCACTCTGTGTACGCGCTCGTTGGTAATATATTTACTGCTGCTGCAACAAATGGCGGACCCTGTATCCAATAACATATCCATTGACTTTGGCAGGGATGGAGAGGGCTGTAATATTGTGTCCGTCTTGTGCAGTATGCATGTTGTTGAGGGCGTATGTAATGAGCGGCATTGGGGGATTTCTGGACGGTAAATAATGTGTTGCGGGCTGTGAAAATGTGTTTTCCGCCGGCTTGGTATGTTTGTCGAGCGAGCGCGGAGCGGTAGGCTGAGTACTGAACCTGACACGTTTTGCTGATTCTTGTAAAGCTGGAAGCCATGAGTCAGCTATGTCATTCCCGTCCGCCATGTGTACTGGCCTAAGCCTTCTCTTGAGCTGCCGGTGAATTGCAAAATACTTGTAACGGTTTTTAATGTCACGGGATGTGAACCCTGGTCTTGGCTGAGGCGTCCTATAGGGCCGATGTGTCTGAGCGGTTGTGGGTTCGCAGCCGACTTTCTGTGGAGCTAACTTATCCTCTGGAGTATCGATGCATGTGACCGGCTTCGCCGTGCCTGGTTTAGTGGTCGGGGCGTTTGGTCCCACGGGCTGAGCTAATATGGGTGGGCTTACCAAGGGTGGTCTCACTGCGCCCGGCGTGTTAACGTCCTTAGAGGATGTTACCTTGTCGCTGTTTTGAATGTGACCGTGCTATCCTCTTTGTCAATCTGAGGGGCGGAGGGTTGAGGTGAGAGAGGCAATTTGAGAGTGAGAGGGCTGTAATGGCCCGCATTTGGATTGCCCGTAATCAATAAGTAAATATGTTTGTTATAGCCTACTGTAGAAAAGTGGGTGCCATCTTATCCATCGTATAGACATGGATGTTGTGTTTTGTGATTTGACCTAGAGCGGCAACCTCCGTCGCTCCAGCGTATGTGCCATTCCTATTCATGTAATCCCCATAAGCATATTTATTAGGGAATAAGGCATCATTCCCGTCGGCCAGGAAATATTGATATTCGTCCCAGTGCGCCATGACATACATGACCAGCTGTGTTCGGAGGTCTTTATGTCGATCCTCATCTTTATGGAGCAGGAAACTGATCGCTCGAAATAGGCAGTTACCATCCCCTTTGACCATGTGTGCTTGGAGCCGCGATCGGGGAGGTATTTCCTGCGCCGAGTTCTCGCGGGTAGGGCATTTGTTCTGCGGGAGTTGATTGGAATGTTTAGTGACTACCGGGGGAGGGTTATCCGATTGATTGGGTGCTGGCCCTCCCCTAGCTAATAGTTTTTTTTTTTTTGCTGGGCATAACCTCAGTTTTCTGGGTAGCGAGGCTGCCCCCTGGGCGCATTGCCACGCCAGTTGTTTAGCAGGGGCTGATATTCGGGGTCGGGGCGTAATACCCTTCTATCGCGTGGGGAAGAATGCCTTCGTGAATCCCGTGGAGGGTGGACGGGCAGTGGATAGTCCTCTGGTCCCCTTTCTCGTTCGACAGGGGCGTATTGAGGGTACGCTGGGGAAGGCCTTTCGTAATGAGGCTCATATCGCTCTTGTCGCGGGTGAGTGTTCGGCCGACGGTGTGGAGGGGTATAAGCCGGGCGTGTATATCCCGTGTACTGTTCGCGATGCCATGTCCGATCTCCCTATATTGGGGATGATGGTTTGGTGGGTGATCTGGGGGTGGATTGCCGCGTGGGCGGGTATCTTCCCGATATTGTGTCTGCCGGAATGGATGTGATTCGTTTCGGCGTGGCACTTCCTCCCGGTATTGCGAATAAAAGTTCGCTTCTCTCACCGGAGGTGAATTACGCTTATGGGGATGGGTGGTTCGATATTGATCCTGGTGATCGCTCCGGGGCGATCGCCATTTATCCTGTGGATCATCCCTACGAGGGCGGGTTTTATTGCTAGCGTGGATGGCCGTGATCTACATATCCTGCATCTGTTTTGTCAGATCGCGGATTTGCTGATGCAGATCACCGTTGTCTGTGCGGATGTGCTGGTCCACGGCTTTCTGCGTAATATTATTACCCTCTTCTATAAATTTGACGTTTGCCTGTAGTTACAACACTGTGTTGCTGTGCAAGGTGAAGAGACGGTCGCATTCCCAGCATAAGGAGACGCACTTTCTGCCTGTCTGGCATCTCCCTATTATATTTCTCACACATTAGCAATTTGGCATTAATGTATGCCTGTGTGATTTCTGTGGGACCCTGTGTACGGGCGCGGATTTGGTCGTACAAATCATCCTCATCAGGGGTGAGTTGAAATGTATGAATGAGGGAGGCTGAAAATTGCTCCCACGTGGCGTCGGCCAAGGTGGCTTCGTGAAGCTCGTACCACGTTAGGGCCGATTTAGTGAGGTATGCCGGTAGGAGGCGTTTCTTGTCCTCAGCTGACCAGCCATGTATTTTAGCCGTTCGATTGAAGGCTTTCAAATATTCCTCTGGGTCCTGCTTGTCACCTGAGTATTTAGCAGGCTGTATCATTGGATACTTTGCAGGCATAGCCATATTCGCGCGGTATGAAGTGTTGGGGGTAGTAAGGGGGGTGCGCTCGACTGGGGAATTTAGGTCGTCGGTAGTTAATTCAGTGATAGAGTGTTCGTGGTTTAGGGGTTGATGGTGAACCTCTACTGGTGTGATGTAGGTGTTTCCGCCTTGGGAGGTACCTGGCTGGAGAGGGGTAGAGTGTGGAGCGACCTGAGGGTTGAATTGATCAGTGCCCTGGATATTATCTAGCGACAAGTTATGGTCAATGTCGACCGCTTGTAGCGTGGAAAGCGCCTTGTTAATATTGTCCCTTAGGGTCAAGGCAATGGCTTGGATATCCGCGATTAGTCCCCCGTTCGAAGAATTGTGTGCAGTTTCTTCTAACTGTTGTAACAGGACCTACAACCCGTTGTAGGTTTGTTGCGTGTCACTGATGTGTTGTAAGATGGTGTAGGGTAATGTGGGGGTTAATTCTTCACTGGTAACGCTACCTGAGGACGACTGTTGAGTGTTCTGTGCCTGAGCTCGAGTGAGGGGAGGTTGATGTGGGATTACGTTGGGGAATTTGATCCGGAGGCCTAGAGCTGCGTCCTCAAGCTCGGCAAGTAATTTGCCTGCGTTGTGTTCTGATATTAAGTCGGGGTTTTTAACTAGGATTTTAGGGCGTAGTGGTTTGGTGGTAACGGCGAGGTTGTGGGCTGTGTTCCTAAATGCACGTCTAACCTTACCAATCTTTTGGTATCTGAGCATGGATCTGTACTATCCTTCCTATTGTATGGACGTAACTGTGTATGGGGATGTGAATTGCGTAGTGCTAGTTAAGGGTGGCGTTTAAAAATGTAATATTTATTAAGGCAGGCTTGGGTGGGTACCAAAATGTTAGCGGACCCGTATTTCAAAAAAGAACCCAATTTTGAGTGGCGTTCGCTTGGCTAGTAAGAGGTTAAATTTAGGGATCTTTTCCGCAAAGGTACGTTGTCTGTAACCCTTGGGCGTTGACTTACGACAACGTCACGGTAATCAGCGCCTCCTCCAATTGTAGGGTACCTGAGAGGGTAGCATCTACAATGTGCGTTAAAAGGGGGGTGAAGTGAGAGTAGCTGAAGGCTGCTCGGGGCTCTAGTGTAAAAAGTGTAGGTTTAAGCGATTCGGGCGTGAACGTAGGACGGGAGAACTCCCAATTGTACAGTCTGCTTGGGAAGTTCTAAGGGATGATGGCAAGGGGTGGTTTGGTAATTGAGTGTCGGAGCAGCTAAGCTGCCGCTCGGGTTCCTGCTGATGTGATTGACTGGCCACGCTACTAATGAATAGCGCGCACGCAAGCAATGTAACGTGACGCAAGAGGCTGACCACGATAACCAATAAGCAATTAATTAAGTGCTATTAGGAACCTACCGGGAATAGGTTTAAGGGACAGGATCTTATCAACTAGTTAAATAAAATAAACCAAATGACCAGTTAGCTTTTAGATTCTAAGGTTTAATCTGTACTCCCAATGTGGAGTACTATAGACTTTGCAGAGCAGCTACTACTAACTCAGATGCTTTACAATAATTTAGGGGATGATGGTGTAAGTGTTGGTGTGTTAGTGTATTAGCTGGCTGGACACTCAACAATCTGGACGTGACGACTTTGGACAGCGTCCCGGCACCTGGTTACACTGTGGAAGACTGATTGTTCTGGTTACCTCACTCTGCCGTTTTATAGAGGCCGCCTGTTGAGTCTGCAGAGTTGCGGATTCCTTAGGAAGTGAGTTGCTGGCCGGGGTCGCCGGAGGACAAGTATGGGGTAATTGAAGGTTATTTGCAGTGCTAGGCCTTTGGATTTGCAGTGAATTTGTAGAAGTCGTTTGGGAGTTTTATCTGTATGGTTATAATTTATGAAATATAAGGGATGTAGGGGGTGGCCTACCACAGGTATGCAACAATACAATGGAAATAATACAATATACATATATAGCAATACACTGTTAATTATTTAAGCATGCAACTTATAAGTAGGTAATGTCTGGGCAATGTGTGGAACTGGTACCGACACGTAGTCATGAATATGGCCTACAAGATGCCATTGCGCGTTTGGCGCTTTTGCTCTTCGTATGGTCCTGGGTTCGATATATCCCTGGGGACTGATGGGGATACGTTAGCCGCTACATGTGCAGCTAGCCTCGACATGTCTTACTTTCTATGTATACCTATATATTATGTGTCTGAAAGGAAAAATGGCCCTGAAGTTTAGTTATGTGAGTTCCTATGCTAGGCCATGAGCTGGTGTCTACCGTAAGGCGTACATCTTTTGCCCTCGGATGGCTATTGCAATTTTGGCTCCAGGAATCCACTCTGGGGATGTGTTCTGGGCGTTTGGGGGAGGGTGATTTTAGGCTCAAGCCGTTTTGGCTCCTCTGTGGGTGTAAATGGGATTGGCCTGCGAATTAGAATGGCTTTTCGGCGGTTCGTAGAGCCGTCGTTCGTTCGCAAATGCCGCAACGTACTAGGGGGCTGTGTAAGTGTGGCGGGTGGAATATGTGTAGGGGGCTGTATAAGTGCGGCGGGTGGAATATGTGGACGTGGAGGCTTAACCGTATGCAATTGTGTGTTGCTATGAAGTGTGGGTCTAGTATGCGACTAAACTGTTGCCTGATTGCTGGAATGGGGCCTCCAAGAACGTGGTGAGGTCCCTTTTTTGTGGGATAGTGTGCCCAGAATTCTATTATATTGGGCATGCAGCATTTCTTTCATACGGTTCAGGTGGTCCTGTTTATCCTGCATAGATTTGTGCCATGCAATCAATTTTTGGAATGCATCTACTCACTTCAGTATAGTCAGGCGCTAGAGAGATGCCATGTTGGATGTATAACGAAAAATAGGCTGTGGCCGTGTAGAGGTATATCCTATCCTGGTGTGGGGCTGCTAATATCAGTAACAATGCCTATCTTGTTCGGGGGGGAATTCTTGTAGGGTGGCGTTAAATATTACGAGTGTGTAAGGGCTATTCAAGCCGTGGGAAGAATGTCGCGGTAACTGTGTACTTTCCTCTTACCCTGCGGGGTTGGTGAATGAAATATCACCGTCGCTGTCCTGCCTAAGGCACTGGGGATCTGAATGGGCGGATAATTAGATAATGTGGCCCCTTGCTATCGTATGGGATGGGCGTAACATCCTATGGGTTTGTGAATTGCATGCTTCTATATAAGGGTGGCTTCGGAAATGTTATACCTGCTGGGGTGGGCTTGGATGGGTACTAAAAACTACCTGATCTGTACTCTGAAAAATTTTCTCAATTTTGAGTGGCGTAGGCTTGGCTAGTAAGAGGTTAATTATGGGATCTTTACCGCAGAGCTACGTTGTTCTAAAACAACGTCACGGTACCTAGCGTTCCACCAATTGTAGAGGACCTGAGAGGGTGCCCTCTGGAATGTAATAGCTGGGGTGGGGGGGATGAAATATAAGTAGCTGGGGGTTGCTTGGAGCTCGAGTGTAAGAGGTGTCGGTTATAGACTGGTTCGAGGGCGTATGAGCATTCCCGAATGTACTGTTTGTTCGGGTAGTTCGGAGATGCGATATCGGGAATAGGGGCGGTTTGGTGCTGGAGGCTCTGAACAGCAGGGTCGATGTCTGGAATACTGCTAAAAAGCGAGGTAAGCAGTCTGACGTTTGCGGATAGCTGGTTGCGGGCGTCACGAAACAATTAACTAAGTGTTAGCCTGGATCCTGCCGGGACGAGGGATGAAGGTAAGGATCTTAACAATTAATTAAATGAACTAAATGACCAGTTACTTTGAGATGTATGACTTTAATGAATACTTCAGACTTAAAGTACTCCTAGAATTTGCAGAACAGTTATTAAACCAGATGCTTATCACAATCCAAGCACTAAGGGATGAGAGTGTGAGTGTCTGTGTGAGGAAGTGTAGATCGCTTAGACACTTACCCTTTGGCGTTCATCGGAGCGGCGCTCTGCAGCGGTTTGGCACACAGTGATACTGAGGAAGACTGACTGGCTGGCTGACTGACGGACTGACCTCGAGTTACCTCACCTCTCTAGTTTTATAGTCCTTTGAGTGCCGAGTGTGCGGAATTGCACATTTCACAAGATGTGAGGAGTTGGCCGGGGTTATTGGAGGTTGCTGCTATGTATTCAGTTTAGAATTGTGATAATGTATTCCTAAGGCGTTTGTATGGTGATAGATGTATATGTCGCAGATAGAAGGGGATGGGGGTGCATCTCCCGGATGCAACAATATATTTGATCGTACATACCTCTGTGCAACGTTATATGTATGGTATTTTCCCATAATACGGTAGTTTTACGGTCTACTTTATTTTCGAATTGAGATTTGTAATGAAGTAGCCTATTCTGCGTTTATGGATACGGCATACATAAAATTTTGACATAATAGGCCTAAATAGCATATGTCAAAACACGTATTATAGGTTATAAGTTATTAGTCACAGGATTATAACCTAGGCCTAGCTTATAATACAGATTTCTATAGAAACGTCCAGATGTATTAAAGAAATGGGTTATAGCTGTGAACACCTTTATAAATCATGCTACTTGTTTCATTCAAATAGAAACAAACCACTGCTTAAAGATGATGCGGTACCTGCAATTTTCAATTTCCCACAGCATCTGCTTCAGCCACCAAAGAAAAGATCGAGAGTTATTGAACGACAAGGAGCCTACAAGTTGAAGTATGTAGACCTAGGCCTAATATTTACAGTTACTTTTTTCATCAGCATATGCATAAAATTTCACATTTTCCAGTATACTTTTATGTCAGTCTTGGAGACGATAAAAAGAATTCGGCTTAAGGGATCTTCCCTGCAGGACCCTGTTCGTTTGCTGTATGACTTATGTGAGGTCAAAGTTTCGATCTGATTTGAAGAAAAGGAAGCTTGTAATTTTACGTGACCGTTAATCTTGTGATCATGAGCCAAGGGACCTCAATTTTACGTGGAATCCGAACCACAGAACATGGCATTTCACTTCGAAAATCGCACATGCCATGACCGGTAATCGAACCTGGTCCACCTTGGTGAGAGGCGAATAGCTTGACCGCTGCGTAACATGCCCCATTGCCTTGAAGAATATTGAACATGTGGTTGTTTTGTATAAATAAAGTATGTATTTTTGTTCACTAAGCATCTATTTAATTGTTTAGTTGTAGGCTTATGCATATTCACACATATGAATGCTGCCTTTGAGTTAATAAAAATGTTGAACACAAATTACCATATCTTTTGTTCTTTATTCTTAGTCATTCCCTGTGTAACCTTATTTTTATTTTATTTTAATATACGTGCGGCTTGTATTTTTTGCCAGTAGGCCTATAGTTATTGTGTATGCTGAAATTGATCTAAGGATACAAATTATGAACAATGAGGCTGCAATATAATGTTTTATGTTGACGTATATTCCTAGCTATTTTAAGTATCAAAGTATTATGATATTTTGAAATATGTATTTCGGCGTAAGTTCCGTTTAGTTTACCGTTCGCCTAAATGTAGGCTACCTCTTTTACTTGTATCTCTCGTATCTCTCCTTGCGTTCGTATACGTCAAACTCTCCTCCTTGACGTGCACTACCAGGCGTAACTAGTCGCACCAAAAGCCGCACATTGCTCCCACACAGTCGGCAGTCCAGTATTACCTAGAGTTCAATGGGTTAAGCTATGGCCGCCATTTTGGAACTTTTTAATCACACCTCGTAGGTTAGGTTAGGTTAAGCTATGGCCGCCATTTCGAAACTTTTTGATCACACCTCGTAGGTTAGGTTAGAGGTTAGGTTCGGTTAGGTTAAGCTATGGCCGCCATTTTGGAACTTTTTATCACACCTCGTAATTTAGGTTAGAGGTTAGGTTAGGTTCGGTAAAGCTATGGCCGCCATTTTGGAACTTTTTATCACACCTCGTAGGTTAGGTTAAGCTAAGGCCGCCATTTTGGAACTTTTTATCACACCTCGTAGGTTAGGTTAGAGGTTAGGTTAAGCTAAGGCTGCCATTTTGGAACTTTTTGATCACACCTTGGAGGATAGGTTAGGTTAAGCTATGGCCGCCATTTTGGAACTTTTTGATCACACCTCGTAGGTAAGGTTAGAGGTTTGGTTAGGCTAGGTTAAGCTATGGCCGCCATTTTGGAACTTTTTATCACACCTCGTAGGTTAGGTTAGAGGTTAGGTTAAGCTAAGGCTGCCATTTTGGAACTTTTTATCACACCTCGTAGGTTAGGTTAAGCTAAGGCTGCCATTTTGGAATTTTTGATCACACCTTGTAGGTTAGGTTAGAGGTTAGGTTAAGCTATGGCCACCATGTTGGAACATTTTGATCACACTTCGTAGGTTAGGTTAGAGGTTAGGCTATGGCCGCCATTTTGGAACTTTTTGATCACACTTCGTTGGTTAGGTTAGAGGTTAGGTTAGTTTAAGCTATGGCCGCCATTTCGGAACTTTTTGATCACACCTCGCAGGTTAGGTTAGGTTAGGTTAAGCTATGGCCGCCATTTTGGATCTTTTTGATCACACCTCGTAGGTTAGGTTAGAGGTTTGGTTAGGTTAAGCTATGACCACCATTTCGAAACATTTTGATCACACCTCGTAGGTTAGGATAGAGGTTAGGTTAGGTTGGGTTAAGCGATGGCCACCATTTTGGAACTTTTTAATCACACCTCGTAGGTTAGGTCAGGATAAGCTATGGCCGCCATTTCGGAACTTTTTGATCACACCTCGTAGGTAAGGTTAGAGGTTAGGTTCGGTAGGGTTAAGCTATGGCCGCCATTTTGGAACTTTTTATCACACCTCGTAATTTAGGTTAGAGGTTAGGTTAGGTTCGGTAAAGCTATGGCCGCCATTTAGGAACTTTTTATCACACCTCGTAGGTTAGGTTAAGCTAAGGCCGCCATTTTGGAACTTTTTATCACACCTCGTAGGTTAGGTTAGAGGTTAGGTTAAGCTAAGGCTGCCATTTTGGAACTTTTTGATCACACCTTGGAGGATAGGTTAGGTTAAGCTATGGCCGCCAATTTGGAACTTTTTGATCACACCTCGTAGGTAAGGTTAGAGGTTTGGTTAGGTTAGGTTAAGCTATGGCGGCCATTTTGGAACTTTTTATCACACCTCGTAGGTTAGGTTAGAGGTTAGGTTAAGCTTAGGCTGCCATTTTGGAATTTTTTGATCACACCTTGTAGGTTAGGTTAGAGGTTAGGTTAAGCTATGGCCACCATGTTGGAACTTTTTGATCACACTTCGTAGGTTAGGTTAGAGGTTAGGCTATGGCCGCCATTTTGGAACTTTTTGATCACACTTCGTTGGTTAGGTTAGAGTTTAGGTTAGTTTAAGCTATGGCCGCCATTTCGGAACTTTTTGATCACACCTCGCAGGTTAGGTTAGGTTAGGTTAAGCTATGGCCGCCATTTTGGATCTTTTTGATCACACCTCGTAGGTTAGGTTAGAGGTTTGGTTAGGTTAAGCTATGGCCACCATTTCGGAACATTTTGATCACACCTCGTAGGTTAGGATAGAGGTTAGGTTAGGTTGGGTTAAGCTATGGCCACCATTTTGGAACTTTTTATCACACCTCGTAGGTTAGGTTAGAGGTTAGGTTAGGTTAAGCTATGGCCGCCATTTCGGAACTTTTTTTATCACACCTCATAGGTTAGGTTAGGTTAAGCTATGGCCGCCATTTCGAAACTTTTTGATCACACCTCGTAGGTTAGGTTAGAAGTTAGGTTGGGTTAAGCTATGGCCGCCATTTTGGAACTTTTTGATCACACCTCGTAGGTTAGGTTAGAGGTTAGGTTAGGTTGGGTTAAGCTATGGCCGCCATTCTGGAACTTTTTATCACACCTCGTAAGTTAGGTTAGAGGTTAGGTTAGGTTGGGTTAAGCTATGGCCGCCATTTTGGAACTTTTTATCACTCCTCGTAGGTTAGGTTAGATGTTAGGTTAAGCTAAGGCTGCCATTTTGGAACTTTTTGATCACACCTTGGAGGTTAGGTTAGGTTAAGCTATGGCCGCTATTTTGGAACTTTTTGATCACACCTCGTAGGTAAGGTTAGAGGTTAGGTTAGGTTAGGTTGGGTTAAGCTATGGCCGCCATTTTGGAACTTTTTATCACACCTCGTAGGTTAGGTTAGAGGTTAGGTTAAGCTATGGCCGCCATGTTGGAACTTTTTGAATACACCTCGTAGGTTAGGTTAGAGGATAGGTTATGGCCGCCATTTTGGAACTTTTTGATCACACTTCGTTGGTTAGGTTAGAGGTTAGGTTAGGTTAAGCTATGGCCGCCACTTCGGAACTTTTTGATCACACCTCGCAGGTAAGGTTAGAGGTTAGGTTAGGTTAAGCTATGGCCGCCATTTTGGAACTTTTTGATCACACCTCGTAGGTTAGGTTAGAGGTTAGGTTTGGTTAAGCTATGGCCGCCATTTCGGAACTTTTTGATCACACCTCGTAGGTTAGGATAGAGGATAGGTTAGGTTGGGTTAAGCTATGACCGCCATTTTGGAATTTTTTATCACACCTCGTAGGTTAGGTTAGGTTATGGCCGCCATTTCGGAACTTTTTGATCACACCTCGTAGGTTAGGTTAAGCTATGGCCGCCATTAAGGAACTTTTTGATCACACCTCGTAGGTTAGGTTAGGTTGGGTTAAGCTATGGCCGCCATTTTGGACCTTTTTGATCACTCCTCGTAGGTTAGGTTAAGGTATGGCCGCCATTACGGAACTTTTTGATCACACCTCGTAGGTTAGGTTGGAGGTTAGGTTAAGTTATGGCCGCCATTTTGGACTTTTTTGATTACACCTCGTAGGTTAGGTTAGAGGTTAGGTTAGGTTAGGTTAAGCTATGACCGCCATTTCAGAACTTTTTGATCACACCTCGCAGGTTAGGTTAGTCTATGGCCACCATTTTGGAACTTTTTGATCACACCTCCCAGGTTAGGTTAGAGGTTAGGTAAGGTTAAGCTATGGCTGCCATTTTGGACTTTTCTTTTATCACACCTCATAGGTTAGGTTAAGCTACGGCTGCCATTTTGGACTTTTTTGATCACACCTCGTAGGTTTGGTTAGAGGTTAGGTTAGGTTAAGCTATGGCCGCCATTTCGGAACTTTTTGATCACACCTCGCAGGTTAGGTTAGGTTAGTCTATGGCCGTTATTTTGGAACTTTTTGATCACACCTTGTAGGTTAGGTTAGAGTTTAGGTTAGTTGGGGTAAGCTATGGCCGCCATTTTGGAACTTTTTGATCACACCTCGTTGGTTAGGTTAGAGGTTAGGTTAAGCTATGGCCGCCATTTTGGAACTTTTTGATCACACCTCGTTGGTTAGGTTAGAGGTTAGGTTAAGCTACGGCCACCATTTCGGAACTTTTTGATCACACCTCGTTGGTTAGGTTAGAGGTTTGGTTAGGTTAAGCTATGGCCGCCATTTCAGAACTTTCTGATCACACCTCGCAGGTTAGGTTAGAAGTTAGGTTAGGTTAGGTCAGGTTAAGCTAAGGCTGCCATTTTGGAACTTTTTGATCACACCTTGTAGGTCAGGCTAGGTTAAGTTAAGCTACGGCCGCCATCTTGCCAGTGGAGCGCTGGCGGAGGGTCTAGAACCGACCAAAACACACTACTCCTGGCAGACTTGAGGACGCTTGAAGCAGTCTAATCGCGCTTCCTGAAGGATACCCTGGGGATATCGAAATACGCAAAATCAAGATTAGCATATGAACTCGCCAGGGAGACCTTCTTCATTGAGGACCTCCGGATGAAGAGAGGGCTACCAACCACAGACGCCTGGAAAAAACTAATGCAGGAAAGAATATAGAAAAGGGACGAAATCTGGTTCGAGTTTTACACCACGGAGGCCATGATGACTAGGACGTGGATGAACACAAATCAAGACTTGCGACAGTTCGTCATGGGTACCACCATAAACTGTGTAATACCGAATACTTTCATGAGCCTGATAAATCCTGCGTATGTAAATTATGCGGGGTGCAATGTAGTAGATAGCATGTAATTTCTTGTGCAAATCGGGGATCATCCGTTGTGATGTTTTGTGAATGACACTTTGTTATCATCAATATGCACAATTTGTGCGATTTATCTTTAATAATTAATTCCCAAAATGTACAATGTGCGATTTGGCTCAAGAAAATTCAAATGTTCTCGAAGTAGCTAATTTTAATGCAGGAACTGTTTAGGCTGCGTGATCTTGTGTCCATTTACAGTTATTTTCCTGTTTTCATGTTTAGGCTATGTCTCTTTTGTACCACAGACATGTTTTAAACATTAAGTTCCCGGCATGAAGGGTTAGAACTGTGATGATTGTGTGTGGTATTCATCTTCATCGTAAATAATATAGACATCCTTAGCCTATTTTCATTTATGAGAGGGAACTACTGGAAGTTATTCTATGTGACATAACAAACATGGCGGCCAAGCGAAATCGCGACATTTAAATAGACGTTTAACACCAGGTGATTTCATTTGTGGGGTAACTTAAAAGACAAAGTGTATCGGTGTACACTGGAGGAGCTAAAGTACAATATACGGCAAATATCCCTCATTACGGAAGAAGAATTACAACGCCAATTTATTTACACGATACAACGCCTCTCTGTCAGCTGAAGGGAAACATTTTCGTCATCTTCTGTTCTTTAATTATTATTTGTTGGTGAATTTACCAATTAATAAAGAACACGGTTTCTTAATCCACATAATCTGCGGCCCGAGTTCGGTTGGCTGGCGGAAGGCGTGCGTATGCCTGGTAGCCGCTGATCTCGCTCCAGCATAATTGGCTTCAACTACACGAGGTTACCTCCTTGATAATATGATATGCTACAAGTAGTTCCGTGAAGAACTGAAGCCTAATATCCTACTTATCAAAATTGCCATTATCAACATACAAAATTTCAGTTTAATTGCTGTGATAAATTCGTAGATATTGACAACGGACTAAATATTTCAGATGATCGCAAAGTTGGATTTTTGTATATGTAAGTGAAGGAGGTAGTCTTGGCCATAAGTTAGGTACCATCCCAACATTTGTATATGCTAACCTGTGTTATTGTGTGTGCCGGTGAGCATTGTTAAGAAGGTAGCCTTGGCCATAAGTTAGGAACCATCCCAGCATTTGTATATGCTAACCTGTGTTATTGTGTGTGCCGGAGAGGATTGTGAAGGAGGTAGCCCTGGCCATAAGTTAGGAGCCATCCCAGCATTTGTATTTTCTAACGTGTGTTATTGTGTGTGCCGTTGAAGGAGGTAGCATTGGCCATAAGTTAGGTACCATCCCAGCATTTGTATATGCTAACATGTGTTATTGTGTGTGCCTGTGAGGATTGTGAAGGGGATAGCCTTGGCCATAAGTTAGGAACCATCCCAGCATTTGTATATGCTAACCTGTGTTATTGTGTGTGCCTGTGAGGATTGTGAAGGGGATAGCCTTGGCCATAAGTTAGGAGCCATCCCAGCATTTGTATTTGCTAACGTGTGTTATTGTGTGTGCCGTTGAAGGAGGTAGCCTTGGCCATAAGTTAGGTACCATTCCAGCATTTGTATATGCTAACCTGTGTTATTGTGTGTGCCTGTGAGGATTGTGAAGGGGATAGCCTTGGACATAAGTTAGGAGCCATCCCAGCATTTGTATTTTCTAACGTGTGTTATTGTGTGTGCCGTTGAAGGAGGTAGCATTGGCCATAAGTTAGGTACCATTCCAGCATTTGTATATGCTAACCTGTGTTATTGTGTGTGCCTGTGAGGATTGTGAAGGGGATAGCCTTGGCCATAAGTTAGGAACCATCCCAGCATTTGTATATGCTAACCTGTGTTATTGTGTGTGCCTGTGAGGATTGTGAAGGGGATAGCATTGGCCATAAGTTAGGAGCCATCCCAGCATTTGTATTTGCTAGCCTGTGTTATTGTGTGTGCCGGTGAGGATTGTGAAGGGGATAGCCTTGGCCATAAATTAGGAACCATCCCAGCATTTGTATATGCTAACCTGTGTTTTTGTGTGTGCCTGTGAGGATTGTGAAGGGGATAGCCTTGGCCATAAGTTAGGAGCCATCCCAGCATTTGTATTTGCTAACCTGTGTTATTGTGTGTGCCGTTGAAGGAGGTAGCCCTGGCCTTAAGTTAGGTACCATCCCAGCATTTCTATATGCTAACCTGTGTTACTGTGTGGGCCGGCGAAAGTTCTAGCCTTGGCCATAAGTTAGGTACCATCTCAGCATATGTTTATGCTAACCTGTGTTATTGTGTGTGCCGGTGAGGATTGTGAAGGATGAAGCCTTGGCCATAAGTTAGGAACCATCCCATCATTTGTATATTCTAACCTGTGTTATTGTGTGTGCCGGTGAGGATTGTGAAGGAGGTAGCCTTGGCCATAAGTTAGGAACCATCCCTGCTTTTGTAATTGCTAACTTGTGTTATTGTGTGTGCCGGTGAGGATTATGAAGGAGGTAGCCTTGGCCATAAGTTTGGTACTGCCCCCGTAAATTGAATTATATAGAGACCACGGTGGCTATATTGGAAATTATAATGAAAGTTATGGCTGTCATAGTTATGACATGGGTAGTCATGACGTAAGCACAGATGACGCAGACGTTATGCCAGCAGGCTACTTGAGCTGAGATTCTCAGTGACGTCAGCATTTATTCGAGAAAGATCCAAGATCTACGACGCAGTCGCAGGAAACGTGGAATTCTGCTGAGGAAGAAATTATGCTATTGGAGGGGAGGCTCGAACCAATGAACGATAGTTTGAAGAAAGACGGAGATTGCTGAAACTATGATATTTTTATTACTTTTTGGAATGCAGAATTGTGGAAATCCATTTGCAGTAGAGGCATTGATCTGGAATTTTGGTGAAATTTATTTTCAGTTTTGAATTTTGAAAATCCGTCATGTATTGACGAAGTTGGAACTTCTAGCGATGACGCAGTAACACGCTATGGAAGGGATGGATACGCCCCTTATGAAGTTTATAAAAGGCCTTGCGCAGAAGAGAGGAGTCTCTTATCATCGAAGCTCATATCATCGAAGCTCAGTTCTTATATAGTCATTTCGGTGAGACGTCGAGTGAAATTAGTAGAAAGAGTCGTCATTATAACGCGTGGTGAAGCCACCGCAGTGAACGAGATTCGAGCAGACAAGCAGTGCAAGTTTACAGTGAGTAAAACTAGGTGAAGTTAAAACGCACATTATAACGCATCTACAAGATTAGCTATGAACAGTTAGCGGTCGCCTATAAGCTAATTCTATTGTGCAGTGCTACATTAAGGAATGTAGAAAAGTTGAACAATTTCGAGGAGTTATTTTGGAAGATATTGGCAATTTTAGACGACTGACAAAAGTGATTTTCTCGCCATCTGAGAAGCACTTTGTATCGTCAGATTCTACGCCACGGCTGACACTGCTAGTGAAATAGGGAGACTTCAGATTGCTTTTGTGACACAACGCTACAGTATGATGGAGCAGTTTAATATGGCAGTTTGTTCTTCTATTACCATAACCGAAGAGAAGATGGAAGGCTAAAGGACTTTAATGCAATTGGGACATATATCTACGGAGTAAGATAGCAGCATGGAACTTCGCTAATTGCTATTCCACACAAGCGAACATGTGGTGAATAACCATCTACACCCATGTTTCGTGGTTCAACGCTGAATACTATCAAACAGCAATGGAAACGATTTCATACTCACTGAATATGAATATTTCTTCGGAAATTACTACAAAAACTTCATGGCGATTTTCTACTGGAACTTCAGGGATTTTTCAAGAGAGGTCAGGGTATTCCCGACTCACAAAGAAGAATTTTGCCGGAAGGATGTCTTTTGTCTACACGGAGCAGTGCAATTTCCGGAGGAGGAAGCAGTTCGATTCTCCGAGGGTGCTATTTCCTGTTTGGAGGATGGAGCTCATCTTCAAGTTGGTGAAATGGATCCATCAGCAGTCTTCTTTGGGGAATTTTCCTCTGGAACTTCAACCAGCAGATAAGGTAGTCGTGAACGTTTATTGTATTTGAGTTTTGTAGCGACATTTGAGCAACCATTTTCCCATATTTTTGTCCTCATGTATTTTGCCCTATATTCTTGTTTGAGATTCCTATTCTCAGTACACCTTGATGAGTTATGCCTTTTTCGACGATTTATTAAGACATTGTTATGTCATGGGCATAGTTGAACGATTTTGGATCAGTTGAGACTGATATTTAGATTTTTCAGTAATTTGCTTATTTTTTGTAGTCACGATTTGACTGTAAGTTAATGATTTTTATGGCAGATTTAAATTCAGACAGCGTGTCACTTTATTAAAGTAATTCTACCCCAGTTTAATTACTTTGACCAATTTTCTATCATCATCAAGAAGGAAGAACATTTAAATGATTTTAGAGCGTTAAAATCCATTACGTTGTCGACGATCTTGGAAATACTAGTCGTTATTTGAATTGATTGCAACACAGACATTTATCGTCAGTTATGAACGACCATTGCATCATAGACAATTTTGTGAAAGATGAATTTAGATTATGAATTATTGAATGCATTAAAGTCATGAACTTTTGTTAGGAGTTTTTTTCTCAATTAGAGATTTATATAATGATGTTTGCATTCCCCAGTCTAATCGGATTCTATTCGACTATTTTGCAGTTAAGTCGCACTTTTTTTGATGATAGTATTTTTATACTACAATTCTTTGAAGATGTTAATCTTAAATTTTGATAGACCAGACAGGCGTATATAAGCGTATTCACTATTAAATTTGTTTGTGATTGGCAAATTTTTACTTCATTTCGATTCATGAATGAAATCCACGAAGGTTAAATGACAACAGTTTTGAAACAATTAATGATTATAAGAATTTTTGAAGTGGAACTATGAATGTATAATCGCTAGTGCAGCGGACGTGTTGAAAGTCGCTGATGTATAATGCCCTTGAATAAATGAAGGAGGTTCCCACAGTAATTAATGATGTTAAAGAATTTGTTAGTGGAGGTTTTTGTAAGTTCTGTGGAAGTTTTTGATGCCATATGATGAATTTTGGGCCTATTTTAATGCAGTTTTGTGCATTATTTTGTAAGCGAAGTATTTTCCGATGGAGTGTATTATCTTAGTCCTTTGAAAATTAATCAAGTGAATTTACTGTTATAATTAACAAGAGTATTGAAAGAATTCGAGATAAGATTTTGAATGAAGATTACCGTCACAAATAATTATAATAATTATTACAACCTCTATTAAATCAGATTGTGACATAATATGTATAACTAACCTTCATTGGTCGATTATATTGACACGATTATGAAATTACCAACCGGATGAACATGTGGTTAAATGTATTTCTTAAATTAATAATTTGAATAATTTAAATGTTAATATTGTAAATAATGATGTAAATATCTTTGACAATAATGTGGAACGAAAGTAATGTTAGAGGCGTGTTTAAAATTTTTGTAATTATCTTCGACAATATTATAAACAATTTCTAATTGTTATAAATTATTTATGAGTTTTTGTTATAAACATTTAAGAGTTTGTTTTATACTCTAAACAATGCTTATTAAACATTTGGATGCTAATTTAACAAGTTTAGGGATTGTCAGAATAATCCAGTGGTATGTGAGTAAAGCATTTGAAAGACTTGCGTAAATATATATGAGTTGTCTTGCGGACATTTAAAGCGTTTGAGAGAGAACTGGATTCTTACGCAATGTGGCATGAGAAGTGAGCCCATTTGACAGATGTGCGTCAGGTTGAAGGGTAGACAGCAGCTGGCCCGACAACTGGTTATCAGCGGGCAAGGTCGTCTACATTGAGGCCTTGTGCCTATAAATACAAGTGTCATGTTTATTAAAAGAAACCAAATGCTTTATATATGTGTCTCGTCCTGACTTCCTTTTCCAGTCCAATTGTGTTATGAATGTTACGTTATTTTGAGCTCGTGGGAGCTAACATGTTCTATAACAAACTTTGCAAGTCCTTCAGGAGGACATAGTCAGATTGACATGGGCTACTGATAGCCACATTTATTTTGTTGAGTTGTTAAAATCATACCCTTTATTTGAAATAAAAGCTTTTGTACAGTTCAAAGTTCTCGTCTTCGTTCTGGTTCGTTTTTAAATGTCATGGTGGAGGTTATTGTGGGAGCATACTTTGAGATCCTGTTGTCAACCCAATCCCCGAGATAATTGTTAAGAGGTAAGTAAAGGTAAGTATGAACCCCCGTCTATTTTGGTGTGTTCCACAATGATTTCCTGTTAACTTCTGTGCTCAAACCTCGGTAGTATCTGTCAGTGCCATTTTCATTGGTGTAGCTGAGCCGGTGCGGTTGATTATTGGCAATCCGATTGAGGGGGCGGATATCTGACAGCCTACTATCCGGGTTTACGGGGACAGTAAGATTGGCGACCCTAAAACGTGGGGCTGGTTCAACATAAGTGGATCACCAGGTTGAACGCCAGTAGGATTGGCAAACCTAAAACGTGTGGCTCGATTAGACTCAAATAAAGAGGTTGATTCTTTGTTAGATGTCTTGGCCAATTGTAGAATTTGAGAGTGTGATTATATAGGAATTAAATGTTGTATTTTATTAGGAAAATTACACTCAGAAAAGATCAGATCTTATACAACTTGAGAAAGGTTAAATAGGCTGGAAACTTAGGAAAATCGCCTATGATCTGGAATCTTATTTTATTTGACCGGCTTATGACATTTTAGTCATATTTAAGATAAAATTAAATTATTTGGATTGTAAATGTAAATTATTTGTGTTAGGATATTTTAAAATGAGCCAGGGAAATTTGAACATGTGCTTGAGTTTGTTTCAACATGAAGGGTCTTCGAAGGTTAATTATAAGGTAGTTATAAGTTAGATTTAAGACAGAAAATTGATCAAATTTATATATGGTGAAAAGGGTTGCTCAAATGTTGTTATTTTGCTCTATTGATGTATGTCCCTACAGCAGTCTATTTTTGAATTAATATTGTAATGGCAGATGAAAGTCTGAGGATGATGTTAGAGGAGATGTCTGCAAGCATGAATAGCAGTATGAAGCAGATGATGGAGGAGAATGCTAGTAATTTGTCTGCTAATTTGAAAGCAAGCATGAAGGAGATGGAAGCTAGGAATACTAGTCGAATGGAGGAGAATATGAAAGCTCTCCAGACCAGTTCTGCTAACTTAGAGGATAATATGTCGCGTTTACAGATTAATACCCAAGGAATCGAGAATACTGTAACTGACATCCGCACAGATGTGTCCAATGTGCATAAAAATGTTGCTGATGTTAAAATTGATGTTTCTAAGGTACAGAAAGCTCTTACAATGTTGAATCTAGATGTGGCTAATGTCCGAGGTGATATTTCTTGTGCTAGGGCTGAAGTAGTTGTTGTTAAAAATGATGTTGCGACTGTCCAAGACAAGGTTGAGGAAGTCCAAAGAGAAATCCAAAATGTTAGAACTGATGTGTCCAATGTTCAGGTTGATATTAATAACATTCATTCGGATATAAATGAGGTGCAAAGTGACATAAATAAGATGCAAGTAGAAGTCAACACAGTTTTCGTAGATATTGCTAGAGTCCAAACTGATGTAAATAAAGTCAGGGAAGAAATCGAAAATTCGAAAACACTTTGTACACGTAATATGAGTGCATTAACGACTAGATTAGTTGATGAGTCAGTTAGAACGACAACGTCTTTAGCAGGTTTAAAGTATGATGTAGAGGTCATGAGAACCCAAGTATTAGACCATAATAGATTATTGAAAGAAGATATCGAAGTAGACATAGCAGAAATGTTAACGGCAAATGTAGCAGTATGGAAAGACGAGTGGAATAGGTCAAGTGGGGAACATGTAACCCAAATTCAGGAACGTATTGAAAGAAAACTTGCCAGTACTCAAATAGATATTAACAATGAAGTAGTACAGATTAGGAAAGATTTAAGCGTCAGGATGGATTCGCTATCCGAGAGACAAGTAGAAGATAGAACACAAATAGGTCAGGATGTGCAAGCATTAAAATCTGCATTAGAGGATCAGATTCATAAAGTTGTCTCTGATGTGAATGAAACGACGAGCAAACTGCAGAATTTGAAGCTAGGAGAGGCTAGTTTGATGGAGACCTACAAAGAAGAGTTAATCAAGAAAGTCTTAACGGAAATCACTGACAAGGATACAGAAGGCTTGGCTTGCGAAATCAATAGGAATTATGCCAGAAGATATAACCTAGATCCAGAAGAGAGAGACGTGACTCCTGAAGAACGTATATCCAGATTTAGGGAGGAGGATGACGAGAGGAATATGGAACCTGAGTGGAACTATCGAGATAGTGGGAAAAACTACCCGGATTCATATCCGAGGAACGTGACGGTCATCAGGAATTTTGAAGACAACCCGCAAAAATTCAGCAACACTGATAGTTTGACGCCTATAGAATATGTAAGGAACCTCAAAGATTATTTCATCGAAGCTCACATTCCCAGAGAGAGAGAGAGATGAAGATAGTGGAGAGATTTTTGATTGGAGGACCCCTCGAATGGTTTCGCGCATTTAGATACACATTCAGTAACTTTGACGAGTTTGCAGAGGCATTAATCAAACGATTTTGGTCCATAGAAGCGCAGAATTCGTTAAGAGCGGAGGTGTATTCAAGAAAATACTCAGGTACTCTTCCAACACGGTACGCTGATTTCTTTACGAGTCAATTGTCCCGCTTGAGATTTTTGCAACCCCCATTGTCAACGGAGCAATTAATTGATGCGATTTCTCGTATGCTGCCTGTGGAGGTGAGGAGACTAATCATTTCGTCAAACATCAGGGATTTGACCAGCATGGATGAATTACTGAGGAGGTTAGACTACACAAGTCCAATGCCTAACGTGGTACAGAAAGGTCAAAGGCAGGACTTCAAAGAAATAAATACTGTATATATGGACCAAGTCCAACAAACTGACAAGCCAGATGAAGAGAAAACTGACAATGTAGGTCCTCACAGGAATAATCAGTTTCGAAATAACAGATCGCAAGGTTACCGTCCGTATCAACAGAGAAGAGGCTGGAACTATAATCGAGGAAATTACAACAATGGAAGAGGCAGATATTACAACAATAATGGTTATAACAGAAATTATAATAGAAATAACCAGAACCAAAATAGAAATCAGAATCCTCAAGGTCAGGTTATGACACCCGATCAGTATCAGGAAAGAGAGAGGGAAAGCCAGCAATACCTGAAAGAATTACGGGAAAAAGAAACCGAAAACCAAAAGAAAAGGCAGGATGTTGTGATCGATCCTGGACCTTCGACAAACCAGCAGAACTTAGAAAATAGAAATACTGGACAGAAGAGAAAGTAGAGAGGAGAGAATGCATTTAACCACACACAACCCTGAGTAGAAGAGATTTATGATTAAGGAACATAGAGGAAATATCATACTAGAGTAAGCCAGTAATAATTCAATTTCGTGTTCAAGAGAGTTGAGGTACTTGTAACACTGAGTTTAAAAACAATTTGCAACTGTTTTTAAAACGTGGTGAGGGGAGAATGCCCCCGTAAATTGAATTATATAGAGACCACGGTGGCTATATTGGAAATTATAATGAAAGTTATGGCTGTCATAGTTATGACATGGGTAGTCATGACGTAAGCACGGATGACGCAGACGTTATGCCAGCAGGCTACTTGAGCTGAGATTCTCAGTGACGTCAGCATTTATTCGAGAAAGATCCAAGATCTACGACGCAGTCGCAGGAAACGTGGAATTCTGCTGAGGAAGAAATTATGCTATTGGAGGGGAGGCTCGAACCAATGAACGATAGTTTGAAGAAAGACGGAGATTGCTGAAACTATGATATTTTTATTACTTTTTGGAATGCAGAATTGTGGAAATCCATTTGCAGTAGAGACATTGATCTGGAATTTTGGTGAAATTTATTTTCAGTTTTTGAATTTTGAAAATCCGTCATGTATTGACGAAGTTGGAACTTCTAGCGATGACGCAGTAACACGCTATGGAAGGGATGGATACGCCCCTTATGAAGTTTATAAAAGGCCTTGCGCAGAAGAGAGGAGTCTCTTATCATCGAAGCTCATATCATCGAAGCTCAGTTCTTATATAGTCATTTCGGTGAGACGTCGAGTGAAATTAGTAGAAAGAGTCGTCATTATAACGCGTGGTGAAGCCACCGCAGTGAACGAGATTCGAGCAGACAAGCAGTGCAAGTTTACAGTGAGTAAAACTAGGTGAAGTTAAAACGCACATTATAACGCATCTACAAGATTAGCTATGAACAGTTAGCGGTCGCCTATAAGCTAATTCTATTGTGCAGTGCTACATTAAGGAATGTAGAAAAGTTGAACAATTTCGAGGAGTTATTTTGGAAGATATTGGCAATTTTAGACGACTGACAAAAGTGATTTTCTCGCCATCTGAGAAGCACTTTGTATCGTCAGATTCTACGCCACGGCTGACACTGCTAGTGAAATAGGGAGACTTCAGATTGCTTTTGTGACACAACGCTACAGTATGATGGAGCAGTTTAATATGGCAGTTTGTTCTTCTATTACCATAACCGAAGAGAAGATGGAAGACTAAAGGACTTTAATGCAATTGGGACATATATCTACGGAGTAAGATAGCAGCATGGAACTTCGCTAATTGCTATTCCACACAAGCGAACATGTGGTGAATAACCATCTACACCCATGTTTCGTGGTTCAACGCTGAATACTATCAAACAGCAATGGAAACGATTTCATACTCACTGAATATGAATATTTCTTCGGAAATTACTACAAAAACTTCATGGCGATTTTCTACTGGAACTTCAGGGATTTTTCAAGAGAGGTCAGGGTATTCCCGACTCACAAAGAAGAATTTTGCCGGAAGGATGTCTTTTGTCTACACGGAGCAGTGCAATTTCCGGAGGAGGAAGCAGTTCGATTCTCCGAGGGTGCTATTTCCTGTTTGGAGGATGGAGCTCATCTTCAAGTTGGTGAAATGGATCCATCAGCAGTCTTCTTTGGGGAATTTTCCTCTGGAACTTCAACCAGCAGATAAGGTAGTCGTGAACGTTTATTGTATTTGAGTTTTGTAGCGACATTTGAGCAACCATTTTCCCATATTTTTGTCCTCATGTATTTTGCCCTATATTCTTGTTTGAGATTCCTATTCTCAGTACACCTTGATGAGTTATGCCTTTTTCGACGATTTATTAAGACATTGTTATGTCATGGGCATAGTTAAACGATTTTGGATCAGTTGAGACTGATATTTAGATTTTTCAGTAATTTGCTTATTTTTTGTAGTCACGATTTGACTGTAAGTTAATGATTTTTATGGCAGATTTAAATTCAGACAGCGTGTCACTTTATTAAAGTAATTCTACCCCAGTTTAATTACTTTGACCAATTTTCTGTCATCATCAAGAAGGAAGAACATTTAAATGATTTTAGAGCGTTAAAATCTATTACGTTGTCGACGATCTTGGAAATACTAGTCGTTATTTGAATTGATTGCAACACAGACATTTATCGTCAGTTATGAACGACCATTGCATCATAGACAATTTTGTGAAAGATGAATTTAGATTATGAATTATTGAATGCATTAAAGTCATGAACTTTTGTTAGGAGTTTTTTTCTCAATTAGAGATTTATATAATGATGTTTGCATTCCCCAGTCTAATTGGATTCTATTCGACTATTTTGCAGTTTAGTCGCACTTTTTTTTGATGATAGTATTTTTATACTACAATTCTTTGAAGATGTTAATCTTAAATTTTGATAGACCAGACAGGCGTATATAAGCGTATTCACTATTAAATTTGTTTGTGATTGGCAAATTTTTACTTCATTTCGATTCATGAATGAAATCCACGAAGGTTAAATGACAACAGTTTTGAAACAATTAATGATTATAAGAATTTTTGAAGTGGAACTATGAATGTATAATCGCTAGTGCAGCGGACGTGTTGAAAGTCGCTGATGTATAATGCCCTTGAACAAATGAAGGAGGTTCCCACAGTAATTAATGATGTTAAAGAATTTGTTAGTGGAGGTTTTTGTAAGTTCTGTGGAAGTTTTTGATGCCATATATATTAATATATGATGAATTTTGGGCCTATTTTAATGCAGTTTTGTGCATTATTTTGTAAGCGAAGTATTTTCCGATGGAGTGTATTATCTTAGTCCTTTGAAAATTAATCAAGTGAATTTACTGTTATAATTAACAAGAGTATTGAAAGAATTCGAGATAAGATTTTGAATGAAGATTACCGTCACAAATAATTATAATAATTATTACAACCTCTATTAAATCAGATTGTGACATAATATGTATAACTAACCTTCATTGGTCGATTATATTGACACGATTATGAAATTACCAACCGGATGAACATGTGGTTAAATGTATTTCTTAAATTAATAATTTGAATAATTTAAATGTTAATATTGTAAATAATGATGTAAATATCTTTGACAATAATGTGGAACGAAAGTAATGTTAGAGGCGTGTTTAAAATTTTTGTAATTATCTTCGACAATATTATAAACAATTTCTAATTGTTATAAATTATTTATGAGTTTTTGTTATAAACATTTAAGAGTTTGTTTTATACTCTAAACAATGCTTATTAAACATTTGGATGCTAATTTAACAAGTTTAGGGATTGTCAGAATAATCCAGTGGTATGTGAGTAAAGCATTTGAAAGACTTGCGTAAATATATATGAGTTGTCTTGCGGACATTTAAAGCGTTTGAGAGAGAACTGGATTCTTACGCAATGTGGCATGAGAAGTGAGCCCATTTGACAGATGTGCGTCAGGTTGAAGGGTAGACAGCAGCTGGCCCGACAACTGGTTATCAGCGGGCAAGGTCGTCTACATTGAGGCCTTGTGCCTATAAATACAAGTGTCATGTTTATTAAAAGAAACCAAATGCTTTATATATGTGTCTCGTCCTGACTTCCTTTTCCAGTCCAATTGTGTTATGAATGTTACGTTATTTTGAGCTCGTGGGAGCTAACATGTTCTATAACAAACTTTGCAAGTCCTTCAGGAGGACATAGTCAGATTGACATGGGCTACTGATAGCCACATTTATTTTGTTGAGTTGTTAAAATCATACCCTTTATTTGAAATAAAAGCTTTTGTACAGTTCAAAGTTCTCGTCTTCGTTCTGGTTCGTTTTTAAATGTCATGGTGGAGGTTATTGTGGGAGCATACTTTGAGATCCTGTTGTCAACCCAATCCCCGAGATAATTGTTAAGAGGTAAGTAAAGGTAAGTATGAACCCCCGTCTATTTTGGTGTGTTCCACAATGATTTCCTGTTAACTTCTGTGCTCAAACCTCGGTAGTATCTGTCAGTGCCATTTTCATTGGTGTAGCTGAGCCGGTGCGGTTGATTATTGGCAATCCGATTGAGGGGGCGGATATCTGACAGCCTACTATCCGGGTTTACGGGGACAGAACTATCCCAGCATTTGTATGAAAACCTGTGTTATTGTGAGTGCCAGTGAGAATTGTGAAAGAGGTAGCCTTGGCCATAAGTTAGGTACAATCCCAGCATTTGTTTATGCTAACCTGTGTTATTGTGTGTGCCGGGGAGGATTGTGAAGGAGGTAGCCTTTGCCATAAGTTATGTACCATCCCAGCATTTGTATATGCTAACCTGTGTTATTGTGTGTGCCAGTGAAGGAGGTAGCCTTGGCCATAAGTTAGGTACCATCCCAGCATTTGTATATGCCTACCTGTGTTATTGTGTGTGCCTGTGAAGGAGGTAGACTTGGCCATAATTTAGGTACCATTCCAGCATTTGTATATGCAAACCTGTGTTATTGTGAGTGCCGGTGAGGATTGTGAAAGAGGTAGCCTTGGCCATAAGTTAGGAACCATTCCAGCATTTGCATATACTAACCTGTGTTATTGTGTGTACCGGCGAGGATTGTGAAGGAGGTAGCCTTGGCCAAAAGTTAGTTACCTTCCCAGGATTTGTATATGCTAACCTGTGTTATTGTATGTGCCGGTTATGATTGTCAAGGAGGTAGTCTTGGCCTTAAGTTAGGAACCATCCCAGCATTTGTATATGCCTACCTGTGTTATTGTGTGTGCCGGTGGGCATTGTGAAGGAGGTAGCCTTGGCCATAAGTTAGGTACCATCCCAGCATTTGTATAATCTAACCTGTGTTATTGTGTGTCGGTGAGGATTCGGGTTCTCCACTTAACTATGGCTATAAATCTGGTAATCCAGGTTTATTCGAGCCCAAACGTTGGCCGCCACATATCTATGTACCCGAAACCACTTACCAATACCTGGTGAAATCCCTCGATGGCCACTGGATCGTAGAACCTGAAAATGCCCGGCGAAAAACCCTCCCAGTTCCTATCACGAAGTAAAGGAGTGAATGGGGAACAAGTCATCCTAACAGGCTGTCTTAAGAATGACCATGGCTTCGACGGAGAAATGAATAAAAAACTAGCTCAAGAACACGAAAAACAACTCTAAAGAGAACTATCTCAGAGGTGGAATACCCTGAAAATTCCAAGCGATGGCCATCTTAAAACGACCTCCCATCTCTTCGTTAAAATATCACGCCATGATTTAAAATGGGGAAAACAAACTTGATTCCATAAAGGACAAGACAACAGAACAAGAAAAGAAATCAACCACCCTGTCGTCAAACGACCAAAGTCACAGTTACCAAAACTGAATCAAGAAAACCTAAAGAAATCCAAGAGTGGATTATAATAATCACCTACCCGCTGGGGTGATCCTAGACATTATAACTAGCAATATATTACAAGAATATTACGTGTCAATCTCACAATGATATTTAGTAGATTGAATAATAGACTGGACGATGAATAAAAATGAATCAGCATGAATAGATTATATGTGTATCGTCTTAAACGATTTTCTAATGCTGTACCATTTATCGAAATTATATACAATGAATTACAAGGATTTATACAGAAATGTGCTTTAGGTTACTCAAATGTTTCAGTTTAACAGCTGATCTGGGTCATAGCATTCGCATCGTTACATATTATAGAAAGAAATACTCATTACACCGGGTTACATTTTACCAAGAGATTGAGCTAAGTAGAATATCAATGGTCTACGTTCATGTTTCATGTAGAAAGTAAAATTGTGTAAGATTGTAGAGGTTTTGATTATTGGCTATGGAAATGCCTTAAGTCACACAAACAGATTATCCAAGCATTGCTCATGATTAGGTGAAGAACAGCATGTAGGCTCGATCTAGCAGATCAACAACACCAATGTCTCAAAGAGACAAGAAAACCTCACCTAGGTTCATATAACACCAAACACGGGTGTTGGACTACTCAAAGTCAAAATCAGTTTGGCACTCACCGGCTTAAGAAGCTCTTATAGGCTCAATCCAAAACTGGCCTAATGCTTCAACAAGCATAAAATCTCAAAAATACAGCATAACCCCGGATATGCATTCGAATCACAAAAATAAGGTTATAAGAACCCTCAAACACCATTATTAAATCTCATTACTATCACAAAACCTACAAAACATGCTAAACCACACACTAACCTCAAGCACATTGTTCAAAGTCATGAAACTAAAGCATTTCCCTAGCAAAATTAAACTATCTTGCCTCATAATAATGTATAACAAGTATACTGCTTGATTCTCTTGACTCAAAGTCAAGCTTCCCTGAAATAATTGAATCAAAATTCAGGATGGTGTTCAAAAATGCTGCACTTATATATCACTCACACAATTGCACTAAATGCAATTATTTACGTTAGTCTTATAGAAAATAAATGTCTCGGAATGACATCAAATGTTAATATTCATAATGTTGAATTTTGGGCTTATGCCGTGTTTATTATATTAAAAATTCGACGCATTTCGAAAGAAACCATGTCTTTCTTCGTCAGGAATAATCTGGAATACGACAAATGATTGCTACGAGAAAGCAACAAAGAACATATAGAAGGTGCCCAAAGATGGACGCCATTATAGCCCCATGTTAGGGACAACGGAAAGCAGCAGAGAATTACTTTCTCAGGGTTCTGATAATAGGTAGCCAGAATTCACTGAGATTGTAGCCGGTGTCGCGGTTGAAATTATCTGGGTGTTAACGTATTTCAACCGCCTCCCTGATGATTCTGGAACGATATTGCTTTATACGGGCAAGAACATCCACTCCTTGGAACGTGACATCATTGCCAGGTGTTAATGCATGATCGGCAACAGCTGATTGATCAGGTTGAATGAGCCTGATACATGTATTATGTTCCTTAATGCGAGTGCATATTGTTCTCGAAGTCTGCCCGATGTAAACCTTGCCACAAGTACAGGGAACTCTGTAGATACCTGGTTGTTGCCATTTAGGCAAACTGTCCTTAGTTGGTCGCAGGAGTTGCCTAATCTTAACAGACGTTCCAAATACAGTCTGTATGTTGTATCGACGTAGGATTTTAGCAATACGATCCGTCGTGTTATGTATGTAAGGTAGGTAAGCAGTTCGTCTTACATCTCTTTTCTCAACTGACGTCCTATTATTATTTGTTGGTTTCAGAACCGTACAAATCAAAGCCTTGCTATAACCATTGCTCTCAAAGGTGGTTCGCAAGGTATTAATTTCTTCTTGTAAAGAAGACACTTCACAAATCCTACTAAATGATAATATCAAATGTTAAGTTACTCTCAAATTAATACCTAATAGAAGGTGAAACTGATCCTTCCCTAAATCAGGATAGCCTCTAACTTCGGTGGGCTTCGAAATATCAGTGGATAAGAACTACAGCATGAAAGCAAGTTAACTTCACCGGTTAATCCAATGACAATCATTAAGTAGATCCACTGATAAATCTTCACGCACAAAAGCGAAGTGTTCTCCATGAAAATAATCCAAAAAGTGGATTAAAACTCTAAAGGCATTTAACACCAAGAAAATCTTTCCACGATTCAAATCGCTGCGAGAAAACAGAGTTCCTAACTCATCAGTTTATTTTCAGACTGTTATTTCCTGCCCATTCTACCAGTGCTGAGAAGGCGTGTTGGAATTCTTCCTTATTTGGTGATCCTAGGACCATGTCGTCCGCATATATGTAGATCACTGCGAACTTTGATTCCTCTCGGATTGCTGTTGTTACATCGGCTGTGGCAATATTGAACAGTATGGGACTGAGGGGATCACCTTGCAACACTCCATTAGTTTAGGCTACGTGATTCCCTTTGTTTTGCATATTGCGTCATCTATGGTGATCTGGTTGTATGCCAGGATATTTTTTACTAAGATTGTTAAAGGGTTGTGATTGCCGATGATATTTTGAAGGTTCGATGTGAGCCTTGTGTCAATTAGGTCGAAGGCCTTTGTATAGTCTATAAACACTGCATAGAACTTTCCCTTTTGGAGGCTTTTGCTTCCTCTATGCCATTTCACAGATTTTGAATTGCGTGCAATTGTTCCTCCGGTATCTTGGAGTCGACTTCGTATATTATCCTGTTGGTTAGAATTCTTGTCAGTAACCTCAAGGTGTTGCTTTCCAGTGCAATTCCTCTGTACGAGTTGGGGTCATTGGTTTCACCTATTCCTTTATAGAGAGTTTTAATGGTTGATTTTCTCCATTCTTCGGGGATATTTCCTGATTCTAGGCATTTGGTAAACAGCTTGGAGCATAGTTCTGATAGGTATTGTGCCGATTCCTTTAGATGTTCGTTGGAAACACCTGCGGCCTTGTTACATTTCGTAGCTGTGATTATGTCCAATACCTCTGTTTTAGTGGTGGGGAGTATTTCTTCGTGTTGATCTCCACATTCAATGTCATATGCCGCTTGTTGAACTGTACCGTTTAGTGAGATTCCCATATTCCTATTTCTACGTTACTAGATCTTGATGATCGTCTTGGTCTGGTGGCTATGTATGGATCATTCATTGCTTCTTCGGCGATCCTATCACCTTCTTTTTCTATGTATTGAAAGCGTTTACGTTTTAGGAGATTCTTTTAATACAGTATCTCCGTGTTTCCCCATATACTCTTAGGTCTTCTGGTGTTGACGTGATCCTAGCTATATGTAGCGCCTTTAGTGTAGTTTGCTTTTCTGTTAACATTCCTTATCAAATCACGGTTGAGCTTTCCTTGTAATCTGTATGTGGGTTATACTTGCTCCTAGTATCTTATTAATTGTTGTTAGGGCTGTATTTAGGTCATTTTCCTTGATTGTCTTTTCTGCTTCAGGTACTTTTCCTAGTTGTCGCTGTAGTGCTGCCATATTAAGGTGTCTGGATATGAGAGTTTTGACGCAATTCGGAACAACTTTCTTCGGAGTTCTGGGTAAGAATTTGCTCTGTATTGGAATGTGTATTCTTAGTGGGATTACCGGTGAAGTCCATAGACTCTTTTGTTCTAAAATTTCAACATCGTTTCCTTTGTGGAACACGAGGTCAATTATCATTATGGGCAAAGTAAATTTTGAATTTTGGGTCATTTACTATGTTGAAGTTTCCTTCTGTAAGGAATGTAAGGACAGTTTTACATTTCGTATAGGGTTTATCTAGTCGACAGTTCATTGCTCCTGCTAGTATTATGGTTTCTTCTGGGTTTGTAACTTTCCCTAGGGAGAGCGTGAGGAGTTCCAATCTTTCCTCTGTATCAGTGTTGGGGCGTACATAAGTGCCCATTATCGTGAAGTTGTTTGCATTCGCGATTATGAGGTTTTCTTTAATATGTAAGGTCTTTAAGGGTCCTATCCATGGTTTAAAGAGGATAGATACACCTCCTGATGGCCTTCCTTCTGTAGGTTTTCTTGCTAGAGAGTGGTTGGAGTAGAAACCTTCTATAACAATAGGTGTCGTCAGGAATGTCTCTGTGAAGATTAGTATGTCAGATGTTATTCCTGGGGTTAGTTTCAGTAGCCCCTTAAACCCTTCCATATTCCACAGGAGCATGTTAATGCAGTTATTCGAGAGACGCGCCTTTGCTTCTTATGCGGAGATGAAATCGAAATCGACGCACAATTACTCAACTTGGCCAAAAATTCGGAGTTGGATGTCATTTCTAGGCAGTCAAAAGGGATGCCAACTTTGTATGCTTTGGTTTCTCCTCTTATGGCGGCCTATTCGCAGCTGACGTCCACTTGGATTCCTTTCTTTCTTAGATAGTTTATTACCGTCTCCGAGGTCGTTTCTTTCCTCAGCTTCCCAATAAATAGCCAGGCTGATTCCCTTCCGATTGTAGATCGGCGTTCTCTGTTCCGGTGCCGATTACTGTGTTCGATGGCGATCGGTATTGCTGACTATTTTGTGGTTGATCCTGTTGCTGATATCTTTCTTCTGTATTGTCTGGTCTTCTCGTCTCTCCTTGTGTTGTAGGGCCACGGTTGATAATTCTGTTGGGTAATCCCGGCCATTCTATGATTGATAATGCTCTGGTTCCGTATCGATAATTGTGTTTATTTGTTGACTTTGCTGTGGTGGTTTGTGGGTCTGGTGATTGAGGTTTGATGGCTGGGGGTGCAGCGGCGTTGCTATTATTGGTTTTTCGGTAGTGTCTTGAATTTTTGAGTAGCACGAGACTTACTGTTTTGCTAGTATATCTGCTTGTTGCAGTTGTGTATCGAGAATAAAGGTCATTTTTTTTCATGAGGTTATGAGATAGTTCTTCAAACTTTTCTTGGATGTTACCATACGATTTATTGTTTTCCAATGCTTACTCTTTTACTTCGTTGTTTATTCCTTGGTTCCTCGTCTCCATTGGGACCATTCCATCGATTTCGGACGTAGAATGCAGGTTTCGCACATGTGATTATCCCCCTGTTGAAAGAATTTAGTATTGCAGAGTATTTCCGCTGAAGTAGGCTTTGGATATGCTGCCACAGATGATCTTTCTCTTTGACCGCCAGCTACCACTGGGTGCTGACGTTGATTTTGTGGCGGGCAGATTGACCACGAGCTGTTCTACCAACAGACAGTCTTTGCACTCATAACCTCCTTTGTTGCATTCATGACATATTCCATTTCGACGTTTGTAACGTCCACTCACATTTTCATTTCTGTGATATATGACCTGATGTCAGTTACCGATGAGAGCAAATCTTCTTTGTCCACCTTTTTAAGTATCCACCGCTACTCACAGTATTTTCAATAAATTTCAGGGCTCTTTGAAAGCGTGCTTCTAACTCGGCTGCCATCTTGAACCTTATGCGAATGTCTTGTTCCGATCGCGACATGTGCTGTGGATTTGTCGCCTATGGAGAAATGTCATGCGGGTCAATTAGTACAGTGTACAGCGCTTGCAGTAAGGCTTTTAGTAAAATATCTTGTTGCTATCCCGACAGGTGCTGTAGATTTGTCGCTTATGGAGAAATGTCGTGCGGGTCAATTAGTACAGTGTACAGCGCTTGCAGTAAGGCTTTTGGTAAAATATCTTGTTGCGATCCCGACAGGTGCTGTAGATTTGTCGCTTATGGAGAAATGTCGTGCGGGTCAATTAGTACAGTGTACAGCGCTTGCAGTAAGGCTTTTGGTAAAATATCTTGTTGCGATCCCGACAGGTGCTGTATATTTGTCGCCTATGGAGAAATGTCGTGCGGGTCAATTAGTACAGTGTACAGCGCTTGCAGTAAGGCTTTTGGTAAAATATCTTGTTGCGATCGCGACAGGTGCTGTGCATTTGTCGCCTATGGAGAAATGTCGTGCGGGTCAATTAGTACAGTGTACAGCGCTTGCAGTAAGGCCTTTGGTAAAATATCTTGTTGCGATCCCGACAGGTGCTGTAGATTTGTCGCTTATGGAATAGTGTCATGCAGGTCTAATTTATGGCATGCGCGGCGCCTGCTGTAAGGCTTTCGGGAAAGTTTTCTGTTTGTGTCATTTGTTAATTGCTGTGATTTATTCAACTCTAACCTATTTCCCTGACGCTGGTGTGCCACATTTTGCTTTTATAAGTGCACATTACCTTAAGTATTTTCGCTGCCTTGTTGTTTCCCGGATCAGTGCCACTGCGTTACCACGTATCACTTGTTTCCACGGTATTATCTCTAATATCACGATTTATATATCTAAATTATGTCACTGCTTGCTCACGCCGTTCAGAAAGGTGAAGTACTGTTGTTCTCAAATGCTACACGAGGACGGTTTTTCCCACTATGCGCTTGCATGTGTTTCTTTAAATGCCATTACTGAGCAAATCTGACCTCGCATAAGCTCACGAGAATGGTTTGTCACCTCTATGTTTTACCATGTGAACCTTTAAAGTACCCTTCCGAGCAAATTTGGACTCACAAATATTACACGAGAACGGTTTCTCACCACTATGGGTTTGCATGTGAATCTTCAAATTTCCATTCCGAGAAAATTTGGCTTCGCATATGCTACATGAGTATGGTCTGTCACCACTATGCGTTAACATGTGAGAGTTCAAATCTCCAGACCGAGCAAATTTGGCTTCACATATGTTACAGGAGAAAGCTTTCTTACCGCTGTGCGTTAACATGTGCCTCTTCACACACGCTTTCTGAGTAAATTTAGCTTCACACATACTACAGGAGTATGGTTTCTCACCGCTGTGTGTTTGCAAGTGTGTCCTCAAATCCTCGTCGTGATAGATTCTTGTTGGACACAAACACATAGATATGATGTTGTGATTAATTACTTACGAGGAGTAATATCATGTCACGTTGTAGACATAATATTCCTTCTTCGATTAAAGTGAAGATGAGATGCAGTATTTTCATTAAATGTATGCACGACAGTTTATACTTATCAGAGTATCGTTTCAAGAGTATTAAGTGAGGAGGTTCAGTATCGTGAATTCCAGAGGTCGTTAAGATGTATATTTAACAATTGTTGTTATTGTTCATCAGACCAGCGATTTTGGTGACAACGCTGTGAAATAATGCCCTTTCGAAGGAATGCCAGGTTGATAGAAGTGGAGTTGATAACCCTTTGATAGTGGTTTTTTGTGTACTTCCATATGTAGTTGGCATACGAGGTTATTGCGAAGGTGCGTTCCACATTTTATAGTACAGTCATTGCGTGGGCATGTCTATTGTTGGCAAAGGCATTTAGACTGTGAGTAGAGACTACTCCTTATTTTGTTATACACGACATGGAATTTAGATAGGACAGGAAGGTTCACGGTTGAAATTGAAACAGGAAATTGATGATGACAGCTGTTATACTATACTTTTATCGAGATTATTAAACCAGACTTGTAACAGCATATGTTTCACCTTTAGTGGTCGAATGTATTAAACTTATTTTGACACCAGATCAGATAGGAGACTACTGGTGGTTATTTCTGGTGATGTAGAAGATATTAAAGATCACAGTTCACTGTATTTGACATAAATGCTAGATCAGAGCGCAGGCTCGACTGTATTTAGACGCTATTACTTTGGAACGACTATAGCTGGTGCTATAAGCGTCATTATAAATTCTTTCAGTGTTATTCTTTATTATTTATCAATCGAGTGTATAACGTGTTAAGAATAGGAAGTTTTCGTTTGTTTAATGTAAAGATTAGAGTGTGAATGAGTATGTGATTGCATGTGGTTTGTTTCTTGTTCAGTGCGAATGAAATGAACTCCATTGGGACGTCACAATGCGAGAGTGTGAATGTTAGTATGTATAGAGGTTTTATGCCAATAGCATGTAGGATTTGATTTCAGTTCACGTATTTGTCTGACGTGAATCTGCCTTCATTTAACACAGTTTTCATTGTTATGAAGAATTCGTTTCCAACCAAGGCCATAGCACGGCCAGGCCAAGCAAATGGGGAGAGATGTGGCAAACCGCCCGGCTCGCTCTTCTTCTTCTTTTAAACCAGTCAGACTGGATATGTAGCGGTGAATGTTATGTCATCGGACACGTGGCATTGATCGCGTGCGCCGAGCGCCCATATGTGCTTGGGAACGTGCCAGAAGAATGTTAATACACCGAGGTGTGTAATTGTTGTACAGCTTGTTGTATGGACCCAAGCTACACCAAACTTTGTCATTATGTTGATAGAGCGCGGTTCTGTCAGTGGCGTGAGAGTGGAGATGAACGAATGGGAGTGTGTATTTTATTTTGTAGTGTGAATGTTTAGCTTTAGTTTACATATGTTATTAAATTGTTTAGTTTTATTAGAAGCCGTGTTGTCGTGAATTATTTTAGATATAAGGAGATGCAACTGTGAAACCCATTTTAGGTCCAGAGAAGCTGACCACGAGATTCCCGAGATTAAGGTAGGCGTTTTACCGCGAGCTACGTGTATTTTTCATGTAATTCACAGTTGTATTGTAATTTCCACCACGTATATTCGCGAGGGTCTGGATGGAGGTAGATCCTTGACTTGTATTTTGCGCCGGAGCAGTCAGGGTCTACGAATCCAGCCGTTGCTTTGGATATCCAACAGACCGCCTCTAGAATATACGGGGACAGTACCTTCCATGGATAAATGTCCATAATAATTTCAATTGGGTTGTGAGGTTTGAAGCCATTTTTCAGTGTTGCCTAAGTAAACAAAAGTTAGGTGCTTTTCAGTCGGTCAACACGAATGTACCCAAATAGAGCTGAGTTATGCCCTAATCCTGAAATAAATTACACAAGATTAATTTATTATTTATTTATTATTTATTATTATTTATTTACGCATAAAATGTAGGTTAGGTTCAAATAATCACAAAGTGCAATGGAAATTCAAAATTCTTTGGAATTGAAATTGAAAATGCTTACAAAATGTAATTGAGAATCAATTAACTTTCAGAATGCCCACCATCAAAATGCAATTAAAATTGAAAATACTTGCAAAAAGCGGTTTAGATTGAAAATTCAAAATGCAATTGAAATTCAAAATACTCACAAAAGTCCCATACCTTATATTTAATGCAAATTAGATTGTCAATCCTAACAAAATGCAATTGAGGTTGACAACACTCGCAAAATGCAATTTAGATCGAAAAGACTTACAAAATGCAACGAAGATTGAAAACACCTACAAAATGGAGTGAAGATGCAAAAAAATCGCTAAATAGAATGTAGTTGCACGGGGAGCCAATTAACAAAAACAGTGCTGCAATCTTAAAGGGAAAAGGAATTATAATGAAAAGAAAACAAGAGATCTGACCCCTCGAAGAAGGAGGGGTCACGAAAGATGAGATAAGGGCCAATTAAGGCGGGAAAGTGAAACACTCCCTAGGCCTCGGATACCCTAATACCGTCGGGGTCGGAAAAGAACAAGATTTGACCAAGGGAGGTCGACAGGAAAGAAGATGGAGAGGAGCCCGGCACAAGTAAGTGGAAGCAATGCAGGACTCATCTGGGGTCCCGTGGTCGCCAACTCACGTCCTAATAGATGTGAGCCCTTGGGGGATCAGACTATTCTACACTCTGTCCAAGTTCCCTATGGGACTTTTTCCCCATAACCGAGATGTGATTTAGTGCTAACGTCCTTTAGTCTCCTGGCCAGAAGTCCCATTCGTCCTGTATGCATACTTCACATATCCTACCCAAACCCAACGTCCGCCTTTCTATATCCCTTTTCATGTTCCTAAAGTACTCCTACTTCCATGTTTGACCAGTAGAATGCCACCTACAAAATCAGCCCGATAAGTATAAGCCTATATTATTACAGTATAACCATAGTTGATTTTGTATAACCATATAATCACCCCTGACAGACAAATTCCGGATTATTATCACTATTTTAGAAATAAACCTAACACTAGATATACCACATTTAGCATACACCGACTGTTGCGTTACCAACACTGCAACTAAATAATTGTACATATTGTATATATTTTTCACCTGTAGTCTCCAACATAGATGTTATAGCCTAAGTGTAATGGATCTGATGATGATCGCTTGATCGAAACTGGTTGTTGTTTTTGTATTTTTTTGACGGAAAGGCAGAGCGCTCTTGGAGGCTACTGTACCTTGTCCGGTGCTGATTCTTGGATTTCCTAGGGGAAATGCTGAGATATTGTATTCTGACACACACACGTATTTTATGTGCTTTGGGAGCACGCTTCTTCGAGACTCGAACCCATGCCACGGCAGGTCGAGGTTATTGACACGTGGGTTGACAGACGTGCAGATTTCCACTTAGCGCCCGTCTAGGTTCGGTGACTCATCTTTAGGCAGTCCAGCTGACCGACTGACCCCTATAAGCTATCATTAGCAAACCTGTTCTTTTGTGATGGTCATCTGAACCATAATTAATTGGGGAGTTCGCCATGTCTGTTACGGATTATCGCATATCGTATGAATGGAATATTGTTTTAATAATGTAAATGTTGGCTTTGAGCCTAGTGATTTTTCTATGACTCTTTTCATGTTAGTTTGTCTGTTGTGACACCTGGTGGTGTAGTTGTATTTACTTGTAAAAATGACAAGCGGTCATATGTGTTTTCTGTTGTGGTCACGTGTTAATTTACTTGTGTTGATTTTGAAAAGTCCTAATTTTAGGCATTAATGTTTTTGCTACGGCAGTTTCTTGATTCCAATTTCATGCGGAAATTGTTTGTTGTTTATTTAGTGTAGGAAGTGTCGGATTAATTTACGCAGTGTATAGTTGGTTCCCCGCGTCTGTCTAGCTCTAGTCAATGCAGATTCGTCCTCTGAAGTTTTACTGGATGGTGACGAATCTCGCATTTATTTGTACTCATCGTTAAGCATGTAGAACAGCCGCACACGTACACAATGTCATTGAAGTGTTTGGGACATTTGGTCCAGTTTACAATCTCTCCTGAGATTAGGCCTAATTATGGCAAGTAATTAATTCAAGTGGGAGTCATTTGAGAGTTTTTGTTTGTTTATTTTTATTTGTAAATAGTTGATCTGTTATTAAATTCATGTGTTTTAACCCTGGTTTTCACTTCTTCCTGCATGTTATTTTGTTATGTGTTACCCTGCATGTTATAGAAGCGCTTTAACAACAACTTACGAAATGGACTGGTACACCCCCCGAAACTGAGTCTCATAAGCTTCTTTGCAAGGGTTCATATATGCGCGGCAGTACTAAAGGTGCCAGGACGTCTTCAATATACTGTGTACCGCTTAGTTTGAATGGCTTTTTAGTCCACGCGTAGCGTTCAACGGTCTTTAGTAGTTGTAGATCTTCCTGTATTCAATAACATACATTCTTATCTTGACTTGGCAACGTCACACAAATAAACATTCCACTGATCTCAGAAAAGCACACTGTAACAAAGGGGAGGAAAAGGGAAAACACAGTTTCATCCAGTTAACACCTGGGTTAGTCGACCAAAACTGGTGCCACAGTAAACACGAAACGGCTCAAAGTTTCAGTAAGGAAGACTAACTGGATAAGTATCAGCCTGTATTATTACAGTATAACCATAGTTGATTTTGTATAACCATATAATCACCCCTGACAGACAAATTCCGGATTATTATCACTATTTTAGAAATTCACCTAACACTAGATATACCACATTTAGCATACACCGACTGTTGCATTACCAACACTGCAACTAAATAATTGTACATATTGTATATATTTTTCACCTGTAGTCTCCAACATAGATGTTATAGCCTAAGTGTAATGGATCTGATGATGATCGCTTGACGATCGAAACTGGTCATCCTAGTGTATTTATTAATCTTATGTAATTTATTTCAGGATTAGGGCACAACCCAGCTCTTTTGGGTACATTCGTGTTGACCGACTGAAAAGCACCAAACTTTTGTTTACTTAGGCAAAACTGAAAAATGGCTTCAAACCTCACGTTACCCCAGAATATTTCAACATCTCCCTCTTCATATTCTCGCTACCTTGTGTCTCATGTTACCCCAGAATATTTCAACATCTCCCTCTTCATATTCTCGCTATCTTGTGTCTCATGTTACCCCAGAATATTTCAACATCTCCCTCTTCATATTCTCGCTATCTTGTGTCTCACGTTACCCCAGAATATTTCAACACCTCCCTCTTCATATCCTCGCTATCTTGTGTCTCATGTTACCCCAGTATATTTCAACATCTCCTTCTTCATATCCTCGCTATCTTGTGTCTCACGTTACCCCAGTATATTTCAACATCTCCTTCTTCATATCCTCGCTATCTTGTGTCTCACGTTTACGTAAACGACCAATAACATCACATTTGCTAGCTGACCTCCACCTTTCCGATACCCGCCATCTTGATATACGGGAGTCACTCTTCCACGCACATGGAATTTCAATTGCAAATATCTACCCATAGGAGGCAGTTGTATGCACACATAACATGTTATATCATTCCACATGCGACCAGGAACCTTTTGTCCATCGTAATCTCAAAACAGACCGAGGTCCTTTTTCATTGCACGATAGGATGGTGTTCCATCTAACGTCATATTTGTTGTGGAGACACTTTCTATAATTATTTTTTGAGACCAAATTTAGTATTTAATTAGTTGGATTACAAGTCTATTATTTGGGGGGGGCTAGTAATAATAATAATAATAATAATAATAATAATAATATTTTTGACAGAGGCGTGAATTCTATGCTTCTGTAATGGATTATAATATTAAGATACTTGAAGGTGTTTTGAAATAGATCAGTGTGATTGTTAATGATGATAATAATAATATTCTGACAAACCTTGGAGTTGAATTCCAGTGATGATAATAATAATTCTGACAAGTTTCAAATACATTTTTCTACGATTATAATAATTTCTGATGAGTACAAGCCATTTGTATAATTGTTTGAAGGGTTTGGTTGGTAGATAGTATCGAATCGAATATCGATGATAAAAAAAGAATAGCCAGGGAATTACTTAAATAAATGCACAATATTTTGGTAACGTCATGATGGAAATGTTAATATTTTTAAGGAACGGAATGTATTGCTATTCCAAGAGGAAACTCTATAATGTAGGGGAATGTAAGTTTTGTAACGGTCAAAGTTGGAACTGCTTGAAATTGAACATTTTGGGAGCCCTCGGGCGATCAATCAAAAATATCCAGCTATGGCCAATCGGCAGCAATTTGTACATAATATAATATAAAGGTACATGAGGTCATTTAAATTTAAATTTTACAGATCATTGTTCGATGCAAATGTATTTCGATAGGTTCGCTGATGCCACAAGCCTTAACGTTAAACTCGCGTAAAAGTCTTAAATCTCTCCCCCTAAAATTTGTGAATGTGTTAATTTTCTTAACTGTGTTCACCCACTGCAGAGTGTCTACCGTGTTTCCTTCCACTCTATCAATCGACTGAAGTTGGATCTACCTCTATTAACTGTGTTCACCCACTGCAGAGTGTTTACCGTGTTTCCTTCCACTCTACCAATTGACTGAAGTTGGATCTACCTCTATTAACTGTGTTCACCCACTGCTGAGTGTGTACCGTGTTTCCTTACACTCTATCAATTGACTGAAGTTGGATCTACCTCTATTAACTGTGTTCACCCACCGCAGAATGTCTACCGTGTTTCCTTCCACTCGACCAATTGACTGAAGTTGGATCTACCTCTATTAACTGTGTTCACCCACTTCTGAGTGTCTACCGTGTTTACTTACACTCTACCAATTGACTGAAGTTGGATCTACCTCTATTAACTGTGTTCACCCACTGCTGAGTGTCTACCGTGTTTCCTTCCACTCTACCAATTGACTGAAGTTGGATCTACCTCTATTAACTGTGTTCACCCGCTGCTGAGTGTCTACCGTGTTTCCTTCCACTCTACCAATTGACTGAAGTTGGATCTACCTCTATTAACTGTGTTCACCCACTTCTGAGTGTCTACCGTGTTTCCTTACACTCTATCAATTGACTGAAGTTGGATCTACCTCTATTAACTGTGTTCGCCAACTGCTGAGTGTCTACCGTGTTTCCTTACACTCTACCAATTGACTGAAGTTGGATCTACCTCTATTAACTGTGTTCACCAACTGCAGAGTGTCTACCGTGTTTCCTTCCACTCTACCAATTGACTGAAGTTGGATCTACCTCTATTAACTGTGTTCACCCACTGCTGAGTGTGTACCGTGTTTCCTTACACTCTATCAATTGACTGAAGTTGTATCTACCTCTATTAACTGTGTTCACCCACTGCAGAGTGTCTACCGTGTTTCCTTCCACTCTATCAATTGACTGAAGTTGGATCTACCTCTATTAACTGTGTTCACCCACTGCAGAGTGTGTACCGTGTTTCCTTACACTCTATCAATTGACTGAAGTTGGATCTACCTCTATTAACTGTGTTCACCAACTGCAGAGTGTCTACCGTGTTTCCTTCCACTCTACCAATTGACTGAAGTTGGATCTACCTCTATTAACTGTGTTGGCCAACTGCAGAGTGTCTACCGTGCTTCCTTCCGCTCTACCAATTGACTGAAGTTGGATCTACCTCTATTAACTGTGTTCACCCACTGCAGAGTGTGTACCGTGTTTCCTTCCACTCTACCAATTGACTGAAGTTGGATCTACCTCTATTAACTGTGTTCACCAACTGCAGAGTGTGTACCGTGTTTCCTTACACTCTACCAATTGACTGAAGTTGGATCTACCTCTATTAACTGTGTTCACAAACTGTTGAGTGTCTACCGTGTTTCCTTCCACTCTTATCAATTGACTGAATTTGGATCTACCTCTATTAACTGTGTTCGCCATCTGCTGAGTGTCTACCGTGCTTCCTTCCACTCTATCAATTGACTGAATTTGGATCTACCACTATTAACTGTGTTCACCAACTGCTGAGTGTCTACCGTGTTTCCTTCCACTCTACCAATTGACTGAAGTTGGATCTACCTCTATTAACAGTGTTCACCAACTGCAGAGTGTCTACCGTGTTTCCTTCCACTCTACCAATTGACTGAAGTTGGATCTACCTCTATTAACTGTGTTCACCAACTGCTGAGTGTCTACCGTGTTTCCTTCCACTCTACCAATTGACTGAAGTTGGATCTACCTCTATTAACTGTGTTCACCAACTGCAGAGTGTCTACCGTGTTTCCTTCCACTCTACCAATTGACTGAAGTTGGATCTACCTCTATTAACTGTGTTCACCAACTGCAGAGTGTCTACCGTGTTTCCTTCCACTCTACCAATTGACTGAAGTTGGATCTACCTCTATTAACTGTGTTCACCAATTGCAGAGTGTCTACCGTGTTTCCTTCCACTCTACCAATTGACTGAAGTTGGATCTACCTCTATTAACTGTGTTCACCAACTGCAGAGTGTCTACCGTGTTTCCTTCCACTCTACCAATTGACTGAAGTTGGATCTACCTCTATTAACTGTGTTCACCCACTGCTGAGTGTCTACCGTGTTTCCTTCCACTCTACCAATTGACTGAAGTTGGATCTACCTCTATTAACTGTGTTCGCCAACTGCTGAGTGTCTACCGTGTTTCCTTCCACTCTATCAATTGACTGAAGTTGGATCTACATCTGTTAACTGTGTTCACCCACTGCTGAGTGTCTACCGTGTTTCCTTACACTCTATCAATTGACTGAAGTTGGATCTACCTCTATTAACTGTGTTCACCCACTGCTGAGTGTGTACCGTGTTTCCTTCCACTCTATAGTTTGACTGAAGTTGGATCTACCTCTATTAACTGTGTTCGCCAACTGCTGAGTGTCTACCGTGCTTCCTTCCACTCTACCAATTGACTGAAGTTGGATCTACCTCTATTAACTGTGTTCACCCACTGCAGAGTGTCTACCGTGTTTCCTTCCACTCTATAAATTGACTTAAGTTGGATCTACCTCTATTAACTGTGTTCACCAACTGCAGAGTGTCTACCGTGTTTCCTTCCACTCTACCAATTGACTGAAGTTGGATCTACCTCTATTAACTGTGTTGGCCAACTGCAGAGTGTCTACCGTGTTTCCTTCCACTCTACCAATTGACTGAAGTTGGATCTACCTCTATTAACTGTGTTCACCCACTGCAGAGTGTGTACCGTGTTTCCTTCCACTCTACCAATTGACTGAAGTTGGATCTACCTCTATTAACTGTGTTCACCAACTGCAGAGTGTGTACCGTGTTTCCTTACACTCTACCAATTGACTGAAGTTGGATCTACCTCTATTAACTGTGTTCACAAACTGTTGAGTGTCTACCGTGTTTCCTTCCACTCTTATCAATTGACTGAATTTGGATCTACCTCTATTAACTGTGTTCGCCATCTGCTGAGTGTCTACCGTGCTTCCTTCCACTCTATCAATTGACTGAATTTGGATCTACCACTATTAACTGTGTTCACCAACTGCTGAGTGTCTACCGTGTTTCCTTCCACTCTACCAATTGACTGAAGTTGGATCTACCTCTATTAACAGTGTTCACCAACTGCAGAGTGTCTACCGTGTTTCCTTCCACTCTACCAATTGACTGAAGTTGGATCTACCTCTATTAACTGTGTTCACCAACTGCAGAGTGTCTACCGTGTTTCCTTCCACTCTACCAATTGACTGAAGTTGGATCTACCTCTATTAACTGTGTTCACCAACTGCAGAGTGTCTACCGTGTTTCCTTCCACTCTACCAATTGACTGAAGTTGGATCTACCTCTATTAACTGTGTTCACCAACTGCAGAGTGTCTACCGTGTTTCCTTCCACTCTACCAATTGACTGAAGTTGGATCTACCTCTATTAACTGTGTTCACCCACTGCTGAGTGTCTACCGTGTTTCCTTCCACTCTACCAATTGACTGAAGTTGGATCTACCTCTATTAACTGTGTTCGCCAACTGCTGAGTGTCTACCGTGTTTCCTTCCACTCTATCAATTGACTGAAGTTGGATATACCTCTGTTAACTGTGTTCACCCACTGCTGAGTGTCTACCGTGTTTCCTTACACTCTATCAATTGACTGAAGTTGGATCTACCTCTATTAACTGTGTTCACCAACTGCTGAGTGTGTACCGTGTTTCCTTCCACTCTATAGTTTGACTGAAGTTGGATCTACCTCTATTAACTGTGTTCGCCAACTGCTGAGTGTCTACCGTGCTTCCTTCCACTCTACCAATTGACTGAAGTTGGATCTACCTCTATTAACTGTGTTCACCCACTGCAGAGTGTCTACCGTGTTTCCTTCCACTCTATAAATTGACTGAAGTTGGATCTACCTCTATTAACTGTGTTCACCAACTGCAGAGTGTCTACCGTGTTTCCTTCCACTCTATCAATTGACTGAATTTGGATCTACCTCTATTAACTGTGTTCACCAACTGCAGAGTGTCTACCGTGTTTCCTTCCACTCTACCAATTGACTGAAGTTGGATCTACCTCTATTAACTGTGTTGGCCAACTGCAGAGTGTCTACCGTGTTTCCTTCCACTCTACCAATTGACTGAAGTTGGATCTACCTCTATTAACTGCGTTCACCAACTGCTGAGTGTCTACCGTGTTTCCTTCCACTCTTATCAATTGACTGAATTTGGATCTACCTCTATTAACTGCGTTCTCCCACTGCAGAGTGTCTACCGTGTTTCCTTCCACTCTACCAATTGACTGAAGTTGGATCTACCTCTATTAACTGCGTTCACCAACTGCTGAGTGTCTACCGTGTTTCCTTCCACTCTTATCAATTGACTGAATTTGGATCTACCTCTATTAACTGTGTTCACCAACTGCAGAGTGTCTACCGTTTTTCCTTCCACTCTTATCAATTGACTGAAGTTGGATCTACCTCTATTAACTGTGTTCGCCAACTGCTAAGTGTCTACCGTGTTTCATTACACTCTATCAATTGACTGAAGTTGGATCTGGCTCTATTTACTTTAATATATGTGGAAACTATCTGAGACTGAAACAACTTTACGAAGTGGTGTCTGTTATTGACTCTCTCATTACTACTGTGTGCTAATTAATTCACCCACCACAGAATAGAAACAAGAAATCCATATAAGCTGCCCAAAGGGTCCTAAGGGTGCGATAGGACCTTAGAGAACTGCCTGCCAGTGGCCTTGGTTTGTTGAGAATGGGCACATCCTCCTCAAATCGCATGCTTCCCTAATTAGTGCCTGCCATTTACATTCATCGCCTCATCTAATCATTATGATTGACTGACTTTATTTAGCAGTACGAATAGTGGGAATACTTCTAGAAACATATGTTAATTAAATCTCCGGATTACCTTTTGTGGTTGGATGTATTTCTATGGTCTTTTAAATATTAAGAACTCTTCCTTCTTTTTTCGCGCCGAAGGTCCGTTTCTATGTTTGTGAAACAATGGTTGTGGTCGTACATATGCTCACCAATAGCCGAGTGTTTGTTTTGTTTTATTGCATTTGTTATGCTCCTTATACCATGTTGTAAATTGTCGTCCACTTTGTCCAATATAATTGACCTTAGATCCTTCTTGACATGTGAACAATTACACATCAGACTTCGGTCGTGGGATTTTCTTCGTTGGGTTGCTGTTTATGAGCTTACCGAGTGTGTTGCTCGTTCCGAAAGCTATATTAAGTCCCTGTTTTCAGAACATATTCGTTATTTTGTATGTGTTGCACCGCACGTAAGTTCTTTCTTGTTGGTTTATTGATGGCGGTTGCAACAGCACGACTACAAGAGTTTACAAGAGGATGGAAAGACAGATAGAAACAGAGTTGGGTCAAGACCAGTTCGGTTTAAGGAGACTCTTTTGGAACAAGGGAAGCTGTCCTAAGTCTTAGGCTGATTTTGGAAGCTACAATACGAACGATAAGATAATGATCAGATCATTTGTTGACTTAGAAAAGGGTTTTGATATCGTTGATTGGACTGATTGGTTGCCATTTTGAAAACTATTGGAATGAAGTACAGGGATAGGATGGTGCTCCACAGTCTCTACAGAAACCATACACAAGTTATTCGAGTCGAAGGATGTGAGAGAGAAGCTAGTAATGAGAAAGGTGTAAGGCAAGGCTGCAACTTATCACCCATCCTTTTCAATCTATACATTGAATATACACTGAAGGAAATTGGAGAATAATTCAAGCTAGGAGTAAAGATTCAAAGAGAAATAATTTCAACTCTGAGATTTGCTGATGACATTGTCAAATTAGCCGACACACCTGAGGATTTGAATGAGTTTTTAAATGGTTCGGATCCTGTCTTCAGGAAGAATTCATGATGACAATTAATAAGTGTGAACTTAAATATTGGAATGCAGCAGACAGAAATCAAAATCCCCTATGGACGTTGAATTGGCAGGTAAAAAGCTAAAGGAAGTTGGAGACTTCTGTTACTTAGGAAGTAAAATAACCAGTGATGGACGAATCAAGGAGGATAAACAGGCTCGAGGGGCATTTCTACAGTATAGGAATCTGTTGACATCAATTAGGTATTAGGTATTAGGAAGTCATTTTTGAAAGTCTTTGACTGGGGCGTGGCACTCCATGGAAGTGAAGCTTGGGCAATTGGAGCAGAAGAAAATAGGTGAATTGAAGCGTTGAAAATGTGGTGTTACAGGAGAGTGATGAATATCAGATAGGTAGATAGGGTTACAAATGAAGAGGTACTAAGACAATTGGACATGCTTGTGACGACTGCTAATGAAGAGAAGAGATAGGTTGGTAGGACACAAGCTAAAACACCCAGGAATAGGAATGTTAACTATGCATCGAAGGGCCGAGGACTAGAACTGCATGGTAGAAAAAGGTTGGAATATGTTATTGCCTCGGATGAGAGGTGTGGCAGCTATGTAGAGATGAAACGATTAGCTCAGTACAGGGAGGCATGGAGCGCTGCATCAAACCAGTCAAAAGACTGAAGACTCAAACCCACACATTCCATAATAGTCAGTGCAGTTGAATCTTCGAATGGATTACGATGGCTGCCCCCTGGAGAACTTCATAATGGCTATCTGGAGTAAGATTGAGTTCTTGTCTGGCATCAACCACAATGCATTTTATGTCCTCTGTAGAGCCCAGTATTACTTTTAGCGGCTAAGGATCTGTTAATGCGCCATCTGAATTAATTATCCAGTCGTTGGTAGACTCTGGGCACCAACGAGCCATACGGAGAGTCTTACTTTCTCCACTCCCATACGAAGCGTAAAGCTTCAGAGCTCTCGTTATGCGAACGTGTTTGCGTTGACACCTTCAACGCCATTGATAGGAAAGGTGTTCAATTATTACGCCGCCTTCCAAAGCCTCGATGGGACTCGTTATCTCCCGAGTCGAATTCATCTCGCATGATACAACCCAGTTGTTGTAGAGTTTCCTTATGGACACTTGTTAGCACAGGACAGCAATTGGTTTCACTAGCAAGTGTTATCACTCTATATAAAGGGTGTTTAGTTCTTCATGCTGACTTCAAGTACAGTCTGTGAATAAAATGGCTATTGGGGTTGTTAATACAAAAGGTAAAATGAAATTGTTGCAAAGGTAACCAAGTGGCCACCATTCAGGATTGCGTACGGTGGCCATGTTGGCCAGCGTTTTACAGTGCTGCCAACTTGTGAAAGTGAAATTCTCCAAAAATGTTCCTAATTTTCCTAGATTCGAATGTTGGCATGATATTTTATTAATAGAAGAAATAATCTTGCAGAAACAAAATGGGTTACCAAGGAGATACAGTGACAGGGGTACCAACCTGAGGGTCATGGATTTTACAAAGAGTTTTTCAAGATTTCTTAAGATGTGACTTTAGGTGCTAAATGATACCAAGAACAAACACAACGGTTTATAGTGGAAACTCAGTGGAGGTCGCTTAGAGAAGGATACCAGCGAGTGTGATGTGAAATTCACAGAGATTTTTTTAAATGTCCTCAGATTTGAATTTTGGTACAACAGGTTTACAACTAAACAAAACGGGTTGTCAAGGTGACCAAGTAAGGATCATTTTAAATATTTATGAAGATATCAACCAGCGAGGGAAGAAATTCGCTCAGATATGAATTTTGGTGCTAAAGGATCCACGAGGTAAACTAAATGGGTTGCGATGGTGACAAGTGGCGGCCATTTTGAATACTTACAGTGGATATCAACCTATTTAAGTTGAAATTCTGAAAGGTTGAAATTTAGGTGATAAAAGACTGAAGTTGAAACAAAACAGGTTTCTATGGCTACCAAGAGGCGGTGGTTTTGAACGATGATTGTGATTCACGACATTTTGGAAAACAATAAGATTAGGACCATCGAAGGACATGACTTTGAAATTTAGCATTTCTATTTTTATAGATATAAGGTAAAATTAACATTTAGTGTTTTAGCAATGGTAATTTGTTTTTAGATTAATGCACGGAAAATAATACACAGAATAAAGCATCTTAAAGCATGTCAAAGAATTCTCCATCACTTTAGGTTTTCATAATATCTAGAGAGAATTTCCAGGATAATGAACGCTTCCCCCACCTCGTGACTTTACAAACAAGTTGATTCTTGTATTTGAGAAATTGTGCAATGTCTTGTGCGTCAGAGAGAGAGGGTCCACTTTTGGCTTTCATCATGGTTTCAGGACTTATTCATATTACCTGGCACTTGTTCTATCGGACCCTCGTGATGTAAGATGGAGAGTCCTTTAACCTAATGTTCAATGCAATGTAGCGATTTGTCGCTGCACTTCAGAGGAGATTGCTTTATGCACTTGGTTTTTACATCAGGGTTCATTTTGCCTTTGTCCGCAATGATTTTCGTTTTGGCGAAAATTAACTTAAACCTGTTGAATTTTGATTATTTGACTCTTCTATTTATACTTGTTATATTTGGAATGTTATTTGTTCAAATTGTTTAAGTTTTGCTCACCTATATTTACCATAACTTCTACTTGAGGTGTTTCAGTTTGTTTTCCTTCAGGGCTTAGGTTAATTCATATCACAACAATTATCAACTATTATATATATAATAGATCCTGGTTTGGCCTCATGGCAAATACACCACCTCTTCTATTCTCAAGAACCTCATTACTCAAACCTCCTTGTGAGCAGGTGCTAATCTATAGTTAAATCATTTAGACAACCTCGTGCGTCATTCCTCTAAATTTCCCTTTGTTACGACATCAATACGTACAAGGATATGCGTAAAGCAGTCAGAGGTTGGGAATAATATAAGCGGTGCCGATATTTTCAGACATACATTATAGTAGTTTAAAAGAAATTCACAATAATCATAGAAGCCTGACTAAAGGGATTTTCAGAGCCGAAGAGAAACTAAGGAATATGAGTAATTTTAGCATAGAACCAGTTCTCAAGTGAACATTGGATACGAGACTGAACCCTTCAACTAGAAGAGAAGAGGCGATGTCTATGGTAAGATGTAAGCATTATAGAAAATGTCAGATCACTATCAGAAAATACCTGCCCCTTACAACCAGTGTAGACAGTTAGGTCCAAGGAGAATTACCACACGGCCATGCACCTATTTTAGTGGCCAAGAAAATGCAAAGCTTCCTTCCAGTGACCATATTTGAAGTATAGGGCGAGGTACGGACAATCAACATCCTGGGTTATTGACAACCACGACGCCTCAGGCTTAACGCACAACGAACAAGGAGCTACAAAAGAGCATGGCCCACAAGTCCACTACCCCACCGGCGGTCCGGGCAGTGCGCTGATGCGTCTGACTAAGTGCAACCAGGCATATCCCCGCAACAAACATGGCAATAACCTGGCACATTTGCCGGAGCTTCATTATGTAGACGTGAAGGCTAATATTCGCCAGCTGATTCAGAGCAACGTGCCTGATGTGCTATTATGTTAACACTACAGGAATACCTGAGTAGGGGGATGATAGGAGTTTAAACTCCCCCCACCACTACTCCCAATGCGAGTCGATAACTCCCGAACCCAAGGTCAGAGTTTCACGAATGAGGTGTCGTTGGACTCGAGCTGACGGGGCTTTGATATGGACCACTCGTTATATTTGGAAATGTTTTTGAAAATAGACGAAAACCAAACATGACAGAATGTTGTGCCATGGCTCAAACGAACGGGCCCTATGTCTTTTATTTTTATAATAACACTTTTTTTTATTTTTTATGTTTTTTTGAAAACAATCCAATTTTGAAATTCCTATATTTTGGAAACAAGGAATTTTACAAAAAAAATTGTTTGACATAAATGAATGGTCCTGACCCCCTCTACCAGCAAAATAAATTTCAAGCCTCTAGGACTAAAACTCTGTAGTAGTGGGGTGAGGCGGGTTCTACCCATAATCACGCGTGTGCTTGAATACGTATGGCTATGTTGGAAAAAGTTGGTGGTGGGGGAGGACTAGGGTCGAGTGAGTTGTCGTTTAGATGGTTTTCTCCGCTCTATATGAAGGTGAGGTTATTTTTTAAAATGGGTGAAATTTGGGAACGCAATTTCAGGTAAACGTGCGTTTTTAACATTTTGGTGATATTTAATGAGCTTGTAAGTCTAGAACGATGTGTTGTTTAGGAACGGGGTGACGTTCTCTTGGCTATGAATGTGTGTTGGTATTTAAAAAAAATGAAAATGTTTGTTTTTTGGATTGGCGCTATTTTGGAAACGGTGAATTTTGGAAAAAAGTTTGTTTGACGTTAAGGAAAGGTGGGTATGCCCTCTAGGTGGGCAGCAAGTTTCAAGGGTGTGGGAGGAAAAGAAATGATAGCCTAATTTCTCGCAAAGTTTGGCGTTAATTGGCGAATGGATGGTCGGATTTTAGCGAATAAGGTATTGTTTGCGTTGGAATGACATGCTCTTGGCTAAGAATGTGTGTTGGTATTTAAAAAAAATGGAAAAATTTTGTTTTTGAAAGTAGGCAATAGTTTAAAAACCAAACATGATAGAACGTTGTGCCATAGTTGAAACGAATGGTCTCCATGACCTTTATTTTTTATAATAAAACTTTTTATTTTTTGAGATTTTTTGAAAAGACTTAAATTTTTATTTATTTATATTTTGGAAACTAATACGTTTACAAATAAGTTTGTTTGACAAATGAAAGGTCTCTACTCCCTCTACCAAGAAAATAAATGTAAAGTCTCTAGGACAAGAACTATGCATTTTTTTATTTTTTTAATAAAAGAGTGTTTGTAGACAGAGAGTCGGTAGCGCTTGACACATGTTACAACGAGGCTATGACTGACCATGGTGAATACAGGAAATGGCTATTTCGACGGGGCGATGTATGGCAAAACGAGGGGTCGCTTTTCGATATCATTTTCCTATGACAGATGAATGAAGGCGAATATTTTCAAAAAATACCTCATGGCGATCTTTAAAACATCCTCTTAAATCATGTTTCAGAAAAGTGAGCCAGAGTTGACAACAAGCCAATGGAAAATTACAGTAACGTAGAGGTCACTTGGAGGTCGAACAATATCGCAACGACGACAGAGAAATAATGCAGTAAGCGAATATAACTCCTCCCCCTACCATTGCCATAGCCAATTGCAGAGCAAGAGCTATGTTAACAGCTGTGGCAAGAGGGACACAGGGCAAGGGACTGGGCGAGGAGAGGAGGGCAGGGGGTATTAGAGTGTTGATTATGTTATGACACACAGTCAGTCATTACTGTTTTAAACGTTGCAGTGTAAACATAGGCTGTGTCTTATCTGTATAAAAGTGATTGCATTCGTGTGCTCAACCCCAGTTGGTTACTATATTGGATACATTATATATCTGAGATAAGTGTGGGATAACACTGTTTAGTTTATTTTATGCTAATCAATGATTAAATGATTATTGGTTTACCATTTGATTGATGGATTGTTTCTTTGTTTTTGTTTTAGATAATTGGCATACCTGGTGTTGGGAGACAGAAACCCCATTCCACTCGAACCTAGGGAAAGGCAAACGCAGGGCTTTTTTACAAAGATTTTTTGTTATATATAAAAAACCTTGCCACGGTGGGTGAGTGGATAGCGTGTCGGTCTACTAACCCCAAGATTGCAGGTTCGCCCCTGACCGTGGTAAGTGATTTTTGAAAGGCGGCAAAAATACGATACGCATGTCATACGATGTTGGCATGTCAAAGAACCCATTTGAATTCAGTAGGCCGAGTTCATAATGGCAAAATTAATCTCGGGAGTTTCCGCCAGCACAAAGTTCTTCATTTCTCTACTAGAAAGCGCTATTGTGTTCAAGGAGATTAGATATCTAACATCTAACCTCCTTGACTTTCATAGTCAAGGAACTACGAAATTCGACATGCAAGCTACCCTCTGGGTGTCAAATAGCAAAGCTTACACCAGGCACCCGAGGCCATACGATATTATTATTATTATTACCTGTTTGATATTAATTTTTAGGTTGTACAAAGGTGCTATTTGAGATAGACATACTCATGGTGGTTTATTTTATTTCTTTTTTAGTGTCTGTTGGAAAAGGCTTGTCCACTACAGCCACTGCTGTGTGTTTGGGGCTATTGCTTACCAGGCAGTCTACGGCTGAAAACTCTGGTGAGATTGTTCTTTTTATAAAAATCATGTCTCTTTCCACTGCTACTGATACATTAACTTGGGAGCCTCTCGAGTCCTGTTTCAAGTCACGTGTGTGCTCTGGCTGCATAGTGAATGTAAGAGAGTTTGATCCCAAAAGACTTTATGGAATCTTGTTTTGAAATTTTTAAAGAAAAAAATTGTACAGCGCAAAGGTTGCATACAGCTTTAAAGGTGAATATACAACTCGTGTGCGATTTCATTTATAAAAACAAGGACGGTGAGCGTAAAAAACCATTTTATATTGGCAGTAAAATGCAAGAGCTTTTGATAGCCGATAATCTGAACGAGTGGTATCAATGCCATGTGGTCAATGCCTTGCTATCAAAATTTGATAAACTGCAACAAGGACCACATGGTTTAGCGTTACACAAAATCCATTACCTGCAAATCAACATTTGTCATTTCAACCCGTTGAATGCTGGGTCTAGCTATATTAAAACACCACCAGCGATTGCCTGCCGGAGAGCGGTGGTAAATATTGAAAATTTTGACGATGATTGCTTTCTGTGGGCTGTGGCTGCGTATTTGCAGCCAGCACAACGTAATGGTTGCCGACCAGGAATGTACAAGGCCAAGTTTGATGAATTAAAACAAACATCAAATTTAACTAGAGTATCGTTCCCTATGGACTTAACGGAATTCCATAGGTTTGAACAGGACAACCAGGACTTTTCGTTCATGGTGTATGGCCTTGATGGTGATGAGAATGTGGGTCCTCTTTATGATTCAAAAGAATCGAAACGATACCACATTCATCTTTTATATCTGTCTTATGGAGGGGTGAATCACAATTGACTGATTAAAAGCTTCAGTAGATTGCTAAGCAGTCAAGCGTCCAAAGCACATGGTAAAAAACATATTTGCGATCGATGCTTGCAATATTTTACAACCCCTACGCTTTTGGAACGTCATAGGGTAGATTGCGTTTCTCAGGAAGCGGTAAGACTGATATTGCCACAAGGGGACAAGGCTGTGTTAAAGTTTAAGGACATTCATAAGCGCGACACTGTTCCCTATTTGTTATATGCAGATTTCGAAGCTCTCACTACACCCATGGCGGTATGTGAACCAGATTCCACCATCAGCTCAACCACACCCATTCAAAAACATGAACCTTTTGCCATAGGATTTAATGTGGTGTGTGCCCATGACTCCACACAATCCTTTTATAAATCCCGTGAGGGGCCAGATTGTGCCAGATGGTTTTTGGATGAACTTGTCAAGTTGGCTCATCATGTTCAGGGATTACTGGACCACCCACTATCCATTAACCTATCTCCAGAACAGCAGCAGCAGTATGAGCATGCCACGACATGCCATATTTGCGAAAAGCCACTGATCAGTGCTGAAGACACCGTTCGTGATCACTCACACTTTACGGGAGAGTTTCGTGGAGCTGCGCATAGTAAATGCAATTTGAACTTTTCAGCTCCTCGTTTCACCAGTGTCTTTTACCACAATCTGGCAAATTATGACATTCAGTTTTTGATTCGTGAATTGGGTCATGTCAACAAGGGCTCGTTTGCCATTATCCCCTAAAACTATGAGCGTTTTACAGCCCTGACATGGCGGTTGAGCAACTTTAACATTCGATTTTTGGATTCCTTTAAGTTTATGGCATCCTCGCTAGACAGTCTTGTGAATGGCTTGGATGAAGAGGAATTAAAAAATACTAGAAAACATTTTAATGATCCTGAGCAATTTCAATTGTGCATTCGGAAAGGTACATTCCCGTATGATTTCTGCAACCACTGGGACATGTTAAAGCAAAGAAAACTCCCACCACAAGATAAATTTTACACGAAACTAACACGCAGTACCGTTTCCGATGAAGACTATGCACATGCATGTCAAGTTTGGCGAGTGTTTGACATTAAGACGCTAAGTGAATATGCAATGCATTACCTAAAACGGGATGTATTGCTGCTCACTGATGTGTTTTAAAAATTTCGTGAGTTGTGTCAGCACATTTATGGTCTTGACCCGGCTCACTATTATATGAGTCCTGGGCTCTCGTTTCATGCCGCTTTAAATTACAATCAAGTGGAATTGGATTTACTCACTGATGTAGTCATGGTTCTATTCTTTGAAAAGGGCATTCGCGGTGGCTTTGTGTCGCTTAACCAGCGTCATGCCAAAGCGAACAATGTCTACATGCCTGATTATTCACCAGACAAACCAGAATCGTACTTAATATACTATGACGTGAATAATTTGTACGGCTACGCCATGAGTCAGCCTTTGGCCTATGGGAAGTTTGCTTGGCTGACAGAGAATCAAGTGTCTGAATTTGGTGTGAACGTGGCTAACCAAGAAACAGGTCGTGGATATGTGCTAGAAGTGGATATTGAATATCCCTCATTCTTGTATGATGAACATGCTGATTTCCCATTCTGCCTAGAGCAAATGGTTCCCCCTGACAGTCAAGTGAAAATTGAAAAACTCATGGGCACACTTTACAACAAAAATCGGTATGTGTTACATATCCAAATGTTGGTGCAATGCCTCGCCCAAGGCTTGGTGTTGAAGAAAATCCATAGGGGTATTTCTTTTGCTCAAAAAGCATGGCTAAAGCCATACATGCAACTCAACACAGAGCACCGACAAATGGCAACACAGCAGTTTGAAATACATTTTTTTAATTAATGAAGAACTGCATCTATGGCAAGTCCATGGAGAATGTCCGCAAATACCGCGACATTAAATTGGTGAATGTCTGGGAGGGGCAGTGGGGTGCCCGGCGGTACATTGCCAAGCCAAATTTCAAATCAATCAAAATTATCGATGAGGATTTGGCCACTATTGAAATGAGTAGGACCAGCGTGACCATGGATAAACCCATTTACTTGGGCCAAGTCATTTTAGACTTTTCTAAATCGGTCATGTATCGATTCCACTATGAGTTTGCAAAACGCCATTTTGAGGACGTATATCTTTTGTATATGGATACGGACTCATTCATTTCCCACATTCGCCACTGCAACCCCTATGACGTCATGAGGCAGCATAGTGACTGGTTCGACACCTCTTCGTATAGCGCTGACAACGTGTTTCAGCTACCCATAAAAAAAGAAGAAATGGGCGTTTTAAAAGATGAATGCGGTAATTCCGTTATGACGGAATTCGTAGGTTCGGCCTCGAAAATGTATGCTTATCGCACACTAGACTGTAAAGAAGCCAAAAGAGCAAAAGGTGTAGGTAGGGCAGTGGTAAAATCGCTACATGTAGACGATTACTTAGCGGTTTTACGCACTGGCAAAGCTAAGTCCCATACACAGTGCAGGATACAATCCAGCAACCATCATTTGTATCTTGTGGAACACAGAAAACACACCCTCGCCTCCAAGGATAACAAACGTGTGTGGGCTGATGACTTGCGCACGAGCCTGCCCTGGGGTTAAACCGCAAGGAGGAGGAGGTGTGATTTCACTGTTTGTTCGTTTAGGGACATGGATTTTTGTTAATTGTAGACATAGTATTTTGTAAATATTGGCTTTTGGCATTGTAAATAGTAGATTTTGTAATTAGTGGCAACCTACTTTGACCTTTTGCTCTTAAAAGAAGTTTTATGCAACCTTATTTTTAGCCTATTTTCAATTTTGAAAAAATAGGCATATGAGATCACCTTTTGTCCGTGTGTGTGTGCGTGTGTGTGTGATTCGTGTGTGCTTCCCCCCTAATCAAAAACATACCGGCTGGAGCAATTTCAATGAAACTCGGTAAGTTCATATCGCTATTTCCGGTGACCCCGACCGAGCCCTTCAAATTTTGTTACGACTCACCAATCCAACATGGCGGCTGTGCGAAATATTTCACCAGCATTCAATATCTCCCAAACTATAACCGATATTACCCAGACATTTTGTATGGTGATAAAGGGAACCACTATAAGTTCACTTATGTGACCTTTGAAAACCTGGTAACTACAAAACCAACATGGTGGCCAAGCGAATTTACGAATTTAAATAGGCGTTTCTCGTGATTTAACAAACCAAACGCAATGAAACTTGGTACAGTATATGTTTATATACATTGTAATCCACCGACATCTAACTTCGTTCAATTGTTTACATAACCACAAGATGGCGCATGTGCGAAATATTTCACTGGCATTCTATATCTCTGTAACTATTAGCGGTATCTCCCTGAAATTTTGTACGGAGATAAAGGGCACTACTGGAAGTCTATCTGTAAGACTTTCAAAAACCGGTTACCTACAAAACGAACATGGCGGCCAAGCGAATTTGAACATTTTAAATAGACCTTTCTCGCGATTTAATGTTCCAAACGCACTGAAATCTGGTACAGGAAATATTTATTCACATTGTAATGCACTGGTATCTAATTTAGTTCAATTGTTTACATAACCTCAAGATGGCGGCTGTGCGAATTTTAAAATTAGGTTTATATTTCTTGTGATGTAGTCATGCGATCGAAGTGAAAGTTTGAATAATGAACCTACGCAATAATTTTCCTTTAAGGGTACATGCCTCTATGGCCTATACATTTAACGATCCAACATGGCGACCATCCGATATATTTAGACGGCTATGAATATCTACGAATCTATTATAGCAATCAAACTGAATTTTTTAATGTTCATAAGGGCTATGAACTTAAGTTCACCTATAGGACTTTAAATAACCTGGTAATCACAAATCCAACATGGCGGCGACGCGAAGTATAAATATTCACATGGACGTTTCTCGCAATTTAACCATCCGAATGCAGTGAAACTTGATACAGTAAATCCTTATACGAATGGTAATCCACTGGTATCTAATTTATTTCAATTGTTTCTATAACCTCAAGATGGCAGCTGTGCGAAATTTTAAAATCTCCTTGTTACTTCTTGTGTCCTAATTATGCGATTAACGTTTGAATAATACACGTATACAATAATCTGCATGTAACAGTACATAACTCTAAGACCTACATATATAAAATCCAACATGGCGACCATCCGAAATATTTAGTCGGTTCTCAATATCTACGAATCTATTACAGCAATTAAACTGAAATTGTGTATTTTGATAGTGGCAATTAACATAAGTAGGATATATCAAAATAGGCTGTATAGTTCTTCACGGAACTACTTGTTTATTTTAAATTTAACAGAGTTGGGAATTGGAAATGGTATATAGTTTGATTCTTTTAAAGCTGTATAAAGTTGTAGTTTTTGTAAATATAAAATAAGTAATATATTTTTTTAGTAACTTTTTTTTGTAATGTAAATCGTAAATGGAAAACTAAAAAAGTTCTTTTGGGATGAGTGTGCATGCGGAGAATGTGCTTTTGGGGATAAATAAAGTGGTTGTGTTTGTTCCCAAAGACAGGTATGGTTGTGTGAGTTGAGTAAAAGCTGGTGTGTCTGTATGACCAGAGCAAACACGGTGAGGTAGAGTGAGTGGGGAGGGGGAAATTGTCACTTATATACTCATTTTGTTTTCAATAGTTTTGTTTTTTCGTTAAAATGTAGCGGTCAATAGACTTTATTTTTGTAAAAAACAGTCTTACCTTCACTAGTCGTAGACCTCGACGTTTCTCCAAACACACATAAATTCACTGCATCATCATCATGGTCAAGCACTCGCATTAACATCATTGACAAATCTCAACTTTCGACATACACCAAATGGAAAAATGACAAAACAAAATGGAAAATCCATGCTTCGATATCGCCAAAAACGCAAAACTTAAAACAATCATTTCAAAAACTGGAAATGCTCATGTGTGAAATATAAAAATTCAAAAACATAAAACAGACATTTTTAAAAAGTGTCATAAAAATAGAGAATCCATATCATCAAAAACGCAAAACTTGAAACAGCCATTTTTAAAAACTGTAAATTGCAAATTGGCAAATGGCAATGTGTGAAAATGTGAAAATGAAAAATCATCTCATCAACATTATGATTTTTAAAAATAAAATAAAACATCGTGCTCTGGTAAACCTTTGCTTTTTATTTCATAACCATAGGGATTGACAAATGAAAATAGAATACAAACACGTCCCAATTCCTTAATCCTCAATTCCTTAATGTTCGTGTCCATGCATCATCAACTTTCCTTTCATAGCACTCATGACAATCAGGGCTGCCATCCTCTCTCCCACTGAGGCATCACAGGATGTGAAACGTTGTTTAGCTTTTTTCAATAACAATTTATCTGCCACATGTCTTAAACCAGGATGACTATGGCGATAAGATAGGTCGTATTCTTTGCATGCTTGACACCAAAAGATTAATGGGTACATCACCACGCTGCAAACGTTTTTCAAGATGAGTTCCAGGGCCACAAAAACGATAACCTGGAAGATGGATTTCGAAAGGTAAGTATTGGATCACTTTGTCAATGACGCCACTGCCAGTACAGGTCTGGCATATCCTTTTCCATCGATGGTGAAAAGGTTTGGTCTTCCTCTTCCTCTGTGGACGATGTTTGTGTTTGTTGTTGTTGTTGCTTTTTCTCGCCATGGCACACGTGGAATGATTCAACAAAGTCTTTACACGGACTTTTATGACCGTGATACTGTTTCACTAGCTGACAAGTCACGCACTGACGCATAGAGGGTATTTTTGCCATGGCCACTTGCTTATGGTGACCGTAATCCGTACAGGGTTGCAATTCACTCAACACAGGGTCTTGAGTCCATGATTTTGGTACATGTTGCCAGATTTCTTTCACCGTGTTGGCGGTCACATAATAAATGAACGACTTGGGCAACGCTAAGAGTTCCTCTTTGGTAAAACTGTCTAGTTTCTTTTTGCACACAAAGAACTTCCCGATGGCTTTGTCTGTAGCATTGCCTTTCTCCATGGTATCACGTGTTGTAAATGTTTACACGTCGCTTGAAGAAATCACACTGGCGTCATTCACAGGTAAATCTTGAGTTATAATTTTGTTCAACAACTCCAGGCAGGCATGGGTGGTTAACCTATGAAAGAGATGCCACGCATGCGCTAGGGCTGTATGGATAATGTTGACACAGGAACAAGTATCCATCAGCGTTTGCAGGGAGGGGCAGCTCAGGTCCATGAGGTCGATTCATTGACAATAAGACGCCAAAAATGGTTGCAACCATTCACGTTTTTCATTACCTCTCACAAATACCACATTGGCCGAAGAAAGTGTGCTTTCATGACCACGTCCAAACATTTATAGAAAATGGTTCCTTTATTCCAGTCTAGTTGCTTATGATTTTCAATCCACTGGGTTTGTGTGCGGTCTTTTTCACACAAAAAATCAAAAGCATGGGGCGGTTTAATTAGCAAATGCGTAGCTTGCGATATCCAAAAGTGGTACAATCGATAATGGCCACTTGTTTAAATATTGTTGTCACCAATTTTAAACCCATGGCAATCCACAATGAGTGTGCGCAACATGTTGTCGCTTGCCTGGACCAAGTTCAACTGACGACTGACTAACCATTGGCCACTAAGGTGTGCTCATGACATGGACTTACCTGCCATGCTAGTTTGAAAAAAATGAGGTTAGGGTAGGACAGGGGACATGAAAAAAATAAGAATTTAAGAATTACATCCTTTTATTATCATAACACGTCTTACAGGCTTTTGTCATTTTGGGATAAGGACGATACCAACTGATACAACAATATAGTCTCTTGTGTTTGTAACGTCCGTAACACCGATCATGTCCCAATGTCTCTAAACTAGGCGTTCTCGATGGTGAGCTGCTTACTGAAGCACCATGGACACCATACGGTCCACACGTATCGTATTTTTTTTTGTTATCACTCAGAGGCACGAGTGAGGGATAGCTTGAATGACAGGGTATATTTCCCACCTCCATTCTGCACAGGTAGGGGCAGGCAGGTGACCAGCGCTGATGTTCCTGCATGGGTTCATCGCTCTCTTGCCATTGGTCTATGATGATGGGACGAAAGGCACATTTCACTTCATCTCTTGTTTTTAAATGGTAGAATCCAGCGGCCGCCAAGGCTTGAGAGTTTATGAAAGGCACTGGCCATGTTGCAAAAGTCTTCAAACGTGGTTCCTCAGAGTTTAAATTCGTGGATGTGACTTCTCTTGATGCTTTAAAGCAAGACATGACTGAGCGGCTTGACGTGGGTTGATCTGTTATTTATACACTCGTCACTTGGTTGGACATTTGATTTGTTTGTGATGAATAATCAAACAGTAGGCTGTCGTATTGGCTGTTACATTGTCATGCGTTTCAAAATCTAGTCGAATGTCAATATTGGATGGCTTGACAGACTCTTCCAGGTAAGAACAGTCAAAGACAATCAGTGGCGGCCTTGCCTTAAACGCTTGGGGTAGCAGCATGGGGCCATTCTCTTTTTGATAATACGACCCTCGAAATTTAGAAAACAAGTCGTACAGGGGGCCAAACTTATTTTTTGAAAAATCCAAATCCAGTCCTTTATAGGGAAACACAGCTCCGTTGAGGAAAAGACGTGCATTTCTCAATTGCAGGTGATCAAATTGCGTGGCATCTTTGGTTTGTTGATACTTGCGATTCGTTTGAAAACCCACGATAATGTAGAGAGGTCTCTCTGTATAGCGAGCTGTTTTTACAGACCTACTGTGTGTGTTGGTGGTGGGCAATAGCGGGTACTCATGGACTGCTCAGCTTCGAAATTCCATCTTGAGTATGTCCAGTTTTTTTGCTATCGTCAAGGGTCACATGCGGCACTTTCCATAGCATGCGTTGTAGTTGAACTTTTGAATCTATGGGGGCATTGTCAGCTCCCATGAGTGCATTACTATCACTCCTGTCTCTCACCAGATAAAGCACTTGCCTTGCGTTGACTACAATGCACTGGTGATCTTCGGCAAAGCCTAAAATCAGTTTAAGAGGTAAATATACAGTAATGGTCCCATCGGTGTGTATCATCCAGTCATTGGTCGAGTCAGGGCACCAACCTGCCATGCTAAGTGTTTTACCTTCTTCCTCACTTTAAGAGGGATATAGTTTCATGACACTGGAAATACCCACATTTTGAGTGCTATCCACCACGATATCGTTAATGACATAACGTACTTCAGGAAACAGAAAGGCCAAACCATGGTTGGCCAACTTGGATGTGGTGGGTGTAGAGCCATCGGCTTTGGTGAGCCGACCTTCGATCTGAATGACACTTTCATGCAGTAGGGTGTAAATATCTTGGTTGTTGATAACAAATTGAATTTCATCATTGTTATTGAGTCCAGGTGTTTGAGCTTGATAGGAATGGAGATCAATTCTTGGATAGAATTCATCATGGGGGTTGAAGTGGTAACCCAAATGCTGTAAAATCTGCTTGGCTTGAGATGCTAACGTGTATTCACGTGGCAAACAACTAACACCATTCCTAGACGGTGTATTTGCGTTATACACAAACTTCATAGTGGCTTTAGCACCAACTTGTAATTCACTGGTGTGGTAGAATCTAGATCAATGAGTTGTTGATCTCTATTGATCAGTCTTAATGTTATATTACTAATACCATCGACAGCCACAGAATGAAAAAGCACCACTGGAGGGTTTTCACGAATAATATACCCATTGGGCGATGTCACAATAAAGTCATAAAGCGAATGCGATGGTTCATGATTGGTGTACACTTGGCTAATAATATTACACGTCACCGACACATGATGGTCCTCAATGAATTTCATTTCATGGTCTGATTCATGTTTTTTGTTGGGCTCCAACACGCGTGGTTTAAATCCTAGTAATGGACCAATGGAATCGGGGTGTGTTTTAAAGTCAATGTTGAAGGTAGAGAAAATACTGCAGCTATGAGTGTTGGTATTTCCTACAAGTTCAAACTTGCGCGTTCCATCGATAAATGACTTTAAACCATATTGATTGATCAACACCACATAAATGTGTTCATAAATGTCATCGATCGTGTATCCACCAGAGGTCAGGGTGAGCACAGAATCATCATAGTAAAACTTGTTGTTCACATATTCACGTATGTTGTATATTCGATTGTGGGTTTCAAGAGAAACAAGTCCTAAACCATGGGGTTTTTCACTCAATTCGATTGGCGGGTAAAAGTCTAGGCTGACTTCGGGTCCACGTCCATGCAGTGTAAACGTTTTACTTTCTGCCGACATACTGGTGGCGTTTTTGCTTAAGCTGCGTCTTATATAAAGAAATTAAACACAAACGTCCACACTGTTGGCTGTTAAACGTTTGCTCACGTATCACATTATAATATATCTTGATCCTGTTTCCTACATAGGTCGCTAGTTCCATGGGCGGGGGTAAATTCCCAAAACTGTAAATGTACCATACGGCGGATCCCTCTTTGACATAAGCTACATAATGTGTTCCTGGTCCTCGGTGATCATCCAAATTGACAACAGCGCATTCCTGTTTCCAGGGTCGTGGGGGTAATTGGTTTCGCATAAACACACCTCAAAAATGAGAAAGCGTTAGTTGTTTAGCATAGCCTTCCACTTGTTGATGCGTCAGGATATGTCTTGCTATGGCTGAGGTAATTTTTTTTTAATATTTTGAAATGGTGAAATCCCAAATCCTTGTTGATAAAAGGCTGGCTTTAAATTGGCATTTCTAGCCCCCATAGCAATAGCTTCCATCGTTTCATTGTGTCGCTGACTTTCTTTGAGTTGTTGCTTGCCCTGCTGCGCGGCTTTAATGGTTTTCGCCACTGCACTGGCACCGCCCAAAAGTGAACCCAGAGCAGCCAAACTGGCAAATAATGCAGGTAAAATCCCGCTCGTTTGGGGACGGGAATCACTCGCCCTTGTTTTGAACCCTGTCGCTGAGGTTTTGGAATAACACGTCTCTGTGCTGCTCGAAGGACTTTTATTTTGGTCAACAATTTTTTTTTTTCGCGAGGGTTTGTCCACGAATGTCTTAAGCCCAGGCTTTGCCAAGGACAAGGTCTTAATTTTAGTCTTTTTAGTTTTTCTCACCACATACCTTTGTTTAACCATGATGATAATCACCAACAACCTTTCACAAGAAAGTTTAAATCACAACTAACGTCAGATTGTTATTTCATGGCTGTATATTCCAATTTCACATGAAGAGGGAAATCGTTTAGGGGTTTTCCCGGTTGCTTTTCATCCCATGTCAACATGAGATGAAAGGATAATTCGTCACCTGCATTGACCATTTCATGGTTATGGACCAACAACCTATGACCATTTATCTGTATTTGTAAATGGTTTTCATCAGGTATGGCATATTTGATGTGAATGGTTCCATCATAGTGTAATCGATAGTGGCTTAAACCCGAAGCAAGCACATAGGTCAGGTGCTGGTCATGGACTAGAGGTTTTTGTCATTCACAGGTTTTTTATTTTTTTTTATTTGTCAGATATACTAAATACAGATGGGATAAATTTATAAAGCCTTTTCATTTCATAGGTCATGTAACGCTTGGTACAGACATCGTCTTCGTATTGTGGGTCTTCCACGTCAATAATCCGACAGTGATTAGCGCTATAGCCATTCACTGTAAGCTGAGGCACTTTGTTATAAAACGCATACACTTTGTTATCCACATACTTTTTTGTAGTAACGTCTGTAGACACTTGAGGATGTTTTACATGGGTTAACCGCTTTCCCTTAAAGTCATAATCTCCGTGTTTATTAGCGGGATCTGTTTCTTGTTTAGGATCATGAATGGGGACAGACCTAGCTTTGGCCATTAACGCACGTCCAAAGACATCCATCGCCAACCTGTAGTATGAGTCTAAAGTTTCTATGACAAGGCTCGGTGTCCTGTATATAGACAGCCTGCTAGCCTGTCTAAGCCTTAGTTGAAATGAAGATTATTAAGCAGCAAGAGTCATTCCCCGTTGGTGACATGGTTTCCCATCTCTGTCCTACATCACGTGAACAACGCCATGGTTCACTGTTTCCATCTTCCATTCGCTGCATCATTGTGGGACCTTCCGGCTGTGGAAAGACCAATATTTTGCTAACACTCATCACAGCGCCCAATGGTCTGCGTTTTCAAAATATTTATATTTTTGCAAAATCTCTCTACCAATCCCTCTACGTGTTTCTGGATCAAATCTTGTCTGGATTACAAAAAGGGAATATGGGTTATTTCACATTTTCCACGCAAGAAAATGTTATTTCATTCGATTCGTGACAATGCCAATGTCATTGTTTTATTTCGCCAGGACGAGAGGAACAGTCGTACATTTATAATGAACATGTGAATCCGGATATGACCTTTCAAATGTTTACTGAATTGTGTGGCAAGTGCTGGAACACTCAACGTCATGCCTGTTTAGTGATTGACAAACAAAGTGAACTCAACCAAGGACGATATCGCTTAGGGTTTGATCATTTTATTGCTATTTAAGGCCCTGTCTCATTCCCTCTCAAGTCATTTGTCAAGACACCATGGCGTTAGCAGAGAGTCAATTGAAAAAGCATATTATTAGAGCAAAAAATACTATTCGCCAGAAGTTTCGTCAATTGAAACGATCACGTGCAGATCATGTTTTGTTTATTCAACATCATTTAGCACCTCCGCTAAAAGCCATGTTGAAACCCTCTTTCAAGCCATCTGAAACGCTACCCACCGTTTCACAAGCCACTCGGACGCTGCACGAGGACCCTGAGGAAGAGGAAGAGGAACAGGAAGATTTGACTAGTGTTAGCGAAGTTGAGGATGACGAGGAACAAGTGTTTACGCCTCAAAAAAAGACCGCACCCCTTGCAGAGTTTTTGAGAAAAAAGAAATCCTTGGCCATGGGCGAAACACCTTGCCCTTCCAAATCGTCTCCGTTTTCACAAGTCTTGGCCACCCTTCAAAATAAAGCTCAACTGAAAAACATTTTAATAAAATATTATGGATCAACACTAGAACCCTGTCTCATTGATCTATTTATTGGAAACACAGACACCACGTATGGTGTTCGCTATGAGGATGATAGTTTTAAAATTGGGGATTCATCCATTAAATTTGCTCGTACTAAAGCTGTCATTAAGAACATCAACTATAAATTGACGCCAGGACTGTTAAAGCTGCTCTTTTCTCGAACACCCTCATTCCATGATTATACGTCAGACGACCTTGGCAAATATAAATCCATTTTATTGGATACCCATGCCCACAAAAGACAGCATGATCCAGCTCAACAAGTGAATGCCAATACATCTCAAAAAATATAAAACCATCATTGCAAAAATATTTCCCACCAGTCAAAGTACTCGTCGTAAAGTGTCCGCTTCGGGAGTGACATTTAAACCATTAAAACCCCCTTGTGGATGTTACCTACTGGAATAATCCCAATAATCTCGTCCAGCGCTACAGTTGTTGCATGATTCACGTCAAGCCGGCCATACCGGTCACGATTGGGAAATTCAAGAAATTGAACAAGAACTTCGAAATGCCAAAATTATTGTTTAAGCCCTTACCCATTAAAATGGGCATTACTCACGAGTTGCATTGCCCAGCTAGGCGTCACTATCCGCGACTCAAGGTGATTTCACGAGGTGTGGATTAACTTTGGCAGGCTGACTTGGTTGAAATGATACCCTATGCTGGCGTTAACGAAGGTGTACGCTATATGTTGACCGTCATTGATGTCTATTCCAAAATGGCCTTTGTTGAACCTGTCCGTCGCAAGTCTGGTCCACTAGTTACCAAGGCCTTTCAACATATTATTCAACACTCCACACGTCAACCTCAGTTGCTACAAACCGACCAGGGGAAATAATTTTTCAACAAGGATTTCTCCAGTTTTCTCAAATCTAAGGATATTCACCATTACACCACGTACAGCAATCTCAAAGCCAGCGTGGTCGAGCGGTATAACCGAACATTGAAAACCCATATGTGGAAAGCGTTTACCGCTCAGGGCAGTTATCGCTGGTTGGACATGTTACTTGAGCTAGTGTCACGTTACAATGACACCAAACATAGAACCATTGGGACCAAGTCACGTCTCGAGACCAAAAATATTCAGCAACTGGATAAACTGTTTAACCCCATAAAAACAGCAGAGCCTAAACGTCACCGACTGAAAGTTGGGGATTTTGTTCGTGTGAGAAAATTTAAGTCTGCCTTCAATAAGGGCTACACGCCTCAGTGGGGGACTGAACTATTTCGAATTCGTCAAGTCAACTTGGACAGTCCAGTCACCTATTTACTCCAAGACCTCAACCATCAACCCATAAAAGGTAGATTTTATCTCCATGAACTTCAAAAAACAGCATTTCCTAAACATTATCTGGTGGAAAAAGTGTTGAAACAAAAAGGAAATATGTCAAATGGTTAGGATTTAACTCAACGTTTAATTCTTGGATCAATAAATTACATGTTGTATGAATCTGTGCACTTTTTATTTATTTATTTTATTGAATCGTGTTGTACGAGAACTCTGTTTACGACGCTCCACGCTTCATGCATGTCCATACATGTTTCTCTTTCTCTCTCCACACCCGCGTCTCACTCCTTCACTCCATGATGACATACAACTCGTTCAGCTATTGGCTGTCATGGGTTCTTCCACTCCTCCCCTCACCTCTCCTCCGGCTCTCTGGCTCCGCCCTCTCACCACTCTGCAGTGGTCACGTGATTTCCTGTTGTGTAGAGGTTTCCCTCCTTTCCCCTCTCTCCCCCTTTCCTCTCTGCGGGGCCCCTGCCAGCTGCTGCTGCTCGGCTCGCCTGGCTAGCCGTTATCTCCTTTTTACAGAGTTGCCACAAGGTTCCAACATGTTATTATATGACAGCAGTGTTAACATTCCATTCTGTTAGCCGACTAGCCATGCCTCAAGAAGATATTCTTTCCGTTCTGGCCGCCAGTCAGACATACATACAAAGCAAGTTCTTCTCCTTCTTCTTAAAGTTCTTAATGACAACTATCAAACGTTTCCCGCTTTCATTCAACTCATACCATTATTATCATTTGTCATGTTACCCACGATCCGTTTACTAACATGTTTTAAAGATCGCCATGAGGGATTTTTTGAAAATATTCGCCTTCATTCATCTGTCATAGGAAAATAATATCGAAAAGCGACCCCTCGTTTTGCCACACATCGCCCCGTCGAAATAGCCATTTCCTGTATTCACCATGGTCAGTCATAGCCTCGTTGTAACATGTGTCAAGCGCTACCGACTCTCTGTCTACAAACAATCTTTTATTTAAAAAATTAAAAAATAAACATAAAAAATGCATAGTTCTAGTCCTAGAGACTTGACATTTTTTTCTCGGTAGAGGGGGTAGAGACCTTTCATTTATGTCAAACAAACTTATTTGTAAACGTATTAGTTTCCAAAATAAATAAAAAATTAAGTCTTTTCAAAAAATCTCAAAAAATTAAAAGTTTTATTATAAAAAGTAAAGGTCATAGAGACCATTCGTTTCAACTATGGCACAACGTTCTATCATGTTTGGTTTTGAAACTATTGCCTACTTTCAAAAACAAAATTTTTAATTTTTTTTTTAAATGCCAACACACATTCCTAGCCAAGAGCATGTCATCCCAACGCAAACAATACCTCATTCGTTAAAATACGACCATCCATTCGCCAATTATCGCCAATGTTCGAGAGAAAGTAGGCTATCATTTTAACTCCCACACCCTTGAAACTTGCTGCCCACCTAGAGGGCATACCCACCTTTCCTTAACGTCAAACAAACTTTTTTCCAAAATTCACCGTTTCCAAAATAGCGCCAATCCAAAAAACAAACATTTTCATTTTTTTTAAATACCAACACACATTCATATCCAAGAGAACGTCACCCCGTTCCTAAACAACACATCGTTCCTGACTTACAAGCTCATTAAATATCACCAAAATGTTAAAAACGCACGTTTACCTCAAATTGCGTTTCCAAATTTCACCCATTTAAAAAAATTACCTCACCATCAAATAGAGCGGAAAAACCCATCTAAACGACACCTCATTCGACCCTAGTCCTCCCCTACCACCAACTTTTTCCAACATTCAAGCACACGCGCGATTATAGGTAGAACCCCTCACCCCACTACTACACAGTTTTATTCCTCGAGGCTTCAAATTTATTTTGCGGGTAGAGGGGGTCAGGGCCATTCATTTATGTCAAACAATTTTGTTTTGTAAAATTCCTAGTTTCCAAAATATAGGAATTTCAAAATTGGACTGTTTTCAAAAAAACATAAAATTAAAAATGTGTTTTTATAAAAAATAAATGACATAGGGACCGTTCGTTTGAGCCATGGCACAACATTCTATCATGTTTGGTTTTCAAAGTATCGTCTATTTTCAAAAACAAAAATTTTCGAAAATTTTTTCAAAAATATAACGAGTGGTCCATAGCAAAGCCCCCGTCAGCTCGAGTCCAACGACATCTCATTCGTGAAACTCTGACCATGGGTTCGGGAGTTATCGACTCGCATTGGGAGTAGTGGTGGGGGAAGTTTAAACTCCAATCATCCCCCTACTGACCTGTCTATCCAAAGTGCATTTCTCTTCAGGAGCGAGGTACCCAGTAAGAACTCCGCAGACACAAGCTGGTGAATTTTATGTAGCAAAGCAAACCCCATCCCACCATTGCGGTGTCTCAGAAAACTCTCCAGATATGTTATCTTGGATTCCCAAGCTTCAAACAGTAAACCGACAATCACCCCAGCAGCTTATGTGGGATATGTTGATACCTGTCAAATTACTTTAACACTCCTAGAGTTTAAGGTTAGTTGTAGAAGATATTTGATTGGATTTACTTGTACCGATAGTGGGTGAGGTGCAAGCTATCTACCCTTAATACTTTAGGCTACTAAAGAGTCATCTGGGGCTGAGGACAGAGCAATACACTAGGGGAGTTAAAAAGTAGTGGACGTTCCTAACAGAACTCATATTACAGTCATATTCCCTTCACTGTGGCATGTACTCTACATTTCCTCGACCATATGAAAAGGGTTTCCACCAAGTCAGAAATAACTGTAAGAGAATGGATATTTTGTGGGTTGCTGAATAGAAAGTTAATAAGAGACATGTATCATTTGCTCCAATGGAACATTTTCAGTTATGCACTCGTAAAAGCGGAAGAACACTTTTCTCGTTATGATGTCCACTTACTCATTCAAATGATTTCCACCAGCGTCACTTTCTTCAACATGGATTTCTTCTTTCAAGTCCTAGGGATAATAAGACGGAATAATTTATTATTTGCTACCAACTTACACATTTAACAACAAACAACAAAATATGTAATTGGACAACACAGCTTTTAAAAAAGTTTGGTGCTTCTCAGTCGGTCAACACGAATGCACCCAAAAGAGCTGGGTTATGCCCTAATCCTGAAATAAATTACATGAGAATAATAAATACACTAGGATGACCAGTTTCGATCGCCAAGCGATCATCATCAGATCCATTACACTTAGGCTATAACATCTATGTTTGAGAATAAAGGTGAAATATGTACAATATGTACAATTATTTAGTCGCCGTATTGGAAATGCAACTGTCGCTGTATGCTAAATGTAGTATATCTAATGTTAGGAGAAATGCTAGAATGGTGATAAAAATCCAGAGTTTGTCTGCTTGGGGTGGTTATATGGTTATACAAAATCAACTATGGTTATACTGTAATAATACAGGCTGATACTTATCCAGTTAGTCTTCCTTACTGAAACTTTGAGCCGTTTCGTGTTTACTGTGGCACCAGTTTTGGTCGACTAACCCAGGTGTTAACTGGATGAAACTGTGTTTTCCCTTTTCCTCCCCTTTGTTACAGTGTGCTTTTCTGAGATCAGTGGAATGTTTATTTGTGTGACGTTGCCAAGTCAAGATAAGAATGTATGTTAATGAATACAGGAAGATCTACAACTACTAAAGACCGTTGAACGCTACGCGTGGACTAAAAAGCCATTCAAACTAAGCGGTACACAGTCTATTGAAGACGTCCTGGCACCTTTAGTACTGCCGCGCATATATGAACCCTTGCAAAAGAAGCTTATGAGACTCAGTTTCGGGGGGTGTAACAGTCCATTTCGTAAGTTGTTGTTAAAGCGCTTCTATAACATGCAGCGTAACACATAACAAAATAACATGCAGGAAGAAGTGAAAACCAGGGTTAAAACACATGAATTTAATAACAGATCAACTATTTACAAATAAAAATAAACAAACAAAAACTCCCAAATGACTCCCACTTGAATTAATTACTTGCCATAATTAGGCCTAATCTCAGGAGAGATTGTAAACTGGACCAAATGTCCCAAACACTTCAATGACATTGTGTACGTGTGCGGCTGTTCTACATGCTTAACGATGAGTACAAATAAATGCGAGATTCGTCACCATCCAGTAAAACTTCAGAGGACGAATCTTCATTGACTAGAGCTAGACAGACGCGGGGAACCAACTATACACTACGTAAATTAATCCGACACTTCCTACACTAAATAAACAACAAACAATTTCCGCATGAAATTGGAATCAAGAAATTGCCGTAGCAAAAACATTAATGCCTAAAATTAGGACTTTTCAAAATCAACACAAGTAAATTAACACGTGACCACAACAGAAAACACATATGACCGCTTGTCATTTTTACAAGTAAATACAACTACACCACCAGGTGTCACAACAGACAAACTAACATGAAAAGAGTCATAGAAAAATCACTAGGCTCAAAGCCAACATTTACATTATTAAAACAATATTCCATTCATACGATATGCGATAATCCGTAACAGACATGGCGAACTCCCCAATTAATTATGGTTCAGATGACCATCACAAAAGAACAGGTTTGCTAATGATAGCTTATAGGGGTCAGTCGGTCAGCTGGACTGCCTAAAGATGAGTCACCGAACCTAGACGGGCGCTGAGTGGAAATCTGCACGTCTGTCAACCCACGTGTCAATAACCTCGACCTGCCGTGGCATGGGTTCGAGTCTCGAAGAAGCGTGCTCCCAAAGCACATAAAATACGTGTGTGTGTCAGAATACAATATCTCAGCATTTCCCCTAGGAAATCCAAGAATCAGCACCGGACAAGGTACAGTAGCCTCCAAGAGCGCTCTGTCTTTCCGTCTAAAAATACAACAACAACAATATATGAGGGCGGTAGCACCACCTACCCCTCATCACGAAGAATCAATACACACACCTGACACAAGAACACGCACAGAATCACATGTATGGGTTTGACAGAAACCTGAAATAAATGACATAAATATTTTCCACCAGCTTGCGCTTCCAATCTAGTCCGTGACTAAAGAACCTGAAAAGGACTCAAAAAAAATCTAAAAAATTAGAACTAAGGTGTTCTACAGTTACATCTTAATTTGTTGCGCTCGGCAACCCTAGTCTGAATAAAAACCTGTTCGTCATAAAAATCTTACAATATTTACCCCCTTTTCCTATAAAAAAAATGAACTTTAATGAAGCACCACTTATCGAATGTAACGAGTTTCGCATTCGCATGGATAAAATCAAATACACACGCCGTGTACACTAAATATGACTCCAAAGAAAAATATACAACAAACAAATTTGGCCACGCGCCAACGTACATTTAAAGATAATAGTGTCGGCACACAAAAAGAAATCTAAACACAAGAAAAACAAAGACTTAAATATGTACAAAGTTCCCGCGCCTTATCTAACTACGTACTGAGTGAATCAATGTTTGTACATCACCGTTTCAGCTTGCAGAACATTAACATCCATCCCGGTGCATTTCCCTACGGGAAATCTAGCCCTTCACCGTCGACGTAGTTGTAGAGTCGATGCACATCATTCCATCACACGACCATACATCGGACATCTTGGCGTAGCTTCTTGGACAGAAATGTTCAATGTTAATAATATGCCTAGCTATAATCGCTGTGAGCTACTACTTTCACTCAAAATAATGTCCTATGCGATTACTGATCGTAGACTTGCCCTAACTCAGCATTTGCTTAACACACGCACAAATATCACTCAAAATATAATACAAAAATTTATATAAAATTACACACTTCAAACTCATCGCCACTGGCTTGAAAACAAGTCTTAAACATGTCTATCATGCAGTTCTTATCTCGCCTAGAGATCTCCACTGCTAAACGTGAACTCTGCTCCCTCGAGCACATAATGAAATGTTAGTGAAGTATGCTCATTAGAGCTTGAAAAATCGTGACGCAGACTGACGTGAACGTTGCTCACCAGAGCTCAATAAAGTTGTGTCCTAAACAGCTCATCACCGATCAATTTATTGGAAACTGACAGAATGAGGTAGGGTGGGGAGAATTTGTAAAAATAATCTGGAGTTTTCACCTCAGAAACTTGGGACTAGTATCAATCTTCATCATTTTATCCAAACGTCTCAATGCACTTATGCGGAATTAAATCGGATCGGCGGTTCTTTAGATATGCGTTTCCGCGCCTTTTTCCAGGGTACGCAACTCACCGCGTGGTTTTGGCGTCGTCTCTTCTGATTGGCTGATTCAATCCTGGATCGGTTGAAACTTTACTCATGACACTCCCATAATGACTCCAATTTAGGTGCGCGTTGGTACAGAATTTGTCCTTGAACTCGGCTTAACCGGTCGTCTTCAGGAATAACTACCAAGCTACTTCTGTTGTAATCATTGCAACACACTACCTTGCCTTCCCTTTGTCAATTTCAACATGTACTGCCTGGGCATCAGTAATAATAATAAAATCATGACGACTTATTCATCGACAGATTAATAAGGGTTCATTTATCCTCAGCAAGGTTTTGAAATTCGATGCAAGTGATTGATTTGGATTTTAAAAACAATATCCACAGTAGCATAGATAACATCTCTTAAGTCCCTCACTCAACTGTCTGAGTGTACATTCCACAGTCCCAATTAGTGTGCGAGCTCCACGCTGCAATGTCATTCATACGTCTCGCCAGACCTCCCCTCTCACTCACACGATTACAACTTCTGCCGGACCAGCTGTCTTGTTTACACACAAAGCTTGCTCTCCCCAGGTACTACATGGCCACGTACATTTGAGTGTAGGTTCTCAAATTAAATTTTTGCAATAATGATTCTGCATTCAAAGTCCTGATTATTCATCAAATGGTTCCCTTCTGTAATACGGCTTGAGATTAGCGCTATTGAAAACAGATCTAGCGCCAGTGCTCAATTCTTCAAGTCTGTAAGCATTGTTATCCAAATTCTTAATGATGCGGAACGGGCCGATAAATTTTGGACAGAACTTGGCAAATACTTTGTTCTTAGGATCTGATATCGGTGGTGTCCGATCAAGCACTAGTTCCTGTTCCTGTAATTCACGATGAAACTTCTTTCCTCTGTATCTCCACGGGCTTCGGTCCGCTTGACTCCTCATGTGATCTCTCGTTCGCTGGATTCGCAGCTCATGTGCTAATAACGGGTCCCTTGGGCATGGAATAATCTTGTCCCAAGATCTTTCAGGCATCCCAAGGATGGCGAATGCTCGACAGAACATGCTTTATCCCTAAGCTCTCTAGACCTTGTCTAAAAACATTGCTCGTAAAATAGGTACCATGGTCCGATAAGATGAATTCCGGCTTCCCAAGCATCGGAATGACTTTGTTCTGAATTCTGCTGAGGACTTGCTTTGATGTCGTCTTCTGGATTGGACATAATACTACCATCTTGGAAAACACATCGACACATACAAGAAGGTGTCGGCATCCTCGTTTTCCCTTAACTAGAGGGCCAAAACAGTCAATAGCGACCAGCTCGCATGGTTTCAATGGTAGTAAAGGTTTCGGAGGCTGTTTCAAAATGAAGTTATTGGGTTTTGTACGCTGACACGCGTCACAAGTTCTGATTACTTCCACAATAGTAAATCGCATCTTAGGCCAAGTAAAAGTTTCCCCTATTGTCGCTTCTGTTTTGTCCGTGCCGATATGTGCTAGGCTTTCGTGGACATGCCACGTCAATCCTCTCTGTAATGATGCTGGAACTAGAATTCGCAGTTTGGTGTGTTCCTCATCCAGGTACTTATGCAGAAGGTTATTCAGGTAGTGAAATTTCGCTTCCTTGGCACGGGCTTCTCGATATTCAGGTGAATCTGGCTGTAGTTCCTTCTTGTAAAACTTGATCATCATCATCATCCACGGGTCCTTTTCTTGTTCCTTCTGAATTTCTTTCAGCTTGTCCAAAAATTCACGAGCCTTAGGTGCTAGTGCTATGTGGTGAACATCCACTGCTATCTCGTTCTCATCTTCAGGATTCCTGCTTAAAGCATCTGGTATGATGTTCATCCATCCAGGGCAGTGTTCTATGGTAATATCGAACTGCTGTATGAAAATGGACCAACGCGTAACTCTTTCGCTTGCCATCGTCGTCTTGAATACGAATGTCAGTGCATGGTGGTCAGTTCTGACAACAATGGAATATCCGAAGATCATCTTGCGCCATTGTTGAAGTGAGTACAAATTCGCTAGCAATTCAAGCTCTGTCACAGTGTAGTTCCTCTCGTGCTTCCTCAATTTACGACTCGTAAATGCCAAATATGATCGTTTCTTGGGTTCATCAGCGTCCTCTTGGTACAGCATGGCGCCGATTCCAATCAATGAAGCGTCTGCCTGAATTACAAATTTCTTCTCGAAGTCTGGATACCCTAGCTTCACACAATTCTCCAGTAGGTCTTTCGTGGTTCTAAAGGACCTGTCGCACTCCTCATTCCATGACCATCGATTTTATTTCTTTAGCATCTCTTGCATTGGTGCAACTGTTTCCGTGTACCCAGGACAATTCTCCTTAAAGAAACCTGTCACTCCCAAAAATGCTCTCACATGTTTCACTTTAGTTGGTGTGGGGAATTTCTTGATTGCGTCAATTTTCGCCGGATTTGGTCTCACGCCTTCAACATCAATTATGTGACCAAAATACAGAATCTCGCTTTGGCAAAAGTGCGATTTCTTCAAATTAATTTTGAAATTCATGGTTCTCAAGTAATCCAAAAGTTTGTTTAGGTTTACCAAGTGTTCCTCCATTGTTTCTGATGCAATAAGTATGTCGTCCACATATCTCGTAGTGAAGCTCTTGACCTCCTCAGTTAGATTCCTGTCTAGTGCTCTTATCAATGCACATCCAGCTGTTTTTACACCAAAGGGCATACGAGACCAGATATAGCTTTGGTTATCAAATAAAAACCCCGTCAATAATTGGGATTTTTCCTCAAGTTCCAGATGGTGGAAACTATTCGTTAGGTCGACTTTAGAATATATCTTCTTTCCACGGAAGCCCTTCAATACATCCTTGATCCTTGGTGCTTGGTCATGCTCAACTAGCAGTTTACTGTTTAAAACCCGAGCGTCTAGGCATAATCTGATTGATCCATTTGGCTTGGCCACAGCCAATATTGCGTTTAAGTATGGGGTTGCTGCTTTCCTAATCATACCAGAATCTAATAAGTTACTAACAATGTCCTTCACCTGAGCAAAATGTTTCTCTGGGATCGGGTACAATTTACTCTTAAATGGGGTCCAATCGGTAACTTGCATGGCATACTGGAAATTTAAAACTTTTCCAGGGATCGTGTCGAAAACTCCTTTGTGATGTCTCAAAATCTCTTCTAATTTTCTTCTGTCAGGTTTCCCTACTATTGCCTCCTTAAGTCGCTCCTGAAGTAGAACTTCAAATTTGGACCCGCTAATTTCTTCCTCCGCCAAATGTATCCAAAGTTCCTGCGAAATATCTCGACTGTCAATTTCAACCACTGCTGTCTGGCTTAATCGTCCCTCCGTCGATTTCTTATCTTCGATCGCCTCATTAGTGCATTCTTCAATGACCCAAGTATTCGCCTCTCTCTCTAGTGGACTCTCTTCCATGTTCAGACCCACATGACTCAACCCCTCAACTTGTTTAAAGCTCACAGTGTTATTATGTAAGTCAATTATAGCATGAAAATCACAGAGGAAGTTGGCTCCCAGAATGACATTATAATTCATCTTTGGTATCACGATGAAAGTTTGTGAAAATGTGTGGTTTAATATCTCCAGGTCTAAATATGCTTGGTGCTTGCAAACTATGGTCTTGTCAGGAATGAACCCTCGGACTTTCATTAATGGTACAGGCATAATTAGAATGGTTTGTTTATTTCCAATTTTTTTCAATAATGCTTCCGTGACTAAGATCACCTGGCTACCCGTGTCGATCAGGCACCTCACTCTAATACCTCCAATATGAGCATAAATAATTGGTAATTGTCTGATTTCATTCTCTCGGTCCTTCACCACTTCCTCCAGGCAATCGTCCGGGAATGCTACCCACTCTTCTATGTTCGCGACAATCAACTCCTCCCGTTCCCTGGTGTCCTCTGTTCTCAGGCTATCTGGTTTTGGTTTAATCGTGTTTTTTTATATCCTGGGACCCATTCGTTGAGTTCCGCTGGTTGTCATCGCGTCTCTCCTGCTGACGTAATAAACTTTCCGCCCCCGCTCCTTGGTGATTATCCGGACTCTGCCTATTTGCCAGCGCACGCCCCCACTTCTCTTTCTCTGTTTCTTCGGCATTTAACTCGTCCAAATATTTCTGTGATTCAGCGTACTGCTCGTTCCAGTCATTGCAATAGTCCCCCTGGTTATCTTGCCGATAGTTCCTCGTATTGTTCCACCTGCCGTCTCCGTTCCTTTGGTAAGGTCTACCCTGCCTTGGGTTTCCCCTCCAGTTCGTATTCAATCGCTGGTACGTCCACTGATTGTGATTGTTCTGATTATTATTATTATTATTATAATTATCCCGGCGATTCTGGAAGTTCCTATTGTTGTTATTGTATTGGTTTCGGCCATCGAACTCCTGCCGTCTGGCCGTAAATTGCGTTCCGGTAGACTGTGTCTTGGTTTGATTATTATGGTTGTGATTAGTTTGATGCCCTTGAACAACTTCAGCTGTGTTTACACACTCCATGTTCCGTCTCCCTTTCTGCGGACTGACCATACTCGTCTCATCCAAATGGCGGAGTATCTCCTCGGCCTGAACTGCGGTTTTGATATTACCAGCCACTAAAAACTGCTGAATATTCATTGGAAGCTGCTTACCGATGGTTAAAACCATGTTTTCCTCTGAAGGGGGTCGTCAAAATCCCGGACTTTAACCAGCTGTTGGCTAAAGAACTCGGAAAACCTTGTGGGTTGTGTGCTGTGATATTTCCTGGTGTATAAATCCATCCTCAACCCCTGCTGCAATGACGGACTCCAGAACTTCCTCAAAAATGCCTCTTTAAATTGGGCCATGTCATTAAATGTGTACTTGAAACTCTGGAACCAAATTAAAAACTTGGGCCCTATAAAAATTTTTCAACCAGTCGCAACTGTTTTGTGGGACTGACGTGTTGGTCATTAAAGTAATCGTCCAGCTGACGCAAAAATGCTTTAGGAGTAGATCCTGAATTCTCCCTGAATTTGTCGGGTTTAAAGTCGTTTCCCCTAATTACTTGTATCACTTGGGCAGGTGCCAAGCCAGGTTGTGGAGTTGAAGTCTCCCCTCTGTAGTGTTGAAATGTGTCGCACGTTATCTTTGGACTCTGACCTCGGCTCGTATCCTCAGCCAGCTTCAAGCCCACCGGTCTTCCAATACTTCCCTGTTTGCCTACTGTGTTTTCTGCAGAGAATATAGCATTTCCTAAGGACCTTATCTCGATCTTAGCCATGAGGTCTGCGTGTTCCTGGAATTTGGACTTGATGTTTTCCTCCAAAGCCTGCACTCTAGAATTGTACTCGCCTAGCCGCTTTAATATCGTCAGCCTATCTCCTTTAGTTGCATTCACCTGCTGTTCCCAATCTTTCCGGATCCTATTCTTCAAACTACTAATTTTTTCTTCGCTTCTTTCCTGATTCTTCTCAAGCTGTTCCCCTATTTCTTGTATCTGCTGCTGAGTTTTGACCAATTGTTCTCCTACCTCTTCTCGTATTTGCTCTTGGGTTTTAGTTAATTGTTCTCCTACCTCTTCTCGTATTTGCTCTTGTATCACCTGCTGGGTTTTAGTTAACTGGTCTTCCAGGTTTTCGCGCAAGTGCATCCGTTCTTTCTCCGTTTTTATTTCAAGCTTGTCGAGTTCCTTTATTAATTCTAGCACGTTATTATCGACTGTATTAATCTGCTCCTGTATGTTTTCGTTCTTCGCCTCTATCCTGTCGAATTGCCCCTGTAATTCATCCTGCGTGCTTTTTATTCCAGCCGTGATGTTTACATATGCTGTCTCAATCTGTTTCAATTTGGCGGCTACCATTTCATCTAATTGTACAAGTTTATTGTCGAATTTAGATTCTAGCTTTTTAATTTCTCTTAATTGCTTCGAGTTATTTTCCGCTACCTCTCCTGCCAGTTTCTCTAATTCTACCTTCGTACTCTGGTTTATTTCCTGGGTGATCTTCTCTAACTGAACTGTTTGTACTGTTGCCTGCTCTGATAATTTATGGTTTAATTCATTTAATTGTTTATCATTATGCTCTCGCAACTCGTGTAATTGTTTGTCATTATTTTCACGCAACTTGTGTAATTGATTGTCGGTATCCAATTTCTGGATCTGTAATTGGACCGTAATGTTACTGTTCACATCCTGTAATTGTTTTTCACTGTCTAATTTCTGGGTTTGTAATTGCGCCGTAATGTTACTGTTCATGTCCTGTAACTGTTTGTCACTCTGTTCACTCATGTTCTTTAACTGTTCTTCCGTTTTTGCAGACAATTGCACAGTCAACTGCGCGGACATCTGCTCCATTAACACTTTAATCTCTTCGATGGTAGCCATCGCAACACACACAAATATATACTCAGAGAAAAACAGGGTCATGCACTGGGATTTCAGTAATACACACGCACACATGTCTTGATATTTAAATATTACTGATTCTAATTTAATAAAAGTTTCAGTAATCAAAATTTTACTGAATAAAGACTCTTATTTCCAAACAACAAAATAACTCCCTTGTGATCTGCTTTTAAATTCCTAACCAACAGAATTTACGAGCAACACCAATTAACCGAAGTTAATTAAATGTAAAAATAAGGCAACACCTTCCTGCTTTGACTGAGTTCACTAATATGCAAATTTTCTAATTTTATGCCGGGCGCCAGAACAAGTTAACAACAAATACAATATCAACATCTTACCTTGTTCAATATTTCTAACTTTAAGAACTCAGTGATTTTACTAATGCACATGGCGGTACAACTTCGCCTCAATTTACTGAATTTACTCTTGCCCGCTTGACCTGGCATCATTTCTCAGCGAAATAAGTATGAGGTCAGCAAAGCAACAACAACAACAATCCCCACTTGGGCAGCCATTTTTGATATATGAACCCTTGCAAAGAAGCTTATGAGACTCAGTTTCGGGGGGTGTACCAGTCCATTTCGTAAGTTGTTGTTAAAGCGCTTCTATAACATGCAGGGTAACACATAACAAAATAACATGCAGGAAGAAGTGAAAACCAGGGTTAAAACACATGAATTTAATAACAGATCAACTATTTACAAATAAAAACACTTCAAAATACACTTGAATTAATTACTTGCCATAATTAGGCCTAATCTCAGGAGAGATTGTAAACTGGACCAAATGTCCCAAACACTTCAATGACATTGTGTACGTGTGCGGCTGTTCTACATGCTTAACGATGAGTACAAATAAATGCGAGATTCGTCACCATCCAGTAAAACTTCAGAGGACGAATCTGCATTGACTAGAGCTAGACAGACGCGGGGAACCAACTATACACTACGTAAATTAATCCGACACTTCCTACACTAAATAAACAACAAACAATTTCCGCATGAAATTGGAATCAAGAAACTGCCGCAGCAAAAACATTAATGCCTAAAATTAGGACTTTTCAAAATCAACACAAGAAAATTAACACGTGACCACAACAGAAAACACATATGACCGCTTGTCATTTTTACAAGTAAATACAACTACACCACCATGTGTCACAACAGACAAACTAACATGAAATGAGTCATAGAAAAATCACTAGGCTCAAAGCCAACATTTACATTATTAAAACAATATTCCATTCATACGATATGCGATAATTCGTAACAGATATGGCGAACTCCCCACTTAATTATGGTTCAGATGACCATCACAAAAGAACAGGTTTGCTAATGATACCTTTTAGGGGTCAGTCGGTCAGCTGGACTGCCTAAAGATGAGTCACCGAACCTAGACGGGCGCTAAGTGGAAATCTGCACGTCTGTCAACCCTCGTGTCAGTAACCTCGACCTGCCGTGGCATGGGTTCGAGTCTCGAAGAAGCGTGCTCCCAAAGCACATAAAATACGTGTGTGTGTCAGAATACAATATCTCAGCATTTCCCCTAGGAAATCCAAGAATCAGCAAAGGACAAGGTACAGTAGCCTCCAAGAGCGCTCTGCCTTTCCGTCAAAAAATACAACAACAATATATGAGGGCGGTAGCACCACTTACCCCTCATCACGAAGAATCAATACACACACCTGACACAAGAACACACACAGAATCACACGTATGGGTTTGACAGAAACCTGAAATAAATGCCATAAAATATTTTCCACCAACTTGCGCTTCCAATCTAGTCCGTGACTAAATAACCTGAAAAGGACCCAAAAAAATCTAAAAAATTAGAACTAAAGTGTTCTACAGTTACATCTTAATTTGTTGCGCTCGGCAACACTAGTCTGAATAAAAACCTGTTTGTCATAAAAATCTTACAATATTTACCCCCTTTTCCTATAAAAAAAATGAACTTTAATAAAGCACCACTTATCGAATGTAACGAGTTTCGCATTCGCATGGATAAAATCAAATACACACCCCGTGTACACTAAATATGACTCCAAAGAAAAATATACAACAAACAAATTTGGCCACGCGCCAACGTACATTTAAAGATAATAGTGTCGGCACACAAAAAGAAATCTAAACACAAGAAAAACAAAGACTAAAATATTTACAAAGTTCCCGCGCCTTATCTAACTGCATATTGAGTGAATCAATGCTTGTACATCACCGTTTCAGCTTGCAGAACATTAACCTTCATCCCGGTGCATTTCCCTACGGGAAATCTAGCCCTCCATCGTCGACGTAGTTGTAGAGTCGATGCACATCATTCCATCACACGACCATACATCGGACATCTTGGCGTAGCTTCTTGGACAGAAATGTTCAATGTTAATAATATGCCTAGCTATAATCGCTGTGAGCTACTACTTTCACTCAAAATAATGTCCTATGCGATTACTGATCGTAGACTTGCCCTAACTCAGCATTTGCTTAACCCACGCACAAATATCACTCAAAATATAATACAAAAATTTACATAAAATTACACACTTCAAACTCATCGCCATTAGATTGAAAACAAGTCTTAAACATGTCTATCATGCAGTTCTTATCTCGCCTAGAGATCTCCACTGCTAAACGTGAACTCTGCTCCCTTGAGCACCAATTAAATGTTAGTGAAGTATGCTCATTAGAGCTTGAAAAATCGTGACGCAGACTGACGTGAACGTTGCTCACCAGAGCTCAATAAAGTTGTGTCCTAAACAGCTCATCACCGATCAATTTATTGGAAACTGACAGAATGAGGTAGGGTGGGGAGAATTTGTAAAAATAATCTGGAGTTTTCACCTCACAAACTTGGGACTAGTATCAATCTTCATCATTTTATCCAAACGTCTCAATGCACTTATGCGGAATTAATTCGGATCGGCGGTTCTTTAGATATGCGTTTCCGCGCCTTTTTCCAGGGTACGCAACTCACCGCGTGGTTTTGGCGTCGTCTCTTCTGATTGGCTGATTCAATCCTGGATCGGTTGAAACTTTACTCATGACACTCCCATAATGACTCCAATTTAGGTGCGCGTTGGTACAGAATTTGTCCTTGAACTCGGCTTAACCGGTCGTCTTCAGGAATAACTACCAAGCTACTTCTGTTGTAATCATTGCAACACACTACCTTGCCTTCCCTTTGTCAATTTCAACATGTACTGCCTGGGCATCTGTAATAATAATAATAAAATCATGAAGACTTATTCATCGACGGATTAATAAGGGTTCAATATTGTAAATATTTTTCACCTGTATTCTCAAATATAGATGTTATAGCCTAAGTATAATGGATCTGATGATGAACGCTTGACGATCGAAACTGGTCATCCTAGTGCATTTATTAATCTCATGTAATTTATTTCAGGATTAGGGCACAACCTTGCTCTTTTGGGTACATTCGTGTTGACCGACTAAAAAGCACCAAACTTTTGTTTACTTAGGCAACACTGAAAAATGGCTTCAAACCTCACAATGTTCACGGCCAGTCAGGCAAATCGTGAAGCCAAGAGATTCAAAACACTCAGGCTTAAACTCATGAACATAGGCAAGTCAATTTGGTTCAACAAAAAATGTATAGAACTAAATCTCACCCCTAAATACGTACCAATTAAAACCGTACCGATTACACCAGTATCAATCGTTTCAACTAAACAAGCCAAAGCGCTTTGGATAAAAAAACGAACTAAGATTTGCATACATAAGAAAGCAAAAAATCAACCAACAACTATACGATATTCAATTGCAACCAAGTAACTTCTGGCACACATCCCAATGGGACAGTTTTACCGAGCACCTACATGACACCATCAAAATCAGAGCAACGAGGAAGCACGAAACGCTAGAATATAAACTAAGAAAACTAGGAGAAACACAGAACAATCAATCTAATGAACAACACACGAATACCAATGAATTCAATTTCCACAGCAGGGTAAACAACAGAACGAACGTAACCTTTTCTCGAGATGAAATGAATATGCTAGTCGAAGGTTTGAAATACAACTGCACAGACGCACAACGAACCACAATATAAAACAGTTAATCTCAGATATTGAGATAGCCAGTCACAAGCTCCCAGCAAAATACAGGGAATTAACCAAAAATCTTGCCACCAACGAAGCCAAAAAATCCTCAAACGAGAGGGCGATAGCAATAACATTCAAAACAACAAACAACAAAAAGAAATAAAGTCATTGAATTTAAAAATAAAAGAACATGATTTAATCATCACAAAAGCAGATAAGGGAAACACTACAGTAATTTTGAACAAAACAGAATACATTGAAAAAACAGTTGAATTCCTAAACAACAATGAAATCAAGGAATTAGCAAAAGACCCCACAAACAAATTCCAAAAGCAAATAAAAAGTGCATTAAAAGGAACAGAATACATATTGACCAAAGCCGAAAAATCAAAACTAATAAACATGAACCCGAAAATACGGTCATTGAGGGGACAACCTAAGATACACAAAAAGGAGTGCCCAATGAGACCAATAGTCAATTGTAGGAATGCTCCTAACTACAAAATCAGCAAAGAGCTACTAAAAATCTTAAACACCGCCTTTCCAACGACAAAAACAACTCTGTAAAGAACACAACGGAATTAGTAACAGCATTGAGCACCCTACAAATGAAACCTAGCTTCAGGCTAGTATCCTTCGATGTAACTAACATGTACACCAATATTCCTATTATTAATGCAATCAACACTATCGAAAATAACTTAAAATCCAACAATTCGCCAAAAGAAACTGAAGAGATCGTGAGATTACTGGGGGTCGTCCTCAGCCAAAATGCGTTTCAATTCGACAATAAAATGTACACACAAACAGAAGGCCTAGCGACGGGGTCATCACTAAGCGGCCTAATCGCTGACATATTCACTAATGCACTAGAAATTGCGTTCTTAGAAAAGACGTCAACAAAGGAAATAGTAATATGGAAAAGATACGTAGATGATGTAATTTGCATCTACGATACTGAACTAACAGGCGAAGAAACAATTCTCCAATCCATTAATAGCCTACACCACTCAATCAAATTTACTAAGGAATCCGAAACAGACCGAAAAATAAATTATCTCGACATAACCATTGAACGTAAATATATCGAACTGTCATATACCATATTCCGGAAAGCCACACAAACCTCGCATACAATCGATAATCAGTCTAATCACCCCAGTACGCACAAACTAGCGGGTTTCAACTCAATGGTGCACAGGGCTTTAAACATACCCATGTCAAAATACAACTATAATAAGGAAATAACAACCATTAAGCAAATAGCAAAGGAAAACAATTTCCCGCCAAGCAAAATAGACCAAATTATAGCCAAATATAAAATAAAGATAAAACGATTCCCAAACCGGACAGTAATGAGAAAAAAATTGCGCGCTTCAACTATGTGAATACGAACACATATAAAATCACTAATCTTTTCAAAAAGCAAGGCATAAAAATAGCATTCACAACGAACAATGCGACCGGCAGGCTCCTGCAAAATAGTCATCTAAATAAACAAGACCAGTATTCAAAGTCAGGGGTATATTCTATTACATGCCAAGACACTGGTTGTCAAGCTAATTACATTGGACAGAGCGGAATACGAGTAGATACACGTTATAATGAACATATGAATGCGATAAGATACGGAACACATTCAGCCGTATGAGAACATATGTGTGACACGGGGCACAGCTTTAATAAAATCGAGACTGACCTCAAAATAATTCATCATGAATCGAAAGGCAGAGCTCTCGACATAAAGGTCGCATTTGAGATTCACCTAGCCAAACGAAACATTCCCAACAATCTAAATGAACACAATTTTATGGAGAGTTCACCCCTTTTCACTCTACTAAAAACACAGCCTGTCGGAAACAAGACACAACTTAGCGATCCAGACAAACTAAAAAAGAGGGGGGGGGGAAATAGCGGTGGTTATAGGTAAATGTTATCTGGATCAGGTGTACTATGTAGTTTTTTTCTGCAATAAACCTAGGCCGCTATGCGCGGCAGTACTAAAGGTGCCAGGAGTCTTCAATAGACCGTGTATCGCTTAGTTTGAATGACTTTTTAGTCCACGCGTGGCGAAGACAGTTCCACGGTCTTTAGTAGTTGTAGATCTTCCTGTATTCAATAACTTACATACATTCTTATCTAGATTTGGCAGCGTCACACAAAAACATTCCACGACCTCAGAAAAGCACATAGGAACAAAGGCGAGGAAAAGGGAAAAACCAGTTTCGTCCAGTTAACACCCGGGTTAGTCGACCAAAACTGGTGCCACAGTAAACACGAAACGGTTCGAAGTTTCAGTAAGGAAGACTAACTGGATTAGTATCAGCCTGTATTATTACAGTATAACCATAGTTGATTCTGTATAACCATATTATCACCCCAAGCAGACAAACTCTGGATTTTTATCACCATTCTAGCCTTTCTCCTAACATTAGATATACTACATTTAGCATACACCGACAGGTGCATTACCAACAATGCAACTAAATAATTGTACATATTGTAAATATTTTTCACCTGTATTCTCAAACATAGATGTTATAGCCTAAGTGTAATGGATCTGATGATGATCGCTTGACGATCAAAACTGGTCATCCTAGTGTATTTATTAAGCTCATGTAATTTATTTCAGGATTAGGGCACAATCCAGCTCTTTTTGGGCACATTCGTGTTGACCGACTGAAATGCACCAAACTTTTGCTTACTTAGGCAACACTGAAAAATGGCTTGAAATATCATAACAACACAGCTTAATTGTTGTTAAGATATATTCGCTTAACAACTACCAGACACTAGTTTCATACTGTCCATCACATCTTCGTGATCCTCCCTAGTTCTGTAACTTATAACACACCACCAAGCCATCTCTCCTTTAGAATCTTAGTTTGAGAGAAAATGCGGAGATCATTGCCTTAATAGAAAGAATATCCGTAAGGATAACGGTAAAATGAACATTAAAATTTGACGTTACAACGTGTAAAGGATATTTCGAGGAAGATATCTGTAGAAAATAATTTATTTATGATAAAAGGAAGCCGAGCAGTAAAGATTTCAGAGAAAAAGTCGAAAAATACACATGGCGTCCGTGCGCTTTTTAAGCTTACGCTGGGCAAACCGTTAAAAATATCAATATACTATGAGTGTAAGAATTGTTCAGCATGAGAAGTTCTACTAAAAAGTCCGGGAGAGCATATCATCAATACATCGTCAACTATAAGTGTTTTTACGTAGGGGTCGATAACCTAGATGATAGGCCGTTAAAACAACAATTATCATCATCATCATCATGTTTTTACGTTTTCATTTCTTCCAACAATCTCCATTCAAATGCTGAGGCGATAGTTTACGAGCTGGCTAGGGGCAAGTCTATTACCCAGGTTACAGCCTAGCTTGCAGGCGAACGTATTACCCCATATACAGCCAGAAGCAAACTGTCGTGTCGTGTTGAGTTAAAACTTCAGAGAAGAGTGGTTGTGATTGGAGTTTCCCTGGAAGAGCAACTCGGCTCTTTAATCACTTCGCCTGTGAACTTGCCGTTCCAAAAAAAAACATAATTAAAAAATATACGAAGCTGAAATTTGGCAAGAGCGACAATTTAATCAAATCAGTCGGAGAATACGTTGTCACGCTCAAATATCGTCGCGCATAATAGTTGCACACACCCAATATTTTTTTAAAATATTTATTGAAGGGGTCAAGGGATTTAACACATGTATCATTAAGTAACAATCGACTAGGCCCAGCACATCTTTTAATAAAAATGAAGGTATAATATTATTTAGACACATCACCGATACAATATTTTACAAGAGAGTTTTCAAAAAAAAGCTGCAGTTAAAGCTAAGGAGCATTCAAAAGAAGTAAGAGTATGCCAATAATCATCATCATCATCGGCTTTAACTCGAATCCGAGTATAAATCTTCTTCCTTCAGTCCACTTTGTGGATGTGTTTACGCTGATTAAAGAGTCCAATCCTGGCATGGAACAAGCGTCCACACAAGTCGCATAGTATTGCTGGAGGAGGACGTGGTTGGGCTGCTCGAAGTTTCCTAGCTTGACGCTTGGCCTCTTCATGTGTGCGTCGATCCCTTTCAAACGTCTTTACAGTATCCGAGATGGTATGGCGCCAAGTTGAGTGGTCTTCGGCCAGCATGTCCCAGGTTTGTGAATCAAGACCTGTCAATTTCAGGGTCTGTTTAAATTGGTCCTTTTGCGCCTCTTAGGACCACCATGAGGTCTGGTGCCATAGCATAACTCACCATATAGCATTTGACGAGGTAATCTCACATCATCCATCCGATGGACATGACCAATCCATCTAAATTGGTGACCTATTATGGATGATTCTATGCTGTTGATTTGAGCCTTTTCCAGAACAGCAATATTGGTAATGCGGTCTTCCCATTTAATCTTCAGGATCGAAGTTTTTGTAGGTGGAAACGCTCAAGCTTCCTAAGATCACATCGGTAAAGGGTCCACGTTTCACAGCCATACAACAATGTAGAAATGACTACTGCTTTGTACACCATAAGCTTTGTACTCATGGACAGATCTTTATTCATGAAGGCCATGTGCGCTAATCGTCCATATGCTGCATGGGCTGCGCCAATTCTCTTATCCACATCCTGCTCACAGGTACAGTTCACAGAAATGGTACTGCCCAGGTACGAGAAGTGGTCTACCTGTTCTAATGGCAAATTTGGGATGGAGATATTGAACTGAGGAAGAGGTGTGCCTGGTGAAGGTTGTGCCAAGACTTTAGTCTTATTGACATTTATGGTAAGACCAAAGCGATCACATGCACTTTTGTAACAGTTAACCGACTCTTGCAGCTCTTCTGGTGTGAGACTTGGTGACGCAGCATCATCTGCATACAACATGTTAGTAACCTTAGTAAACTGAGTTTTCCTCAAGGAGCGGAGACGAGTTAGGTTGAAAAGCCCTCCATCAAAACGATACTTGACCTCCACACCTGGGATGTTTGTGGGTGAATCATAAAGCATTGCAGCCAAGTACAGCGCAAAAAGCGTTGGAGCCAGTACACATCCATGTTTCAGTCCATGGGTAATGGGAAATTCATCGGACATCTTATTCTGATGGCAAACCTGACCTGTCATGCCATCATGGAGAGCCTTGATTAGATCTACAAAACGCTGAGGGCAACCAAACCGCTTCAGCACTGCCCACATGGCTGGTCTTGGAACCGAATCAAATGCCTTTTCCAAGTCATAAAAGACTAAGAAGAGTGGATTCTGTTGTTCTCTACATTTTTCTTGTAGCTGTCTAACACAGAAAATCAAGCCAACTGTGCTTCTGGAAGTTCTAAATCCGCATTGTGACTCTGGGAGGATCTTCTCAGAGATAACCTTGAGGCGGTTAAGTATAATTCTTGCAAGAACCTTCCCCATAATTAATAGCAGTGATATACCACGGTAGTTGCCACAAAGACTGCGATCACCCTTCTTAAAGATAGTGACGATAGTGGCATTCTTTAGGTCTCCAGGTACCTTTCTTGATTCCCATATTCTGAGGATAAGGATGAAAATTCTTCTTTTGAGGAAAGGACCTCCGGCTTGAATTAGTTCCAGAGGGATGTTATCTGGGCCAGGTGCTTTTCTGGGTTTCAATTGGGTGAGAGCTGCACTGAATTCATGATAAGTAGGAGGTACTGCCAACCACAGTTGTTCAGGTTGTTGCGGCACATCACAGAGGAAGTCTTCAGCAGCTTCTGTTTGACGATTTAGGAGATTGGAGAAGTGCTCCTTCCAGCGTTCCAAGATTTCTTGACTATCAGTAAAGGTAGTAGAATTATCAGCGCTTTTCAGTGTACCTGATGATGAGCGAGATGGTCCATATGTTTCCTTGAGTACGGCATAGAAGTTCCTCAAGTCTCGAGCATCCGATAGTCTCTGCAGTTCCTGAGCCTTCTGTTGCCACCAAGTATTTTTAATCTGCCTTATCTGCGTCTGGCATTTACCCTTGAGTTCCAGTAGTTTATCTCTCTTTGTGTTGGAAGTTGGGTCTTGAAGATGGGCAAGATAGGCATTCCTTTTGGCATTGATGAGAGACAGAATTTCCTCATTGTTGTCATCAAACCAGTCTTGTCTTTTCCGCACTATAAAACCAATGGTTTCCTCAGCTGACTGTGTGATAATCTTCTGTAATGTGGCCCATTCTTGCTGAATATCATTTGTTACTGGGTTTTCTGATAACTGGGTGACGATCCTGTTTCCAAAATGTTTGTACATGGATTCATCCTGAAGTTTGGATGTATTAAACTTCTTTCTTGGCAAATTTTTGATGTTCCTAGGTGGTTTAGGTCTGATGGATATCCTGAGCTTACATATAAGAAGTTTATGATCTGTCCAACAATCGTCTAAATTCCTTGCTGTTCTGGTAATAAGAGTGTCCTTCTTATCACATTGCCGGGTAATGATATAATCAAGAATGTGCCAATGTATACACTGTATAACACTACACTGGGTGCTATTGCACCACACTGTGTCACTCCACTAGTAGTAATACCTACACTGTATAACACTACACTGGGTGCTATTGCACCACACTGTGTCACTCCACTAGTAGTAATACATACACTGTATAACACTACACTGGGTGCTATTGCACCACACTGTGTCACTCCACTAGTAGTAATACCTACACTGTATAACACTACACTAGGTGCTATTGCACCACACTGTGTCACTCCACTAGTAGTAGTACATACACTGTATAACACTACACTGGGTGCTATTGCACCACACTGTGTCACTCCCCTAGTAGTAATACCTACACTGTATAACACTACACTAGGAGCTATTGCACCACACTGTGTCACTCCACTAGTAGTAATATTGCAGCAAATTGATAATACTAGCTACAAGCATTATATATCTTCTGGAGCGGGAGTGTTATGTAGAGTATATAACATCAATATTGCAGCAACTTGTTACTACTAGCTACAAGCATTATATGTATTCTGGAGGGGTAGTGTTATGTAGAGTATATATCATGAATATTGCAGCAACTTGATAATACTAGCTACAAGCATTATATGTCTCCAGGAAGGTGAGTGTTTTGTAGAGAATATAACATCAATATTGCAGCAACTTGATACTACTAGCTACAAGCATTATATGTCTTCTGGAGGGAGGGTGTTATGTAGAGTATATAACATCAATATTGCAGCAACTTGATACTACTAGCTACAAGCATTATATGTCTTCTGAAGGGTGAGTGTTATGTAGAGTATATAACATCAATATTGCAGCAACTTGTTACTACTAGCTACAAGCATTATATGTCTTCTGGAGGGAGAGTGTTATGTAGAGTATATGTCATCAATATTGCAGCAACTTGATACTACTAGCTACAAGCATTGTATGTCTTCTGGAGAGGGAGTGTTATGTACAGTATATAACATGAATATTGCAGCAACTTGATAAAACTAGCTACAAGCATTATATATCTTCTGGAGGGGGAGTGTTATGTAGAGTATATAACATCAATATTGCAGCAACTTGATACAACTAGCTACACGCATTATAAGTCTTCTGTTGTAAGGGAGCTCGTAGTTAGTAATGGAGATACAGGCCAAAGAAGAGATTGGGGAATAATAGGGAAATCAATTTCAAATGCTTTCATGAATGTAGTCTCACGTCACTTAATAGGACAGATTTCCTGAGATCAGCAGTAGCAACAGATATTCAGGAAAATAGAAATCCACGCTTGAAACTTGTGTATTGAATCCAACCTTATAGTTCCTTCCTTAGGAGAGACTAAGAGCTCAGCACATTTCCAATACTACACAAGTTAAATGTTTCAGGCCACTTGGTCAGTCTGCAAACTCAGAAGATGAGCGGGAATGATCCCCTCCCTCGGCCAAACTAGAAAGAGTTCTACATTGATCCCAGTTTTCATGTACAGGCAAATGCTGGGGCAGTAACTCGTATGAAGCCATGGTCGCCTCTTTCCAACTACTTGTTCTACTCATTTCAATCGACATTAACACCTCTTAAGGTCTGGACAAAAGGGCACGTGGGTGTAGGAAACACTGCCACACAGAACCTCCTTTCATCCCTTCCCTAACACTGAAGATATTGGAATAATAAGGGGTGGAAATACTTACACACAACATTAACAAGTAGTTCCGTGAAGAAATAAATAGCCTATTTTCATATATCCTACTTATGTTTATAGCCTCTATCAACATACAAATGTTCAGTTTGATTGCTGTTATAGATTCGTAGATATTGAGATTCGTCTAAATATTTTGGATGGTCACCATGTTGGATTCTTATATATAGGTCTTAGAGTTCTGTACAATTACAAGAAGATTATTGTGTATGTGTTTTAATCAAACATCAATCGCATGATTAGGACACAAGAAATAATAATCAGGTTTAAGATTTCAATCAGCAGCCATTTTGTGGTTGTTATAATAATTAAATGAATTAGATGCCAGTGGATTAAAATGTATATAAGTATATACCGTACCAAGTTTCACTGCGTTCGGATTGTCAAATCGCGAGAAAAGTCTATTTAAAGGTTTCAACTTCACTTAGCCGCCATGTTCGTTTTGTTGTTATCAGGTTATTGAAAGTCACATAGGTGAGCGTCTAGTAGTGCCCTTTATCCCCGTAAAGCATTTCAGGTTGTAGTTTTGGAGATATAGAATGCAGGTGAAATATTTCCCACAGCCGCCATATTGGATTTTTATGATGTAATATAATTTAAACGGCGCAATTTGGGTCGGCCGAAATTGTAGTGTGACCTTACCGAGTTTTATTGAAATCGCTCTAGCTGTTTAGAGGTTATTAAGGGGGACCCACACACGGACAAAAGGTGATCTCATATGCCTATCCTTCATAAATGAAAATAGTCCAAAAACGTAAAGAAATGTTGTAAGATAGAAGATTTCTCAATATTTACTAAAAGAGGTAGGGCTAATTGAGTTCTCCATTGTACTTGTGCTGCTCAGGATTGGGCAGGGGGCGACCCTGTCATTAGTTACAACCATCAGTGCAATTGCCTGGAAGATGAAGCAATAAACTACTGAAGACCACTTCAAGGTTTGCTGAGGGAGTGAAACCCATCTATCCTGAGTTGCCCTTATGAGAACATCTTATTTCAGCCCTCTGACTAGAATACATATATTTGACCAAACCAAGAATAATTGGTCTACATTTAAAAACCCCCCCAAGTCTTTCATGTTAAGTCCTTAACATAATCTAACTTTAGCCAATGAGAGTTCAAATGCGTTCCCCATTAGCTCAGTGCTCAAAGCAACAAAGTGTGGATCCTCAGGTCACAGGTATATGTCCCACATAGGTCAGGTATTCTATCCCTTGTGCTTTCTGTACTGCACTCAACCTATCAGCTGAAGGCTTCCATTTATCATCAATACTGTTGTGAAAATCAATTCAGGAATCTCTAAATACCATTTGGTGATAAAGAGATGATGAACAAGTTATGTCTTGTAAAGAAGCGTAAAGATGTGACATGATAAAGTACTTACCTGTTTGATGCACGGAACAAACTCTGGTGAGGGACATTCTTCAGTCTTGATATCCCCAGGGAGGTCAGTATTATCCTACAGAGAAGTGACTTGTTTCACAAATGTATTCCTATGAAAATTATTTTCTCTAGTAAAATAGTATTACAAAGTTTCCTTTGTAATTCATTCAAAAGTTCTTAATACAAGTCTTGTTGACTAGGGTATTATTTTATAATGCTTCAAGAATTTTTGGTTTAAGGTCTTAAATAATTAATAAATATAAATAAATAAATAAATATCGTTTGTTGAAAGATGTTCACTGTAAACAAGTGTTGGCATGCATCTGCATTTAAGAAATAACTGATACAAGTCAATACGGATCAACGTACACAACAATACCACAGGTTAATGTTTTTGCTTACTATAGCAGTCTATAAACCAGCTGATATTTTATCCTGGCTCGTAGCAAAGAACCAAAATGGTGGCCACTAATCCCTAATATGGTCGAACCTCTTCCTCCAACCTAATATTTTGCCTTGTGGGGACAATCTACTTTCTCTCCCAGAACGTAGTAAAGAACCAAAATGGTTGACCATTAGGAACCCAGTCGGGTGACCTGCTCTCCCCCAACCTCATCCCCAAGTAACTCGTCTGACTTGAAACTGCTCGGAGACTGACGTAACGTGACGTCATGCGCTGTCTCAAAACAAGAATCAACTTGTTTGTAAAGCCACGTAGTCTGCCGTGGAGAGACTCCTTTGGAAAATTCCCCTATCAGACAAAGTGACTAAGGCCACATGTCAGGAAACCATGACAACCATCATGGCCGCTGAGGGAACGCGAGACCATCATGGCAATATGTTCTGTTTATAGAGGGAGACAATGGAAACAAACTTCAAATCTCGGGGATTTAGGAAGGAAATCTAGGTGAATTTCTCTTCAAAGGTTGGCTACCCTCAGTATTGAAGATGGTTGCAACTTGGTCACCACGGCAGCTCATTGGTCAGAGCAACAGCATACATAGCCGGCGGTCGCTGGTTTGTATCCAGCATGGGTCAGATATTTTATCACAGCGCCTTTAACCGAAAGGCTTGTGCTTTCTGTACAATACACAACCTAACATTTGTCATCAATACAGCAGTGAAATACAATTCTGGAATCCCTAAATACCATTTGGTGATAAGGAGAGGAAGAACACGGCAAGTCTTGTAAAGAGGCATAGAGTTAACTCGATAAGGTACTTACTCTTTTCACATTACAATCACGTTAGAGGAATCTGAGAATAAAATAAACATTGATCTGGTTTCCATTTCCTTTCATTGCTCCCAAACACAATACAACATGGACAGTCCAGATCAGTAGGCCTATTTACATGGAAAACATAAGGTGCGTTCAAAAAGTAACGAGCTAGAGGATACCTTTCTGCTCTCGTGTGGATGGCCTTGACTTTCTTGGGTGGTGGCGACCCTGGATGCTTCCACTGGAGACTTTGTCGTTTGGATTCTGGTTCGAAGCGAAGACACCATGACTCATCTCCAGCCACCAATCGTGCCAGGAACCCATTCCCTTCCCTCGCATAGCGCTGCAGATGACCAAGACAGTGGGCCATTCGGCATGCTTCCTAGTGTGGTTGAAGACTGTGGGGCACCCATTGGGCACACACTTTCGCAAGTGCAGTCGTTTCTTCATGATGGTGTCCAATCATCCGACGCTCAAACCGACCACGGCGGCTATGGCGTTCACTGTCACTCGGCTGTCCTGGATAATGCGTGCATCAACCAGCTGGACGTTGTCATCGGTAATAAAGGGGGGTGTCCCAGACTGGGCATCATCGGCTAAGGACACCCGTCGTTCCCTGAAGCGTTTGTGCCTCTCCTTGACACTTGCAAGGGCCTTGCAGTGATCGCCGTACACTTGCGACATTCGGCGATGAATTTCCGTTCCACCTACTCCTTCCGCTGTCAGAAACCAAACAACACCTCTTTGCTCTTCGTTTGACGCCTCCATGTCACTGTTTGCAATGCAACTGGCAGCGTTGGACGATTGATGCATGCTGCTGCTCGTTTTTTAACGTCTCGTGACGAGCACGCGTGCCCTCTAGGGACGGGCTGTGACCTTCCACTCTCTGGTCAGAACCACACCTCGTTACACACGCCACGATTAGCCGATGTCGTCACTGGTTTGAGCATTCCAGCCTCCAGCTCGTTACTTTTTGAACGCGCCTTATATTTTTCAATGGTCACAAAATAAAATAAAATAAAATAAAATAAATGCCAGACTTGTGAGTTTTATTTGGTATCTTCAACATTATAGTATTCAGCTGATCTTTATAAACAACCCTCGCTATAAATAATAGACCATGAAGGATAAATGATAAAGGAATGGTTAAGGGGGTTCATAGAAACAAGGCATAAATATAATGAGGGAAGAGGAACAACACCTCGTCTGTGGGAAAGTAATGGGCGCAGCAGATTTGCTCAAAAATACACCTAAATGAAAATAGTTACTTCAATGTTTGTAGATGATGGAGATTAGAATGAGAATATTAGGGAACTGAGCAAGTAATGTTACCTGGGGAATGTGGAATAGAAGAGTGACAGAGGTAAAACAACACGAATATGAGAGACGGTACCTTAATCAATAATACAACCTCTCTGTATCACTCTGAACAATATCAATATTATCTATAACACACAATAATATACTGAATATCAACATCAATCCATTAGAAGATTTGTACATGGATCAAAACTGTTTGAGATATTTCAGTTCACTAATTTACAGTGAGCTAATAAGTGTTTCTTTTAGGCCTACTTATAATTTTAAAATTGCATTTGTGTTCAATGTGGTTATTTTTTGGAAAAAAATTGAACTTTCTCAGCATGCTTTTATTGTAGATATCGAGTGATGATTGCAATAGGCAGCCTAATATTCTCTGAATAGCAATTCAAGTCTTGGAACAGGGGGATTCCAAATCTAATTCTTGCTATAAATCTCCCTTTCTAGTGAGTCATGCAGTAACATACATATTATGATGTGGCAACACTGTAGGTCAGCATTCAATACAACGGCTATGTTCAATCTCTATTGCGTAAAATAGTGGCAGAGAATTTAGGGTGAAAGTATCAATGAGACTGAATGTGTAAACATTATAATTTATTTATCGTATGGCTTTTAGTGCCGGGAGTGTCCGAGGACATGTTCGGCTCGCCTGAGTCTGTAGCTGCTTCCAGCGGAAACCCTAAAGGGTGAGCTACAAATTCCGTTCAATTTCAAGTAGTTCCAACTTTCGCCACCAGATATCAATGATACCTAGTGGTGAACGTTGGAACTTTGGTAGAGCGTTCTGACGAAATCTAACCTAACAAATTTTGCTTTACACAAGTTTAGTCTGTGAAAGGATCTTTTACATGCCATAAATCTATGACATGGGATCGCCGGCTTTACTTCCCCTCCGAAGGAAGGCATACTGAAGGATTTTTTAACGCTCTTAAAAAAATCCGACGACTTCGGCCGGGTTTGAACCCGCTATCTTGGGCATAGCAGTTCAGCATGCTACCGACTACGCCACCGAACATTGTTTCAGCTCCTCAATAGCAGGTAATACACAAGTATTAATATACAGACACAATATGACCTCTAGTTAACAGATACTGATTAACTTACTGCTCCATATAATTTACCTGGCTAACTATAAGAATGTTGTCTTGGACATCACTATGATTGCAATATACAGACACAATATGACCTCTAGTTAACAGATACTGATTAACTTACTGCTTTCGGAACCTCAAGTCTTCTATGGGGAAGCACGTTTTTGCAAGCTCATAAGCCAGTCTTGAAGGAGTGTATTTTGATATGCCTAAAATTCTCTTCAGGTATCTTGCTTTAACACATTCGAGGGTCAGTAGGTCCCTGTTTGTCAGGTTGTTCCATATTAGTTCAATGCCATGCGTAGAAAAGTGTTATTGCAGTGTCTAGTGCTAGTCTTGTCGGATTCTTAATGTCGTAGATAGCTTTGATGGCAGCTGCTGCCCTCTCCTGTATGTGAATTCTGTACGATGAACCTGATGGTTGTAGAGTGATTCTCAGATACCTGAAGGAATTTACAATCTTTAGCTCCTCTGCTCTGTAGTATAATTTGTCTTTTACAGATGATCTTCCTCACCTTCTGAAAATCATTTGCACTGTCTTGTGGGTATTCAGCTGGAGTTGGTTTTTCTCGACCCATTCCTGAAACCTATCCAGAGTGTCTTGCAGGGCCTTCCTATCATGCGAGCCTAGTACTATGTTATCTGCATAGAGGTACATTTTCACTGAATCCTTTTGTAATATGTCAGTGACGTCAGACATGATGATGTTGAATAAGGTAGGACTAATCGGGTCTCCTTGTAAAACACCGTTGGTCTGTATAATGTTTCCTGAGGTCGATACGCCATCTTTGATTATGATTTCATTGTAAGTTAGCAGGGTTTTGATAGCAGCTGTTGTTGGGTTGTCCTTTCTTGTCATATTTTCAAGTTTCTTCATGAATATACAGTATGTCTGCTCAGGCTTTTGTAAAATCTACGAAAATTGCGTAGAATTTCCGAGAAGTGTGTCTTAGAGCGCTTTGAATACCTTCCAGGAGGTTGCCAACCGCATGGAGGGTTCCTCTTCCCCTCCTGAAACCAAACTGTGTTTCCGGTATGAAGACGTCTGTGAGTGAGTAGAGTCTTTTCGTCAGGAGTTTGGAGAATATCTTAAAGATGTTGTTCTCGAGTGCGATTCCTCTGTATGCGTTGAGGTCCTCTATGTCTCCCTTTCCTGAGTATAATAAGATGATGTTCGAGTTTCTCCAGTCCTCTGGTATTTTTCCGGACGTAAGGCATTTGTTAAACAGCTGGGCGAGTTTTTCAAGAGTGTCTTGGAGGTTTTCGTCGAACACCTCGTCTGGTCCTGTAGCTTTTCCTTTTTTAGTGTCAAGGATTGTGCATCTTACTTCGTCCTCGGTTATTGGTTCAAATTCTAGGTTTGATGTCTCTTCTTTTTCGTAAGCTTGTTCTAGATTGTTCTTGTTGTAAATCTGGGTGAAGTGTTGCTCCCAAACATCCATAGGGATTCCTCTCACTCCGGCTCTGGATCTCTTCTTGATTGCAATGGGGTCACTTAGGGCTTCTTCCGCTTGTCTTTGAGCATCTGCTTCCGTGTAGTTTGCTTTTTTGAGCGTAATTAGCTTCTTGTATTCTTTCCTCTTTTGTGCATATGTTTTCAGATCGTCGGGTGTATTTGTTTGTATCGTCTTATGAAGGAGATGAAGGGCTTCTTTTCTCGTACGATAGCATTCTTCGTCAAACCATGGCTGAGCTGTTCGTGTTTTCTTTGGCAATTGTGCATTATGTATATACAACAGCATGGAGTCCAGTGCAGGTTGGAGCAGATCTTCTTCTATTAGACTAGGAACATTTCCTAGAAGTTCTTCTCCGATTTTTAATGTGTCATTGTTCAGCTTCCTTGAGATCAAGTGAGAGTGACAGGTTTTCGTTGATACGGAGTCTTCTGATAAGGCAAATATGGCGTGGACTGGTTACTTCGGGACAGACAAAGCAAGAGATCGGACATCTGGCTAGATTTCTATACAACAGACGCGAAGCTGGATAGGAACTGGACGGGAGCAAACAAGGACCTACGAAGCGCCCTAACTAGGCTCTCAGTGCACGGTTTCCATCACAAGAAACAGTTTTCACGATCCCTCACCAGTGTGTGTATGCATCCTCTGCGGGAAGGCCTGACAGCGCTACCATTTCACTGTGTGCCAAAAGCGCACAAAATCACTGAAGGAATACAGCAAAGAATAATGATATTTAAACTGTTATACTCTATGGTCGTTCGACTGCAATAAAGTTTTATTAATTTACTGTTTCATATAATTTACCTTGCTACGGTAACTATAAGAATGCTGTCTTGGACATCACTAAGATTGCAATATACAGACACAATATGACCTCTAGTTAACAGATACGGATTTACTTACTGCTCCATATAATTTACCTTGCTAACTATAAGAATGTTGTCTTGGATATCACTAAGATTGCAATGTTACATAAAGTGTGGAATTAATATACACTTACAATGTCGGCCAAGTCAGCTGTTTGTGTCGACCATTCCGGCTCACTTTTGATCACAACTTGCTCGTCCATTACGGTAGAAAACTATAACACAGAAAGTCACCTGAAAATGATTTACATACGCACTTATTCATCGATATAGCCTCATATATATAATACGTTACGGCACGTCAAATGGGGTCCCCCAAAAGTAATATTGGTGTTCCAAATATATCCCGTGAGGTGCACAGTGTCAATAACAGTAAACCCTACTTGATAATTACGCTCGACTTGACAACAAATGAGTTCTAATACAAGTCATTGAGACCGAGTGGATAAAATGAGCAATTTATGGACATTATTAACGCCAGTTCGTACATAATTATACAGAAGTGAAATGGAGCAACTCACGAATGCGTCCATCATATGTTCAGTTCCTTTGTTCCCAAACACACACAAACCTGAACAATGTTTGGGCGAGGCGGGGATATCTGATTGCTACTACATAACACACCTATCACGCGACTGAAATAGGTTCCGTGTAAGTTAACTGATCGTAGCACACGCTTCTTTGAGAATCAGGACTAACTGTGTGCAGGCCTCCATATCACACACAATGCCCAGTTCAAATTAAAAATTCCTACATTCCCCTCATTGAACGGAAGTGAGAGAAAAATGTATTTAACTATACACACTTCCAGAACTAACAAGGGAACAATTTGTATAATATCATCATAAAGGTGTTCTTAGGTACATACTCAGTCAAGGTTACCTCTATATTCTGGTGTCACTGATAATCTGCGCTGGGCACGGAGCATACAATATCCTTCCGCCGTAACACTAATTACCGTACTTTAACTTAGTTTTGTCCCGTATCTCCACAACATTTGAAATACTCCTGCTTGGATCTGTCATCTAACTAGAGGAGAGTTCTCAGATTGTTCATTCTCACCAAGAAGTAAGGTATTCAAAATAAAATGGGCTAATTCTTCACCAAACATCCTCCTAGCGTTACAAGCCGCCCAGTTCGAAACAAAATAGGTGAAGGGGTTCATTCAAAGAAGTGACTTTGAATTTCTCCTTAGACACATAATATCTTTGTGTGTGTTATAGTCACATTATTTGTACACTGAACGAGATATTACAGTCTAACATCAAATTAAGCATTGTTGTTTGTGTCTTCAGTCTTATGACTGCTTTGATGCAGCGCTCCAAGGACCCCTGTCCTGAGCAAATCGTTAAATCTCTACATAGCTACCACACCCTACATCTGAGGGAATCTGTTTAACATACTCTTTTCCGGTTTTTATATTTTAGTAAACTGATTCAGTCTGCTTTCTCTAATTTATAATACGGTATTTTAGGTTTCACTGCACTACTGTAGCGCTCTCATTTTGTTTCCTAGAGTCAGATTCATCCTTTCAGCAGTGCCGTTCAAGTGAGGTGTATGACGTATGGTATAGTCTAATTTGATACACCAGTTGTTGAAGTCATTAGACCGATATTCTCCACCATTATCAACTCTTATTTTAGACACTTTTAGGTTATGATGGTTTTCTGCTTCAGCAATATAGTCCTTTAAAAAACCTTCAGCTTCGTCTTTGGTTTCTAGCAAATACACTTGTACAAAATGGGTAAAATCATCTATACATAACATAATATAGTTCTTGTGTGTCAAAAGTTGGTGGTTCAATTTTACCACACAAGTCTGTATGTATAATTTCCAAAGGTCTCTCTGCTCTTTGTCGCACTGTGTTAAAAGGATTTCTGTTGAGTTTTGCTATACCACATATTTCACATCTAGGGTTAACATTGGATTTACTTAGAGAAATTGGCACTCCCTGACATAGGTTTGGAAGTTTCTGTAGATTTCCAAAGCTAATATGGCCTAATTTCTTGTGCCATACTAGGCTATGTGTTCTTCTTCAGTTTGGGTTAGGAGTGTTTCTTCTTGATGTTGAGCGATTAAGTCCACAACAAACAATCCACCTGGAGTTTTCTTTCCTGTAAGCACAACTTTATCATCCTTCAAAAACAAAACTTCTTTATTTTTGAATCTTACCTCTCCATTGTTTGCAGTGATGGCATTGACAGAGAGTAAGTTTCTGGTAAGTTGTGGCACATAAGACACATCTTTAAACAACACGTTGTCAGTTTCAATGTCTCCTGACAACACAGCGTTCATTGTTTCACCTCTCTTTGCACTGTAGCCTATATTTTAGCTTCTGATGATTCAGTATTTTATAAAATGTCACGCTTATTTGTCAGATGTGATGTAGAACCACTGTCTACCACAAACATATTTTCATTTAGTTTTTCACAGAACAACACTTCACCATACTGTTCAGATTTTGCGAAGAAGGATACTTTGTCTTTCTTCTTTTCATGTTCTTCTTTGAACCAGCAGTTGTCAGACACATGATTAGATTTCTTACAGTAAATGCATTTCTTACTGTCAAGCACATTGTTTCTTTTCTTGAAGCATTCTTCTTCATTGTGAGTGTCATGTTTACAGATCTTGCAATATTTCTTCTTTGGACATCTTGTTTTAATATGCCCTTCTCCCCCACATTTATAACACTTCACTTGAGACACTTTTCACCCCTTGTATTTATTTTGTGCACCAAAAACAACACTTGTCTCTTCTGACTTAGAGCTACTTGACAACTTGTAGTCTTCTTCAACACAAAGTCTAGCCACAAGATTTTCAATGGATCTATCTGAAGTAGGTGTAGATTCCCATGCACTTGAGAAATAGTGATATTGCTCTGGCAATGAAAAGAGGATTTTTGCCATAACCATCTCTTCAGATATTTCTTGTTTGAATTGTTGTAGTTTGAAGACAATATTTCTTAGATGGCTGATGTTCATCATCATACCTTTAGTTTTATCAAACTTAAAACCATGGAAGTCCATGAGCAGCTGTTGTTTTTGTTGACTGGTATCTCTTCTGAATACACCTCTGAGTGCTTCATACATTTCCTTGGAAGTAGGCTAGTACATGTCAGAATATGATTTCTCACCACCTTGTCAATTGTTCTCAGAATATAATACTGAGCTTTAGCATCTTTGGCCAACCATGCCTTTCTCCTTTGAGCTGCATCTTGTGGTATTTCAGTGAGAGGTTCTTGTCCATTAACAACATCCCATACTTGCTTGGCTTTAAATATAATTTGAATTTCAAAATCCCACAGTTGAAATGTGTCAGGGCTGCTGAGTTTTTGTATGCTGTGTAGTTCACTATCTTCTGATGCCATTGTCTTAGTTTTTTGTTTTTCTTCAACACGCTGCACAGTTCTTGATTATTTATCTTGTTTCACAGTTTACCCATTGCATTTGGCGCATCTGGGCCCATAACCTGTTCCGGTTTTGATATTTTAGTAAACTGATTCAGTCTGCTTTCTCTAATTTATAATATTTTAGGTTTCACTGCACTCAATGATTCACACACCATGTTTCACTTGCAAGGCAGAGCAGTGTACTACTCTTTTATTTTTCTTGAAAACGAAATAACATACATCATAAGTACCAACATAACAGAAAAATATTTGGTTATAACCCTTGCCAACCTAACATGTTTTAACATACTCTAAGCTTGGTCTACCCTTATGGTTCTTATCCTCGACTCTTCCTTCCATAGCTCAGTTTGCTATTCCTGGGTGTCGAAGAAATGTCACCACGAACATCTCTCCTCTCACTTCATTTGCCACCGTATCTCCCCGTCCGCAGTGCCGGATTTCTGCCTAGGCCTACAAGGCCCCGACCTAGGGCCCAGCCAGCCTAGGGGCCCCACTGGCGGAATCTTTACAAAAGCTCAAAAGCCTGGCTTGCCTTATCAAAAAGCTTTATCGAAACTGATATTATAATAAATATGTTTACTACATTTTGCCAAAACTGCGCGCAACAAAGCTAGAATTAGGCCTCTTCTCTCAATATGCTACCATGGCCGAGGTGGAGCGATGTGCAGGTAAATTCTCATTTTGAGATGCTACCGTGTGTGCTATCAAATATCGCTGTAATGTACATAGAATCAGAAATAATGCAGTCAATTTACTAAGATGACGTCATTCATTATTTTGCACAGAAGAAAGTTCGTCGTATGATTCTATAAATTTTATAGAATAACGTAACTATAGTAACATAGACTGTATTATTCTGATGTTTATTAAAATAAATAAAGTCGATTAAAAATTATTTGTTCTGTACTAGTGCATTTAATTTGCTAAATTTCCAAAATAGCTTCGAGATGGTGGGGGGGGGGGGGGCATATGTCAAGTGCCTAGGGGCCCTGGATCTCTAAGTCCGGGCCTGCCCATCCGATCTTGATCATTCTCCTGTAAAACCACATTTCAAACGCTTCAATTCTCCTTTTTTCTGCTGCTCCTACTGTCCAAGTTTCACCTCCATAGTGCGCCTCGCAAATGATTTGCTAATACCGGTGAAAAATGAAAATCCACAGCCTGCTTCCAGTCTCCGACCTGGTCATGAATGGAATGAATGAAGCCCCGATCTAGTGGCGAGCATATGAACTGTGCCGGCTGCCGAGGCCTGACGCACTCCTCTGGGGCAATGATTGAATGAATGACAGATGAAATGAAATGACAGTGGAGAGTGTTGCTGGAATGAAATTTTGACAGGGAAAACCGGAGTACCCGGAGAAAAACCTGACTGCCTCCGTTTTGTCCGGCACAGATCTCACATGGAGTGACAGGGATTTGAACCATGGACCCAGAGGTGAGAGGCCGGCGTGCTGCCGCCTAAGCCACGAAGGCTCGATTTGCTAATACCGGTACGGTACCCAAATGTACGGTATATTCGATGTCAGCAGATTCCTTTGTCACTTCTGTACAAATGCTCTCCTTGCCTGTGCTAGCATACTTTTTATATACTCTTTGCTTCGTCCATCACTGTTTATTTTGCTTCCTAGGTACCGGTAACAGCAGTCACCTATTTCCTTTAGCTTTTCACCAGCCTATTCGACGTCCATACGGGTTACTGATTCCATTCGGCTGCATTCCAATATTTTAGTTTTACATTTATTACTGTAATTTTCATCATGAATTCTTCTCTCAGGACAGAACCATACCATTTGAAAACTCATTCTAGTCCTGTGGTGTGTTTGCTAAGAAGATGTCCATGTCATCAGCTAATCTCAGAAGTGAAATTCTTAAGAACAGGAGTTCAGTAGGTATATCTTACCGTATGTTGCAGTATAACATAGGATACAATCTGATAAACTGCTGAAATTAGCCGAAATACCGTTTGTTATGATGAACGACAATAATATTGTGGAACCGATCTCATCTATTATATATAATCCAAAACTGACTCATCACCGCAGGGCTCAAACCACTAGACCTAGAAAGCTGAAATTTTGCATGTTGGTTGATCCTAGTATGTAGAGGCTCACTAAGAAACGGTTTTTGAAAATTCTATTTGTAAGTGACTTTTTCGGCCATTTGGCATTGACCATCCAAAATTGACTCATCGACGCAGGGCTCAAACCACTAGACCTAGAAAGCTGAAATTTTGCATGTTGGTTGATCCGAGTATGTAGAGGCTCACTAAGAAACGGATTTTAGCCTATTTTCAATTTAAAAAAAATAGGCTTATGAGATCACCTTTTGTCCGTGTGTGTGTGTGTGTGATTCGTGTGTGTGTCTCCCCCTAATAAAATCTAAACGGCAGGAGCGATTTCAATGAAACTCGGAAAGTTCATAGCACTATTCCCGGCGACCTCGACCGTGCCCTTCAAATTTTGTTACGACTCACCAATCCAACATGGCGGCTGTGCGAAATATTTCACCAGCATTCAATAACTCCGAAACTATTACCGATATTACCCTGACATTTTATATGGTGATAGAGGGAACTACTATAAGTTCACCTATGTGACTTTTGAAAACCTGGTAACTACAAAACCAACATGGAGGCCAAGCGAATTTTCCGACTTTTAAATAGACGTTTCTCGTGATTTGACCAACCAAACGCAATGAAACTTGGTACAGTATATGTTTATATACATTGTAATGCACCGACATCTAACTTCGTTCAATTGTTTACATAATCACAAGATGGCGGATGTGCGAAATATTTCGCCGGCATTCTATATCTCTGAAACTATTAGCGGTATCTCCCTAAAATTTAGTACGGAGATAAAGGGCACTACTGGAAGTCCATCTATAAGACTTTCAAAAACTGGTTAACTACAAAACGAACATAGCAGCCAAGCGAATTTGAAAACTTTAAACAGACCATTCTCGCGATTTAATGTTCCAAACGCACTGAAACCTGGTACAGGAAATATTTATACTCATTGTAATCCACTGGTATCTAATTTAGTTCAATTGTTTACATAACCTCAAGATGGCGGCAGTGCGAATTTTAAAATTAAGTTTTTATTTCTTGTGATGTAGTCATGCGATCGAAGTGAAAGTTTGAATAATGAACCTACGCAATAATTTTCCTTTAATGGTACATGACTCTATGGCCTCTACATTTAACAATCCAACATGGCAACCATACGAAATATTTAGACGATACTGAATATCTACGAATCTATTTTAGCAATCAAACTGCATTTTTTAATGTTCATGGGGGCTATGAACTTAAGTTCACCTATAGGACTTTAAATAACCTGGTGATCACAAATCCAACATGGCGGTGACGTGAATTATAAATATTTACATGGACGTTTCTCGCAATTTAACCATCCGAGTGCAGTGAAACTTGGTAGAATAAATCCTTATACGAATGTTAATCCACTGGCATCTAATTTATTTCAATTGTTTCCATAACCTCACGATGGCAGCTGTGAAAAATTTTAAAATCTCCTCGTTTTTAGTTGTGTCCTAATTATGCGATTGAAGTTTGAATACTACACGTTCACAATAATCTGCATGTAACAGTACATAACTCTAGGACCTACATATATTAAATCCAACATGGCGACCATCCAAAATATTTAGTCGGTTCTTAATATCTACGAATCTATTACAGTAATCAAACAGAAATTGTGTATGTTGATAGTGGCAATTAACATAAGTAGGATATATGAAAATAGGCTGTATAGTTCTTCACGGAACTACTTGTTGAAAATTCAATTTGTAAGTGACTTTTTTCGGCCCTTTGGCATTGACCATCCAAAATTGACTCAACGACGCAGGGCTCAAACCACTAGACCTAGAAAGCTGAAATTTTGCATGTTGGTTGATCCGAGTATGTAGAGGCCCACTAAGAAACGGTTATTGAAAATCCAATTTGTAAGTGACTTTTTACGGCCCTTCGGCACTGAGCAAGGACAGTCGGTACAAAGGTCGAATTTAGCTCATTTTAAGCCGCCAGATACGAGAAACAATACTCGGAGGTCCTGTAGGGACCCCGTAACACACTTTCTAAGTTCCTAAATGAACGGTTTCCGAGATATTCCCAAATAACTGTGTTCCCTCTGACAAACAGATCAACGTTAATATGGCAACCGCTGAAATTTCCCGGACCGGGGATAGTTTTCAAGCAATAACTCGAAAACCGTTCGTTTTAGGGCCTTCAAATGCGGGGTTCGGTTCCCACTTCCTTGAAGTGGAAACCACGAACATAGCTCCTCGCATTGATACGAGCAAGAAGAGCTATATCCCATATCTCTACGAGCAAATCGACTTGGAAAGTCTCATCTATTATATATAATCCAAAATTGACTCATCGACGCAGGGCTCAAACCACTAGACCTAGAAAGCTGAAATGTTGCATGTTGGTTGATCCGAGTATGTAGACGCCCACTAAGAAACGGTTTTTTAAAATTCAATTTGTAAGTGACTTTTTTCGGCCCTTTGGCACTGAGCAAAGGCAGTCGGTACAAAGATGGGATTTAGCTCATTTTAAGCCGCCAGATACGAGAAACAATACTCGGAGGTCCTGTAGGGACCCCGAAACACACTTTTTAAGTTAATAAAATGAACGGTTTCGGAGATATTCCCAAATAACTGTGTTCCCTCTGAGAAACAAATCAACGTTACTATGGCAACTGCTGAAATTTCCCAGAACGGGGATAGTTTTCTGGCAATATCTCTAAACCTTTCGTTTTAGGGCCGTAAAACGCGGAGTTCGGTTCCCACTTCTTTGAAGTGGAAACTACGAACATTGATCCTCGCATTGATACGAGCAAGAAGAGCTATAATCCATATTTCTACGAGCAAATCGACTTGGAAAGTCTCATCTATTATATATAATCCAAAATTGACTCATCACCGCAGGGCTCAAACCACTAGACCTAGAAGGCTGAAATTTTGCATGTTGGTTGATCTGAGTATGTAGAGGCTCACTAAAAAACGGTTTTTGAAAATTCAATTTGTAAGTGACGTTTTCAGCCATTTGGCATTGACCATCCAAAATTGACTCATCGACGCAGGGCTCAAACCACTAGACCTAGAAAGCTGAAATTTTGCATGTTGGTTGATCCGAGTATGTAGAGGCCCACTAAGAAACGGTTTTTGAAAATTCAATTTGTAAGTGACTTTTTTCGGCCCTTTGGCACTGAGCAAGGACAGTCGGTACAAAGGTCGGATTTAGCTCATTTTAAGCCGCCAGATACGAGAAACAATACTCGGAGGTCCCGTAGGGACCCCGAAACACACGTTTTAAGTTCCTAAAATGAACGGTTTCTGAGATATTCCCAAATAACTGTGTTCTCGCTGAGAAACAGATCAACGTTACTATGGCAACCGCTGAAATTTCCCAGACCGGGGATAGTTTTCTGTCAATAACTCGAAAACCGTTCGTTTTAGGACCTTAAAACGCGGGGTTCGGTTCCCACTTATTTGAAGTGGAAAACACGAACATTGCTCCTCACATTGATACGCGCAAGAAGAGCTATATTCCATATTTCTACGAGCAAATCGACTTGGAAAGTCTCATCTATTACTAGCTGAAGTACCCGTGCTTCGCTACGCGTCATAAATAAATTAAAATGTGAAGATGACAGTTAAAACAGGGGTTAGGCGAGGTGCTGCGCAGAGGGAGATTAAGGATGGAACATTTTGTCCAACTACACCGCTCGGCGTTGACCGTGTTATATCACACAAATTTAGGTTTTACTCGGTAACCATTGGAGGTACCCTTCGGATAGAAAATGTAATTTTAAACCTCGTACATGCCATCAAAAGTTTGCTATTTCTTAGCGTTCTCTTTTTATTTGAAATGGAAATATGAAAGTTTGAAACCAAATGGTGTAGTGACGTCACTAAAAATGGTCGCTATATTTAAATAGTGCAAAGTATTTAAATCAAAAGTAACCTATATGTTAACCAGGTAAATCAGCTTCTTCCATGTAAAATTCATGTAAATCGGACCAGTGGTACTTGCGTGATTGAGTAATACACAGACACACACCATCTCGTTTTTAGCCTCGCTTCGCTCACGTCATAGTCGTGTCATATTGTTATTCAATGCAATGCAGGTTTAACACCGTTAACACCCCTTTAGAACCTGAATATCCAAAAATCCCTCCTTAGTAGACGTTTACGACACACAACAAACATATCCCCAAAATATCATTCTTCTAACTTGAATAGTTTTGGTTGGTCGATGAGTGTGAACATCCAAAAATCCTTCCTTATGGACGTTTTTCTCCCAGAATTTCACCCCTCCCCATAGGCCCCTTAAATTGCATTTATGAAGAAAAAAACGGTCGAACACCTATTTATTTTATTTATTTATTTATTTATTTATTTTTAAGCTGATTGATTTCCTCCGAGTTTCAAACTCCTCGCCAATGTCGTTTAGGACATACACGCTCCGTTAGGAATCTTTCAACCCCCACTTTTCATCCCTTTCACCTCATAATATATACTACATCGAAAAACTATTAGGCATGTGTCAGCTTATTTTTAATGATTAGTATATATGCCAAGCATCACATCCCCAAATGAAACCTCTCGTGAGATATTGTTATTCAATGAAATGCACGTTTACCCCCTTAACACCACTTTGGAACCTGAATATCCAAAACTCTTCCCCTAGTGGACGTTTTCAACATACAACGAACATATCCCCAAAATTTCATGTTTCTAACTTCAATAATTTTGGCTGGGCGATGATGAGTGAGTCAGTCAGTCAGGACATTTTCTTTCATTTATTTTTGATAAAATAACCCCTCCCAATGAACCCATTAAATTGGATTTATGAAACAAACGGTCGAACACCTATTTATTATTTAAAGCTGTTTTCCCCCTGAGTTTGATGAGTGAGTAAGTGAGTCAAACAGTTAGGACACTTTCTTTCCTGTTTTTTAGGTAGATTTCATTAGAAAGCTAACTATTGCAATGGGTACGATGTTTCGACTTCCGGAAAATTTCGACATATCTTCGCGTTTCACATCCCCCAGACCCCAAAACCACCGTCAGTTCAAAAGTTTATATATAATTTATGTATATATGTATCTATCTATATATATATATCAGTTTCTTGTGGACACGATAAATGCCGTAATTTTGCACCAATCACTTTGAATTTTTTACATAATATGTATCCCTATAAAATCTCGGTCGAGTTCATTAATGGGCAAAATCGGTCGAAGGGGGTGAAAATGGGGGGCTTTTTTCGAAAAAGTGAAATTTCGCTATAACTCTCTTAATACGTGAAATATCGAATCCATTCAAAGTTCATAATATGTGTCGGATAAGTGCCAAAAATTTATGTCAAATAAGTTTTTTGATAGCACCAACCATTGACCAAAGGGGTGGAAAAAAGTGGGTTTTTCGGGAAACACTAATCATATCTCTCTTAATAGGCACAATATCAAAACCGTACAAAATGGAAAATATTCCCCTAATAATTACCTAAAACTTTTGTCTGAAAGAATTTTTGATATGACCCACCATTACGCCAAGGGATGAGAAAAATGATTTCGGAATGTTAAAAAATGTCAAGTGCCATCAGAGGTTACCATAACAACGCTTTTAAATTGATGAGGGATGATCTATCAGAGGTTGCCAAGACAACGCCATTGACGAGATCACATTCATTTTTAGCCTACTTTTCACACTTTTCAAAAATGAGGAAAAAGTAGACTTATGAGATATATCCGGGAAGATGTGTCTGTCCTTCTGTCTGTCTGTCTGGCTGTGTGTGTGTCCCCATATCAACTCCTAAACGGCTGCAGCAATCGAAACCAAATTTAGTATGAGTAAAGATGTATACCGGAATATCTCAGGCCCATATTTGAAAAAGATGCCAGTGCTACCAACTGCTAAAAAAAACGCACTAGAAATTTGAGCTCCATGTTGGATATCTTGGAAGGTATACATGGGAGCTATTCTAAAATTGGCACACATGTAGATAATACTATTTCAGTTTAATTTCCAGGTGGCCATACATGACAGCGTTGCCAAAATAATTTTAAGCCTTCTGATAAGTCCAATTTTTAAATGCATATAACTTCTACACTATCAATTGGATTTCAACCAAATTTTGTATGTAATATGTGTACATAAACAGATATGACTGAGTGTATTCTTAAGAGCCACCAGGGCTTCCAACTGTTAATAATTGCTCTCTATTTTGTATCCAAATATATCAGAACGTATGCAAGCCGACAGCTTTAAACTAAGCACACGTAAATTACCTGACATTTTACTTTAATTTGGAGTAACTTATGTACGTCAGTTCTACCATTATGATTCTAAGCCTGCTGATAGGACCAATTTTTAAATACAAATAACTTCTATACCAACAAATGGATTTCATCCAAAATTGGCACAAAAGGATATAATATTTCAGATTATTTCTGACCAGCACTCGCATGAAATTGTTGCCAACATGCTTTTACGTGTACTAATAGATCCAATGTCTAAATCCATGTAACGTCCTTTGGACTTCAACCACATTTTGTATTCTGTACCTTAGGAGATGGAAGTAAGAATATATTCAGTCACCAGAGCTGCCAACTGTATTGTTCTATTAGGCTACATTATGCCTAGTATACCTTATTTCGAACTAATTAAGACATTTCGATATTACCCACTTCATTTCGTCATTATTCTAGATAGGTTCATATACTGTAGATTAATCTATGGCATGAATCTTAATTTTAAGAAAAGTAGGCTCTTTAGTTCGTCACGGAACTTCTTGTTCCATCTGACTATGAGGGAAGCGGCCAACTGATAGCATGCTGAACTTCTATGCCCAAGGTCGCTGGTTCAAAGCCGGCCAAAGTCGCCGGATTTTCTAAGAGCACTAAAAATCCGTCAGCATGCTTTCCTTCGGAGGGGAAGTTACAACGTTCGTTGCAAGTTGCTGGTTGCGGTGGCATCTAGCAGCCAAGTTCACAGCTAGGTGTCGTTGACGTTAGTAATTGGTACAAAATTAGGTACTACTACTTAAAATTTACCGTCTGCAGACCTTACCTGAATTACAGACTAATACAGTCATCACAAATAACACCGTTTATCAGACAGATTCTATACACACCCAATATACACGGGGTTACATGACCACCTTGTCGCAGCCCCTAAACTGAGGAACCAACCAACATCTCTGCGGGAGATAAAATTTTGCGTGAAGAAGTAACAGACTGTTAGATAGTTACACATTAGTTCCAAACCTTGCATAAGGACAGTGTGATCACAAGTATAAAAATGAACCCCAAATGACAAGAAGGTTACCATCCCCATAAGACAGTAAAATGTTAAAAATATGCATAGAAAGACGAAAAAATGTTAACTAACCTCCAATTGTAAAATAAATGATGTCTGATCCTCCTACGAAAACCTGCATATTTTGCCTATTATAGCCTATCCCCTAGTTTGCCTGGTGAAATCTACCTCCGCCTTCCGGCGTGCCGAGAGGAATTTTTTCCCCCAGAATTTCACCCCTCTCCAAAGGTCCCTTAAATTGGATTTACGAAAAAACGGTATTTTAAGCTGTATTTTCCCGCCGAATATCAAACTTCTCGCCTATGTCGTTTCAGAGATACACGCTCCATTAAGAATCCCTCAACCCCCAATTTTCACCCCTTTCACCTCATAATATACACCACAACGATAAACCCTTAGACATATGTCTGATTATTTTTAATGATTAGTTTATATACCGAATATCACATCCCCAAAGAAACAACTCATGAGATATCGTTATTCAATGAAATTCACGTTTGCCCCCATAACACCTCTTTTTAAAACCCGAATAAACAAAAATCATTCCTTAGTTGACGTTTTAGACATACAGCGAACATATTCCCAAAATTTCATGTTTCCAACTTGAATAGTTTTCGCTGGGCGTGATGAGTGAGTGAGTCATACAGGACATTTTCTTTCAATTATTTTTACCAGAATTTCACCCCTCCCCATGGGCCCCTTAAATTGGATTGATGAAAAAACGCTTGAACATCTATTAACTTATTTTAAGCTGTCTTTTTCCCCTGAGTTAGATGAGTGAGTGAGTTAGTCAGTTAGGAGACTTTCTCTCCTTTTCCCCCACAGAATTTCACCCCACCCCATTGGCCCCTTAAATCAATTTATTAAAAAACGGTCGAACACCGATTTACTTACTTTTTAAGCTGTTTTTTTTCGCTGAGTTTCAAATTTCTCGCTTATGTCGTTTAAGAGATAGGCTTACACGCTCCGTTAGGAATCCTTCAACCCCCACTTTTCACCTCTTTCACGTCATAATAATACACCACATCGATAAACCCTTAGACAAATGTCTGCTTATTTTAAATGATTAATTTATATGCCGAGCATCACATCCACAAATGAAACCACACGTGAGATATTGTTATTCAATGAAATTGCAGGTTTAACCCCATTAAGACCCCTTGAGAACCTGAATATTCAAAAATCCTCCCTTAGTGTACGGTTTTGACACACAACGAACATATCCCCGAAATGCCATGTTTCCAACTTCAATATTTTTGGCTGGGCGATGATGAGTGAGTGAATGAGTCAGGACATTTTCTTACAATCAGTTTTTCTTCAGAATTTCACTCCTCCCGATGAACCCCGTCAATTTCATTGATCAAAAAAACTGTCGAAAAGCTATTTACTTACTTTAAAGCAGATTTTTCCCCCTGAGTTTGCTGAGTGAGTGAGTCAGTCAATCAGTTAGGACACTTTCTTTCCTGTTCCCCCCCCTCCCCCCCCCCCCAGATTTTCACCCCTCCCCATGGGCCCCTTAAATTGGATTTATGAAAGAACGGTCAAACACATATTTACTTCTTTTTATGTTGATTTTCTTTCGCTGAGTTTCAAACTCCTCGCCTATGTCGTTTAAGAGATACACGCTCCGTTAGGAATCTTCCAATCCCCAATTTTCACCCCTATCACCTCATAATATACACCACATCGAAAAACCCTAAGACACGTGTCTTCTTACTTTTTAATGATGAGTTTATATGCCGTGTATCAGATCCCCAATGAAACCAATCGGGAGATATTGTTATTCAATGAAAGGCAGGTTTAACCTCCTTAAGACCCCTTTAGAACCTGAATATCCGAAAATCCTCCCTTAGTAGACGGTTTTGATATACAATGAACATATCCCCAAACTGTCATGTTTCTAACTTCAATAATTTTGGCTGGGTGATGATGAGTGAGTGAGTGAGTCAGGACATTTTCTTTCAATTTTCTTTTTTCAGAATTTCACCCCTCCCCATGAACCCCTTAAATTTGATTTATGAAAAAAACTGTCGAACAGCTATTTACTTACTTTAAGCAGTTTTCGCCCTGAGTTTGATGAGTGAGTCAGTCAGTCAATCAGTAGGACACTTTCTTTCCTGTTCCCCCCCTCCCCCCCCTCCCAGATTTTCACCCCTCCCCATGGGCCCCTTAAATTGGATTTATGAAAGAACGGTCAAACACATATTTACTTCTTTTTATGTTGATTTTCTTTCGGTGAGTTTCAAACTCCTCGCCTTTTAAGAGATACACGCTCCGTTAGGAATCATTCAATCACCACTTTTCACCCCTTTCACCTCATAATATACACCACATCGAAAAACCCTCAGACATGGGTCTTCTTATTTTTAATGATGAGTTGATTTGCCGAGTATCACATCCCCCCAATGAAACCAATCGGGAGATATTGCTATTCAATGAAATGCAGGTCTACCCCTTAACACCCCTTTAGAACCTGAATACCCAAAAATCCTCTCATAGTGGGCATTTGTGGCCCTTGAGGAAGCTGCATACCAAATTTCATTCCAATCCGTTTGGTGGTTTCTGAGATTTCGTGATGAATGAATGAGTGAGTGAGTGAGTGAGTGAGTGAGTGAGTGAGTGAGTGGTATTTGACATAATAGATAGTGTCAAGTCTTTGTTATGCTAAACTCGGTTGACAGTGCTGTGTGAGCAGTTGAGTAACTAACGGGATTTCAAGTGAAGATCCTCATTTTCTGTACCGGTAGTGCATAGCACAACTGGCATCCAGTCGGCCGTGTCTCGACTTGAGCTATGTTGCCATGGAAACTATCTGCCTTGCCATTCCTTCATGAGTATATTTTATGATTCGATTAGCCTGTTCTTGAGTGCAAAAGGGCCGAAATCAGAAGAATGAGAAAGACTATCGAAAATTCATGTAGCCAGCGGTTCCTTCCTGGTCCTAAACTATGTGCATGCAAAATTTGGTTGAGATTGGTGGAACGGTGTAGATTTGTATTGAACCCTCTGAGCTATGGTTCATGTGCAATTTTTTTTTATGACAGAGCATTTATGATGGGATGTTGTACTTTTGAACACACCCAGGAAGCCACGTGAAGCTGAGAGATCACGCGATACTTTTTGAAGTAGCGGTGAATCGCACTTTTGACTTTGGTCAAAACTGTTAATTATTTATCTGAGGTCTTATTAATTAATTTTTATCTTTCCACAAGACTCAGAATATTCCATTTCGTCATGCTGCATTATTAAAACATTTTGGAGAATGTTTATTTTTACTTTAGGTAAGGTAATACCCTTGCAGACACGCAAAAAGGAACGTAAGTAGTCGCTCAACGATTTCGTTTTGACGACCTACTTTCTAGAGACACCCAGTACCTTGCACTGCGTCTGGAGAATCCGCCTTCTGTAGGCGTGGAATTGCTTTTGTCCTACGAGACGTAGAAGAATATCCGCTGTTGAGCGTTGAAAGTGATTATAAGGTGCCATCGAGCACGCTAATACTATTATTCACTGTTGTTGAAGCCCAGTGAACTAAAGAAGAAGTTTGGGAAATAATAATTGGCAAGTATAGTGTATTGCACAACATTGCTGTAACACCACATTTTACCCACGCGTATGTGGAGGGCAGATGCCTAGTGGAAATATACAGGTAATAGTGTTACAATTATCCTGAATAAGTGTGATTATAATTGTATGAGATACTTAAATTGCCAAAGTGAAAGTTTCATTTTAAAAACGACGTATAATTCACGGATGCTGCGTGATACAAAAGTAGCGTCACTAGCACGTGCAGAATTATAAAACAGTGTTAGCTCACATGCTAATCCACATCTACGAGATTAAGGCTGTGTCGTATTTTACAATTGAAGCCTATAACATTCACGACGAACATTATAATTTTGAAAGTGAGAGGATGAATTATTACGCAACTTATTTCGCTACCCACGTGATTGGACTTTTCTTCACCATGGTTGAAGCAGTCACCATGGGCTAATACCATCCCGGTATGAGGGTGACGTTTCTACGGGGACCAGCATGATGGTGGAACTTCCAGGACAACGAACGAGAAGGAAGGAGCCAAAAATGCCATTTCCAGGCATATCCACGAAGTTGTCGACAGGGACAAATCGAACCCTGGTCTTTGGAGGAGTCCAGATGGGAATCCTGATGAGGAGGATACCGTACCAGAGAGCCAGAGAGGATTTTGTACAACCCTTGTTGTGGAATAGAGAGCTGAGTGAGAGCTCCTCCATTTCGTGAGTTTTTTTTCACACCCCTTCCTTGTTCTAGTTTCTGGTGGTATAGTAGATTTAATGTAGTTTGTGAACCAACCACACTCAGTGTCAGCCATTTTTCTAGGTAGGGATGTAACTAGATTAGTTAGATGTCATTTATTTCAGTTTAGAGTGAGACACCCTTGGGTCAGACATTTTGGTCAGTCCTGGTGCAGCTTGATGAACGTCGTAGAACGTCAATGCCTACCATTTGCTGAACCTGATCGTAGTCATTTTGAGGCTATTTTGTTCAACCCTACTTGGGGTAATTTTCAAGTCTTTGCTGACTTTAGTTATGGCAATCAGATGCCATGGTTATTAATTAACTGCATTCTTTGCAGCCATTCTTTGTTATACCCCTGAATGTCGTTAGAACGGTCGTATCATTTAGGTAGTCGACTGCAACTACCAGTTTTGTAAATGCATTATATTTCATTTTGAATAAGCTCAGATAGCTATTCTTGGTCATGTTTGAACCTAACAACTAGAAGGAATGTTTCGTTGCCTAGCATCGAACTCAGTTCCCAACGTATCATTATGCAGATCTAGTGTGTGAATCTGCGCCACAATTATCATTTTTTGCTTGTGTCATGTGAGACACGTTTTTATTTGATGTACTAGCAATTATTGAGTTGTATTTTTTAAATGCAAAGAGCTCCAGTTATTGTAAGATTACTTTCATTTAGACGTCTTTGGTAGAAAGACGGAATTATATTATTATATTCAGATTTATTGAGTGTGTTTTATACACGGACTCTTTAGAGGTCCGTAACCTATGGTAAAGTTTTTTATGAACTGGCCAGGTGTAGTTTTATTTTGATTAAATCGCCGGCCTTGAATAATGTGTGCTTTGTGTCGACCAACACAGGAATGTGGTAACCTGTTGGTGACATAAACTGGTTATCTAACCCAGTGAACTGTAAGCACGCCTGCTTCATTGTGAGACAAAACTACTATTGACAAGGACAGAGTACGATTTGTATTCGCTCTTCCTTTCATTGCTATTTTGCTTATGGAAATTAGTTTCTACTCTTGTATTTGATCACATTATTTATAGATCGCTTTTTGTTAGTTAAACGCTCTGTTGCGTGTACTGTCGTTTGACAGGTACAGTTATGTCAGGTTTTCTATAGTATGGTGAAGGCTACCCTGTTATAGCAGGATGTTATTGTATGAAGGTATTTTGAGTATGCCTTGTCCGGGACTGATCCCGTTGACTAGATGTTATTGGAAGGTAACTGTTGTGTACAGGCCTATCCCAGAGTTATTGAACGCGAGCTTAGCGCCGCTGGTAACCCGTGTTATTGTGTGTCCGAGTTGTTGTACTCGTTGATTATATTCCGACTGTTGAGTCGAGGCTTTTTGGTGGAGAAAGATCTCAGTGGAAACACTCCGTGCCCAGACCATTGTCAATGTTATTCGCCATAAACCTACGATAAACCTATAAACCGACATCTTAATAATAAGACGCATAATTGTTGTAAAACAAAGCTATCTAACGATTCTTTCTATCTAACTTTGTTCTTTGCGTTCTGGAACTGTTGACATAGCCGTGCAGTTGAAGATAATTTCCTTGTGAGGAAATGACTAGGACAGTTGACATTTTTGTAGCGACCTGAAGCATGCGCGAACCTAGAGTTCGTAGCTTGTGGAGCTCAGGCCATGCGATGTCAGACGTGTTCTCAACTACGCATTCGTCACCGTAATTATACACATTAGATGACTATGGTTTACAAAGAGTAAACCAAGGTGCAGGCAGGAATTTTTAATAAAACTACTGTGTTTATTTCATTACTTATTTATGATGTCAAGTGTATAAATCCTAAATGTTACCTTATTGTGTGCTGTTAGCACATAGTTATTAAGCATAATTAAATTGTTTGTTTTTCATGGCTGTACACTTAGCTTTTGGATGTAATGGTTTTCTTTTACGGACGTCATCGCCGTAAGGTTTGTTAATTGATAGGACTTAGCTAGACGAATTAACGTTAAATGTAAATGTCGAAATGGTACCATCCTAACTTAGATTTGTTTTGCTACCCTGTGCAATGTAAATTCTGATATTAGCTTAATCTTGTAACTTGAACTAGGGACTTGCGTTGTACCATTTTCCTAGCGTTGCTGTTGTTGCTTTATTATTGTGAGTTAGATCTTTCGCGAGGGTTTTCCGTGACTTCTCAGGTAGGGACCTGCTCTTTATTTTTGTTTATTTATTAGTTTGCGGACTAGCCGATTATAACCCTCCGAACTAGGCTAGGGGCTTGTGAATTTCATTAATAAATTTTCACGGTGTTTTACATAAGTCTGGATGTTTATTTTCTCAGTCTAGTTTTAAGGTGAACCTTTCCTTAGGCGGTCTATGACCATCGTCACCATGTACCACGATCCCTGTGGACTACGGACTCTCGTGCCGCTTTAGCCTTTATGGAAGGTCACCTGATCCTCTCGGTAATTTTATTCAACTTATGGGACGTTAGGAAAGTCATCGTGGTTGTTGACTCGACTAAACGGTCTCATAAAATGGCGCACAACGTTGTGGGCGGACTTGGGCTACATAAAATGGCGCCCAACTCATGTGCCGACGTTAACGTGGTGACCCTCAGTACCATGTTATTTGGAGGATCATAATGTTGATTAATGATAAATTGACAGGACTGGAACGAACTTAGAAAGTCGTACTGCAGATCAATTGACCGCATGGCATTCATGTTTGATAGAAGTCCATGGGGTGAGGCTTTAGTGTTAGATAAATGAAGGATAGGATTTTCTTTGATGATGCCTCATCCTAAGTAAATGTAATGCTTTGCTTTGCACACCGTTGTCTTTGTAAATGTAGAAGCACTTAGTTTGCATACTCCAGCTGTACTCGTGATATTTATATAAATGAAGCAAGCTTTATACCACCAAGTAACTAATCATAGCTGTAAGTTCCAGTAGAAATTGATCCCTCACTTTCTCATATATTTCTTATCTATGGATGAGGAAACTATTCGTCGTGTGTTTGGAGAGATGTTGGCAGGTGTGAATGCCAATCTCCAACAAATCACTGCTGACCTAGGTGAAGTCCGGGGTGACTTGGGTCAAAATACTCAGGCTGTAAATACTGTTAGTGGTCATGTGGACCAGGTTAGACAGGAAGTCAACAATGTTAGTGGTCATGTAGATCAAGTAAGGCTATAAGTTAACACTGTTAGGACTGATTTAACTCAAGTCAGGGCAGACATGGACACATATAGGGTCGAAGCGAGAAATGATCTGACGGCAGGTTTAGCAGCTGTTAGGGTTGATGTCATACGACACCATCAGGAGGCTAACCAGCGCGTAGATTGCTTAACCGACCAGATGAATAGAGCTAGGGAGGATGTGCAAAACCGATTGGAGGAGCACACAGCTCAAATTCAGACAACCTTGAATAGAGTCCAGATAGACCTGAGAGCAGATCTGGAACATACTAGGGAAGAATTCGGGACTCGACTAGATCACGTCGAGGGATTTATCGGCAATGTGAAAAAGGACATGGCAACCATGAACATTGGTTTAATCTTGATGAGGGGAGCTGCCAATGCCGTTAATAACAACGTGAAGACTATCGTTGATGGCATGATGGAGGTTAAGGAAGAACTCAACACAAACAGGAGAAACATTTCTGAATTGACGGAAACCGTAGCTAGTCTACGTGAGACAGTTGATGTTCATCGTGAGGAACACAAAATTGACCTCATGTTATTGAGAGGTGACCTCAACGAACACGAGACCACAGTCGAGGCTAAGGTAGCCGAGGTTAGAGACGATGTGGGTAAAATCCAAGAAAATATGTCCAGAGTTGAAGGAGAGATCGATTCCTTACAAAAACGATTTGAGGAAGTCGCGGTAACCGAGAGGTTAGACCTCAGTTATAAACTTAGGACGGCCATACGCGAGGTAGACACAAACCTCAAGGGAAAGGTCGACAGGATCGAGCTGCAATTGAACGACTTAGGCAACAAAGTCGCAGCCAGAACCATCCCAGGACTTGAAGTAATAGAAAGACGTCTGGACAGACTCGAGACGATTCCTAGAGAGAGACACGTACACCCACAGATGGGAGAATCTCAGGAAACGCCAATATCTCAATCAGGAGGAATGATGCCTACCCATTTCCAACCCAGCTCGCCTATGGAATCGAAACGGTCACAATTCACTGGTTCAGCGCAAGGTCAGACCTTGAACTTTGACGCTCATCCGTTCCAACCAGCATCTAATCGAATTAGTCATGAGACTAACACTCCTACGCAGAGTTACATGCAAAATACGTTCATACCCGCGCATACGCAGGGAAATGTCACCATAATTCGTTCAAGAGAGGAGCAACCAGCTCGCTTCTCAGGAACTGGAAGTGGTGTTACTCCAGTGGAATTCCTAGCCAATGTCGAGAGCTACTTACGTGATACTATGGTAACTCCAGAGAGGGAACTAAGAGTTATAGAGCGACTGCTAGAGGGACAAGCCGGTACCTGGTTCAGAGCATTCAGATACTCATTTACAGGCTACCAGGACTTTAAGGAAGCATTATTAAGAACATATTGGTCGAGCGACATCCAGCAGAGCATCCGAGCTGAGATGTACACTCGAAGGTACAGTTCCAATACACCTACTCGTTATGCGAATTACTTCGCAATACAGCTTGCGAAGCTTCGTTGTCTTCAGCCTCCGTTGTCTGAGCAAGATTTAGTGAACACAATTGTTTGGCAGTACCCTGCGGACGTACAACGTGTGTTGATCGCTGCAGGGGCATCCACTTTCCAGCAGTGTGACCAGATACTGCGAAGGTTGGATGCTAACACAGAACAGTTCCCTACACACCGTCAGCAGAAGGCTGATAAGCGCGAGGATAGACATATAAATCTGACGACTGTTGATAAAGTGAGCCAGACGCCACAACAAACAAACGCAAACCACAGAGGACTCTGGGCGACGAGATAACAACTACAGTTATAACAGGAGAGAATGGAACAACACTCCTTATATTCGAAATCAACAAGATGACCGGCGAAGTCATTGGAACCGGCGATTCGACCGAAGGACGGACGACAACCGACGTTATGAAAACAACCGCCGAGGGAATGAAGGAAGAAATCAACAACACGGAAGTATCCGTAGAGACTATCGATATAGTAGGGGATACGACAGAAATCGAGACCCTAGATACCAGCCAGACAGGGATTGGAAAGGAAGAGCACGGGAGAGCCGTGAGTACCTCCAACAACTGAGAGAATTGCAGATCCAAGAAGAGGGAGAACGGAACCCTACTTCGAGGGAAAATAGAAATTCGGCGCAGGAGACGGAGCAGAACCAGCCCAGTACTTCTCGCCAGGACAGAAAAAAAACGCCGAAAAATCAATAGATTCTTGTTCGGTTGAGCACCGAGTAACTGCCACCATATTACTCTGGGAGCCAATCCAAGAAGACTTGTTGGACGAACGACGAACCACCATTATGAATTGACACGTCTACCCAAGATTGTAGCCACCTTGAATGAAGTCAATGTAGTCATACTCATCGATACTGGGGCGATGATTAGTGTAATTTCCGCCGATTGCCATGCCAGACTGAAAGCAAACTCTGAGGTGACAGAGCTGCCTATTTCAGCTGTAAGAGTCAGAGGTGTCATACCTGACCGCGTTGTAACGTGCAAAATCCAGATTCTGTGTACTCTGAATATTTCGAGCCACGTGTACTTGCACGAATTTCTTGTAATGAAGGGCCTGCATCATGATGCCATTTTAGGCGCAGACTTCATTAGAAAATATGATGGAATCATTGACATGGGACGGAATACGGTAGAGTTCAAGCCGAACGAACCCATTCAGATGAGCCTAATTGAAGTAGAACCGGAATTCCTATCCGAAGTCGACGTAGTCGAAGAATTAAATGGCAAGGAAATTGAGGAGACACTAGATGCCGACGAAGAGGCAGAATCGTTATCAGCACCCATACGTGAGGATCTTGAGGCAATATTGAACGAATACAGGGATATATTCGACACCACACCTGGTGAGATATTAGACTACGAGTATGATCTTGTGTTACTGGATGATTCCCCATTCCAGAAAATGATCTATCCGATTGCCGAAAAACATCTCGAAGAAGCTGCTAAGAAGATCCATGAGATGGAAGCAGCAGGCACAATCAAGAAATCACCGACTCCTTTCTTGAATCCCATAATACCTGTGGTTAAGGTAGATGGAAGCTTGAGACTTTGTCTTGATGCCAGAGCCTTGAATGAACGCCTAGCTCCTGAGCACGACAGACCGCCCAAGATTAGGGACATTCTCAGAAAGTTCAAAGGAAAAAGGATATTTTCATCATTGGACTTGGTTCAGTCTTATTACCATATCAGATTATCTGAGCATACTCAGAAATATACTGGATTCCTGTTTGATCAAACTACCTATGGTCTTGCATTTGAACCAGATGCCGCTGAGAATATGGGATCGTGTGATTGTAAATCCACCTTGTTTACAACCATCACATGCCAGCAGACTTTTAGCTGCGAGAGAGACTATGGACAGACAAGCTGCCAAGCGCTTGAGAAGAACTAGACGCCAGAGGTTTAGAGAACCACTAGTAGAAGGAGACCTTATCCTTATAAGGAGACCCGGAATTTCTAGTCCTATAGACCGCATATATGGAAAATTTCTGTCCTTGTATTATGGCCCTAGTCGTATCCGACAGCCTTTGAACAATGGAAGTTATGTAATAGAAGACATCAGGAAAGGAGAGCGCATTGGAACATTTAATGCAGCCAATCTAAAAAAATAGCACTCTTGAATGAATTTCAAAGCAAATAAAAATGTTATCCCAACATTTTATTTGAAACGACGGAGAGGCAGATGAACCCGCTGAGCTATGGTTCATGTGATATTTTTTATGACAGAGCATTTATGATGGGATGTTGTACTTTTGAACACACCCAGGAAGCCACGTGAAGCTGAGAGATCACGCGATACTTTTTGAAGTAGCGGTGAATCGCACTTTTGACTTTGGTGAAAACTGCTAATTATTTATCTGAGGTCTTATTAATTAATTTTTATCTTTCCACAAGACTCAGAATATTCCATTTCGTCATGCTGCATTATTAAAACATTTTGGAGAATGTTTATTTTTACTTTAGGTAAGGAAATACCCTTGCAGACACGCAAAAAGGAACGTAAGTAGTCGCTCAACGATTTCGTTTTGACGACCTACTTTCTAGAGACACCCAGTACCTTGCACTGCGTCTGGAGAATCCGCCTTCTGTAGGCGTGGAATTGCTTTTGTCCTACGAGACGTAGAAGAATATCCGCTGTTGAGCGTTGAAAGTGATTATAAGGTGCCATCGAGCACGCTAATACTATTATTCACTGTTGTTGAAGCCCAGTGAACTAAAGAAGAAGTTTGGGAAATAATAATTGGCAAGTATAGTGTATTGCACAACATTGCTGTAACACCACATTTTACCCACGCGTATGTGGAGGGCAGATGCCTAGTGGAAATATACAGGTAATAGTGTTACAATTATCCTGAATAACTGTGATTATAATTGTATGAGATACTTAAATTGCCAAAGTGAAAGTTTCATTTTAAAAACGACGTATAATTCACGGATGCTGCGTGATACAAAAGTAGCGTCACTAGCACGTGCAGAATTATAAAACAGTGTTAGCTCACATGCTAATCCACATCTACGAGATTAAGGCTGTGTCGTATTTTACAATTGAAGTCTATAACATTCACGACGAACATTATAATTTTGAAAGTGAGAGGATGAATTATTACGCAACTTATTTCGCTACCCACGTGATTGGACTTTTCTTCACCATGGTTGAAGCAGTTACCATGGGCTAATACCATCCCGGTATGAGGGTGACGTTTCTACGGGAACCAGCATGATGGTGGAACTTCCAGGACAACGAACGAGAAGGAAGGAGCCAAAAATGCCATTTCCAGGCATATCCACGAAGTTGTCGACAGGGACAAATCGAACCCTGGTCTTTGGAGGAGTCCAGATGGGAATCCTGATGAGGAGGATACCGTACCAGAGAGCCAGAGAGGATTTTGTACAACCCTTGTTGTGGAATAGAGAGCTGAGTGAGAGCTCCTCCATTTCGTGAGTTCTTTTCACACCCCTTCCTTGTTCTAGTTTCTGGTGGTATAGTAGATTTAATGTAGTTTGTGAACCAACCACACTCAGTGTCAGCCATTTTTCTAGGTAGGGATGAAACTAGATTAGTTAGATGTCATTTATTTCAGTTTAGAGTGAGACACCCTTGGGTCAGACATTTTGGTCAGTCCTGGTGCAGCTTGATGAACGTCGTAGAACGTCAATGCCTACCTTTTGCTGAACCTGATCGTAGTCATTTTGAGGCTATTTTGTTCGACCCTACTTGGGGTAATTTTCAAGTCTTTGCTGACTTTAGTTATGGTAATCAGATGCCATGGTTATTAATTAACTGCATTCTTTGCAGCCATTCTTTGTTATACCCCTGAATGTCGTTAGAACGGTCGTATCATTTAGGTAGTCGACTGTAACTACCAGTTTTGTAAATGCATTATATTTCATTTTGAATAAGCTCAGATAGCTATTCTTGGTCATGTTTGAACCTAACAACTAGAAGGAATGTTTCGTTGCCTAGCATCGAACTCAGTTCCCAACGTATCATTATGCAGATCTAGTGTGTGAATCTGCGCCACAATTATCATTTTTTGCTTGTGTCATGTGAGACACGTTTTTATTTGATGTACTAGCAATTATTGAGTTGTATTTTTTAAAAGCAAAGAGCTCCAGTTATTGTAAGATTACTTTCATTTAGACGTCTTTGGTAGAAAGACGGAATTATATTATTATATTCAGATTTATTGAGTGTGTTTTATACACGGACTCTTTAGAGGTCCGTAACCTATGGTAAAGTTTTTTATGAACTGGCCAGGTGTAGTTTTATTTTGATTAAATCGCCGGCCTTGAATAATGTGTGCTTTGTGTCGACCAACACAGGAATGTGCTAACCTGTTGGTGACATAAACTGGTTATCTAACCCAGTGACCTGAAAGCACGCCTGCTTCATTGTGAGACAAAACTACTATTGACAAGGACAGAGTACGATTTGTATACGCTCTTCCTTTCATTGCTATTTTGCTTATGGAAATTAGTTTCTACTCTTGTATTTGATCACATGTTTTATAGATCGCTTTTTGTTAGTTAAACGCTCTGTTGCATGTACTGTCGTTTGACAGGTACAGTTATGTCAGGTTTTCTATAGTATGGTGAAGGCTACCCTGTTAATGCAGGATGTTATTGTATGAAGGTATTTTGAGTATGCCTTGTCCGGGACTGATCCCGTTGACTAGATGTTATTGGAAGGTAACTGTTGTGTACAGACCTATCCCAGAGTTATTGAACGTGAGCTTAGCGCCGCTGGTAACCCGTGTTATTGTGTGTCCGAGTTGTTGTACTCGTTGATTATATTCCGACTGTTGAGTCGAGGCTTTTTGGTGGAGAAAGATCTCAGTGGAGACACTCCGTGCCCAGGCTATTGTCAATGTTATTCGCCATAAACCTACGATAAACCTATAAACCGACATCTTAATAATAAGACGCTTAATTGTTGTAAAACAAAGCTAACTAACGATTCTTTCTATCTAACTTTGTTCTTTGCATTCTGGAACTGTTGACATAGCCGTGCAGTTGAAGATAATTTCCTTGTGAGGAAATGACTAGGACAGTTGACATTTTTGTAGCGACCTGAAGCATGCACGAACCTAGAGTTCGTAGCTTGTGGAGCTCAGGCCATGCGATGTCAGACGTGGTCTCAACTACGCATTCGTCACCGTAATTATACACATTAGATGACTATGGTTTACAAAGAGTAAACCAAGGTGCAGGCAGGAATCTCTCTATATATAAGAATGAAAGTTTGTCTGTTTTTTCTGAATTTCTACGGAAATTTGCGTTATTTACGCGTTTTAGGCTATTTTATGACGGATTCGCGCGAAAATAATTTTTTTGTCTGTCTGTCTGTTTGTTTGTCTGTGGACAATTTTTTGTGTCCTTATAACTTGAGAACGGCTGAGTGGATCAACGTAAAATTTGATACAGATATCCTTCAGAGGCACGACACCAATCATTGATGTAACTCTTCTCCGTACCTCTCATAAAAGGGGCCCTACCCCCTTAAAATACATGCTGAAATAGGCGTAGAAGGGTGAAACAAAGCTCATTTTCAGCCCCTCAATATGAGAAACGAAACTCGGGGGCCCTAAAGGGACCCCGAAAACCATATTTTAAGGCCCTAAAACCAACAGTTTTTGAGATATTCCCAGAAAATTAATTTCATTTAATACAATAATGAAAGGAAGCTAGCCGGTTACCATGGCAACGGAAACTCACAGGTCCATCTATTGCTGTAAGACGCAATACAATTCCATTTATTACATTACTGAGATAGTTTGCAAACAGCTAGAAGGTTATAACGGAACCAAACTAAGCTGTAAAATTCATCAATACATATAATGCGCTTAAGGGGGTCAAGGGGTACTCTAGAATTTTTTCACGCGATTTACACGTGCTGGTGTGGTACGGAAGGTCTATTATATCCCTATCCCTATATTGTTATATTATTATTATAATTAATACTATTATTACACTACGGAAAGAAAGACCCCAGAGGACTGGAAAAAGGGAATAATTGTCCCGATCTTCAAGAAAGGTTGTAGAACAGAATGCAGAAACTATCGGGGAATAAAACTGATGAGTCATTGTGCAAAGATGTTTGAGAAAGTTTTGGAAAGGAGAATTAGGACAAGGATAGAAGGAGGGATGAGGGAAGAACAACATGGCTTCAGAGCAGGAAGGTCCACAGCGGATTTGATTTTTGCTCTAAGGCAGTTACAAGAACAGCTCAGTGAGTATGGAACAGATCTACTGATGGCCTTCCTGGACATTGAGAAAGCATATGACAGTGTATGCAGAAACAAAGTATGGAAGTCCCTGGAGGATAGAGGAGTAGGAAAATGGACTATAAGGAGGATAAAGGAGATGTACAAGGGAAGCGTGAGCTGTGTGAAAGTGGGAGGAGAGAGATCGGACTGGGTGGAACAGAGAAACGGCCTGAAACAAGGAAGTGCACTGGCACCGTTACTTTTCATTGTGGTGATGGAAGACATAATGACCCGAGTGGCACAAGTAATTGGGGAAGGAATGATGAAAGCAATGGTGTTTGCAGATGATTTGATGATTTGGGGAAACAAGGAGGAGGAGGTACAGGAGCAGTTGGACGTATGGGAAGGAATAATACAAGGTTATGGGATGAAATTTAGCATAAATAAGAGTGAGATGGTGATCACAACGAGGAAGAAGGAAAGAACCACAACGGGAATAACAATTGGTGGGGAACAGCTGAAGAACGTGGAGAGTTTCAAGTATCTGGGAAGCCTGATACAAGAGAATGGAAGAAACGATAGAGAAATAAATGAGCGGGGGAGGCAGGCAGAAGCATTCCGGAGGAGTGTGAGAAGCATGTTATGGAGGAAGGATGTCCCTCAGAACAGAAAAAAGATCATATATCGGACGTACTATGCCCCTATCCTGACGTATGCCTCGGAGACCTGGGCTATGAAAGGAAGGGAGAAGAGCAAAATACAGGCCAGTGAGATGAGGTTCTTGAGAAGCAGTATTGGAGCTACACAGATGGACAGAATAAGAAATGAGAGGACCAGAGAATTAATAAAGGATGGTATAGAGGATGGTATAGAGAAATCTAGACTTAGATGGCATGGACAAGTAAAACGAATGGAGGATAAGAGGATACCCGGGTGGATACACGAGACGGAGTGGGAAGGAAAGAGACCGAGAGGAAGACCCAGAGACAGGTGGCTGAAAGGGATGGAAGAAAGCGTGAGAAGAGAGGAGAAGACTGGACGGGGGTGGAAGCTGAGAGATGGTGGGAAGACAGAAGACGTTGGAGTGGCCTGTGTTCCAAACAGACCCGGCCAACGGCTGGAAACTGTGCAAGAGGATGATGATGATGATACTACGGCCTACAACGACGAGACAAAGCTCATTTTCTGCCCCTTGGTGTCAGAAAAAAACCTCGTGGCCCCTAAACAGTCGTAAAGGGTCCCCGAAAACTACATTTTAATGCTCTAAAACGAAGAGTTTCTGTGATATTCCCAGAAAACTAATTTCATTTAATAAACTAATGTAGGAATGCAAGCCAGTAACCATGACAACAGTGTCTCAAAAAGGTACATCCAACTTTCCATCTATTTCTGCAAGAAGTAATGCCACTCCATTTATTAAATTTCTGTGAAAGTTTGCAAATGGCTATAAGGTTATCACGGAACCGACAAAAACTGTAAAATTCATCAATGCGCTTAAGGGGGTCAAGAGGTACCCTGGATTTTTTCACAAGGCTTAAACGTGCGATGTGTCGTACAGAAGGTCTATTATATCTTCAAACAGCAACATTATTTTCAAAAATTCCTGAATTGAAATAGTTTATTTTTTATTTTATTTTTTTGCTTTAAGGAATTTGGGCCATTGGAGGCTAAAAAACCTGAATTTTCATGCACCACAAGCCTTTATAATTTATTAAAGGCGTCTTCCTCTGGATACGCACTCGACACAACAGTGAGGGTCAGTTTTTATGTGACGTGAATTGCATTTCGTCTACGAGGTTTTCAATTTTATTTTGACGTCAGGAAGTACACGTTAGGTAAATTAGTTTCAGAGCATATTTCAACTAATCATTTATCTTTGTCGACAAACAGGTTCCAAGCCCCTAACCATTGCAACAGGAGCTCAATTGATTACGTCTGATTATTAATACCGACGACCGTTCGAAGAATGGGTACTTCTGCTAGTTTTTAATAAAACTACTGTGTTTATTTCATTACTTATTTATGATGTCAAGTGTATAAATCCTAAATGTTACCTTATTGTGTGCTGTTAGCACATAGTTATTAAGCATAATTAAATTGTTTGTTTTTCATGGCTGTACACTTAGCTTTTGGATGTATTTGTTTTCTTTTACGGACGTCATCGCCGTAAGGTTTGTTAATTGATAGGACTTAGCTAGGCGAATTAACGTTAAATGTAAATGTCGAAATGGTACCATCCTAACTTAGATTTGTTTTGCTACCCTGTGCAATGTAAATTCTGATATTAGCTTAATCTTGTAACTTGAACTAGGGACTTGCGTTGTACCATTTTCCTAGCGTTGCTGTTGTTGTTTTATTATTGTGAGTTAGATCTTTCGCGAGGGTTTTCCGTGACTTCTCAGGTAGGGACCTGCTCTTTATTTTTGTTTATTTATTAGTTTGCGGACTAGCCGATTATAACCCTCCGAACTAGGCTAGGGGATTGTGAATTTTATTAATAAATTTTCACGGTGTTTTACATAAGTCTGGATGTTTATTTTCTCAGTCTAGTTTTAAGGTGAACCTTTCCTTAGGCGGTCTATGACCATCGTCACCATGTACCACGATCCCTGTGGACTACGGACTCTCGTGCCGCTTTAGCCTTTATGGAAGGTCACCTGATCCTCTCGGTAATTTTATTCAACTTATGGGACGTTAGGAAAGTAATCGTGGTTGTTGACTCGACTAAACGGTCTCAGTATACACTGACCCACCCACCCACATACATACATACAGACTTTCACTCTTATATATAAGATATATTATTCAAAACTGACTCATCACCGCAGGGCTCAAACCACTAGACCTAGAAAGCTGAAATTTAGCATGTTGGTTGATCCGAGTATGTAGAGGCTCACTAAGAAACGGTTTTTGAAAATTCAATTTGTAAGTGACTTTTTTCGGCCATTTGGCATTGACCATCCAAAATTGACTCATCGACGCAGTGCTCAAACCACTAGACCTAGAAAGCTGAAATTTTGCATGTTGGTTGATCCTAGTATGTAGAGCCCCACCAAGAAATGGTTTTTGAAAATTCAATTTGTAAGTGACTTTTTTCGGCCCTTTGGCACTGAGCAAGGACACTCGGTACAAAGGTCGGATTTAGCTCATTTTAAGCCGCCAGATTAGAGAAACAATACTCGGAGGTCCTGTAGGGACCCCGAAACACACTTTTCAAGTTCCTAAAATGAACGGTATCTGAGATATTCCCAAATAACTGTGTTCCCTCTGAGAAACAGATCAAAGTTACTATGGCAACCGCTGAAATTTCCCAGACCGGGGATAGTTTTCTGGCAATATCTCGAAAACCGTTCGTTTTATGGCCTTAAAACTGGGGTTCGATTCCCACTTTTTTGAAGTGGAAACTACGAACATTGCTCCTCGCATTGATACGCGCAAGAAGAGCTATATTCCATATTTCTACGAGCAAATCGACTTGGAATGTCTCATCTATTATATAATCCAAAATAGACTCATCCCCGCTGGGCTCAAACTACTAGACCTAGAAAGCTGAACTTTTGCATATTGGTTGTTCCGAGTATGTAGAGGCTCACTAAGAAACACTTTTTAAAAATTCAATTTGTAAGTGTTTTTTTTCGGCCATTTGGCATTGACCATCCAAAATTGACTCATCGACGCAGGGCTCAAACCACTAGACCTAGAAAGCTGAAATTTTGCATGTTGGTTGATCCGAGTATGTAGAGGCCCACTAAGAAACGGTTTTTGAAAATTCAATTTGTAAGTGACTTTTTTCGGCCCATTGGCACTGAGCAAGGACAGTCGGTACAAAGGTCGGATTTAGCTCATTTTCAGCCGCCAGATACGAGAAACAATACTCGGAGGTCCTGTAAGGACCCCGAAACACACTTTTTAAGTTCCTAAAATGAACGGTTTCGGAGATATTCCCAAATAACTGTGTTCCCTCTGAGAAACAGATCAACGCAACTATGGCAACTGCTAAATTTCCCTGACCGGGGATCGTTTTCTGGCAATATCTCGAAACCGTTCGTTTTAGGGCCTTAAAACGCGGGGTCCGGTTCCCACTTATTTGAAGTGGAAACCACGAACATTGCTAACCGCATTGATACGCGCAAGAAGAGCTATATTCCATATTTCTACGAGCAAATCGACTTGGAAAGTCTCATCTATTATATATAATCCAAAATTAACTCATTACCGCAGGGCTCAAACCACTAGACCTAGATCGCTGAAATATTGCATGTTGGTTGATCCGAGTATGTAGAGGCTCACTAACAAACGGTTCTTGAGAATTCAATTTGTAAGTGACTTTTTTCGGCCCTTTGGCACTGAGCAAGGACAGTCGGTACAAAGGTCGGATTTAGCTCATTTTAAGCCGCCAGATACGAGAAACAATACTCGGAGGCCCTGTAGGGACCTTGAAACACACTTTTTAAGTTCCTAAAATGAACGGTTTCGGAGATATTCCCAAATAACTGTGTTCCCTCTGACAAACAGATCTACGTTACTATGGCAACCGCTGAAATTTCCCAGACCGGGGATAGTATTCTGGCAATAACTCGAAAACCGTTCGTTTTAGGGCCTTAATACGCGGGGTTCGGTTCACAATTCTTTGAAGTGGAAACCACGAACATTGCTCCTCGCATTGATACGAGCAAGAAGAGCTATATTCCATGTCTCTACGAGCAAATCGACTTGGAAAGTCTCATCTATTATATATAATCCAAAATTGACTCATCACCGCAGGGCTCAAACCACTAGACCTAGAAGGCTGAACTTTTGCATGTTGGTTGATCCGAGCATGTAGAGGCTCACTAAGAAACGGTCTTTGAAAGTTCAATTTGTAAGTGACTTTTTTCGGCCATTTGGCATTGACCATCCAAAATTGACTCATCGACGCAGGGCTCAATCCACTGGACCTAGAAAGCTGAAATTTTGCATGTTGGTTGATCCTAGTATTTAGAGGCCCACTAAGAAACGGTTTTTGAAAATTAAATTTGTAAGTGACTTTTTTCGGCCCTTTGGCAGTGAGTAAGGACAGTCGGTACAAAGGTCGGATTTAGCTCATTTTAAGCCGCCAGATACGTGAAACAATACTCGGAGGTCCTGTAGGGACCCCGAAACACACGTTTTAAGTTCCTAAAATGAACGATTTCGGAGATATTCCCAAATAACTGTGTTCCCTCTGAGAAACAGATCAACGTTACTATGGCAACCGCTGAAATTTCCCAGACCCGAGATAGTTTTCTGGCAATATCTCGAAAACCGTTCGTTTTAGGACCTTAAAACTCGGGGTTCGGTTCCCACTTATTTGAAGTGGAAACCACGAACATTGCTCCTCACATTGATACGCGCAAGAAGAGCTATATTCCATATTTCTACGAGCAAATCGACTTGGAAAGTCTCATCTATTACTAGCTGAAGTACCCGTGCTTCGCTACGCGTCATAAATAAATTAAAATGTGAAGGTGACAGTTAAAACAGGGGTTAGGCGAGGTGCTGCGCAGAGGGAGATTAAGGGTGGAACATTTTGTCCAACTACACCGCTCGGCGTTGACCGATTTTTATAGCACAAATTTAGGTTTTACTCGCTAACCTACCCTTCGGATAGAAAATGTTATTTTAAACCTCGTATATGCCATCAAAAGTTTGCTATTTCTTAGCGTTCTCTTTTTATTTGAAGTGGAAATATGAAAGTTTGAAACCAAAGATTGTAGTGACGTCACTAAAAAAATGGTCGCTATATTTAAATAGTGCAAAGTGTTTAAATCAAAAGTAACCTATATGTTAACCACTTAAATCAGCTACTTCCATGTAAAATTCATGTAAATCGAACCAGTGGTACTTGCGTGATTGAGTAATACACAGACACACACCACCTCGTTTTTAGCCTCGCTTTGCTCGCGTCATAGTCGTGTCATATTGTTATTCAATGAAATGCAGGTTTAACACCGTTAATACCCCTTTAGAACCTGAATATCCAAAAATCCCTCCTTAGTAGACGTTTACGACACACAACAAACATATCCCCAAAATATCATTCTTCTAACTTTAATAGTTTTGGTTGGTCGATGAGAGTGAACATCCAAAAATCCTTCCTTAGTGGACGTTTTCCTCCCAGAATTTCACCCCTCCCCATATGCCCCTGAAATTGCATTTATGAAAAAAAAACCGGTCGAACACCTATTTATTTTATTTATTTATTTATTTAATAATTTATTTTTAAGCTGATTGATTTCCTCCGAGTTTCAAACTCCTCGCCAATGTCGTTTAAGAGATACACGCTCCGTTAGGAATCTTTCAACCCCCACTTTTCATCCCTTTCACCTCATAATATATACTACATCGTTAATCTATTAGGCATGTGTCAGCTTATTTTTAACGATTAGTATATATGCCAAGCATCACATCCCCAAATGAAACCTCTCGTGAGATATTGTTATTCAATGAAATGCACGTTTACCCCCTTAACACCTCTTTAGAACCTGAATATCCAAAACTCTTACCTTAGTGGACGTTTTCAACATACAACGAACATATCCCCAAAATTTCATGTTTCTAACTTCAATAATTTAGGCTGGGCGATGATGAGTGAGTGAGTCAGTCAGGACATTTTCATTCATTTATTTTTGATAAAATAACCCCTCCCCATGAACCCATTAAATTGGATTTATGAAACAAACGGTCGAACACCTATTTACTTATTTAAAGCTGTTTTCCCCCTGAGTTTGATGAGTGAGTAAGTGAGTCAAACAGTTAGGACACTTTCTTTCCTGTTTTTTCTTCCCCCAGAATTTCACCCCTCTCCAAGGGTCCCTTAAATTGGATTTACGAAAAAACGGTCGAACACCTATTTACTTGTATTTTAAGCTGTTTTTTCCCTCCGAATATCAAACTTCTCGCCTATGTCGTTTCAGAGATACACGCTCCATTAAGAATCCCTCAACCCCCAATTTTCACCCCTTTCATCTCATAATATACACCACATCGATAAACCCTTAGACATATGTCTGATTATTTTTAATGATTAGTTTATATACCGAATATCACATCCCCAAAGAAACAACTCATGAGATATCGTTATTCAATGAAATTCACGTTTGCCCCCATAACACCTCTTTTTAAAACCCGAATAAACAAAAATCATTCCTTAGTTGACGTTTTAGACATACAGCGAACATATTCCCAAAATTTCATGTTTCCAACTTGAATAGTTTTCGCTGGGCGTGATGAGTGAGTGAGTCATACAGGACATTTTCTTTCAATTATTTTTACCAGAATTTCACCCCTCCCCATGGGCCCCTTAAATTGGATTGATGAAAAAACGCTTGAACACCTATTAACTTATTTTAAGCTGTCTTTTTCCCCTGAGTTTGATGAGTGAGTGAGTTAGTCAGTTAGGAGACTTTCTCTCCTCCCCCGCCCCAAATTTCACCCCACCCCATTGGCCCCTTAAATCAATTTATGAAACAAGATGTTCAGTAAAGAACATATAGCCTACTTTCTCCTAAATGCATGGGTATTGTTATAACTCTTTGTCCTTTTCAAGGAGTATGATTGAATGTTGGTTGTAGTAGCTTGTTGAAATACAACGTGCTATAGGGATATTAAACATGAATATGAGGTGCCCTTTTCTAGTGCTACCTCTGTACCAAATTTCGTTCAATTCGGTTTCACCGTGTTTGAATTGATAGGGGGAATCGATTTGCACACATACTTGGCCACCATCTGCAAACTATTGGGCTGATGTTCTTGCAGTTTGGTCTGAATATGTTTCCCACATAAAGATATGGTGTTGCAAAATTTGGTAGAGACTAGATTATTAGGTTGGTCGTAATTACATTTTAGCTTTTAACATTTGGGTGGCCGCGATTACGTTTCCGTCAAGATAGCGGTGATATAAAACATGACACTGAGGTGCCCTTTGCTAGTGCTACCTCTGTACCAAATTTCGTTCCATTCGGTTTCACCGTGTTCGAATTGATAAGGGGAATCGCTTTTCACACAAAGATGGCCGCCATCCGCAAAATATTAGGCTGATGACCCATTAGTTTGGTCAAAGGATGCTCCCTCCATAAAGGTATGTAGTTGCAAAATTTGGTAGAGATCGGATGATTAGGTTAATCGTAATTTGATTTAAGCTTTGAACATTCGTGTGGCCGCCATTACGTTTCAGTCAAGATGGTGGCGATATAAAACATGACACTGAGGTGCCCTTTGCTAGTGCTATCTCTGTACCAAATTTCGTTCCATTCGGTTTCACCGTGTTTGAATTAATAGGGAGAATCGATTTTGACACAAAGATGGCCGCCATCCTCAAACTATTAGGCGAATGACCTATTAGATTGGTCAAAGGATGCTCCCTCCATAAAGGTATGTAGTTGCAAAATTTGGTAGAGATCGGATGATTAGGTTAATCGTAATTTGATTTAAGCTTTGAACATTCGTGTGGCCGCCATTACGTTTCAGTCAAGATGGTGGCGATATAAAACATGACACTGAGGTGCCCTTTGCTAGTGCTACCTCTGTACCAAATTTCGTTCCATTCGGTTCCACCGTGTTCGAATTAATAGGGGGAATCAATTTTGACATAAAGATGGCCGCCACCCGCAAACTATTAGGCTAATAACCTATTAGATTGGTCAAAGGATGCTCCCTCCATAAAGGTATGCAGTTCCAAAATTTGGTAGAGATCGGATGATTAGGTTAATCGTAATTTGATTTAAGCTTTGAACATTCGTGTGGCCGCCATTACGTTTCTGTCAAGATGGCGGCGATATAAAACATGACACTGAGGTGCCCTTTGCTAGTGCTACCTCTGTACCAAATTTTGTTCCATTTGGTTTCACCGTGTTTGAATTAATAGGGGGAATTGATTTTCACACAAAGATGGCCGCCATCCGCAAACTATTAGGCTAATGACCTAGTTGTTTGGTCAAAGGATGCTTCCTCTTTAAAGGTATGTTGTTGCAAAATTTGGTAGAGGTCGGATGATTAGGTTAATCGTAATTTGATTTAAGCTTTGAACATTTGTGTGGCCGCCATTACGTTTCCGTCAAGATGGCGGCGATATAAAATATGACACTGAGGTGCCTTTTGTTAGTACTACCTCTGTACCAAATTTCGTTCCATTCGGTTGCACCGTGTTCGAATTAATAGGGGGAATCGATTTTCACACAAAGATGGCCGCCATCCGCAAACTATTACGCTGATGACTTATTAGTTTGGTCAAAGGATGCTCCCCCCATAAAGGTATGTTGTTGCAAAATTTGGTAGAGATCCGATGATTAGGTTAGTCGTAATTTGATTTAAGCTTTGAACATTTGTGTGGCCGCCATTACGTTTCCGTCAAGATGGCGGCGATATAAAACATGACACTGAGGTGTCCTTTGCTAGTGCTTGATCACTTTCGTGATGTTTATAGTGTGTTTTTCTTTCGTGCCGCATTTGTCGGTTGAATGCTTTGAGACCACCGAACGAGCAATATGTACTTATTCATTTCTGTTAACATTATATTGTTTATTACTAGTGTTTACTCTCTCTATATATATATCTAAGACTCTTACCTCAGCATGTTTAAGGTCATGCGCCACCAGCATACGCTCGCATACTGAAAAGGGTGTCGACTTGCTTGCTGCCTTCCTGTATGACTGACGTCACAGCTTGCCTTGGCCAATCATCGCCCGCCAGCCTAGGCTTCTAGACGTTTCTATGATGTTATTATTTAAGTGGCGGCGTTTTGCTCTTCATCAGCATTCCTTCTTCAAACCTTCTACGGTCTTCTTCAACTTGCGAGAGGCATTCGTGCCTTCCGCCCTTCTCCGGGGCCTTCTAAACTACAGGCCTAATCTGCATTTATAATTGAAACTACCAGGCAACGCAACAGCAGAGAGCTTCAGCACTGAGAAAGTGCATTCTACATTTTACTCCAAACCGCAAGAAGCTGCATCAAATCGCAGTTCTAAAATGCCCTGTTATTTGGCATTCAAGAAATAACATCAACCCTAACGATGTTAAACAATGTACAGCGCTGGTGAAGAAGAAGAAGAAGAAGAAGAAGAAGAAGATCGCCCTGGCGAAGTTATTTTCCTGATGCTGGACATCTCAAATTCTACTGCCAAAAAATCAAGTGTTGGCCACGGCAGTCTCCGTCAGCATGCTTTCTAGTCATCGCCACTAAAGATAAGTTTGTGCCTTTTTTATTATTATTATTTTAATAATCTTCGTTTTAAGTGTTTGCTAGCAAGTGCAAGAATATTAAATTTGTGTGTGCATCAAGCAGAATGAACTTTTGTCTAATAGCACATGGCTGTGCCAACCTAATTAAAATTAATGAACATTTGAAATTGCTCCAGGCGGGCCAGCATAACTAATTTTTTTATTAAGGCTTATTTATTAATGTGTTTGCAAGTTTCACCATAAAAATAAAAATATTGTATTTACTCTCAATGTTCAGTCTAGTATTGAAAGAACCAGGCCGCATTTCCTGAGCCCAATCCTTTCAGTCTAATCTTCTCTTAAGGAAGTTATTTTGTCCAGGCCTTAAGCCTGATGCTGTCCTCCCGTTTATGTTGATGAATTTGGGCTGTTCTTCACATAACCATTTTGGTGCCCCTAACCGGGATGCTTGTAAACATTCTGTTTAACCAAATCTTCAAATTACTTAATGTTGGAACTAATTCAAAATTTAAATGCCATACTGAACATTGAGTGTGTTAATGTTTTAAAAATTGTGTTTTCTAATCTACTTCGAAAGTTTCAGCTCGAGTGTATATGGTTGGCACTGAAAAGGGAGACAAACAGCAGGCACGTATTTCACCGCAGGGGAAGCCGCACTCTCTTTTCTGGCAGACTGTCAACTTCTTCCGAAGCAAGGTGTACCGGCTCACAGTATAGTCGTGAGTACACAACAAACTTTCATAATGCCGATTGACGAGAAACTCGTTAATGCTAGAGCTTCTGTCAAAGGCAAGTTAACGCGTTTTCGCACTTTTCTGGATGAGCTCCCGGAAAAAGAACGTAATAGTGACATAATTTCTCAAAGACTGAAAGGTTATGAACAGGCCTTTGAGAAATATGATGAGATCCAAAGTAATATTGAGACCAAGGATCCCGACCAGCAAAGTGACCGCTGTGAGGTTGAAAATTTATATTATAAGGGGTTCGCAGACGCAAAGCAGCTTTTAAGAAGTTTAACATTGCAGGAAAAGCAGGAGAAAACTCCTTCAGAATCTTCTTCTTTTCCTTCCCGTTATATTACCGAAAATAGAATTACCTAAATTTACCGGAGATGAAGATACATGGGAACCATTTTTTGAATTATTCAATTCATTGATTCACGAAAACGATTCTCTTCCTTCAATACAGAAGTTTCATTATTTGCGTTTGTCCTTGCAAGGCAACGCACTTAAACTCATCCAAGAGCTTACGTTGACAAATGAAAATTATGAAGTAGCTTTGGCACTTCTCAGAGATCGGTTTGGGAACACTCGTTTAAAAACTCAACGTCACATACAGAGTTTATTCAATTTACCAATTGTTCAAGCTGATAATCTTGCCTCGCTTCGTAATCTGATCGATGCTGCAGAACTTCATATTCGTGCGCTTGCAAATTTGGACCAACCAGTTGACCATTGGGATCTATTTTTGATTCATCTTATTTCTGTTAAATTAGACACTAAAACTTTAAAAGATTGGGAAGCAGATCTGTCGCAACATTCATTGTGTACCTATGAAGCTATTATTAAATTCTTAAAGGCGAAATGCCAAATTCTCTCTGCTGTAGCCAGCCAAAAGAGTAGCTCCACCTTCAAACCTCCTTCTAATAGTAAGGTCATCAGCCCCACTCAGAGAGTACTAAGATCACATGCCTTTTCTACCAATATTCGGTCTTCCAATCAAGTACAAGCTTGTGTTTTGTGTCAACAATCACATAACTTGTACCAATGCGCTCAATTCAAATCTTTATCTGTGGATGAAAGACGCAAATTAATTACCACCCACAAGCACTGCTTTAATTGTCTATCAGCGACACATATGATAAGCAATTGTCGTTCTGAACGGTTATGTTTTCACTGTAAAGCAAAACATCATACTCTCCTGCATAGGCATGAAAGATTGCGGTCATCAGCAACCAATAGTTCATCCGCTAAATCTAATTCTGAGACTTTGCCTAATAACGCTCAGTCTTTTACTCAAAGCTCTGTTTCGTTCAGTAAAACTCAAGTTTTATTGTCCACTGTCCAAATTCTAGTGAAGAATGTTCACGGAAAATGGGTTTCTGTAAGGGGATTGTTAGATAATGCTGCAACTAACAATTTTATAAGTGAATCGCTAGTTCGCAAGCTAGGTCTACAAATATGCCCTACTTCTATAGAAGTTACAGGAACTAATGGTTCCAGATCGCAATCTCTGAGTTATGCTAAAGTGGATGTAAAAGATTCCAATAATCTTGGCATTCATTTAAATTTAGATTTTTTAATTATAAATTCCATAGGTAATGACACCCCCATTACTTCGTTTCAAGTCCAGGGTTGGAATATTCCGCATCATTTGCAACTTGCAGATCCGAATTTCAACAGAGCTTCATCTGTAGAAATTCTTTTAAGTGCCAGCATTTTTTTGGCAATGTTTACATCCGGAAAAGGTTAAAGTTGCCCGTGATGTTTTCTTTCGTAGAACTGATTTTGGTTGGATTGCCACTGGGCAAATATACCGCAACCCCGTTCAACAAAAATCTCATTGTTATTTTGTTGGTGCTGATTTAAATCAAGAATTAATTAAGTTCTGGGACATTGAGGATATTCAAGTCACCTCACCTCATTCTCGCAATAATGAGATCTGTGAAACACACTACGTAGAAACCACTGTTCGCACTACTGAAGGCAGATTCGTGGTTACTCTTCCTCGCATTTTTAAACCCCCTGTTATTACAGAATCACATTCCAGAGCTCTCAAAGCTTTATTCGCAATTGAAAATCGCTTTAAAAAAGATGCTCTCTTAAAAACTCTGTATACTTCCTTCATGGAAGAATACGAATCAGCGAATCACATGGAAGTAGTTCCAAAATCTGAAGAAATTAGTAATTCTCCTAATGAAATAGTATATCTTAATCATCATCCGGTTTGGAAAAATTCTTCCACCCGAGAACAGATAAGAGTGGTTTTTAATGGATCATCTCCAGATGCTAATGGTGTTTCTCTCAATGACACTCTGCATTCTGGACCCGCTATTCAGACAGATCTTACTTCAGTTTTACTTAACTTTCGTCTATTCCCCATTGCTGTTCTTGCTGACATCAAGCAAATGTATAGGCAAATTCTAGTAAATTCAGAACAACGTGATTTGCAAAGAATTTTGTGGCGAGACGACAATGCCAAACCTATAAAAATATTTCGTTTAAGAACAGTGACATACGGTCTTAAGCCGTCTGCTTTTCTCGCAATACGATCTCTTCACATGTTGGCCGAACAAGATGGTCATCTTTTTCATCCTCTAGCTTCTGAAGTTTTGAAAACTGCATTTTATGTAGATGATTTTCTGTATTCCTTTCCTAGTATCTCTGACGCACTTCTTGTTTGTGAAGATTTAAACTCTCTTCTTTCCGGTGGTGGGTTTACCCTTCATAAGTGGAACTCGAACTCAACCGAATTTTTATCTAACTTTTCACAAGTAACTCCTGTTGACAAACTTGTTGCGCTTCCTACTGAGGAATCAGCTATTAAAACCTTGGGTGTTTTTTGGTCTCCTTCTTCAGATACCTTTTCCTATCAGGTACATTTATCTGAGTTTCACCCTCGAACGAAAAGGCAATTATTATCGGAAATAGCAAGAGTTTTTGATCCATTGCAGTACATTGCTCCGGTGGTTATTACTGCAAAAATTTTCTTGCAAAAACGTTGGTTATTGAAAATTGGTTGGGATGAAAAGGTACCCTCCCCCCTTTTGGATGAGTGGTTGAAATACCGCCAGAGTTTGTTAGATCTTTCTAAAATTTCTATTCCTCGCACTTTAATTTCCGACATTTCATGTCAGTATTTCGATTTGCACGTATTTGCAGATAGTTCTGAAAAGGCATATGGTTGCTGCGCCTACTTAGTAGGCCGCCCTTCCAATACATTACCCGGATTTTCCAATTTAATTTGCGCAAAATCAAAGGTAGCCCCACTCAAATCCATATCTTTGCCTAGATTGGAATTATGTTCTGCTGTAATGGCTGTGGAATTAGCCAGTAAATTAAAAATCAGTTTACATTTGAAATTTTCGACCACATGGTTTTGGAGTGATTCTTCCATCGTGTTAGCTTGGCTTTCAAAACCTTCTTCGCATTGGACCACTTTTGTGGCTAATCGCGTTTCTAAAATACAAGAGTTGTCTCATTTTGACCAATGGAATCATGTTCCGGGGAAAGAAAACCCCGCTGATATAATTTCACGTGGCTGTTTGCCCAAGAAATTAATTTCTCTTAAACTATCCTGGAATGGTCCGGCGTGGCTCAGTCAGGATTTTTCTTGTTGGCCTCGTTCATCTAATCCGCTCGCAGAAGATGTTCCTGATGCTCGCATTGTTACCGCTTCCTTTTTTCTAACTTCTATTGCTACTAGTCTTTTTCAGCGTTACTCTTCATTTAATAAATTAATTCGTGTGGTAGCAAATTTATTTCGATGGAAATTTCTTGTTCTTGATGAGTCTGTGAAGCCGCAACCCTTTCTCACTAAAATGGAATTAGAATTTGCTACTCGTAGAATCTTGTTTCTTATGCAACAAGAAGTATTCTTTCTTGAGTATCAGACGCTTTTAAGCAAAAAAGCTTTACCAAAGTCTAGTAGGCTGTTACCTCTCACCCCTTTTTTGGACCAAGATGGATTAATAAGAGTGGGGGGCAGGCTAGAAAATTCTAGTTACTCAGATGAGAAAAAACATCCCATTATTCTCCCTTCTAGACATCCTATTACTACTCTCATCGTAAAGAAATTTCATTATCAGAATTTGCACGCTGGCACCCGCACTTTGCTTTGTTTAATTCGCGAGCAATATTGGCTCATTAACGGTGTTCATGAAGTTTCTTCTGTTATTCGGAAATGTATACCTTGTTTCAAATCCAAGCCCCCGCCAATCACGCAAATTATGGGAAACTTGCCATATTTTCGTTCCGAACCTAGTAAGCCTTTCGCCCTGACGGGTATCGATTATGCCGGTCCTTATGTCTATCAAGTTAATTCCCCTTTATCTAAGCGAAAGTTGTTAGGTAAACATTATATTTCTTTATTTGTGTGCATGGTAACAGGAGCCATTCACCTTGAGTTGGTTACAAGTGCTTCTACTCCTTATTTTATAGCAGCCTTTTCTAGATTTGCCTCTAGAAGGGGTGTTCCTTCTGAGGTTTTCTCAGATAACGCAAAAATTTTTGTTAGTACTTTTGATCTTTGGAAAACTGCACTTACCTCTCCTTCTGCTAAGGAACAGTTTTCTAATTTTTCTCATGCTAAGGGATTCAAATGGCATTTCCCTCCCCCTTACGCCCCCCCATCATGGTGGTCGTAGGGAATCTTGCATAAAGCTCACGAAGAGACAGCTGAAGAAAACCCTTGGTTCAGCCATCCTTTTTCCTATGAGGAATTTAATTCCTTAATTATTCAGGTTGAGGGTATCGTAAATTCTAGGCCGCTCACGCCTTTGTCTAACGATCCTAAAGATCTTCTTCCGTTAACACCTGGCCATTTTTTAATAGGCTGTTCTTTAGCTTCTACGCCTCCTTTGCTGAGTCGACGCTGTGATCTCAGGTTGCCTATTTTCTGGAGAAAGTTAGACTCTTTGCGAATCTCCTTTTGGCGCCGTTGGAAGCTGGAGTATCTCGGCTCACTTAACAGAAGAGAGAAGTGGCGGCTTTCCCAGCCTGATGTACGAGTGGGAGATATGGTTCTTTTGCGAGATCCAAGTCCCCCTCTCGTATGGAATATTGGTAGGGTAACCCACTGCCATCTGGGTCGTGATAAGCATGTGAGAGTTGTAGATGTTCTCACTAGTAAAGGTGTCTATACTAGACCAATATCTATGGTTGCTCTCTTGCCTGTTGAGGCTTAGTGTCATCTTCTTTCATTGTTGTTCATGTTTTTTCCAACTGATTCTTTGATTGTTTTCTTTCGGGGGTCTCGGAGCATGATCACTTTCGTGATGTTTATAGTGTGTTTTTCTTTCGTGCCGCATTTGTCGGTTGAATGCTTTGAGACCACCGAACGAGCAATATGTACTTATTCATTTCTGTTAACATTATATTGTTTATTACTAGTGTTTACTCTCTCTATATATATATCTAAGACTCTTACCTCAGCATGTTTAAGGTCATGCGCCACCAGCATACGCTCGCATACTGAAAAGGGTGTCGACTTGCTTGCTGCCTTCCTGTATGACTGACGTCAGAGCTTGCCTTGGCCAATCATCGCCCGCCAGCCTAGGCTTCTAGACGTTTCTATGATGTTATTATTTAAGTGGCGGCGTTTTGCTCTCCATCAGCATTCCTTCTTCAAACCTTCTACGGTCTTCTTCAACTTGCGAGAGGCATTCGTGCCTTCCGCCCTTCTCCGGGGCCTTCTAAACTACAGGCCTAATCTGCATTTATAATTGAAACTACCAGGCAACGCAACAGCAGAGAGCTTCAGCACTGAGAAAGTGCATTCTACATTTTACTCCAAACCGCAAGAAGCTGCATCAAATCGCAGTTCTAAAATGCCCTGTTATTTGGCATTCAAGAAATAACATCAACCCTAACGATGTTAAACAATGTACAGCGCTGGTGAAGAAGAAGAAGAAGAAGAAGAAGAAGATCGCCCTGGCGAAGTTATTTTCCTGATGCTGGACATCTCAAATTCTACTGCCAAAAAATCAAGTGTTGGCCACGGCAGTCTCCGTCAGCATGCTTTCTACTCATCGCCACTAAAGATAAGTTTGTGCCTTTTTTATTATTATTATTTTAATAATCTTCGTTTTAAGTGTTTGCTAGCAAGTGCAAGAATATTAAATTTGTGTGTGCATCAAGCAGAATGAACTTTTGTCTAATAGCACATGGCTGTGCCAACCTAATTAAAATTAATGAACATTTGAAATTGCCCCAGGCGGGCCAGCATAACTAATTTTTTAATTAAGGCTTATTTATTAATGTGTTTGCAAGTTTCACCATAAAAATAAAAATATTGTATTTACTCTCAATGTTCAGTCTAGTATTGAAAGAACCAGGCCGCATTTCCTGAGCCCAATCCTTTCAGTCTAATTTTCTCTTAAGGAAGTTATTTTGTCCAGGCCTTAAGCCTGATGCTGTCCTCCCGTTTATGTTGATGAATTTGGGCTGTTCTTCACATAAACAGTGCTACCTTTGTACCAAATTTCGTTCAATTCGCATTCACCGTGTTCGAATTGATAGGGGGGGACAGACATTCAGAGTACACACACACACACACACACAGACACACAGACACACACACACACAGACTCACACACACACATACACACAGACAGACACACTTTTTCGCCCTGTGTTGATCTCATAAGTCTAATTTCATTTTTTGCAAAAATCGAAAGTAGGCTAAAAACGGTCGAACACCGATTTACTTACTTTTTAAGCTGTTTTTTTTTCGCTGAGTTTCAATTTTCTCGCTTATGTCGTTTAAGAGATAGGCTTACACGCTCCGTTATGAATCCTTCAACCCCCACTTTTCACCCCTTTCACCTCATAATAATACACCACATCGATAAACCCTTAGACAAATGTCTGCTTATTTTTAATGATTAGTTTATATGCCAAGCATCACATCCACAAATGAAACCACACGTGAGATATTGTCATTCAATGAAATTGCAGGTTTAACCCCCTTAAGACCCCTTGAGAACCTGAATATCCAAAAATCCTCCCTTAGTGTACGGTTTCGACACACAACGAACATATCCCCGAAATGCCATGTTTCCAACTTCAATATTTTTGGCTGGGCGATGATGAGTGAGTGAATGAGTCAGGACATTTTCTTACAATCAGTTTTTCTTCAGAATTTCACTCCTCCCGATGAACCCCTTCAATTTGATTGATCAAAAAAAGCTGTCGAAAAGCTATTTACTTACTTTAAAGCAGTTTTTTCCCCTGAGTTTGATGAGTGAGTCAGTCAGTCAATCAGTTAGGACACTTTCTTTCCTGTTCTCCCCCTCCCCCCCCCAGATTTTCACCCCTCCCCATGGGCCCCTTAAATTGGATTTATGAAAGAACGGTCAAACACATATTTACTTCCTTTTATGTTGATTTTCTTTCGCTGAGTTTCAAACTCCCCGCCTATGTCGTTTAAGAGATACACGCTCCGTTAGGAATCTTTCAATCCCCAATTTTCACCCCTATCACCTCATAATGTACACCACATCGAAAAACCCTAAGACACGTGTCTTTATGTGCCGTGTATCACATCCCCCAATGAAACCAATCGGGAGTTATTTTTATTCATTGAAAGGCAGGCTTAACCCCCTTAAGACCCCTTTAGAACCTGAATATCCGAAAATCCTCCCTTAGTAGACGGTTTTGACTTACAATGATCATATCCCCAAACTGTCATGTTTCTAACTTCAATAATTTTGGCTGGGCGAATCGAGCAAAATACATTTGAATAAACAAGGACGCGTCAAATGAAATTGAAATTACCACATGTATTTGGAAGGATCGTCTTCTTATTTAAAACATGACGACTAAGCTTCTTTGTAGTAGTGGGTGTAGTCGGGAAGAAGGAATGGCGGAGATAACAAATATAGGAAATGCCATTTGTATTACTGGGCGGTGTTATGGAGTCCTTGTCTTGCTTGAGACTGGTTGATGTGTTATTTTGATCCTTTAATCTTGGCCGTGACAGGATGGAAGATTGGCCTATCGTAGACTGTGGCGAATTCTTCCATGCACCGCATAATCCGGCGATTCCACCCGAGTTAAAATGTAAGAATATTTTCTCGTCATAATTTAGACTTCTTGTTAATAGTGCAGTCATGACATGTCATATATTTTCTGCAGCGTACCCTATATTTGTGGTGCACAGTTTTAGTAAGAGCAGAGGAAGACAGCTTCAAGCGGTGTGACGTGTCGAAATTAAGGGCAGGCCTTTCAGTCCGGGTAACGTCAGGCGAGAGGCGTGTAATACCATGTTGCCTAGATCAACGGCGCTGGAAAGACAGTGCACTTTCCAAGGTTATCGCAAGTGCATCCTCCTGATAATTGTCTCTCGGAAGAATATTTCCAAATTCTACGAAATCTTCGTCAACAGTTTCAGTCCAGGTTTCAAGATGTCGAAGAATTGTCTACAACGTTTCAACTCTTTCCAATCCCGTATTCCGTAGATGTCCCGCCAGGTACCTGATGGAACTGTTAACTTAACAATGTGAACAGTGCACCCACCGGGTACCAGATGGAACTGTTAACTTAACAATGTGACGATTTGTTGAAGGATGAATATAAACACAAGGACGACGTGGCTGCTTTCTACTAGCATGTCCCCCAAACCCGATTTCCGAGGTTGTATGCACTTGCTGCACGGACATCATGTAGCCTATGTTTGGTTCGACATATGTGTGCGAACAATTCTTTTCCATTATGAAACTGGCTAAGTGCAAATCTTGAAGTACCTTGTCAGATCACAATCTAACATGCAGTCTTAGATTACAACTTTCCCAGACACTTCGTCAGAACATTGATAAACTAGTTCAAGAAAAACGAAACAGAAATTGCCCCCGTGATTGTATGGCTCTTTTCTAATGTGCAGGGAAAATGGCACAATGGTCAGTTCTATTTACATTATAGCACGACTGTCCTTCATGGGCACCCACAGAGGGGTCACAAAAACGCAACATTTACAAGTCTCACTAACAGAGCTTTAAAACTCCCATCATCTGACAATGATTTAGAACAGGAAATCAATATAATATATCAAATAGCTTAAGTCAACGGATACAGTCACAATTACGTTAACAACTTGATCCATAAATTGAGGAACAAACCTGTCACCAAATTATTAAAAGAAAGCACCACTAAGAAAACATTTGCCACCTCTACTTATACAGATCGCAGGGTTTACACAGTAACCAGCATTTTAAAAATCATAATATAAACATAGCCTTCCAAACCAACAATTCAAACTATAAGAAAAAAAAACAGTAAAGTCAATGCCACAAATAAACACACAAAATCGGGTGTTGATTAGTTCAAATGCAGCGAATGCAAAGCCAATTACGTAGGACGAACAGGAAGAAGCTTCCGTAATCCTTACGCTGAGCATGTTTCAGCCAAAACAATGTTCAAGTTACGGTCCGATCACAACGGAACCATCCAAAAGAGCGTCCACCTCGGACAAGTTTTACAATGTTAATAGCCCTTTCTTCACGGCGCGCGAACACTATATTGAGTCGCCGTTACCCCCTCCAAAGTTCCACTCCTCAGCTACTCGCCTCGCCTGTAGACCAATCACCGTGCGTCACGTCTCCCTTCCTTGGCTTGAAACCGGCACGCGGGACCCCCCGCCACAAACTCCATCGCACTCGGTAAATTTACCGTTCCAGTCCAATTCGCCTTTTCTTGAAACAGCCAGTTGTAAATGTTCCTCGATTACGTCATCGCTTTCCGACAAGCTTATTCCTGTAGCGGAAATTTCCTATGACTCAACTCTCTCACAATAAACCCTAACTGACTAAAATCCGTAAACCTCCGCAATCATATAATTTACCGTGATGATGTTGTTCGTAATAAATCGCTTGATAGTGTTTTCTATAAAATCGAAAACCTATCTGTATAGTTATAATCTTTAAAGAAAAAGCTCCAAAAAAGGACATTAATAATAATACTAAGTTAAATGGAAATTATCTTGGCTGAACAAGTTGCCGCATAAACAAACATCGAATGGCTTCCATCTGAATTATTTCAGTGGCATAATATACCCTCGAAAAACACGTTACAACATTTACCCTTAAGATTGTGGCAAAATAAATGTATTGAATAGGCGGAAACTAAAAAAGTCTTATTCTTGACATTGTTAATTGTGTTGGTGGGTCAGTGTCGTCGATCGTGTTTCCCTCACTCATTGCGTCTTCTTCATCTTGTCTGCTGTTTACAGCTGGTGTCGTATCATTATCATTATGTGGTTGATTCACTTGTGGCAGAGAACCAGAGTGTGGTCTTGATTTCAGGAAAGGTACAACGAACTGCATTACTAACCACAAGTAGTACGGCTCCTTTGCTTTATCCCCTGTGCGTTTCTTCATGTATCTTGCCAAACCTCCCCTGAGATGTTTCCATCTCCCTTTGCATTCTGCAAAGAAGAATCACATAACAATGTCACATTTGAATATCAATACATATTTTGATCTGAATACTTATTATCAACTTTGGATCATTATTATTCGTTAATGAACTTTGTACTAGACCAAAATGTTCAAATTTGAACCTTCTCTCAAAATTTGTCACTTTACGCTTTCGGGGGTATTGAATCCGAATTGGTTATAAAAAGAAGAAGAACGTCCGTACTCCTTTTTGCGTAATAAGTATTCAATATTTCTGATTAATAGATTGAAGGTACCGGTACTTAGGTTCATATTAATTTGTTTTTTCATAATTTTTAAAACATCGTTTCTGTTATTTGTTTTTGGTACCTTGCAACTGGTGACACATGTTCATCCATATCACTGCAATTTAATCGAGGCATTTCAACGATAAGCGATATAGTGGTCAGTCCTGCAACCCATGTACATGAGCACTCCAGATGAGCAACGTTGGTTGGAAATCAGCAACAGATTCTATGAACTTTCAAACGTTAGACTACTAATTGTTTGGGTTGCATTGATGGCAAGCACATTAGGATTAAATACCCCCCCAAAAAAGTGGCTCATCTCTTTACAACTATCATGGCCTTTTCTCCATTGTGTTGATGGCGTGCACTGACGCAGATGGATTATTTGTGAGGTTGGCAGAAATAATGATGGCCGTGTAATAAAGGAGTCAGCATAGCGCAAATAAACTAAACATACCGTCTCCACAACCTTTAGCGAACGATCTTGATGGTAATGCTTTTCCTTTCTATTTCATTGGTGATGAGGCATTCCCACTGAAGACTTACTTGATGAGACCTTACCCAACGAATACGAGCAATGATGCTATGGAAACGTTCAACTACCGCATGTCAAGAGCGAGGAGGAGTGTTGAATGTGGTTTTGGAATGCTTGCTTCAAAATTTAGACTTTTTGTGACTCAAATTGAATGTGAAGCCACTCAAGTGGAACAGATTGTGAAAGCTGCCTGTATTCTGCATAACTTTATTCGGGTCCATGATGGTTTTCTTTCGATTCCTACGTATGAACAACTCACCAACGCCTATGAAGAACTACATCCTTTTCGTGGTTTACCACCAGAGGGGCAACGATCTATGGCTAAGTAATATATAGATTTCCTCCGAGACTACTTTTCTAAACCAGAAAACTCATTTCCTTGTCAGAACAGAACGTAATTGACATTGAAATAGAGATAATTGATGTTAAAATAAGTTTTTTTTTATGTAATTGATTTATTTATGAAGTACTTTTAAAATTGTACATAGCTCTCTTACCTGTTGACTCGAATTTTTGTGCCAGGGCCTTCCATGATTTCTCTTGGTCATCCCTATTTGAGTACTCCTTACTTGTAGTATCGTATATTTCAGGATAGTCTTCGACTGCTTTAACAGAGGTCACGTTGAAGTTCTCCGTGACGGGTAACATAGTTGAAGGGTGGATGGAAGTTTCATACTTGGAACACAACGTCTAATTTAAGTCTGAAATTAATGAAACCCAAGAGAAATGCCGCGAGTCAAGCAGACGTTCTACGTTGTGAATCACATACAGTGTTGCCGAGAGTCCGGTGAGTCAGATTTCCAAGGGAGGGGGGAGTATGCAAGACAGCACAACAAAGATGCACGCTGATATCTCCAGCCGGCTGGTTCTCAAGAGGCAAGTGCGTCTTGCATCTTCGGTGTGAAAGGGGCCCAAGTCGAGTTTATACTTAATGACCTCGAGTTTATATAACTTGCTGTTTTAATACTCCCTATGGGTCAATTCTCGTCGAGTAACGGTTTGTTTCTATTGAGTAAAAAGCTTCACGCTATGCCCATTATACGACACCTTTTGTTTCTATTGGGTAAGCAGCTTCACGCTATGCCCATACGATACGACACCTTTGTTTCTATTGGGTAAAAAGTTTCACGCTATGCCCATACGATACGACACCTTTGTTTCCATTGGGTAAAAAGCTTCACGCTGTGCCCATACGATACGACACCTTTGTTTCTATTGAGTAAGCAGCTTCACGCTATGCCCATACGATACGACACCTTTGTTTCTATTGGGTAAGCAGCTTCACGCTATGCCCATACGATACGACACCTTTGTTTCCATTGGGTAAAAAGCTTCACGCTGTGCCCATACGATACGACACCTTTGTTTTTATTGGGTAAAAAGCTTCACGCTATGCCCATACGATACGACACCTTTTGTTTCTATTGGGTAAAAAGCTTCACGCTATGCCCATATGATACGACACCTTTTGTTTCTATTGGGTAAAAAGCTTCACGCTATGCCCATACGATTCGACACCTTTTGTTTCTATTGGGTAAGCAGCTTCACGCTATGCCCATATGATACGACACCTTTTGTTTCTATTGGGTAAAAAGCTTCACGCTATGCCCATATGATACGACACCTTTGTTTACGTATTGGAACACATCAACTTGAATGAGCAAAGTATTCATATTCTCGTAAATACACTTTGAATTGTTATAATTGCGTAATTTGTTCCGATTCATCTTACATCAAGCGAGGCAGGGGATATCACATAGTCTTAATCGAACTGATGCCCCACGAGTGAAGCACTTCTGTCCGTGTGATTAGGCTTGCTTTTTATCTGCAGTGTCGCTCTGTAGTGCAACTCTACTATAGTTTGCGTAACAGTTGTCTTCATGCTTTCCCTTCAGTTTTTGTGGAACCTACAATGTTTTGATATGACTGCTACATCTAAGACCTTACCCGTGAATACACTAGTTGCGGTAACTACACCATGGCCCCGTTTCTGCCAAGTGCGGTCAGGTCCCTATTGCCATCATTTAGATTCACAGCCTCACCTACTGCTCCTTGCCACATCTTCTACCTTGGAGCCCAGATACCGGTTATAATTACCAGGCACTATTTATTAAGCTAGTATTATTTATTAATCTCTTGTAATTTATTTCAGGATTAGGGCATAACCCAGCTAGTTTGGGTACATTCGTGTTGACAGACTGAAAATCACTAAACTCTTATTTCTCCTCTTCTTAAATACATTCAGAGGATTTCTGGTATTCTTACCCATGGCTAATCCCTAACCCAAACACATCAAATAATTTCCAAACGTTTCTCTACAAATGCAACGATTTAAGTCCTTTCACACTCCTTGGTGACTAAACACCTACATTTTTCCTACACGGCTTCCCTTTGGTTTCACACCGTTTGTAGAGACCGTATGACCAAGAAAAGTAATTTATTTTCTACAAAAGACAGACTTATTTAACTTGAGAGTAAACCCAGCTCTCGCGAATTTCTTGAAAACCCTATCCGAATGCATTAAGTGCTCAGAAAATGTCCTTGAGCTAATCACCAAGTCATCAATATATATGGACATAGACTTATCCATATCGCTTCCTAAATTGATCCCTAAAGCTCTAATTAGAGCAGCCGAACTACTTTTCAACCCAAAAGCAACACGCCTAAATTGAAATAAATTATTTTGAAACGAAAATGCAGTCAAGGGCCTGTCTTCTTTCAGTGCAACTTGCCTGAAGCTACAACTAACGTCAGCACAAGTACACCAGTTGAAAACCTTGTACTAACTCTTCAATCGATTTGGATATTAATTGATCTTCAGAAATGTGGTTATTTAAATTACGTGCGTCTTAACAAAGTCTAACTTGACCATCTGATTAGGAACAACAATTAAAGAATTTACATATGGACTGATTGAAGGTTCTATGATTCCATCTTCCAACATCTGACTTATCTGGTTATTGACGGCATGAAAGTAACAATAAGGCACACGATAACGGTGTCCTTCAAAAATACTCCTGTCATGTACATTCAGCGAATGCTCGTATCAATTTGCTGGTCCAATGCGGTCTTCAAATACACACTAATTATTGATTAACACTTCATACAATTGATCCCTTTGACACCTACTAAATCACTCTGAAGTACAGCGTTATGCAATGAGTCCTCGAGAAAATCATTCATTAACATACTGCCCTTGAAATAAAATAAATTAGGTTCCCCTCAGGACACCTCGACATCAACACCACTCAACTCATTATAATTATCAACTCTACTAATCGTAAATGATTCCTCCAACTTACCTGAATTTTTAGGACCTACATTCCACCTATTTGAATCACTAAATGACAGAAAAACTTCGCTATCTACCCACGGAATTTAATTGTGCCTTGATTATAAAATAACTGAACAGAATGTTGCGACATCCAGTCTGAACCCAAAATTACAGAATATACTAAGATCTAATATACCAAGATCTCTATTACTACCTGTCTTGAAATTATACGAGATTTCTTTCCTACTGCCGTTACCACAAACGTTGACTTTATAGGAATCTCCTCAAAATTAATACCACTTTCTTTCTGTTATGATAAAATACTGGGCTAATGCTTGATATATGACAACCACTGTCAATAATAACTAATGGACGCACCTCCGACACACCGAGTCCAACGACCGAGTTAAAATTACTCACAGTAGGTTCCACAGATACCTCTGTCAAATCAAAAAGTAACTCTTCACGAATATTTAGGTCATACGGCTCTCTTAGGATTGGGTGAACCAGAAAATACACATAATTCTGACTTGACCATACATCATAGCCTGGTTGGCATTTAAAGCACTAGTACTTGGCTCGGCCCCGTTCACTTGAGGGTAGTTTTGGCGAGACTTGTTATCGTTACCTCCTTCTTCCCTAGGTCTTGCCATGTTTCTACCATTATTTCGTTGTAGGTAAGACTGCTGCCCATTGTTATGTGAACCCGCATTATTACCTTGTCTGTTTTTATAAAAGTTACCATTTTGTTGATTATTCTGGACGGAATTGCCATAATATGGTCTTTCATCTCTTGATTTTGCCTACTCATCTCCTGATTTTGCCCACTCATATCTTATCTCATCTCCCTACTGTTATTCTGCAACACCCTATGAATGCCTCATTTATCTTCACGAATATCTAAAGACTTCTGTTTCTCCTGCCCACCGCAAGGCTCAGGATTCACCTCAGGATTTACCTCCGCCAAACTCTTACTATAATCCATACTGCCAGTCTCACTACTCATATCGTCCGTCTCCATATAATCAACTCTCTCGCCACTATTCATGTCACTTCTCAGTTTCATCCGCTCTTCAGATGACATATTTAAACACACCGCTTATAACTACCCTCCAAAATCACTTCGCTTCACTTCCCTGACACTTGCACTGAAATTATACTCTCCTTTCATACATAACTGTCGGGTTTTTACGTCGCACAGATGGGCGTCAAATTTATTGGGTCGTTAGAATGAAACTAATACAAGATAACACTGAAGAATAATATACACTAATGTGGTGCACTTACCTGCAATAATATAATGAATTAAATAACAGGGCGACAGATTACTATTTAGAATAGATAATGAATAAATTATGTCCTCGGCTTGTCAGCAGCAGAGCAATATCACTTACCTCAGATCTTGGTGAAACTATGTTATCTAACCCATTTTATGAATGGTATGCCTTATAGTATTTGCCAACTACAACGAACAATAGACCCGACATAGAGTTTATCAAATCCAAAAGGAAATACTCAACACATAATAATAATAATAATAACAATAATAATCACAGAGATATAATTTAATTCAATATATGCGGCTCAATTATATAAAGAAAATCGTTGAATTGAAATGAAAACACATCTGGAATTTAAGTAGCCTTTGAGGCGATAGTAATATTATTTGTCGCTCACCGACTTGAAGATTTGTCATATGACAGATGATCTCGATGTTTCTTCCCTTAATGCCAAAATGTTGTAATATGCCATTGAAATGATCTAGCATTACCACTTCCTTAAAGACCTGTAGATTGACTGTAGTTGCGAACCACAACCTTTGCCGTAGAGATCGTGAGTACATGTTGCAGAAACATATTTGACTCGTAAGCGATGAATGAGTCCAGCTGGTCGTTAGTATCGGTCCGTATAGTAATAGTTACTATGTGTGTCTTGCACACCGTATGTTCCTCCCTTGGTCGCTGCCTCCTGGTTATATATAACTTGGTCACACGGGTACGAGCAACTCCCACCACTATCGCGAACTACCCTCTCCACTAGGGCTTCTTGGCTACAAATATCTCTACTATTCCGGTGACGTGTTCATTGCGACACGTTATGAGATATTATCCTCGTTCTTATTACTGTAGTTAGTTAGTTAGTTATTGTCATATTCATAATGTTGAATTTTGGGCTTATGCCGTGTTTATTATATTAAAATTCGATGCGTTTCGAAAGAAAACATGCCTTTCTTCGTCAGGAATAATCTGGAATACGACAATGATTGCTAAGAGAAAGCAACAAAGAACATATAGAAGGTGCCCAAAGATGGACGCCATTTTAGCCCCATGTTAGGGACAACGGAAAGCAGCAGTGAATTACTTTCTCAGGGTTCTGATAATAGGTAGCCAGGATTCACTGAGATTGTAGCCGGTGTCGCGGTTGAAATTACCTGGGTGTTTACGTATTTCAACCGCCTCCCTGATGATTCTGGGACGATATTGCTTTATACGGGCAAGAACATCCACTCCTTGGAACATGACATCAAGGCCAGGTGTTAATGCATGATCGGCAACAGCTGATTTATCAGGATGAATGAGCCTGATACATCTATTATGTTCCTTAATGCGAGTGCATATTGTTCTCGAAGTCTGCCCGATGTAAACCTTGCCACAAGTACAGGGACTCTGTAGATACCCGGTTGTTGCAATATAGGCAAACTGTCCTTAGTTGGTCGCAGGAGTTGCCTAATCTTAACAGAAGTTCCAAATACAGTCCGTATGTTGTACCGACGTAGGATTTTAGCAATACGATCCGTCGTGTTATGTATGTAAGGTAGGTAAGCAGTTCCTCTTACATCTCTTTTCTCAACTGACGTCCTATTATTATTTGTTGGTTTCAGAACCGTAGAGATCAAAGCCTTGCTATAACCGTTGCTCTCAAAGGTGGTTCGCAAGGTATTAATTTCTTCTTGTAAAGAAGACACTTCACAAATCCTCCTAGCCCGGGTAGTTAGAGTTGTAAGGATACCATGTTTCTGGGCAGGGTGATGGTGAGAACTTGCGTGGAGATATCTATTGGTGTGTGTTGGCTTATGAAAAACGCTGTGTCCTAAAGATCCATCCTCTTTCTTGGTGACGAGAACATCTAAAAATGGTATTTTGCCGTCAGATTCCTTTTCCATGGTGAAACAAATAGAAGGGTGCTGGAGATTAACGTGATCCAGGAAATGGCTAAGATTTTCCTCACCTTCCGTCCAAACAACGAACGTGTCATCCACATAACGCCACCAGATCTTCGGTTTGAAAGGAGCCGACGACAAAGCTTTCTCTTCAAAGTTCTCCATGAAGAAATTAGCCACAACAGGAGAGAGAAGACTACCCATGGCCACACCATCAGTCTGCTCATAAAAATTCCCATTCCATAGAAAGTAGGAGGAGGTCACGCAGTGATTAAAAAAAAGCCTTGTGATGTCTTCAGGAAAAAAGCCATTAATGAGAGACATAACACCATCAATAGGTACTCTCGTAAACAGAGACACCACGTCGAGACTCACTAGGATATCACCCGGCTGAAGTGTTATAGCTTTCAACTTTTCCATGAAGTGTGTGGAATCCTTAATGTACGAAGGCGTGTTACCCAGAAGCGGCTGAAGTAGTCTACCTAAGTATTTGGAAAGGGCATATGTAGGAGAACCAATCGTACTAAGAATGGGTCTAAGAGGAACATCTTCTTTATGAATTTTAGGAAGACTATAGAGTCTCGGAGGAATAGCATCCCCTGGAAGGAGAGTCTTCGCTGCATCCGCTGGAATAATATGCACTGGCATTAAGGAACATAATAGATGTATCAGGCTCATTCAACCTGATTAATCAGCTGTTGCCGATCATGCATTAACACCTGGCCATGATGTCATGTTCCAAGGAGTGGATGTTCTTGCCCGTATAAAGCAATATCGTCCCAGAATCATCAGGGAGGCGGTTGAAATACGTAAACACCCGGATAATTTCAACCGCGGCACCGGCTACAATCTCAGTGAATCCTGGCTACCTATTATAAGAACCCTGAGAAAGTAATTCACTGCTGCTTTCCGTTGACCCTAACATGGGGCTATAATGGCGTCCGTCATTGGGCACCTTCTATATGTTCTTTGATGCTTTCTCTTAGCAATCATTGTCGTATTCCAGATTATTCCTGACGAAGAAAGGCATGGTTTCTTTCGAAACGCGTCGAATTTTAATATAATATACACGGCATAAGCCCAAAATTCAACATTATGAATAGTAACACGGGCCGTCAAAGTCTAAATGACAATATTAGAAACCTCTATGGGGAGGATATTTTTCGACTGATGTCTAGATTTTGTAGGTTACGACGCAAGAAGGTGTGTCTTATCTCTTCACTCACTTTTCTCCTAAGATGCCGGGATCACGATATTCTACCGAATTTTGTTATGTTGAAGCATACCTCCAGAACACCTAAGGCAACGAGAATCTATCGTCGTGCAAGCAAGGCGTTATTGATAGAGAGGTTACAGCATACACGTAAGCAGTTGGATTTTATTTCGAGGGAGTTACTACAGCTACATCTACGCCTCTCGAACTTCGTAAGTGAGGAATTATGGAAGATCTTTGATCGTATTTCTTCAGTGCAAGCTAACAGCGTTCTAGATCAGGTGAGGGCAAGACATATTTCCAAATATGATAGGTTATGTCAGATGCAGAAATCTCAAGCCATTAGGCTTGATGCTAACAAGGTTGTCGTAAATTTGTCCAGCATGCCCCTAAATGATACCCAACAGGCAGTTCTCGCTAAAGGTCTCAATTTTGCTGTAGCGCCTAGAAGAATTCCTATTGAAGAACTTATTACATCTGTAGAATCCTCGGTACATCACCTCACACCTGAAGAGGCCGAGGAAGCCAGACAAGAATGTTCCAGAGTTCTCAAGAACGCTAAGCCACCTAACACCAACTTAAAACAAGGCGAAAGCCGGGCATTTAAAGATCTAAGGGACAATTCAGATATTATCGTTCTCCCCGCTGACAAGGGTAACGCGACAGTGGTGTTGGATAAGGTTGATTATGATTCCAAGGTCTCGTCTTTGTTATCAGATCCTTTATATAGGATTAATAGTCGTGATCTTACTACTCGCTACTCAATTGTCACCGTCAAATTGATCAAGCAATCATCTATTCCAGCAGATGCAGCGAAGACTCTCCTTCCAGGGGATGCTATTCCTCCGAGACTCTATAGTCTTCCTAAAATACATAAAGAAGATGTTCCTCTTTGACCTATTGTTAGTACGATTGGTTCTCCTACATATGCCCTTTCCAAATACTTAGGTAGACTACTTCAGCCGCTTCTGGGTAATACGCCTTCGTACATTACGGATTTCACACACTTCGTGGAAAAGTTGAAAGCTATAACACTTCAGCCGGGTGATATCCTAGTGAGTCTCGACGTGGTGTCTCTGTTTACGAGAGTACCTATTGATGGTGTTATGTCTCTCATTAATGGCTTTTTTCCTGAAGACATCACAAGGCTTTCTTTTATCACTGCGTGACCTCCTCCTACTTTCTATGGAATGGGAATTTTTATGAGCACACTGATGGTGTGGCCATGGGTAGTCTTCTCTCTCCTGTTGTGGCTAATTTCTTCATTGAGAACTTTGAAGAGAAAGCTTTGTCGTCGGCTCCTTTCAAACCGAAGATCTGGTGGCGTTATGTGGATGACACGTTCGTTGTTTGGACGGAAGGTGAGGAAAATCTTAGCCATTTCCTGGATCACCTTAATCTCCAGCACCCTTCTATTTGTTTCACCATGGAAAAGGAATCTGACGGCAAGATACCGTTTTTAGATGTTCTCGTCACCAAGAAAGAGGATGGATCTTTAGGACACAGCGTTTTTCATAAGCCAACACACACCAATAGATACCTCCACGCAAGTTCTCACCATCACCCTGCCCAGAAACATGGTATCCTTACAATTCTAACTACCCGGGCTAGGAGGATTTGTGAAGTGTCTTCTTTACAAGAAGAAATTAATACCTTGCGAACCACCTTTGAGAGCAACGGTTATAGCAAGGCTTTGAACTCTACGGTTCTGAAACCAACAAATAATAATAGGACGTCAGTTGAGAAAAGTGATGTAAGAGGAACTTCTTACCTACCTTACATACATAACACGACGGATCGTATTGCTAAAATCCTACGTCGGTACAACATACGGACTGTATTTGGAACTTCTGTTAAGATTAGGCAACTCCTGCGACCAACTAAGGACAGTTTGCCTAAATTGCAACAACCGGGTATCTACAGAGTCCCTGTACTTGTGGCAAGGTTTACATCGGGCAGACTTCGAGAACAATATGCACTCGCATTAAGGAACATAATAGATGTATCAGGCTCATTCAACCTGATTAATCAGCTGTTGCCGATCATGCTTTAACACCTGGCCATGATGTCATGTTCCAAGGAGTGGATGTTCTTGCCCGTATAAAGCAATATCGTCCCAGAATCATCAGGGAGGCGGTTGAAATACGTAAACACCCAGATAATTTCAACCGCGACACCGGCTACAATCTCAGTGAATCCTGGCTACCTATTATCAGAACCGTGAGAAAGTAATTCACTGCTGCTTTCCGTTGTCCCTAACATTGGGCTACAATGGCGTCCATCTTTGGGCACCTTCTATATGTTCTTTGTTGCTTTCTCTTAGCAATCATTGTCGTATTCCAGATTATTCCTGACGAAGAAAGGCATGGTTTCTTTTGAAACGCGTCGAATTTTAATATAATAAACACGGCATAAGCCCAAAATTCAACATTATGAATAGTAACACGGGCCGTCAAAGTCTAAATGACAATATTAGAAACCTCTATGGGGCGGATATTTTCCGACTGATGTCTGGATTTATTAGGTTACGACGCAAGAAGGTGTGTCTTATCTCTTCACTCACTTTTCTGCTAAGATGCCGGGATCATGATATTCTACCGAATTTTGTTATGTTGAAGAATACCTTCAGAACACCTAAGGCAACGAGAATCTATCGTCGTGCAAGCAAGGCGTTATTGATAGAGAGGTTACAGCATACACGTAAGCAGTTGAATTTTATTTCGAGGGAGTTACTACAGCTACATCTACGCCTCTCGAACTTCGTAAGTGAGGAATTATGGAAGATCTTTGATCGTATTTCTTCAGTGCAAGCTAACAGCGTTTTAGGTCAGGTGAGGGCAAGACATATTTCCAAATATGATAGGTTATGTCAGATGCAGAAATCTCAAGCCATTAGGCTTGATGCTAACAAGGTTGTCGTAAATTTGTCCAGCATGCCCCTAAATGATACCCAACAGGCAGTTCTCGCTAAAGGTCTCAATTTTGCTGTAGCGCCTAGAAGAATTCCTATTGAAGAACTTATTACATCTGTAGAATCCTCGGTACATCACCTCACACCTGAAGAGGCCGAGGAAGCCAGACAAGAATGTTCCAGAGTTCTCAAGAACGCTAAGCCACCTAACACCAACTTAAAACAAGGTGAAAGCCGGGCACTTAAAGATCTAAGGGACAATTCAGATATTATCGTTCTCCCCGCTGACAAGGGTAACGCGACAGTGGGGTTGGATAAGGTTGATTATGATTCCAAGATCTCGTCTTTGTTATCAGATCCTGTATATAGGATTAATAGTCGTGATCCTACTACTCGCTACTCAAATGTCACCGTCAAATTGATCAAGCAATCATCTATTCCAGTGGATGCAGCGAAGACTCTCCTTCCAGGGGATGCTATTCCTCCGAGACTCTATAGTCTTCCTAAAATACATAAAGAAGATGTTCCTCTTAGACCTATTGTTAGTACGATTGGTTCTCCTACATATGCCCTTTCCAATTACTTAGGTAGACTACTTCAGCCGCTTCTGGGTAACACGCCTTCGTACATTAAGGATTCCACACACTTCGTGGAAATGTTGAAAGCTATAACACTTCAGCCGGGTGATATCCTAGTGAGTCTCGACGTAGTGTCTCTGTTTACGAGAGTACCTATTGATGGTGTTATGTCTCTCATTAATGGCTTTTTTCCTGAAGACATCACAAGGCTTTTTTTTTATCACTGCATGACCTCCTCCTACTTTCTATGGAATGGGAATTTTTATGAGCAGACTGATGGTGTGGCCATGGGTAGTCCTCTCTCTCCTATTGTGGCTAATTTCTTCATGGAGAACTTTGAAGAGAAAGCTTTGTCGTCGGCTCCTTTCAAACCGAAGATCTGGTGGCGTTATGTGGATGACACGTTCGTTGTTTGGACGGAAGGTGAGGAAAATCTTAGCCATTTCCTGGATCACCTTAATCTCCAGCACCCTTCTATTTGTTTCACCATGGAAAAGGAATCTGACGGCAAAATACCGTTTTAGATGTTCTCGTCACCAAGAAAGAGGATGGATCTTTAGGACACAGCGTTTTTCGTAAGCCAACACACACCAATAGATATCTCCACGCAAGTTCTCACCATCACCCTGCCCAGAAACATGGTATCCTTACAACTCTAACTACCCGGGCTAGGAGGATTTGTGAAGTGTCTTCTTTACAAGAAGAAATTAATACCTTGCGAACCACCTTTGAGAGCAACGGTTATAGCAAGGCTTTGATCTCTACGGTTCTGAAACCAACAAATAATAATAGGACGTCAGTTGAGAAAAGAGATGTAAGAGGAACTGCTTACCTACCTTACATAGATAACACGACGGATCGTATTGTTAAAATCCTACGTCGGTACAACATACGGACTGTATTTGGAACTTCTGTTAAGATTAGGCAACTCCTGCGACCAACTAAGGACAGTTTGGCTAAATTGCAACAACCGGGTATCTACAGAGTTCCCTGTACTTGTGGCAAGGTTTACATCGGGCAGACTTCGAGAACAATATGCACTCGCATTAAGGAACATAATAGATGTATCAGGCTCATTCAACCTGATAAATCAGCTGTTGCCGATCATGCATTAACACCTGGCCTTGATGTCATGTTTCAAGGAGTGGATGTTCTTGCCCGTATAAAGCAATATCGTCCCAGAATCATCAGGGAGGCGGTTGAAATACGTAAACACCCAGATAATTTCAACCGCGACACCGGCTACAATCTCAGTGAATCCTGGCTACCTATTATCAGAACCCTGAGAAAGTAATTCACTGCTGCTTTCCGTTGACCCTAACATGGGGCTATAATGGCGTCCATCTTTGGTCACCTTCTATATGTTCTTTGTTGCTTTCTCTTAGCAATCATTGTCGTATTTCAGATTATTCCTGACGAAGAAAGGCATGGTTTCTTTCGAAACGCGTCGAATTTTAATATAATAAACACGGCATAAGCCCAAAATTCAACATTATGAATAGTAACACGGGCCGTCAAAGTCTAAATGACAATATTAGTTATTGTCGTTTTAAGGGGCGGAACTACGAGGTCATCTGCCCCTTTACTACTGCAGATGCATCAAGATGGTAGAACTTCACGGTGCTTATTCATGGATTTTCAAAACTCGTGACACTGGGTTTATATGGTGACATGTCTCAGCGTCACTCATATGTGTCACGGTAGGGTTCGCCCCATTGCAACTATTGCGACAAAATATACCTCAAGTCACATCTTAAACAATACTCAATAAAAGTCTATTATATATACTATTTAATATGAAAGAATAAGATCATCAATCGGGATGTCTGAATCAACAATAATAATTAATATAAATGTACGAGCTTGGGGATGGGATCACTACAAAGTAGTCGGATTCTTCAGAGCGTTAAGATCCTTTAGTATACCTTCCTTCGGAGGGGAAGTAGAGCCAGCGGTTCCATTTCATAGATTTATGGCGCGTAAAAGATCCTTCCTCTAACTAAACTTGTGTGAACCTAATTTTCTAGGTTAAACATCGTTGTAACGCTCTATCAAAGTTCCAACGTTCACCACTGGGTGTCAGTGACATCTGGTAGAGAAAGTTGGAACTACTTGGAATTGAATAATAATAATAATGTTATTGGTTTGACGTCCCTTTTAACTACACTGGCTTTTAGAGACGCCGGGGTGCCGGAATTTTGCCCCGAAGGGGATCTTTAACGTGCCAGTAAATGTACTGACACGGCTCCCTTCATTTGCGCACCCTCAAATGCCAGCTGACTGCGCCAGGTTTCGAACCTGCAACCTTGGGTTCAGCAAGCGAGAACGTTACCCCTGAGCCACACAGCCAGACATCTTGGAATTGAACGGAACTTGTAGTTGACCCCATGGGTGTCCGCTTAAAGCAGCTACAGCCTGTGGCGACCCGAACATGTCATCGGACACTCCCGGCACGCAAAATAAATGAATAAGCGACGAATTTCAGTGAATACTCTATTCACTGTTTTAATTGTAGTGTATGTTCATATACTGGAGGCTTTAAAGTGAGTTTATAAAATAGGACTAATTAGGTTCCTCTCTCCAATTCTAACCCTCTAGACCGAAAGAATGAAGCTTCTAAAACATCATGTCTAAAGCCCCGGAGATGTTAACACAAAGTTCAAGAGTATATGAAAGTGCCTTGTGGTCAGTAAGGTTTAACGTGTTCGAATTAAAACAGCCTTTCAAGTCCTAAACAAATCAGAAAAATGTTCCTCTTGCAAGACATAACTGTGGGTACTGGCCTCTATGTGGAAACATGTGTTTTAAATCAGTACTTAAATTGTCTCCCATCATTACGGTAGAAATATCAGTAATTTATTTCATTTTAAAGTTTTCTACAACTACCTTACATAGTAAATTTAGTTTCATCCTATTTACAAAGATTTAGCTAATGAGCACTATACGAAGTACCAAATTATAAAATCTTTCACATTAATGCAGCTACCGTTCAATCAGGATTAACGTACAGGTCTTTAATTTACACATCCTCCTCTTCGGTGAATCCTGCTTCACATGGGAATGCTTCCTGGCCAATATGAGACAGTATTTTTTATTATCTTCCCTGTACACTGGTAGACACTCAGAACGTATCACATGAATATGGGGTTTACCTGCAAGGATTAATATTGTTATTTTATCTACTCATAACAGCAATACCGTTTTAATATAGTTTATGAACTTTAAGGATAAATGTAAGTCTCACCAGCCCAGCAAATCCCTCTCCGCTCATATCAATTAAATGTAGGCTCTTCCAAGTAAGAATGAATATGTATTTACAAGTATACACTACAGATGAGTCGAGCTATGCTTTACCACAGCGAATAAAAATTCAGATGTGCTTTTTGAAATCACTCATGTAAACAATATTTTGCCATGGAAGACTTGTATATAGCTTGAGATCACTAAAGATAGTTTTTAGTTACGTTTCTGTGTCGCCTTATTGGCAATTGATATTGAAACTGCACACATCAAAAATAGTGTTGCATCACGTCGGTTCCAGGATCGCCGGACCACTGACGCTGAATGTCAATATAGCATCACGAACACAGTCGTTTTGACTGCTCCTATAAGCCACTATACCTGCCCAAAGCTGTATACAACCATAAATAAGCGGGGCCTATTAGACGGAGGGCATACGAGAGCCGATCAGGTCCAGTCATTCCACCAGGAAGGAGGTACACTGGACGTGTTGTCTTAAGTTCTGCCATGCCTAGAACGCACGTTTGATCGTATCCGCATTGTTACGTTGTGTCAGGAAGGGCTCTCATCAAAGGAAGTCACCAGACGCCTCCGCGTGAACCAAAGCGATGTCGTTCGGTCATAGAGGAGGTACAGAGATACAGGAACTGTCGACGACCTGCCTCGCAGTGGCCGGCCAAGGGCCACGACGGCAGGTGATGAGCGCTACTTGCGAATTTCAGCTCGGAGGAACACTGAATGCAACGCCACCTTGCTGAGAAATGCGGTTCGTGCCTTCGCAGGACGTCCGAGTTTTGACTCAAACTGTACACAATGGGCTGCATGATGCGTACCTTCACTCTCAACGTCCATGGCGAGGTCCATCTTTGGAACCCCGACAACATGGAGCGCGGTACAGATGGGCCCTACAACATGCTGAATGGACCAGTCAGAATTGGCATCACGTTCTTTTCACAGATGAGTGTCCCATATGCTTTCAACCAGACAATCGTGGGGACAACATACGTCACTGGTGGCCTTGGAAGGCGCCAAAAGGGCTCATCGATACTAGAATGACATCCTCCGTCCTTTGGCCACTAAGATATATCGTGTGATTTTCAATTGACTTCACAACAAATGAAAACTGTAAGTGGACTACGACATTTCCATTCGAGTGAACTTTGCGGCACATTCTCTGCACGAGTATTGCTTCTTGCTACTTATGAATGATCATGTGGGCCTTAAAGTTCTTTTTTGTAAAGGAAGATGCTCCGCATATTTTACATAAATACGGCCTCTTATGACTATCACTGATAATGTGTCTTCTTAAGTGTGATCGTTCAGTAAATCTTGCGCCACAAGTATCACATGAGTAAGGCTTCTGGCCGGTATGATAAAGAATGTGCTTTGTCAAACATGGCTTACTCCTAAAATTCTTTTGGCAAATATCACATGTATATGGCCTTATTTGCAAATGAAACTTCAAACTCCTCTTTTCTCTAAATGTCGCCCCGCATCTTGCACAGGCATACGGCTTGAAACCACTATGGATTAACATATGTTTATCCAGATTTCCCTTCTCTGTAAAAGTTGAACTGCACTCATTACACGAGTATTTCGTTTGGCCAGTATGAATTACTACATGTCTTCTTAGAGAACCTTCCCTACTAAATTGCTTCATACAGAAAGCGCAAGAATGTGGCCGTAACCCACTATGAACTACCATGTGGCTTTGTAGACCAGTCTTACGACTAAACGTTGCATTACATGTGCCACATGAGAATGGCCTTTGGCCACTATGCGTGACTGCGTGCCTCTTTAATTTCGGGGCAGAACAACATTTGACTCTGCAAATTAAGCATGAATATGGCTTCCGGGTACTATGAGACATGGAAAGATTTTTGAAGCCACTGCTGACGGGCAAGACTCTCTTAATGCTCTCCCGTTGAATGATTGAAGTTCCACATGCATCTCGTGTAAGGGCGTTCTTCGTCCTGTAAAAGATACGTTATTTGTGATAAAAAGCAATAAGACAAGAAATACAGTTTGCAGGAAAGTATGGACAGTCCCGTACACAAATGAAATTAAATAAAAAATGAAGTACATTAAATTCTGAGAACGAGTTCTGATCTACAATAAACTGTAATGGCGCACCTCGTAACAGATGAATCAATAAGGTGGTTGTAGACAGAGAGAGGACGGAGACTGACATTACATATCTCTATAGCTCCTGATCTCTTTTCGTGATATTTTCAATGTGTAATATTTTAGGCCCATTTATCTGTCAAATTGTTTCTAGTTATCCGAGACCATCGAACGACAAATATTACTTTGGATTTGTATTAATTGTTTAACCGATATGCTTAAACAGTAGTGTGTTTGTGACAGTTCAAGGCCCTCCCCCTCCTCACCCTCGTCACAAGATGGCGGCGGCCCGATATCTCTCGAACGCATGGTCGGATTTTGACGAATGAGGTGTCATTGAACTAGGGCTGATACCCCCTTTCCAATGGATAACATATTTCTACTCCAAAATAAACCCTACCCCTACTAGGGGTGAAAATTGTAATTTTTTTTAGAGAATCTCGCTTTCCAAGTGCAACATGTGAGAGTTTGAATGCCAATATGGAATTAAACGTTGTTCTACACAAGATACATGCTTACGGTGGATAGCCACTATGTACTAACAAGCTTGTTTTCTGTTTTTTACGCTTGCCCACTCATGGCTTTTGTAAGAGGGTGAGGGAGCGGATCCCTGTGGACGGGCCATTGATGACGGGTCATTGTTGACGAGTCCTTGTTGACAAGTCATTGTTGACGGGTCCTTGTTGACGAGTCCCTGTAGACGGGTCCTTGTAGACAGGTCCTTGTGGACGAGTCCTTGTTGATAAGACCTTTTGGACTGATCCCTTTGGACCGGTCCCTTTGGACTGGTTCCCACGGACTAGCCCATGAATTTATTTAAATTATGTCAAAGAGCCCAACTACATTTTGCGAGTAAAGCAGTGTGTTGAACTGACGTTGTTCACTAATCCCCCACTACTATAATGTGATAACGATATGAAAGGATATATAGTTATTGTTGTTTTAAGGGGCGGAACTACGAGGTCATCTGCCCCATGAAAGGAAAGTGACGAAATACATACATGTGAACATACAAGGGATCTAACTTGGTGGATGGATGTGTTCTAACGAGTCATTTGTAGTTGAAAGAGAATAATACATGTTCTTAAGATGTTAAAACTGAGGAGATGGTACGAACAGTAAACCGACTTGTTACTTCCTGTGTCATATTACAGACATGACAGAGAGCGCACAGATCTGTTGCTATGACTAACGCTGCAGTAATTTGAAACCACAAGTGTTCATGAAGACAATGGGTGATGATCATGCAAAGTTAGCAGTAATTGGATATTACGCAGGTGTTCCTTCCGTTGTCCTGTTGCTGACATGGCAGAGAGCACACACTGCTGTTGCTATGACTAACGCTGCAGTAATTTGAAACCTCAGCTGTTGATCAAGACAATGGGTGATGATCATGCAAAGTCAGCAGTAATTGGATACCACACAGGTGTTCCTAGTGTACTTTGGACTCTCAGCTGTATTGGGAAAGGAATTGCAATGATCTGCAAAACACTGCTGACACGAGCGATGAGAGTTTATATAAGAGACGTGTCATATATTTCCCTACTGTCAGTCTTTATTACTCGCTTTGAGTGAACAGTGCTCTATTACTGCTCAAGAGTTGTAAAAAAAGCCTTTTTGGTAGAAAATCATTAAATTATTTTGCAAGGTAAGTACTTATTATTAATGGATTGTAGTCTTTTATTACTAATTGATGTTGAAGTTATTGATTGATTGATTGATTGATTTGTTTACAGATAATTGGGTACCTGTAGGTTACCAGATTCCTACAATCTGTTCATTCAGTGGCAGCAGTTGATAAATTATAAAAAGGTTAGTGCCCCTCTAATAACTTTTAAACAGTTAGAGTGATATTTTCCAATGTTCACCACTACATGTCAGTGAAAATGGTATATTTGGCAGTCAAAAGTTGGAACTACTTGACCATGGGGTGTAAAGCTAATTTTGTAGGTTAGATTTTGTTTACTGCTCTATTAAGTCTGAATGTTCATTGCTGGGTGGCAGTGACAGAGGGAATATTTAAAGACTTACCCTCAGTTCACCTAACATAACGTAACTTTACATAACTTACCCTTGTCACGTGACATGTTTTACAAGTTTAGACTTGCTTTATGACAGACTATGATGTCACACTTAGCTCACTTAACTGGTGGCTGCTGGTTTCTATCACGTGACATGTTCTACAAGTTTAGAGTTGTTTTAAGACTGGCTAGGACGTTTCACTTAGCTCACTTAACTGGCGATCGCTGGTTTCTATCACGTGACATGTTCTACAAGTTTAAACTTGTTTTAATACTGGCTATGACGTTACACGTAGCTCACTTAACTGGCGATCACTGGTTTCATTCACGTGACATGTTCTACAAGTTTAGACTTGCTTTAAGACTGAAGATAACGTCACACCGATCTCACTTAACTGGCAACCGCTGGTTTCTACCACTCTATCAAGTTCCAATGCTCACCACTAGGTGTCAGTGACAGTGGTATATAGTAACCCCCAGTTAGAACTACATGAAGTTAGACTTGCTAGGAGTTCACAGATGATTGATTTAAATACCCTGCTATAACCAATGACTGGAATATAATTAAACTATTTATATTGTACTTTGTTTTATCATTTATTAACATTTATGATTTCTTTCTTTTAAAGGTAATTTCGAAAGTGATCATCATGTTCAAGTGTGGTGACTGTAAGAAACAGTTCTCAAAACCTGACAACCTTCAACAGCACGCAAATGTTAAACATGACATTAAATTGCTTGTGTGCAGTCATTGTGCTATGACATTTAACAGACAAGATAATCTTGCACGTCATGTAAATATAATGCATGTTAGTTCAGCACCATTATCGTGTTCAGTTTGCGAACTTGGCTTTTCTGCTGTAAAGCGATATCAATCCCACATGGTTGAAGGGCATGGAGAACAACAGGAATTGAAATCTGTAAAACCATCATCTAGCACGAAACCTTTAAAACGAATGTGATGCTCAAAAGCGTAAACGTTCTCAAGATTGTGAAAATAGTTGTGCAACTAAAAGAAAGAAGAATGGTGAACCTTCAATAATACATTGTGATGTATGTAATATTGATATACCTTCTTCAATCATTCATGGGCATTTACGCAGTATTCAACATAAAAATAACGCTTGCCATGAAAGAAATCTGGTAATATTCAACAAATTGGTAGTGCATTTAAAATTCGAATTGCTAGTTATTGACTTTATAGCAAAGAAAAAATTCAAAGTATTGAATCATTTTTAAAAAATGTTCCACCTACTGTGTTTGGCTTGGTAGGTATTGTTTTATTAGAGCATAAAACAATTAAAATGAATTTTGAACTTTTTGGACTCTATGTAAAAACTGAGAGCGAAGGTGAATTTTCAGATATCAAATCTTTTAATACAAAAAACATAATTGTTAGCGAATCAACTAATATTAGTGATATATACCAAAATATTTCAAGTGCTATCATTGTGAAGAGTGAAGAGTTCCAGGAAAAAGAGTCAGCCTGGGCGTTGGTTGAAGTACTTTATTTAGAAACCAACATGAATAAATACAACTCCCTTCGAGCATCATCATACATTGATTTGCCAGGATGGATCAAACGTAAGCATGCTTGTGTAAACGTTATGAATAATGATGACGCATGCTTTGCATGGGCTGTAACCTCAGCTCTCCATCCAGCAGTGGAGCATCTGTATAGAACATCATCATATCCTCACTATTCCACAGTGTTAGATTTAGAAGAAATAGATTTTCCTGCGGCGATAAAAGACATTCAACGTTTTGAAGAGCTGAACAATATAAGTATTAATGTTTATGGAATTGAAAATAAGAGTATAGTAGGTCCTCTATATTATACACAGGAAAAAAAGGATGCTTATGTAAATTTACTGTACATAACTGAAGGTGAAAATGTCCACTATTGTTGGATAAAACATTTAAGTAGACTTGTCAGTAGTCAGGTTTCAAAACACGATGGTAAAAAGTGGTTGTGTGATGGCTGTTTGCTACATTTCCAGAAAGGGGACCAACTAATTCAACACCAAAAATGGGGGTGTAATCATGTGTGTACGGCATTACCGACTCCTAAAAATAACATTCTAAAATTTAAGGATTATGAGAAACAGCTTCGAGTACCATTTGTTATATATGCTGACTTCGAGGCTTTGCTAAAACCATTTAATACATGTTCATCGAATCCAGCCCAACCTTTCACCAACACTACTCAGATTCATGAACCTTTTAGCTTTGCATATTATATTAAATGTAGTTATGATGACTCCTTAAATAAGTTTGAGATCTATAGAGGACCTGATGCACCCAAAGTTTTTATGGAAAGTCTTGAGAAAGATGCCATCCGTTTATCCTCTGTTTTAAATACGATCATTCCAATGGAGCCACTAACATCATCACAGCAGAAGGGGTTTTGATACAGAAACTAATTGTTTTATATGTGGTGAATGTTTATATACGGACAGGGTTCGCGATCATGACCATTTAACAGGGAAATATCGTGGTGCTGCTCACCAAGAATGTAATTTAAATTATAGAGTAAATAAATTCATTCCAGTCATTCTACATAACGGTAGCAAATACGATAACCACTTTATTTTAAAAGAATTTGGAGCTTCAGATGTGAAAATTGATGTGATTGCAAATAATAAGGAACAATACATATCGTTCACAAAATACATCAAAACTGTCAATAAAAAAAAACTATAAAACTGCGATTTATAGATTCATTCCGCTTTATGCCGAGTAGTATTGATAAGCAGGCTAGTAATTTAAAATCAGATCAGTTTCATGAAATTCAACGTGTCTTTCCTAAAGAAGATGATTTTAATTTGATTCGTCAAAAGGGTATATTCTCTTATGAATATATTAACTGTGTGGAACGTCATGAGGAGTGTTCGTTACCACCGAATGATGCATTTTACAGTTCCTTAAGCACAAGTCATATCAGTGATCAGGAATATTTGCATGCACATCGTGTATGGACACAGTTCGACATTCAAACTTTAGGAGAATTTTCAGACATATATTTGAAGACAGATGTGTTATTATTAGCAGATGTTTTTGAAAATTTTCGGAATGTTTGTATGAAACTTATGACCTTGGTCCTTGTCAGTATTTCACTGCTCCTGGGTTAAGTTACAGTTCAATGTAAAAAAAAACGAAAGTAAATTTAGAATTAATGACTGATATAGACATGATCAATTTTATAAAATCATCAATTCGAGGTGGATTAAGCCAATGTAGTGGACGGTACTCTAAAGCGAATAATAAATACATGCCTAGCTACAACCCTTGTGAAGAGTCAAAGTATATTGTCTACCTCGATGCAAATAACCAATATGGTTGGGCTATGAGTCAATATCTACCACTGAAAGATTTTCGCTGGCTGACACAACCTGAAATTGATGTCTTACACGTTGACACTCTTAATGATAACGATGATAAAGGACATATTTTAGAGGTAAATCTTGAGTACCCTAAAGAGTTACATGGTGATCATAATGATTTACCATCTTGTCCTGAGAATATGAAATCTCCATACATCACATCACGAACAAAAATGTTAATTGCTAATGTAAATGATAAATGTAAATATGTAATACATTATCAAAACTTGAAACAGTGTCTACAGCATGGATTGAAATTAACTAAAATTCATCGCGTATTGCAATTTCATCAGTCAGCATGGCTCAAACCGTATATTGATCTAAAGAATAAATTAAGAACACAGTCAACAAACGCATTTGAAAAAGATTTTTATCAACTCATGAATAATAGTGTTTTTGGAAAGACTATGGAGAATGTTGATAAACGAGTTGATGTGACGCTGATAATAAACTGGGAGAATGGTGGTAAAAGGTATGGTGCGAGCAACTTAATAAGCAAGCCTAACTTTCATAGCTGTTCAATTATTCATGAGGATTTAGTTGTAATACAAATGAATCGTCTTAAAGTAACTTACAACAAACCCATATATGTGGGTTACACCATTCTGGAATTGTCAAAAACACTTATGTATGAATTTCACTATGATTATGTAAAGAAAAACTATCTTGATAATGCTAAATTACTCTACACAGACACAGATTCTTTTATTTATGAGTTTAAAACTGATGATTTTTATGAGGATATCAAAACTGAGCTAAATAGGTTTGATACAAGTGACTACCCCAAGGATAATATTTACCATTTACCTCTAGTAAACAAAAAGGTTCTTGGGAAATTTAAGGATGAATGTGCTGGTGTTATCATAGACACCTTTGTAGGCACAAAATCTAAATCATACAGCTATATGACAATTGATGATGTAGTAGTAAAAAAAATTAAAAGGAGTGAACATGAATGTTGTTAGTAAAGAGTTAGATGTAAGTGATTATAAAAACTGTATAGTTAGTAACCCTCCTGTATTATATAAGAAAATGTGTGTATTTAGAAGTAAAAATCATCAGCTACATACCAATTTGCTGAACAATGTTGCTTTAAGTAATGAAGACAACAAACGATTCATTATACCCAACACATTTGATACTCTTGCTTGGGGAAACAGTCGCATTGACGACTATTACTTTATTTAAGTCTAATGGTCACTATACTGTAATATATGTAGTGTGTTTTATATTGTAATATTTTTTGTAAAAACTGTAAGTAGAATGTATAATGTTAGGCTACTGTAGTTTAGTAAAAATACGATAAGTAATACACTTTAGTGTAAAATGTTTGCTTTTTTATATTACGAAAAATATTTTAAAAAATGTACAGAATGTGTGAACTAAACAAGGGGAATGTAAAAAATGTAAAGTGGAAATTGTAAATATCCATGTGTGAAAAAAATGAAATGGCTATCATCATTTTAAATTAAAAGATATAGTGATCTGGTAAACCTTATTTTATTTCACAACAACAACAAAATGTACGGAATGTGTGAACTAAACAAGGCGAATGTTCAAAAATGTAAAGTGGAAATTGTAAATATTCATCTGTGAAAAAATGAAAATGAAGAAATGGCTATCACCATTTTTACAATTAAAAGACATTGTGATCTGGCAAACCTTGTTTTTATTTGACTACTAATAGGGCTTTACAAAATAGAATACAAAGAAATACCATTTCCTCAATCCTTTTCAATGTTCATGTCCACTCATCATTAACTTTCCTTTTATAGCACTCATTACAATGAGGGCTGAGCCTGTATACAGGCATGCAAGTGCTGAAACCGCTGGATTAGCTTACTGGGATCGTTCCAGTAAATAAATTTAACAAATGATTCTTAGGGTCAAACAAAAGCATTAGCATTATCATCATCATTATTATCTTCATCATTATCATTATAGGCATTATCATTAGCATTATAATCATCATTATTATTACTATATAGTCCTTTTTGATCCATTTGCAATACCACATTTTGCACAGTCTGTGTTGACTTTGATAGTGTTGGCAGTTTTTCAGACATTGACAACTGTCCTAACACGACTTTCTGAGGAGATGATAAATGCTTTTTAACAAGCAATCCACTATCTTGAGCTGCAATATCTTTTTTTTTCTTTTCGGAATAGTGTTTTTTCATTTTGAATATTTTTTTAAACAGCAACGATGTTTTATCTGTTACACTACTTTGATGATCACTCACACTTAAGACCTCACTATTTTTACTTTTTAACTCACCTCGTCACTGTTTTGAACGATGTTTTGAACAACGCCAAATAACAGTTCTATATTTATTGGTTCCTTTTACAATATATGTATATACTTTATAGTATGCAAAATGGCTTACCATAGCTATTCGTTGATAATTTCATATCATTTGTCAAGCATGAAATAATCTCTAGTAAAGTTCACTCGATAATATAAATCATAGTTTTAAGTGGGAGCAAAGGTGGGTGCAAAGGTAGGTGTAAAAGTGGGTGTAAATGTGGGTGCAAAGGTAGGTGCGAAAGTGGGTGCAAAGGTAGGTGCAAAAGTGGGTGCAAAGGTAGGTGGAAAAGTGGGTGCAAAATTGGTGGCTTATGGCGATGGTTTATGGTGGCTTTTTGGTGGCTTACGGTGGAGGCTTATGGTGGCTTATGGCGGTGGTTTATGGTGGCATTTGTTGGTGGCATACAGTGGTGGCTTATGGAGGACGGGTCCTTGTTTACGGGTCCCTGTGGGCGGGTCCCTTTGACATAATATGGATAAAATGCATGGGCCAGTCCATAGGGATCAGTCCAAAGGACCCGCCCACAGGGAAACGTCAACAAGGACCTGTGCTCCATAAGCCACCACCGTAAGCCACCAACATAAGCCACCATAAACCACCGCCATAAGCCACCATAAGCCTCCACCGTAAGCCACCAAAAAGCCACCATAAACCATCGCCATAAGCCACCAATTTTGCATCCACTTTTCCACCTACTTTTGCACCCACTTTTGCTCCCACTTTAAACTATGATTTATATTATCGAGTGAACTTTACTAGAGAATATTTCATGCTTGACAAATGATATGAAATTATCAACGAATAGCTATGGTAAGCCATTTTGCATACTGTAAAGTATATACATATATTATAAAAGGAACCAATAAAAATAGAACTGTTATTTGGCGTTGTTCAAAACATCGTTCAAAACAGTGACGAGGTGAGTTAAAAGTAAAAATAGTGAGGTCTTAAGTGTGAGTGATCATCAAAGTAGTGTAACAGATAAAACATCGTTGCTGTTTAAAAAAATCTTCAAAATGCTAAAACACTATTCCGAAAAAAAGATATTGCAGTTTAAGATAGTGGATTGTTTGTTAAAAAGCATTTATCATCTCCTCAGAAAGTCGTGTTAGGACAGTTGTCAATGTCTGAAAAACTCCCAACACTATCAAAGTCAACACAGACTGTGCAAAATGTAGTATTGCAAAAGGATCAAAAAGGACTATATAGTAATAGTAATGATGATTATAATGCTAATGATAATGCCTACGATGATAATGATGAAGATGATAATAATGATGATAATGCTAATGCTTTTGTTTACCCCTAAAAATCATTTGTTAAATTTATTTACTGGAACGATCCCAGTAAGCTAATCCAGCGGTTTCAGCACTTGCATGCCTGTATACAGGTTCAGCCCTCATTGTAATGAGTGCTATAAAAGGAAAGTTAATGATGAGTGGACAAGAACATTGAAAAGGATTGAGGAAATGGTATTTCTTTGTATTCTATTTTGTAAAGCCCTATTAGTAGTGAAATAAAAACAAGGTTTGCCAGATCACAATGTCTTTTAATTGTAAAAATGGTGATAGCCAATTCTTCATTTTCATTTTTTACACATGAATATTTACAATTTCCACTTTACATTTTTTACATTCGCCTTGATTAGTTCACACATTCTGTACATTTTGTTGTTGTTGTGAAATAAAATAAGGTTTACCAGATCACTATATCTTTTAATTTAAAAAATGGTGATAGCCATTTCATTTTTTTCACACATGGATATTTATAGTTTCCACTTTACATTTATTACATTCCCCTTGTTTAGTTCACACATTCTGTACATTTTTTAATTTTTTTTCGTAATATAAAAAAGCAAACATTTTACACTAAAGTGTATTACTTATCTTATTTTTACTAAACTACAGTAGCCTAACATTATACATTCTACTTACAGTTTTTACAAAAAATATTACAATATAAAACACACTACATATATTACAGTATAGTGACCATTAGACTTAAATAAAGTAATAGTCGTCAATGCGACTGTTTCCCCAAGCAAGAGTATCAAATGTGTTGGGTATAATGAATCGTTTGTTGTCTTCATTACTTAAAGCAACATTGTTCAGCAAATTGGTATGTAGCTGATGATTTTTACTTCTAAATACACACATTTTCTTATATAATACAGGAGGGTTACTAACTATACAGTTTTTATAATCACTTACATCTAACTCTTTACTAACAACATTCATGTTCACTCCTTTTAATTTTTTTACTACTACATCATCAATTGTCATATAGCTGTATGATTTAGATTTTGTGCCTACAAAGGTGTCTATGATAACACCAGCACATTCATCCTTAAATTTCCCAAGAACCTTTTTGTTTACTAGAGGTAAATGGTAAATATTATCCTTGGGGTAGTCACTTGTATCAAACCTATTTAGCTCAGTTTTGATATCCTCATAAAAATCATCAGTTTTAAACTCATAAATAAAAGAATCTGTGTCTGTGTAGAGTAATTTAGCATTATCAAGATAGTTTTTCTTTATATAATCATAGTGAAATTCATACATAAGTGTTTTTGACAATTCCAGAATGGTGTAACCCACATATATGGGTTTGTTGTAAGTTACTTTAAGACGATTCATTTGTATTACAACTAAATCCTCATGAATAATTGAACAGCTATGAAAGTTAGGCTTGCTTATTAAGTTGCTCGCACCATACCTTTTACCACCATTCTCCCACTTTATTATCAGCGTCACATCAACTCGTTTATCAACATTCTCCATAGTCTTTCCAAAAACACTATTATTCATGAGTTGATAAAAATCTTTTTCAAACGCGTTTGTTGACTGTGTTCTTAAATTATTGTTTAGATCAATATACGGTTTGAGCCATGCTGACTGATGAAATAGCAATACGCGATGAATTTTAGTCAATTTCAATCCATGCTGTAGACACTGTTTCAAGTTTTGATAATGTATTACGTATTTACATTTATCATTTATATTAGCAATTAACATTTTTGTTCGTGATGTGATGTATGCAGATTTCATATTCTCAGGACAAAATGGTAAATCATTATGATCATCATGTAACTCTTTAGGGTACTCAAGATTTACCTCTAAAATATATCCTTTATCATCGTTATCATTAAGAGTGTCAACATGTAAGACATCAATTTCAGGTTGTGTCAGCCAGCGAAAATCTTTCAGTGGTAGATATTGACTCATAGCCCAACCATATTGGTTATTTGCATCGAGGTAGACAATATACTTTGACTCTTCACAAGGGTTGTAGCTAGGCATGTATTTATTATTCGCTTTAGAGTACCGTCCACTACATTGGCTTAATCCACCTCGAATTGATGATTTTATAAAATTGATCATGTCTATATCAGTCATTAATTCTAAATTTACTTTCGTTTTTTTACATTGAACTGACACTTAACCCAGGAGCAGTGAAATACTGACCAGGATCAAGGTCATAAGTTTCATACAAACATTCCGAAAATTTTCAAAAACATCTGCCAATAATAACACATCTGTCTTCAAATATATGTCTGAAAATTCTCCTAAAGTTTGAATGTCGAACTGTGTCCATACAGGTTGTGCATGTAAATATTCCTGATCACTGATATGACTTGTGTTTAAGGAACTGTAAAAAGCATCTTTCGGTGGTAAAGAATACTCCGCAAGACGTTCCACACAGTTAATATATTCATAAGGGAATATACCCTTTCGACGAATCAAATTAAAATCATCCTTTTTAGGAAAGACATGTTTAATTTCATGAAACTGATCTGATTTTAAATTACTAGCCAGCTTATCAAGACTACTCGGCATAAAGCGGAATGAATCTAAAAATCGCAGTTTTATAGTTTTTTTTATTGACAGTTTTGATGTATTTTGTGAACGATATGTATTATTCCTTATTATTTGCAATTACATCAATTTTCACATCTGAAGCTCCAAATTCTTTTACAATAAAGTGGTTGTCGTATTTGCTACCGTTATGTAGAATGACTGGATTGAATTTATTTACTCTATAATTTAAATTACATTCTTGGTGAGCAGCACCACGATATTTCCCTGATAAATGGTCATGATCGCGAACCCTGCCCGTATATAAACATTACCACATATAAAACTATTAGTTTCAGTTTCAAAACCCATTTGCTGTGATGATGTTAGTGGTTCCATTGGAATGATCGTATTTAAAATAGAGGATATACGGATGGCATCCTTATCAAGTCTTTCCATAAAAACTTTAGGTGCATCAGGTCCTCTGTAGAGCTCAAACTTTTTAAAGAGTCATCATAACTACATTTAATATAATATGCAAAGCTAAAAGGTTCATGAATGTGAGTAGTGTTGGTGAAAGGTTGGGCTGGATTCGATGAACATGTATTAGATGGTTTTAGCAAAGCCTTGAAGTCAGCATATATAACAAATGGTACTCGAAGCTGTTTCTCATAATCCTTAAATTTTAGAATGTTATTTTTAGGAGTCGGTAATACCGTACACACATGATTTCACACCCATTTTTGGTGTTGAATTAGTTGGTCCTCTTTCTGGAAATGTAGCAAACAGCCATCACACAACCACTTTTTACCATCGTGTTTTGAAACCTGACTACTGACAAGTCTACTTAAATGTTTTATCCAATAGTGGGCATTTTCACCTTCAGTTATGTACAGTTAATTTACATCAGCATCCTTTTTTTCCTGAGTATAATATAGAGGACCTACTATACTCTTATTTTCAATTCCATAAATATTAATACTTACATTGTTCAGCTCTTCAAAACGTTGAATGACTTTTATCGCCATAGGAAAATCCATTTCTTCTAAATCTAACACTGAAGAAAAGTGGGGATATGATGATGTTCTATACAGATGCTCCACTGCTGGATGGAGAGCTGAGGTTACAGCCCATGCAAAGCATGCGTCATCATTATTCATAACGTTTACACAAGCATGCTTACGTTTGATCCATCCTGGCAAATCAATGTATGATGATGCTCGAAGGGGGTTGTATTTATTCATGTTGGTTTCTAAATAAAGTACTTCAACCAACGCCCAGCCTGACGCTTTTTCCTGGAACTCTTCACTCTTCACAATGATAGCACTTGAAATATTTTGGTATATATCATTAATATTAGTTGATTCGCTAACAATTATGTTTTTTGTATTAAAAGATTTGATATCTGTAATTTCACCTTCGCTCTCAGTTTTTACATAGAGTCCAAAAAGTTCAAAATTCATTTTAATTGTTTTATGCTCTAATAAAACATTACCCACCAAGCCAAACACAGTAGGTTGAACATTTTTTTTAAATGATTCAATACTTTGAGTTTTTTCTTTGCTATAAAGTCTATAACTAGCAATTCGACTTTTAAATGCACTACCAATTTGTTGAATATTCCAAGAATTTCTTACATGGCAAGCGTTATTTTTATGTTGAATACTGCGTAAATGTCCATGAATGATTGAAGAAGGTATATCAATATTACATACATCACAATGTGTTATTGAAGGTTCACCATTCTTCTTTCTTTATGTTGCACAACTATTTTCACAATCTTGAGAACGTTTACGCTTTTGAACATCACATTCGTTTTAAAGGTTTCGTGCTAGTTGATGGTTTTACAGATTTCAATTCCTGTTGTTCTCCATGCCCTTCAACCATGTGGGATTGATATCGCTTTACAGCAGAAAAACCAAGTTCTCAAACTGAACACGAAAATGGTGCTGAACTAACATGCATTATATTTACATGACGTGCAAGATTATCTTGTCTGTTAAATGTGGTAGCACAATGACTGCACACAAACATTTTAATGTCATATTTTATCATTTGCGTGCCGTTGAAGGTTGTCAAGTCTTGAGAACTGTTTCTTACAGTCACCACACTTGAACATGATGATCACTTTCGAAATTACCTATAAAAGAAAGAAATCATAAATGTTAATAAATGATAAAACAAAGTACAATATAAATAGTTTAATTATATTCCAGTCAATGGTTATAGCAGGGTATTTAAATCAATCATCTGTGAACTCCTAGCAAGTCTAACTTCATGTAATTCTAACTGGGGGTTACTATATACCACTGTCACTGACACCTAGCGGTGAGCATTGGAACTTGATAGAGTGGTAGAAACCAGCGGTCGCCAGTTAAGTGAGCTAGGTGTGACGTTATAGTCAGTCTTAAAGCAAGTCTAAACTTGTAGAACATGTCACGTGATAGAAACCAGTGATCGCCAGTTAAGTGAGCTAAGTGTAACGTCATAGCCAGTCTTAAAACAAGTCTAAACTTGTAGAACATGTCACGTGATAGAAACCAGCGATCGCCAGTTAAGTGAGCTAAGTGTAACGTCATAGCCAGTCTTAAAACAAGTTTAAACTTGTAGAACATGTCACGTGATAGAAACCAGCGATCGCCAGTTAAGTGAGCTAAGTGTAACGTCATAGCCAGTCTTAAAGCAAGTCTAAACTTGTAGAACATGTCACGTGATAGAAACCAGCGATCGCCAGTTAAGTGAGCTAAGTGTAACGTCATAGCCAGTCTTAAAACAAGTTTAAACTTGTAGAACATGTCACGTGATAGAAACCAGCGATCGCCAGTTAAGTGAGCTAAGTGAAACGTCCTAGCCAGTCTTAAAACAAGTCTAAACTTGTAGAACATGTCACGTGATAGAAACCAGCAGCCACCAGTTAAGTGAGCTAAGTGTAACTTCATAGCCAGTCTTAAAACAAGTCTAAACTTGTAGAACATGTCACGTGATAGAAACCGGCAGCCACCAGTTAAGTGAGCTAAGTGTGACATCACAGTCAGTCATAAAGCAAGTCTAAACTTGTAAAACATGTCACGTGACAAGGGTAAGTTATGTAAAGTTACGTTATGTTAGGTGAACTGAGGGTAAGTCTTTAAATATTCCCTCTGTCACTGCCACCCAGCAATGAACATTCAGACTTAATAGAGCAGTAAACAAAATCTAACCTACAAAATTAGCTTTACACCCCATGGTCAAGTAGTTCCAACTTTTGACTGCCAAATATACCATTTTCACTGACATGTAGTGGTGAACATTGGAAAATATCACTCTAACTGTTTAAAAGTTATTAGAGGGGCACTAACCTTTTTATAATTTATCAACTGCTGCCACTGAATGAACAGATTGTAGGAATCTGGTAACCTACAGGTACCCAATTATCTGTAAACAAATCAATCAATCAATCAATCAATAACTTCAACATCAATTAGTAATAAAAGACAACAATCCATTAATAATAAGTACTTACCTTGCAAAATAATTTAATGATTTTCTACCAAAAGGGCTTTTTTACAACTCTTGAGCAGTAATAGAGCACTGTTCACTCAAAGCGAGTAATAAAGACTGACAGTAGGGAAATATATGACACGTCTCTTATATAAACTCTCATCGCTCGTGTCAGCAGTTTTTTGCAGATCATTGCAATTCCTTTCCCAATACAGCTGAGAGTCCAAAGTACACTAGGAACACCTGTGTGGTATCCAATTACTGCTGACTTTGCATGATCATCACCCATTGTCTTGATCAACACCTGAGGTTTCAAATTACTGCAGCGTTAGTCATAGCAACAGCAGTGTGTGCTCTCTGCCATGTCAGCAACATGACACCGGAAGGAACACCTGTGTAATATCCAATGACTGCTAACTTTGCATGATCATCACCCATTGTCCTCATGAACACTTGCGGTTTCAAATTACTGCAGCATTAGTCATAGCAACAGATCTGTGCGCTCTCTGTCATGTCTGTAATATGACACAGGAAGTAACAAGTCGGTTTACTGTACGTACCATCTCCTCAGTTTTAACATCTTAAGAACATGCATTATTCTCTTTCAACTACAAATGACTCGTTAGAACACATCCATCCCCCAAGTTAGATCCCTTGTATGTTCACATGTATGTATTTCGACACTTTCCTTTCATGGGGCAGATGACCTCGTAGTTCCACCCCTTAAAACAACAATATCTATATATCCTTTCATATCGTTATCACATTATAGTAGTGGGGGATTAGTGAACGTCAGTTCAACACACTGCTTTATACGCAAAATGTAGTTAGGCCCTTTGACATAATTTAAATAAATTCATGGGCTAGTCCGTGGGAACCATTCCAAAGGGACCGGTCCATAGGGATCAGTCCAAAAGGTCTTATCAACAAGGACTCGTCCACAAGGACCTGTCCACAAGGACCCGTCCACAGGGACTCGTCAACAAGGACCCGTCAACAAGGACTCGTCAACAATGACCCGTCCACAGGGATCCGCTCCCTCACCCTCTTACAAAAGCCATGAGTGGGCAAGCGTAAAAAACAGAAAACAAGCTTGTTAATTCATAGTGGCTATCCACCGTATACATGTTTCTTGTGTAGAAGAACGTTCAATTCCATATTGGCATTCAAACTCTCAGATGTTGCACTTGGAAAGCGAGATTCTCTAAAAAAAATTACAATTTTCACCCCTAGTAGGGGTAAGGTTTATTTTGGAGTGGAAATATGTTATCCATTGGAAAGGGGGTATCAGCCCTTGTTCAATGACACCTCATTCGTCAAAATCCGACCATGCGTTCGAGAGATATCGCACCGCCGCCATCTTGTGAGGAGGGTGAGGAGGAGGAGGGCCTTGAACTGTCACAAACACACTACTTTAAACGGTGTAAATAACCACTTATTTAATATTAGATATTGACGTTTCTCACCTGAGTGTTTAAGGGGCTCCGCACCATAGCACTATATGAAAGAGATTAGTTCGCTTGCTGCTTGCATCTGGTCCTTCCTCGGTCTGCCAATGAACAGCCTATTTCTGGTCACCTGACTTCTCGGCGGGTTTCTGCCATGATATAACTCCAGGCCCCTGCCTGGTGCTATCCACTACTCTTCGAGCCACTGCTCTTGAACATCTCGTCAAGACGACGCAAGAACCGCTGTTCATGTCATTATGTATGACGCTTAGAACCAACGTTTTGGTGCGAGACCTCACATCATGAAAGCAGCATGTTTAGAAGTTACGCTTCGCCGCAGTCAATCGGTGCTTCCAGCGATTGTAAGCAATCGCTAACCGCAAAAGTACATTACAATAGCAGCATTACCGCATCAAGGGTGTTGAGTGGGTTGCCTAAAATGGCTACTTAGTTACTCTTCAGAACTGTTTCGGGCAGTTAACAAGCTTCTCCATGGAAACCTACGACTGCGTTTATGCTACATTCCTTCATTTGAGGGGTGATTCTATTTGAACAAACTCTCCGCACAAAGTGACATCCATGCTAAGTCAAGTGTTTTATTACTCATTTTTTGTAAGACATTTTAATTTTAACTGCAATTTTATAGTGGACGAAAGTCGATTTTTATTCGAACTCTTAACTGAAATTTCTAAAAGTGCAAGTTAATGTTATTTCTTGAATAAATTATATATTTGTTATCTAGCATATGTTCAAGTGTGAAATCCTTCAGCCCCATATTAAGGTATTATTCAGTCCTAAATGCTTTCCCCCAGTGCTAGTAATCCAAGCTTATGCTTGTTGCTGTTCTCCACATGAGCAGGATTTTTTTGGGGGAGGAGGGGGCAAACTTCACCATATGTACCATTATACTCATATTGTTATGATGTATAGTGCAGTCTGAAGTATATATTGAAGATCGGCGCGATCCATAAGTTGCAAACCGAAGCAGGGTCCTGCTGCTCGATTACGGTATTTTCCGAGTACCGACGTGCACGCACGAAGTCAAGCGGAGATGATTACAACATGGCGACCATTGACCCAGTTTATTGATCGGTCACCAGGATTACCTTTATCAGCAATAAGAAGAAAAGAGAATAACATGCAAGATTTGCAACATTATACGAGACTCTGGAACAGTGCATTATGTGTATTTTGTTATATATATACATGTTTATTATCTGTCGGAGACATTAAAAGTTATGATTTACATCCACCAATGAGAAATCAGTTCGATTGCTGTCACGTCTGAGTGGGGGTAGCTTGAAGCTAGGTGGATGGACACACAGACAGCTGTGAGCAGATAGCTATACGGAGCGCTTGAGAACATATCTCTTTTTGAAACTTGAGAACGTGTTTCGTTATTGCGATGTGACGCGATGTATATATCAAACACTTTAAGGTGCATACAGAGCCACTGTCGAAGGACTCTGTTCGCTTTCACGAGATGCAATCTATACCGCTACAAGGGTAAGCAGTATTAGAAACTTTAATCTCAATACAGCAAGCTGCCAGTCACCACAGTGAACTTTCGTTTTGAAAAGCAGTCTCTGTTTCCACTGCATTGACATCGAATGCGCAGCAATGTTATTGAACTCTAAACATTATTCCTCATCGCGAACAGACATATTCTTAATCAAGATGTCAAGAGGAATAATTTTAGCGCTGTACTTTTCTTCTTTAATGGCAGGCTAAAAACGCAGCAGCATGAACGCTACTAGAACGGCATTGTATCGAACATTTCAATGAACTATCGCCATGGCCACAGTGATGACTGATTCTGATTGTGTGACCACTTGTGTCTACCTCATTAGTAATCCTGAATGCTATTCGCATGGGCAGTCATTCGTCTTTCGTTCATTAATATTTCGGCCCGATATGAATAACGCGATCCTACTGAGAAACGAACTGTGTACTGGAAGATGTTGGAGACGTGAAGTAGCGATTCCTAACTATTTACCCAGGATGGGTAATAGCCTTCTGAACCGGGAAGAACGTGCGGATTGGAGAAGGTGTTTCCTGGTTCGATTTCCGACGACCTGGGGAGTGCTAGTTACAGCTACATATGGAAAAGGTGTGATATGCAGGGCGTATCAATGCTCGCTCTTGGAAATTCATCTATCAACAAGGTACAGCTTACACAACTTCGTCTCTCGTAGCTAAGTGTAGATATTTCAATGTTAATTTACGCCATTATTTTTAGTATATTAATTTTTGAGTAGTATGTCGGACTGTGGAATTTAGGCATGACGTTTAAATCATGACTGATTTCATAATCGACAGGTTTTAGACTTCCATAAGAAGTGCAACCCATTTTCAACTTGTATTTAAGTATGTTTAAGTAGATTTCATCATAAATTCAGTAATACTTCTTGAAGCTTTCTTAGGGTAGTGAAGAGGACATCGATAGGCATTTTGTGATTCAGTGTAGTTTATCAACGTGGTGAGCTCTTTATTATGTCAATTCATGACATTCTTCGCATCGATGGACTTTGTTTGTTGAGCTTTTTTTTTCTATTGCATCTTCGAACATTATACATCCGAGTGTCTGGTTTATGAATAGAAGACTGATTTTGATAGCAAGTTTTGAGCTTTTTGAAGTTTCTTTATTTATTTATGGCGGAGTTTGATCTTTCGCTTCTGTTAGGAACCATTCTTTGTGTTGTTGAAGGACAGAGGCTGGTAATGTTCTCTAACCAGACAATTGTGCTAATTGTTATGATTACCATGTCCGGTGGTGTAGAGACATTACTTTGTTTCTCGAATTCATCCGTCCAGGGGTGTACCGAACGTTGGCTCGATAAACTTTCTCTTCATTTTTATTTAACTTGCTTTTTGGATTCACGTTAGCCTCTCGCGTGAAGGCACAGTTGAGATCCATGTTCGATGGAATTTATCATTGTTTTTAATTGTAGTCATTTGACTATAATATATCTTTGAAACATCATTCACTTTTTTGACCAGCGTTTATCCCAAATTTAATAAATGTATGAATACATTCTGATTAAGGAAAGTCAATGCAATTGCAATCTCTCATAGCATAGGTATTAATTCTAAAAGGATATTTTGTTATTGAGAAAATCCAACCAACATCATTGAAAACTAATGTAAACTATGTATAAATTTAAACAACGATGTAGTAACAACAATAATCGGCTGAGAATGAAATTCGTCATTCACCAATGAGGGTGATCCAGTTACGTTAAAATATGTATGATTATAACAAATTAATTTTGAATCGAGTACTCAGGGGAGTACATATGTATAAGAGTAGAGCCGCGTGAAGGCATTAAAAGAATGAAATAAACATTAAGATATTTCATGGAAACTAACCCATGATAATTGTGATTGAGTAGTCAAATATAAGTTGACTTAGTTTCAGGTTTAATTCAGCGTTTTACTTCAAGCATTTCGTTGTTGCTTAGAAGCATGCAAACTACAAAGTAAAAGATTAAAACATGTATTAAATGATGTCAACCTTAATATTCTGGATTTAATCACCATGCTGACGAGGGTTTTACAGTTATCCTGATCAGTTATTTTGGTGAGTGCAATAATTATTAAAGTGATAGATTACGTCTACTAAGCTTTGTCATCTGGTCGGAAAGGACCAATTCAAACATTTTCGAATCAGTTAAAGGAAACTAATGATCTTATTCTAATGGAAGAATGTTAAACTGAGGCTTGCGAAATGAAAAGAAAAACACACTTGGAGTGTGCCATTCAATATATATATATTTCAATGTAGATTTTGTACATAAATGATATTGCTAGCTGTAGGATTAGTAATTACCTACCCAAATGCGGAATTAATTTTCAATAATGCTTTTGAGGCATTGCTTGTGCCATAGTAGGGTATTATATTAAAGAGTACCGGGTGAGTTAGCCGTGGGCGTTACGGCATGACTGCTGGCTGTCGCTCACATCCGGGAGGCGAGGAGGTTCGAATCCCCCCGCCGGCAACCTTGAAGATGGTCTTCTGTGGTTTCCCATCTTCCTTCCAGTCAAATGCCGGGGTTGGTCCCTAACTATAGGCCACAGCCGCTACCTTCCAACTCCTCGACCTTCCATTCCAACTTTCCTCCCCAACGGTACTTGTAGCTCACCCATTGGGTGTCCTTCTCGAAGCAGCTACAAAACTGGCGAGCCGAACATGTCCTCGGACACTCCCGGCACTAAAAGCCATACGCTAAAAAAACACCTTAAAGAGTGTTCAGCAATGTTTTTTATGGAGAATACAGTGTGTCTAGTAATGACTAGAAATTGTATTCAGGTCACTGTGATTGGAGCTTCCAGTTGAAGCTGCAGTTGCTTTTCATTTCTTGTAATATTGTTATAGCAATTTCTGCTATAATGCCTTTTGTGAATAAATTTTGGAGAATTTTATTTTAATTCTTTTAGAGTGGTACTTTATAGCTGCGATAGGAGGTCACGTTAAGGAAACCATTTCAGGCATTTCAGTGTTATTCCACGCTTTGGGGATTATGTTTTTCTCGTTCTTGTGTTCTATCGAGCTAGATTTTTCTTTTGTTGCCATGGTCTTTCTTAACGTTCCCTCCGTTAGGTGATCCTTGTGCCCCATTATCCCCGTCTCTTGTTGAGAGGAATCTGGGGGTTTTTAGTCGGGGTTTTCAGGTTCTGCAATCCAGCTACCTCCAAGGGATATCAACAAGCTGACGGTAGGTATTTCGGGTACAGTACCGAAACCCGGGATCAAACCAGAGTCCTTAAGATTTCACACTGAACATTAAGAGTACCATTGTTTATTGTATTCCAAACACTAATCATATTGAAAGTTTCAGCCTGGAGCTTACATGGTCAGCAAGGGAGGAGATAGAGTAAACATAGCTGTTTTATTCCCGGATGAGAAAGAGCCGCACGCTCACTTCCTGGCAAGCTGTCAACTTCAAACTCAAAGCATTCTAGGTCACAATACGGTCGTGAGTACACATCAAAATCAACATGCCTACTCTCGATGAGAAACTTTGCAATGCTAGAGCCTCATGTAAGGGTAAACTCACGCGTTTTCGCACTTTCTAGGCAGAACTTACAGATCAGGAGCGCAATCTTTACATAATTTCTCAGAGGCTCAAAAATTACGAGCATACCTTTGAGAAATATGATGAGGTACAATGTAACATTGAAGTTCAGTTCCCGGACCAGCAAAGGGATAGAATAGAGGTCGAAAACTATACCATTAGGAATTCGCTGAAGCAAAACTTCTTAGGACTTTAACATTAAAAGAAAAACAAGATCAAATTTCTACAGCATCTGTTCCATCTTCCTCACGTATTATACTACCTAAAATAGAAATACCCAAGTTTTCTGGTAATGATACTGAATGACAACCAGTTTTTGAATTATTCAATTCGTTAGTACACGAGAATACTTCTATCCCTGTAATACAAAAATTTCATTACTTGCGCCTGACAGTTCAAGGCCACGCACTTAAACTAATTCAAGCACTTGCTTTGACAAGCGAGAATCTTCTTAAAGATAGATGTGGGAACAATCGTTTAAGTATTGAGCGACAAATACAAAGCCTATTTGATTTACCTAGTGTGCAAGCAGATAACAGTTTATCGCTTCGTAATTTGATTGACACCGCAGAACTCCATGTTAGAGCTCTGTCCAATTTGAACCAACCTGTTAATTACTCCCAACATTTGCAATGTACCTATGAGGTAATTATCAACTTTTTAAAGACTAGATGCCAAGTCTTCACCTCCATAGCTAATCAAAAGACTAGTATTTCTAACCCAAAAGCTTTTTCAGAAGACAAGTTCATCAGCTCCAATCAGAGAATTTTAAGGTCACATGCTCTTTCTGTTGACGTTCGGTCACCTAACCAAATGCATACTTGCGGGTTGTGTCAGCAATCACATAATTTATATAACTGTGATCAATTTAAATCTTTATCGGTAGATGGAAGACAAAAGTTGATTACGAGTCAAAAACATTGTTTTAACTGTCTTTCCGGAACACATATGCTAAACAATTGCCGTTCCCAATGTTTATGTTTTCACTGCAAGGCTAAGCACCATTCTCTTCTGCATAGACATGAGAGTCACGGTCATCAGGACCCAGCAGTTCTACTGCTAAGTCTAATTCTGAGACATCTCATAATAGTGCGCAGTCCTTTGCTCAAAGCTCTACCTCGCTTGACAAAATGCAGGTGTTATTGTCTACCGTTCAGGTTCTATTGAAAAATGCTTACGGTAAATGGATATGTCAGGGGATTATTAGACAAAGCCGCTATTAATATTTTTATTAGTGAGTCATTGGTGCGAAAGTTAGGTCTCCCAAACCATCCTACCTCGATAGAGGTTACCAGAATAATTGCTCCAAATCTCAATCCTTTCTTCTTCTTCTTCTTCTCCTTCATCTTTTCCCGCTCATGCGGGGTCGACGTTTTTGGCAAGTCTTTTCCATTTCCCTCGGTCCCAAATGGTGTTTTCGGTTAACTGCTTTTCTGCGAAGTCTTCCCGCACGCAGTCCATCCATCTTCTTCTAGGTCTGCCTCTCTCCCTCCTGCCCTCCAGCTCAAGATCCAGGACTCTTCTTCCCACATAGGTCTCATCCCTGCGCTTAATGTGACCATACCAGAGCAACCGCCTTTCTTGAACTTTCCTTGATGCTTGGGTTACCTTGACACTTCCTCGTATGAAGCTGTTCTTGATGTGGTCTTTCCTAGTAACACCACACATCCATCTCAGCATTTTCATTTCGGCTACATCCAGCCGTTTATTTTGCGACTGTACTATTGGCCAAGTTTCTGCTCCATATAGCATGGCAGGTCTCACCACACTTTTATAGGCTCTCCCCTTTACTTGGACATTTAGTCTCCTGTCACAGAGGACACCAGACAACCTTTTCCAGTTTAACCAGGCAGCCTGAATTCGGTGGGTAATTTCCAGGTCTAGATTGCCATCGTCAGATACCGTTGATCCAAGGTACTTGAAACTATTACTTGCTTGGAGCTGATTTCCGTCCATCTTCACACTGTCATTTCCCTTTCCACCGAGGCACATGTATTCAGTCTTATTCCGGCTGATTTTAAGACCCCTGTCCTCTAATGCTTTTCTCCAGTGTTCTAGTTTAAGTTCGAGTTGTTCTTGATTAGTGCTACATAGAACAATGTCATCTGCAAATAGCATGCACCAAGGAGCAGGTTCTCTAAGGCTTTCAGAGATAACATCCATTATCAGATCAAAGATATAGGGACTCAGTGCAGATCCTTGATGGAGACCAACTTCAACTGGTATGGTTCCCGTTAGCCCTACACTGCTTCTAACTTGCGTCTTTGCCCCACGGTACATGTCCTGGATAATGCGCACATACTTCTCTGGTACTCCCTTGAATCTCATGCATCTCCATACTTCTTGACGGGGGACACGATCATAAGCCTTCTCTAGATCTATGAACACCATATGCAATTCTTTCTTCTTTTCCCTGTGTTTTTCCATGAGCTGTCTCAGAGAAAAAATGGCATCTGTGGTTCCTTTCCCTGGCATAAATCCAAACTGTTCTTCTGCTATTGTTGTCTCTTGCCTAAGCCTACCTTCAATGACTTTTTCCCAGATCTTCATAGTGTGCGACATGAGTTTTATTCCTCTGTAATTTGCACAATCCTGAATGTCCCCCTTTTCTTTATAGATGGGAATTATAGTACTCTTCCGCCATTCGTTGGGCATTATTTCCTCTTGAAATATTTGTTGGAATAGGCTCAGCAACATATCTATTCCCTCTTCTCCCAGGCATTTCCAGGCCTCTACGGGGATTTCATCGGGGCCCGTTGCTTTTCCACTTTTCATTTTCTTCATAGCAGTTACAATCTCTACCCTGCAAATGTTAGTTGTTAAATTATAATTTTGAATACCATCTTCAAACACAAGCCTTTTATTCTCCTCATTAAGCAGCTTTTCAAAGTACTCCTCCCATCTCTTCTTAATTTGGTTCTCATCTCGAATTACCATTCCTTGTTCATTCTTTATTTGCTTGATGTGGTAAGATCTTTTGATGCTCTGTCCCGTGCCTTAGCAATTCTGAAGAGCTTTGCCTCGCCTTCTTTGGTCTCTAGATTTTCGTAGACTTCATTCCATGCCATTGCCTTTGCTCTTCCAACTGCTCTTTTCGCAGCTTTGTTTGCTTGTCTGTAGTGTTCTCTGTCTTTGGTCATTCCAGATTCTTCCCAGGCCTTCTTGGCTTGTTTTTTCGCCTTGATCGTATCCTGGACCTCATCATTCCACCACCATGTTTCTTTATCAAGTGGAGCGCCTTTCCCAGACGTCTTACCCAGAACTTCCACACCAACTTTCCTGATAGCCTCAGCATTTACTGTCCACCATTTCTGAACTCCCTCCACTAAATGTGTTTCTTGGAGCACCTTGTCCTTGAATTCACTTCCCAAAATTGGATCTTTTAATCTCCACCATTTGATTCTTGGAGTCATTTTCCGTACTGTTCTTTTCTTCATGCCTGTGCATTCATAGTCCAGCACCAGCACTCTGTGCTGTGGAGTCACGTCTTCCCCTAGTATGACTTTGCAGTTCTTTACCTCCTTCAGATGTATTCTTCTGCACAAGAGGAAATCTATTCGGCTTTCCCGTCCTCCACTTTTGTATGTCAATAGATGCCTCTCGCTTTTCTGGAAGAAGGTGTTACAAATTGCCAGATCTGAAGCCAAGGCAAAATTTATCACTCTCTCGCCTTCTTCATTTCTCACATCAAATCCCCAACCTCCATGTACTCTTCTCATTCCTTCTTCTTCGATACTGGTTCCACCGTGTCCATTCAGATCTCCACCCAAAAATACTTTTTCATTTGCTGGTATGCTGGAAAGTTCTTCTTCCAGGTCTCTCCAGAAGTCATCCTTTTCTTGCTCTTCACAACCAACTTGTGGAGCATAAGCAGCTACAATTGTGAACTCCTCCCCAAGGCACAGCTTCACACTCATTATTCTGTCATTTCTTCTGTTTACACTGACCAGGCAGGTGGCAAAGTCATTTGAAAGGATAATTCCAACACCATTTCTACCTGCACTGTTTGCTCCACTGTATAGCAACTTAAAGCCACAGCCAAGCTCTCTTGCTTTATTACCCTTCCACCTAGTTTCTTGAACACACAGGATTCCAATCCTTCTCCTTATCATTAGGTCCACAACCTCTCTACCTTTAGCTATGCAAAAGTTGATTTGAAGGATTCTAATAATCTTGGCACCCAGTTACAATTAGATTGTTTAATTATTAAGTCTGTAGGTAATGATATTCCCTGCACGTCTTTTCCTGTCCATAGTTGGCATATTCCGAATTTTGTTGAATTTGTCGACCCACATTTCAACAGGGCTTCGCCCGTAGAGCTTCTTTTCAGAACTAGCAACTTTTGGCAATGTTTACATTCCAATAAAGTGAAGATTGCTCCTAATGTTTTCTTCCGCAAACTGATTTTGGTTGGATCGCTACTGGGCAAATATACCGTAATCGTATTCAAGTTGTATGAAATTATTATTTCGTTGGTGCTGATTTAATTCAAGAGTTGACCAGGTTTGGGATCTTGAGAATGTTCAAGCCATTTCGACTCCTTCCCTTAATAACGAAATTTGTGATAGGTTATACAAGGAAACCACTGTTCGCACTGCTGAAGGCAGATTCACAGTAACCCTTTTCAAATCCACCCGCCATTACAGGCTCACATTGAAGAGCGCTCAAGGCGTTATTTGCTATCGAAAATCGTTACAAACAAGATGATTGTGTAAAAACTCAGTATGCTTTCTTCATGGGGGAGTTTGCATCACCCTCATTGCCACTGCACCAAGAATTCTGTCATCCATCACAGCAACGACTGAAATCTAGAAGACCAGTAAGTGTCACTGCTGCTGGATTTGACCTAAATGAAAGCTGGAAGCATGAGTGGTCAACTAAAACATTGGGAACAAGTGCCCACCATCTTAATCCCACGAAGAAACCAAACGGCTTTGACTTACCGAGGAACTTCTGGTGCCGCATCAACAGGCTGAGGACTGGACAAGTGGGGCTGGATCAGCTCACCAATGTGTGAACAGACGATCGAACTTCTGGTCCAACGCTGTCCTCTTTATTCGTACCCTGGCATTCATGACGATTTATTCGCTCTCACACCCGACTTAACCGAATGGTTGAGAAGGATGGACTTTAAAGTTTGAATATAGCTTGTTATGTATAATTGTATAAATTACCATACGATTAAATAAATAAATAAATAAATAATGGGGGAGTATGAATCATCAAATCACATGGAGGTAATTTCTAAATCGGAAGACGTTAGCCATCCTTCTAAGGAGATAGTTTATTTAAATCATCACCCGGTATGGAAAAATTCTTTAACACAAGAGCACATAAGAGTAGTTCTTAATGGCTCATCAACAGATTCTAATGGCGTTTCTTTAAATGATACATTGCATTGTGGATCCGCTATTCAGTCAGATCTCACCTCTGTTTTATTTAATTTTCGACGGTTTTCTATTGCTGTAATCACCGATATTAAGCAGATGTACCGGCAGATTCTTGTAAATTCTGAGCAGCAGGATCAGCAAAGAATATTGTGGCGAGACGAGAATTCTAAACCCATAAAGATATTTAGATTGAAGACTGTGACATATGGCTTGAGGCCTTCAGCCTTTCTCGCAATTCGGTCTCTCCACATTTTAGCCGAACAAGATGGTCATCAGTATCATCCTTTGGCCTCTGAAGCATTGAAAACAGCATTTTATGTGGATGATTCTTTCTCTAATATTTCTTAAGCACTTCTTGTGTGTGAAGATTTACAATTCCTGCTCATTGGAGATGGTTTTCCGCTCCATAATTGGACTTCAATTCTACTGAATTCGTATCGAAATTTTCTCCGGAGGTCCCTGTCAATGAATCTGTTGCTATTCCAACTGAGGAAGCAGCTGTTAAAGCATTGGGTATTATGGTCTCCCTCTTCTGATACTTTTTTCAATCAGGTACACTTGTTTGTTTCTCACCCTCTAACCAAGAGGCAAGCTCTGTCAGAGATAGCCAATATATTTGCGGTATATTGCTCCTGTAATTATTATTGCAAAAGCTGTGGTCATTAAAATCTGACTGGGATGAAAAATTACCCTTCCCTCTTTTAGAAGAGAGGTTAGAATATCGCAGTAGTTTACTGGATCTCTCTAAAATTTCTTTTCCCCGCCTTTTAATTTCCAATCCCCTATGCCAGCAGTATGATCTGCATACATATTATGACAGTTTCGTAAAAGCTTACGGCTGCTGTGCATACATAGTAGGAAGTTCCTCAGCTACTTTTCCCGCATTTTCTAATCTGGTGTTTGCAAAATCCAAAGTTGCTCCACTTAAAGCTATATATTTGCCTAGATTAGAACTATGTTCTTCGTTGACGGCAGCAGAATTAGTTACGAAACTAAAAGTCCGTTCAGAATTGAAATTTGCCCACATATTTTTGGAGCGATTCTTCTATTGTGCTAGCCATCCTTTCTAAGCATTGGAATACCTATGTGGCAAACCGCGTTTCTAAGATTCTCGAAGTCTCCCATTCTGAAAAATGGAGACATGTTCCTAGCAGGGAAAACCCCGCTGACATAATATCGCGTGGTTGCTCGCCTAAAAATTTGATTTCCTCAGACTTGCACTGGAATGGTCCATCGTGGCCCAGTCAGGAATCACCTTGCTGGCCTCGCTTACCTAATCAATTTACGGAGGAAGTACCTGATGCCCGTACCCTTCCCGTTTCGTCGCATCTTACTTCTACTAGCCTTTTTCATAGTTATTCTTCTTTTAATAAATTGATTCGCGTGGTATCTTACATATTCCGGTGGAAATATTTGATAATCGATCAGCCACTGAAACCTCAACCCTTTCTCACCAGAATAGAGTTAGAATTTGCTACTCGCAGGATTGTGTTGCTTGTGCAGCAGGAAGTATTTGCTCTTGAAAATAAAGCGCTTCCTAGCAGTAACGACTTACCCAAGTCTAGCAGGCTCTCACCACTCACTCATTTTCCAGATAAGGATGGTATAATGCGAATGGGTGTAAGATTAGCTAATTCGAGTTGTGTTTATGAGAAAAACATCCCTTCATTCTTCCTTCGAAGCATCCTATCACTATCCGTATAATAAACAAGTTTCATTATCAGCACCTTCATGCAGGCACTCACACCTTGCTTTGTCTGATTCGTGAGCACTATTGGGCCATGAGGTTTCCTCTTTTGTTAGAAAGTGTATACCTTGTTTTAAGGTTAAACCCCGTCCCGTCACGCAGATTATGGGAAATAAACCTGCGTTTCGTTCAGAACCCAGTGAGCCCTTCGCTGTTACTGGGATTGATTACGCTGGTCCCTATGCCTATCTGAACAATTCCCCTTCTTCTAAGCGCAAAACGTTAGGCAAACTTTACATCTCGTTATTCGTGTGTATGGTGACGGGAGCTATTCACCTTGAGTTGGTTACGAATCCTTCTATATCTTACTTTCTGGCCGCCTTTTCTAGATTTGCTGCTAGAAGGGGTGTTCCATCTGAAGTTTTTTCAGACAATGCTAAAATTTTTGTAAGTGGCTCTGATCTCTGGAAAAAAGGCGTTAAACTCCCCTTCTGCTAAAGACAAAATTTCAAACTTTTCTTATTCCAAAGGGTTTAAATGGCATTTCACCCCGCCTTACGCTCCACATCATGGGGACCGATTGGAGTCTTGTATAAAACTTACTAAGAGACAGCTCAAGAAAACTCTTGGTCCCGCCATACTTTCATATGAGGAATTTAATTCTTTAATTATTCAGGTCGAAGGTATCGTAAATTTCCGACCTCTGACTTCTCTCTCTAACGATCCTAATGATCTTTTACCTTTAACACCCAGTCACTTCTTGATTGGCTATTCTCTAGCTGCCACTCCTCCTTTGCTGGTTCGACGCTGTGATCCTAGCTTACCTATTTTTTTGTTGAGAAAAATTGAATCTTTGCGCTGTTGTTTTTGGCGCTGTTGGAGATTGGAATATCTCATCTTGTTTAATACACGTGAGAAGTGGCGGCTTCCCCAACCAGATGTACGAGAGGGGGACATGGTTCTGCTTCGTGATCGATCTCCGCCTCACGTATGGAATTTTGGTAGAGTAATTCAATGCCACTTTGGCCGTGATTAGCACGTTAGAATTGTTGATGTTGTGACTAATAAAGGTCTTTTTACCAATTTCTGCTATTTGAGATTTGCCTTTCGAGTCTTAGTTTACTCCTCGTCAGTTGTCGATATTTGTTTGACTGATTCTTTTGTTTTATTCATTCGGAGATCTCGGAGCATGATCACTTTTCGAGATATTTTCAATGTGTAAGTTTTTAGGCCCATTTTTCGGTCAAATAATTTCTAGTTATCCGAGACCATCGAACGACAAATATTACTTTGGAATTGTATTAATTGTATAACCGATATGCTTAAATGTTGTAAATAACCACTTATTTATTATTAGATATTGAAGTTTCTCACCTGAGTGTTTAAGGGGCTCCGCACCATAGCACTATCTGAACGAGACTAGTTCGCTTGCTGCATGCATCTGGCCTTTCCTCGGTCTGCCAATTAGCAGCCTATTTCTGGTCACCTGACTTCTCGGCGGGTTTTTGCCACTTTATAACTCCGGGCCCCTGCATGGTGCTATCCACTACTCTTCGAGCCACTGTTCTTGAACATCTCGTCAAGACGACGCAAGAACCGCTGTTTATGTCATTATGAATGACGCTTAGAACCAACCTTTTGGTGCGAGACCTCACATCATGAAAGCAGCATGTTTAGAAGTTACGCTTCGCCGCAGTCAATCGGTGCTTCCAGCGATTGTAAACAATCGCTAACAGCAAAAGTACATTACAATAGCAGCATTACCGCATCAAGGGTGTTGAGTGGGTTGCCTAAAATGGCTATTTAGTTACTCTTCAGAACGGTTTCGGGCAGTTAACAAGCTTCTCCATGGAAACCTACGACTGCGTTTATGCTACATTCCTTCATTTGAGGGGTGATTCTATTTGAACAAACTCTCCGCACAAAGTGAGATCCATGCTAAGTCAAGTGTTTTTTTACTCATTTTTTATAAGACATTTTAATTTTAACTGCAATTTTATAGTGGATGAAAGTCGATTTTTATTCGAACTCTTAATTGAAATTTCTAAAAGTGCAAGTGGTTATATTTAATGTTACTTCTTGAATAAATTATACATGGGTTGGTTTTTTAGTTTTGGCACCTTAGTTAAAACTGGATTAATAACTCACTTAGATGGTTCCAAGTTTCATAGGCCCTCGATGTAGTCCCCACCGTTGCGTACAACTTGTTCCCAGCGATGCGGAAGTCATTGGATCCCGTTGGCACTGCCCAATCTATTAATGGTACGAAGAGAGCACTCAGCAGCCTGCTTAACGTCTTCAATGGTACGGAAGCGCTCCCCGCGTGTTGTCACCTTCATATTCAGGATGAGATCATAGTCGCAGGGACTGATGTCGGGAGAATATTGGGGGTGATAGAGGACCTCCCAGCCCCAGCGATCCAACAATGTCGACACAACGCCTGCTGTGTGTGCCCTAGCATTGTCATGCAGAACGATGGGCGGTGTAACCATGTGTTGGCGCCGTTTCCTTCTCAGAGCTCCTCGGAGATGGTCTTGCAGAAACGAACAATAGTACGCCGCATTAACGGTTTGCCCTCGGGGAAAAGTATGGTGAATGATCACACCATCCCAATCATAGGCAAGAATCAACATTACCTTCACATTGGTGGGGGTTGGTCGAACTGTTTGTTTCCGTGGTGATCCGTGGTGCCGCCACTCGTTCGATTGGCGTTTTAACTGTGGTTCATAAGATCTGGCCCACAACTCGTCAATAGTTATGATACGCCGTAAGAAGGCCTCTCCTTCGCGCTCATAACGCTGCAAGTGCATACGACAAGCGTCATATCTCAGCCATTTGTGCATGTCGGTTAAGTCATGCGGAACCCATTTGGACGCAATCTTCCTCATTTTCAGTAAGTCCTTCAGGATGTGGAGGACAGTTGAATGCACCAGTCTGGTATCTTGCTCTAATTGACGAATCGTTTCGTTCCGATCCACCTCTACTAACGCGGACACCATCGGTACATTGTCATCACTTACTGGTGGGTGACCAGATCGACGTATGAGCTCCACACGTTCGCGCCCATCTCGAAAGGCTGCAGCCCATCTTGCTACCGTTCTGAACGGTAACGCAGCTGCACCGCACGCTTCCTGCAATCCTCGGTGACACTGTTTAGCACTGCGACCCCTAGCACACTGAATTGTTATCCACGTTCTCTGCTCCTGCTTGGAAAACATTGCGACTGTCTTTCGCGAGCGCTGGTCTCAATCTACTCATCTAACAGGCGCGATTGCGCACGAGCGGTGGTGAGGACGGGCGAGATCATGTGCTCTGAGGGAGGGGATGCAGGGCAGCAACCGTCGGTAAAAGTGGCAGCGCCCAACATTGTTGCAACTTGGCACTGATGCATTGGTGCCAAAACTAAAAAACAACCCATGTATATTTTTTATTTATCAAATGTTCAAGTGTGAAATCCTTCAGCCCCATATTAAGGTATTATTCAGTCTTAATTGCTTTCCCCCAGTGCTAGTAATCCACGCTTATGCTTGTTGCTGTTCTCCCGATGAGTAGGAGTTCTTTTGGGGCAAACTCCACCAGCTCCGATATGACAAGTTGTGTCCAACCTGTCACCTTTCACCTATTCTACACAACCCCAGTTTCACATACGTGTAAAGGCCTCACATCTTGGCCTCTGTAGTCCTTTGAAACCAATAGCGTTGGATTATTCACTGCAGCATGCCGTAAGCGACATAGAGCACATCTCACAACTAATTTCAATCTCCTTCAGATTCACCAATTGATCATCAATACGCTTCCTAAGGTGAGATATTACAGGTGGCGTATATACTGAGTGACAATGGGAAATTGCTGTTGTTTGTTTTTCAGAACTGGGACTGATTCGATGTAGCGCCCAGTTCATCTTGCCGTGATCTAATGGTTTCCAACAGTGAGGGTATTATAAGTCTCGTTCTTATAAAAACAGCAATAACTTATGCTCTATAATACAAATGTGAACTATGGGTTGTCATTTCCTTTCCTTATCAAAACAGAGGTGAGTGACCAAGAATGGACATGCTAGATATAATGTATAATAGATATGAGCACTCTACAGACTGTGTGATGTACGGGCGGCTTAGTTGTTAGTTCCAATAGTTGTCGACAGATCGCAATAAATTCACGCACGTGGTAACAATAAACGCTGCGATAAGGTCAACTGTCATGCATGAAAGTGAACTACGATATTCAGTCAGGAACAATGTATTGTGCCAATGACTCTGTCAAATGTGTACGGACGTGTGCGAATAAATTAAAGTACTGGGTGCAATGAACTAGTGTCGCGTGAATTGAAACGCCTAGGGTTTAAAAGGGGGAGAATGTACAACGCTTTTTCTCTTGCGCGGGCAATGAAAGGAATATGAAGCTCTGTTCGCACAACTTATGGTGCATAAAGTTGGCCGGTTGTACGCTGTGGACATTAGTAGTGTACCCGATATGTAATCGAGGCTATCGGCTACGCCAGCTGTATTTGAGTTTTGTTGCTTAGAAGAAAAGATTGCGCTGAGATCGAGCCAGTGACGATGAGGGAAGATGACGTAGAAGACTATGGGAGAAGAAGTCACTACCCATCAAACGCACGGAATCACGGGAGAAGTACTGGATATTTATGGAGATTAATTGGAAATGACGTATTATTTAACCTGAGAAGAGAAAGGAATTATATTGAATATTAATGATATTAACATTGGAAAAGGTGGATGAATCCTTATTTGTGATTAATGCCTACATAACAGAAGTTATGGGCCGAGGCTAAATAGCTGATGTCAGAGAAGAAAGGTAGGGCTACCCTCACACCAGTTGAGGGTGGCGTGTCACGTATTTAGCGAGGAGAGTTGTCGCAGCACAGTGAAACGAGGAATCAGTCTACTACATTCTGCTCTAGAGTCTATCACATTCTGCTCTAGTAGCAAGTCGAAAGTATTACAGTATACAATAGAGTGCAGGGCAGTAATTATCATCTGTCAGGCAGGTTCACTTCGTAAAGTTAGCATTGTGTAACTTTGGGAGCACGGCAGAGTATAGCAGGCTGACCGGAGATTGCATCGCACTGGCTGTGAGCAGGGCGAAGGCGGCCGGTGATAGGGAACAGCATACTTTTGAACAGTGGAGTTGCGTTAGCATGTGTTTCAAATAGCAACGCATTTACCAGCTCATAATCTACAGCAGAAATAAGCAGCATTTAATTGGTAATAACGAACATTATTGCAGCAGTATTCACGACGAATAGTCGCATACAACATGGGTAAAATGAGGCTAGTGATTAACTTCGCGTTACACACAGATAGTGAAGCAGGAAATGTCATGTATTGGGCGACATTTAGCGACAGTTTGTGGTCACATTGTGGAACATTGCAGTCGACATTTTCACGTTCATGATATTTGGACTTAGACTTTCAGCAGTCCAGATACTTATTGCATTTACAGTTCATACACTCTCAACTGATAACCAAATTGACTTTGAAGTTATTTCACCGATATTACGGCGTACAAAAATGATGTGTTTCAGCATCGCATATTTTCAGCGACCATGGGGCAGCTTACACATTGCTGCGTTATGCAAAATGGGACAATGGATTTCATGCACATTATACAGTAGTGAGGTGTTCACTAAATGACTTAATTCATGAATAATTACGGATATAATTACCACGTCGAACACAGATACAGGGTGTCTAGAAAACATGCTTACATTCTGATTTCTTTCTGTTAATGCAATTCAACAACAGTGGATGAGAACATTGTTAGCGAATGTCAATCGACAATTTTACATCCAACAGTGGCGTAACACATCTGAGAATAGAATGGGATGCCCATTCGAACTGAACTTTGTGGGGATTATTGGACAATATCCGTGATGGATATCCTTCATTCTACCATGTGGAGCTAGGCCCATGATGAGACGTGATGGCAGCGCAAAGTGACGGATTCGCTTCCTATCGAGAAGAGTGACTACATAATGATGTGCGTTTGGACGGGGCCAAATGCATTTCCAGGGGCAAATACGACGATTTCGCCGATCTTTCTAGAAATCTGTTGCGTACAATTGGATTATCGCCGATCTTGGAATAAATTCAATTCAACATCTGGAATATGAAGGTATGTGAGAGCTATGACATTACTGACATGATTTTCTAGCATGACACTGGGCACACTTGTATATCCTTAGGAATGTTTGTTTTACGACATGGCTTGATTATTTTCTTACTTCATCTTGAGGAGTTTGCTAAAATATGGTGTTACCATATGAGATGGCAGACACATTTATCCGACTTTTTCGCTATTTATTGATTTTATTAGGCAGGATTTGTCCTTTTTTTTCTTGAAGTGATTTTTTGATCATGGTGATTTTTATCGAGTATTTCGAAACTCGAGACCTGCAGTCGGATAGTTTAGATTTTGTCAGCTTATTGCATGCTAGCGAGTATGTGAGATTTATCAGCAGGGATTTTTCTTTATTTGCTTTTGAGATGTGGAATTTAATTCGCTCAAGCGAATCAGTATCGCTTTTATGTGACAAGTAGAATATTGTTCATTCCAATCATGTGCACTCACACATTAGTCTACGAAGACGGGGCCTGTTACTTTAAGTACCTGTGTGGTGTTGATCGCCTGACCTGTCAAAATAGGAATTTATCACCTTAGTCTACGTAGACGGAGCCTGTTACTTCAGTAGCTGTGTGGTGTTGAACGCCTTACCCGTCGCTTAGGAATACCATATTATTATCCGAGTGCAATTGTGATAGTAAGAATTAAACAATAATTTACAAGTCAAATATTAGATGATCTTTGTTAAATAATTCAGAAATAAATGTCAGCTGGATTACATTTTGTAATTCTTGTATTGCCAATCCGATAGTTTGTTGCATTACTCTTTTGAGAGTAGAGTCATTTAATATTTGATACTCTTTTGTGAGTGAGTTTATACCTTTGATAAGGATTTCAAGTAATTGAGTCTTTTAAGACGAGTTTTTTCTTGATAAGAATTTATTACAGGCAGATGATGAACAGATATTATGAATATGAGTTAATATAACACGTTGGTGTTCTTTTTGAAGTAAATTTTGAGGATCTTAACAGAGATTTTATACTCTGGATTAAAATAAATCTTGGATTGGATTACGATTACTTTGGTGATTTTTCTAATTGTTTAAGAAGTTGTCTGGACATGATAATACTGTCTACAATTCTTGTAGGTCACTTTCGTCAACCGTCTGAAGCCAGTGGCTCATTTGTGGATCATTCTGTATGATGAGTTAAGGTATATTTTTGGCCAAGTTTGTTGCCAAAGAGAGGTTTATAATATTGCCAATGCGAGTTATTGATGCAGACATGAGGTCGTCGAAACCAGTCTAGTATATATTTGAAGTTCATGCTGTGCGCTGAATAACTGTGGTATAATGTGAAATAATAATGGCGTTCAAATGTGAGATTTGATGAAGTGAATTTAAGTGATAAAATTTTGGATGATGAGATCCAATGTGATTTAGTGAAGACAACGTATTTTTGGCATGGCAATCGGGAGTATTAAGGGTATAGCATGGAACTGGTGGATTTTGGGGCAACGTTCGGTAACCGATCTGAAACATTTTCTGAAAGTTTTATAATCCAAGATTCTCTAATAATAATAATAATAATAATAACAATAATAATTTATGGAATTATTATATGAAGTTTAAACATATTGATGATCTGACCTGATAATAAAATGAATAATAATTAATTAAATAAATTGATGAATAGATGAATAAAATGATAATTAATTAAAAGAGCTGATAATTAAAATAAAACTAGGGTGTCCGTACTGCTCCGCAGCATTCTTTTCAGTATTGGAATTAAAAAATTACGACATTATGTAATAGTTTATAATCTTTATTTCACAATACTTGCTTCCTGACAATGTTCGCTGTGCGTCGACCCTTAGGTTTAATTTCTGCTTCCACATCTTTAAATGATTTTTCTCGGGATAAGGCAACATAGAACATTCCATGGCCTAAAACAGGATCAGGCAAGTATATTCCAACTCGATGAAGCGTTTGAACCTGCGCTTTGTTGATTGTAATACAAAGCGCTAGTGTAATTGGAAATTTCCGTCATTAGAACCAAAATTAAATTGCTACTAAGAGAAAATATGTTGACCAAATGAGATAAAATATCTAATGTTCACTCATAATATTCCTCAGAACCATCCGATGCGAATGGTTAAGAGATCTAATGACAGCGCTTGATTCACTGAGTGATTTTCAGATAAAAACGACCTTCGTACCTCAATTAGCACCAGAGATATGAATGCTTCAAAGTTGGAAAAAGTTGGAAAACGTCGAAAAAAATCAAATAAATTGAGAAAGGCGTAATTTATGTGATTTGTAATACTTGATGACAAATCTGTGGAAGAATACCTTTCATTTAAAAAAAGAACGAAGGAAATCGACCGGAATGTATGGCCGGACGTACTCGGATAAGTTTTCATCAATATTTTTAATAATATAGATAGCTTCAATGTGAAAAAAAAATGTAAAAAAGGTGCAAGAAATCAAATAATTTGAGGAAGGCAGTAGTTAAGTGATTTTTAATACTTGATATTAAATCCGTACCTGAATAACTTTCATTTAATAGTGGTATGAAGGAAATCGACCGGATAGAATGGCCGGACGGACTCGGTTAAGTTTTCATAATTATTTCTACTATTCGCTTCGGCACTCATAACATTCCTGAGAATCAACCAATGTAAATATTTAATACCTCAAAAGATAGAGCTTGATCCACTGAGTGCTCTTAGACCAAAACGAAGAGTGTAACTCAATTAGAACCAAAGATATGATTGCTACAATGAGAAAAACTGTTGAAAAAATGAGATGTAATATCGTATGTCCACTCATAACTTTCCTCCGAATCAGCCGATTTGAATGGTTAAGAGCTCAAATGATAGCGCTTGATTCACTGAGTGTTCTTAGACTAAGACGACCTTCGTAACTAAATGAGAACCGAATGTATGATTACTTAAAAGTTGGAAAAAGTTGGAAAAAGTTGAAAAAATCAATTAATTTGAGAAAGGCGTTATTTAAGTGATTTGTAATACTTGATAACAAATCTGTGCATGAATACCTTTCATTTAAAAAAAGGATGAAGAAAATCGGCTGGATAGTATGGCCGGACGGACTCGGATAAGTTTTCATCAATATTTTTAATAATATAGATAATAATAAATTTAAATAAGCTGAGAACTCTATTAAAATTTAATTAAAATTTAATTTAATTTAATTTAAATAAGATGATGACTATACAAATAATTTAAATGAATGGATTGAAATAAATTAAATTAAATAAGATGTTGGAATTAAATCAAACTGAATGAGATGTTTTGCAGATGATTTAATGAGATGATGAATATAATAATTATTTGAATGATCTGATGATAAGGAAATTAATAATTATGATTTGAATAGAACAGATAATTGAACGATAGCCGATGTGAGGAACAGTTAATAATTTTTCTATGGATGATGATGATGATGATGATGATGACAGATGATTAGAACAGAATTATGATTCACCGAGTAGTTGTTAGAAGTGGTGTAAATAAATTGTACGAATTTATTATTAATCTTAAGAGTGATTATTAGGATTCCAAGGTTTGGAACAGTGACATTCAAGACATTTATGAATGATTAAATATATATTAGTGTTGATATAAAATTTGTTGTGTGATAGAAAGTATAATATGTAATTGAAATTCACGTGCCTGATGTTATCTGAAACAAAGATAGGTCTCTGGGCTCACAAAATGTCACTGACGAAAAGACATAGTGCTACGGTGACCCTGAGAGCACAAGAGAACTTTAACTATTTTTATTTTTTGCAAGTGAATATTTTCTTTTGAAGCAGTGCGGAGATGGTATGATTTGAGAGAACATTAACATCCCAACTGATATACTCCTAGGCAGTAATTTATTTTGTTTCTGTCGAACCACTCTAGATTAAATAAACTTTATTTTATTTTAAGTAGTGATCTCATGATGATGTGTTTTCCCAATCCTTTCCTTTGTCATAATTAAGGCTTAACCAGGAAGGATGTGGTTTGCTAGGTATTCAGTTGATGGCGCCCTTTTTATTTGATATTCTGTTTAACTTTAAGCCCGTAACGACCCAGATATATTTTATCTCGTGTTACCCTCTGCTTTTGTGATATTTCAACTGAATTTCCGACACATTGCTTATTTTATTTACTGTTAACTTCAACTCTACCTGGCCTGGGATGCCAGGTATGCGATGTAATAGCAGATGGGTCATTGCATGACTCGGACGAACGGGTACAGTAGTGTGTCTTGGCCCTGCTAAAAGATGGCGGCGGCACGATATCTCGCGAACCCATGGTCGGATTTTAACAAATGAGGTGTCGTAGGACTCAAGTCGACGCTCTCTTTCCAATGGACTACTTATTCCCACCCTAAAATTAAACCTACCCCTACTAGGGGGTGAAAGAGTATTTTTAGTAAACGTTGCTTTGCACATGCAACATGCATGCAGTTTAATGCTATGATTAAATTAAACGGTGTTCCACACGAAACGCATGCATACAGTTGGATGCCACTATGATTTGACATTTTTGTTTTTACCCATGCCCACTCATGGCTTTTGTAAGAGGGTGAGCTTTTTTAAAGATGGCGGCTGTATTGTAACCTAACCTAACCTAACCCAACCCACGAGGGGTGATCAAAAAGTATTCCCAGTGGTGATTGTCGATCGACAAACCAATAATCAAAGAGGGGTATGTCAGACCTTGAGGCGATAACCCCTTTGGACATGTCCCTGTTGACTATCCCCTTTGGACGGGTCATTTTTGAAGCGAGTAATTTTTGACAGGTCCTTTTGACGGGTCCCTGTTTATGGGTCATTTTTGACAGGCCCCTGTGGACGGGTCCCTTTGACTGATCCCTTTGGACCGGTCCCTTTGGACTGGTCCCTATGGACTGGCCCATGAATTTATTCAAATTATGTGAAAGGACCTAACTACATTTGTGTGTAAAGCAGTAAAAAAAAACTACAATCTGATAACGTAAGAAAGGAAAGTGACGAAATACATGTGAACACGTGCGAGATGACATTATTACCGACCCCCTTGTGTAAACCACATGTAAGCTAACAAGTCACATTCTGTTTTGGTTCGTACGTGAGAAAATGCAAGTTCATGTATAATATGACCTAACACACAGGTGCATGTGCACGATAAGAGCTAACAAGTCACATCCTGTTTTGACAGTGGTGGGAGGTGAAGGGGAGGAGAGGGGGAGAGTCGGTGTAAGAGAGAACAGAGGTGAAGAGAGAAAGAAATATGTATTGCTCATAATACATGTAAATCTGAGGACTGCACACACACAGGGCTATAGGTTAAGTACAACATGAGTGAATAAATAAATACAAGGTGCACAGTTTCACACATGTAATTTATTGATCCATGAATTAAAGGCTGAGCTAAATCCTAGCCATTTTACATATAGTTTATTTCCTTTTTGTTTCAACACATTTTCCACAAGGTAATGTTTTAGAAACGCTGTCTTTTGGAGAACTTGGCGATAAAACCTGCCTTTTATGGGTTGATGGTTGAGGTCCTCAAGTAAATAGGTGACTGGGCTGTTCAGGTTGACTTGTCGAATTCGAAATAGTTCGGTCCCCCAATTTGGTGTGTAGTCCTTGTCGAAGAAAGACTCAAATTTGCTCACACGAACATGGTCCCCGATGTTAAGGAGGTGACGTTTAGGGTCTGCTGTTTTTGTGGGGTTAAACAGTTTATCCAGTCGTGGAATATTTTGGTCACAAAACGTGGCTTGGTCCCAATTGTTTTGTGTTTGGTGTCATTGTAACGTGATACTAGCTCAGGTCACATGTCCAACCAGCGATATGAGCCTTGAGCGGTAAACGCTTTCCTCATATGGGTTTTCAATGTTCGGTTAAACCACTCGACCACACTGGCATTGAGATCGCTGTATGTGGTGTAATGGCGAATATCCAAAGATTTGAGAAAACTGGAGAAGTCCTTGTTGAAAAATGTCTTTCCCTGGTCGGTTTGTAACAACTGGGGTTGACGTTTGGATTGTTGAATAATATGTTTAAAGGCCTTGGTGACTTGCAGGCCAGGTTTGCAACTCACGGGTTGAACAAATGCCATTTTGGAATATACACCAATGACTGTCAACATATAGCATACACCATCGTTAACGCTAGCATAGGGTATCATTTCAACCAAGTCTGCTTGCCACAATTCATCCACACCTCGTGAAATCACCTTGAGTCGCGGATAGTGACGCCTAGCTGGGCGATGCAACACGTGAGCAATACCCATTTTATTGGGTGAGGGCTTACACAATAATTTTGGCATTTCGAAGTTCTTGTTCAATTTCTTGAATTTCCAAATCGTGACCGGTATGGCCGGCTTGACGTGAAGTATGCAACAGCTGTAGTCGCTGGACGAGATTATTGGGATCGTGCCAGTAGGTAACATCCACAAGGCGTTTTAATGGTTTAAATGTCACTCCCGAAGCGGACACTTTACGAAGAACACTTTGACTGGTGGGGAACATTTTTGCAATGATGGTTTTATATTTTTGAGATATATTGACATTCACTTGTTGAGTGGGATCATACTGTCTTTTGTGGGCATGGGTGTCCAATAAAATGGATTTATATTTGCCAAGGTCCTTTGGCGTATAATCATGGGAAGAGGGAGTCCGAGAGAATAGCAGCTTTAACAGTCCTGGTGTTAATTTATAATTGATCTTTGTAACGACAGCTTTACTACGAGCAAATTTAATCGATGAATCCCCTATTTTAAAACTATCATCCTCATAGCGAACACCATATGTGGTACCTGTGCGTCCAATAAATAGATCGGTGAAATAGGGTTCCAGTGTTGATCCCTTTATATTTTATTAACATATTTTTCAGTTGAGCTTTATGTTGAGAGGTGGTCAAGATTTGTAACAACGGAGACGATCTGGAAGGGCGAGGTGTTTCGATCATGGCCAAGGATTTCATTTCTCTTAAGAACTCTGCGAGGGGTGATGTCTTTTTTTTGAGGCGTAAACACTTGTTCCTCGTCATCCTCAACCTCGCTAACACTAGTCAAATCTTCCTGTTCCTCTTCCACAGGGTCCTTGTGTAGTGTCTGCGTGGCTTGTGAAACAGTGGGTAGGGTTTCACATGGCTTGAAAGAGGGGTTAAACATGGCTTTTAGCGGAGGCGCTAAATGTTGTTGAATAAATAAAGCATGATCTGCACGAGATAGTTTCAATTGACGAAAATGTTGGCGAATAGTATTTTTTTGCTCTAATAAAGTGCTTTTTCAATTGACTCTCTGCTAACGCCATGATGTCTTGACCAATGACTTGAGAGGGAATGAGACAGTGCCTTAAATAGCAATAAAATGATCAACCCTAAGCGATAGTGTCCTTCGTTGAGTTCACTTTGTCAATCACTAAACAGGCCTGGCGTTGAGTGTTCCAGCACTTGGCACCCAATTCAGTAAACATTTGAAAGATCATATCTGGATTCACATGTTCATTATAAGTGTGACATTATTCCTCTCGTCCTGGCGAAATAAAACAATGGCATTGGCATTGTCAAGAAACAACTGTTTGGACATTTTGGAATATGTTTGTCCAAGATAGAAGCAATCGATACGTTTGTGACGACCCATGCTGAAATAGCTTTGAATGATGCCTTGTCGTTCAGTGGATACATCATCGAAAATCATGAGTGAATCAGGCTTTACCTCATCCGGTGAAATAATATTTTCTTGCATGGAAAATGTAAAATAACCCGTATTCTCATTTTGTAATCCAGACATGACTTGATCCAGAAACACTTAGAGGGGTTGGTAGAGAGATTTTACAAAAATATAAATATTTTGAAAACGCAGACCATTGGGCGCTGTAATAAGCGTCAGCAAAGATTATTTATTTATTTATTGGTGCCTTTATTGTGGCGAAGTTAGGGCTCTAGGCCCTCTCTTACACTTAACCACACACAGTGCAACTTACATGACTACTCACATATGTTATTCTTAACCTACCAAACTTAAATACTAGGAAAACCTTAAATACTAGAATAAAATAAAATAAAATAAAATAAAAATTAAATTAAATTAAATTGGCGACTGCGTGATATTAACTAAGCTATACAATTTAAATGACATACATTTTTAACAAAATTATACTATGGTCATTCACTCACACATTCATACACAAATTGTTCTAGTTGGCCTACGAATTCAAGAGGAAATCTTTACATGCACGTTTGAAAGTTGTAAGGGATGTACAATTTCTGACGTCACGAGGACAATTATTCCAAATTCTAGTTCCCGACACGAGGAAAGAGTTACTGAAGGCAGAAGAATGATGTAGAGGAATTGCAATTATAGATCCAGATCGCGTGTGACGATCATGAAAGGAAGAAAGAAAACGAAAATTACAAGAGAGATAGTGAGGAGTACTTTCATTGAGAAGTCGATAGATGAGGGTACATATGTGCAGGTTCCTTTGTTGTTCTACTTTTAGCCAGGAAAGTAGATCATAAAAAGGAGACACGTGTGAGGAAAATTTCAAGGAGAAAATAAACCTAATGCAGGAATTTAAAGCTCTCTGAAGTTTCTTGTTTTGTTCACCGGTAGCATCTACTAATACAACATCACAGTAGTTAAATATTGGGAGTATCAAGGTTTGGACGAGTTTTATTTTCAAGTTACGGGGTAGAACGGACTGGTGAATCTTAAGTGGATGAAGTGACGAATAAACTTTCCTGCATGTATTAGTAACGTGCCCATCCCAATTCAAAGTTTCATTTAGTGTGACTCCAAGACTTTTTACCGATTTAGAGAACGGGATAGCAACACCATTTAGTTGAATTAAAGAAAGCGGTCTACTGTGTAAATGGAAAAGCAATTTAGTCTGCCCTATTACGATAGCTTGTGTTTTAATTGGGTTGATGGCAAGAGAATTTTCAGTTGCATAGCGGCTGATCCTCTTTAGATTTAGATTCATATTTTCAATTGCCGCATCTATGTCGTTTACTTTGGTGTGGCAATATATCTGAAGGTCATCAGCATATAGATGGTAGTTGCAGTTTTCCAGTTTCGAAGAGATGTCGTTCAGATATAGAATGAATATAAGGGGACCGAGAATTGAACCCTGAGGTACTCCATTTATTTTGAACTTCCACTCAGTTCTGTTTTCATTAAGGAGTACACGTTGTCTTCGGTTATGAAGATAGGAGGCGAATAATTTGAGAGCAACGGGGCTAAGATGGAAGGATTGCAATTTAGCCATAAGTATGTCCGTGTTAATGGTGTCGAATGCACTGCTGAAGTCTAGAAGAATGAGTATAGTCACTTTACGCTCATCCATTGCTCGTCTTACGTCATCAGTGATCTTAATGAGTGCAGTAGATGTGCTGTGTCCTTTCTTAAATCCAGATTGTAACGGATCAAGTAGTGAGTATTGCGTCAAGTACTGAAGAAGTTGTTCATGCATAAGTTTTTCTAGTATTTTGGAAATTGAGGAAAGTATGCTTACAGGTCGATAGTCGGATGGAGAATTAGCAAGAGAATTTTTCGGAACTGGAATAACTAAAGCATCTTTCCATATTGTTGGGAAGAAACCTTCTAAAAGACATGTGTTACAAATGTGCGTAATAATTGGCAGTAATACTTCTATCAGGTTAACGATAAAGGAAATTGGGATGTCATCTATTCCGACTGCTTGTGATTTGATAGATATTTTTTTTTCTTACGACAGTATCATCTATTTTACGAAACTTGAATAACGGTCGGTGAGGTAGTGGGGCACATTGCAGTGTATTTATTGTTGTTTGTATTATATGGGGATCAGTACTAATTATTTCTCGAGCAAAGTGAGCATTTAATTCATTGGGATTAATATCCTGCTTATTGGTGTTTTTAGTGCACCTCCCAATACCAACAGACCTGAGTTGCTGCCAGGTGCTCCTAGCGTTCAAGTTACCGGCTAGCTGTTGGAAGTAGGCATACTTTTTATTTCGAATCATTTGTTTAACTCGATTTCTAAGCACACGATATTTTTCAAAATCGTCACTTGATAAGGTCTGCTTATAGCGTCTGTGAAATGCGTCACGTTCGGCCATTGCGGATTTAATGTCACTTGATAGCCAGGGGGCAGCTTTACGAGTGACTTTTGCTGTTCGTTTAGGTGCATGTTTGTCATATAGTTCCAGCAGTATTTTGTTAAATCTGCTCACCTTTTCATCAACGTCAGTCAAGTGTAGTATATAGTTCCATGGACAGAGAATTGCGTCTTGTGTTAGTTCTTGAAGGTTCAATCTTTTCATGTCTCTATATGTTATGTATTTAGGTGCAGATTTTGGAGTTTTTAGAGAATAAGCTAAATAAATCAGGTCGTGTAAAGATATGCCAGGTACTGAAATCTGTCCGTGTTTTAGTATTTTCTGTGGGTTATTTGTGATAATTAAATCAATTAGAGTGCGTGAAGATCCTTGGGGGGTGTGTACGTGGTGAGTAGGACCGAGTGGTAATATTGTCATGTTACAAGAGGTAAACATATTCCGTAAACGATTTGCGTCAGTGGAGTCTATTAATATGTTTGTGTTAAAGTCACCAAATATAAGTACGTGTTCGTAGGTAGGCAACAGTCTTAGTAGAGTTTCTTCAAAATCCATGAAGTTCCCTTCTTTAGGTGGTTTATATACTACACCAATAAGCACTTCAGTCACGTCAACAGTGAGCTCAACAAACATATATTCGGTCAAGGGGTCAGTAGATAGGTTCGATGTTTTTATAATCTTTGCCGCCAAATTGTTTTTATAGAATAAAGCTACTCCTCCTCCTCGACGCTTCAGTCGGTTGTGAAAGAGCGAATTGTACCCTACTAGACTTATCATGTTTAAAGGGACAGAGTCTTTCATCCAGCTTTCACTAATTGCTACAACGTTTACCATGCTTCCTTCAAAAATAGCTTGGAGCTCAGCGTGATGCGCTACTATGGACTGGGCATTGACATGTGCTCACAGCAGTGAACGGGGAAATGCGGAAAATTCCCTTTCCAGATGATTGCGGGTGGGGAGAGACGAAGACAGGGGTTGGGGAGGGCTGGGAGGCTCATTGTCAAGGTGAAGGTCATTATCTCTGTCGGGACTGAATGTAACGGTACCAACTACACTGGCCATAAAACAAAAGAGAGCATGCAACTTACCATTGTTTCCTCATGTATGCACAGGCCACTAGAAGATTAGTCCTTCCACATCCCGAAGGTCCCACAATGATGCAGCGAATGGAAGATGAAAACAGTGAACCGTGGCGTTGTTCACGTGATGTGGGACAGAGATGGAAAACCATGTCCTCAACGGGGAATGACTCTTGCTGCTTAATAATCTTCATATCAACTAAGGCTTAGACAGGCTAGCAGGCTGTCTATATATACATGGAACCGAGCCTTGTCATAGAAACAGTAGACTCGTACTACAGGTAATGGATAGCACTCAAAATGTGGGTATTTCCATTGTCATGAAACTATACCCCTCTTATAGTGAGGAAGAAGGTAAAACACTTTGCATGGCGGGTTGGTGCCCTGACTCGACCAAAGACTGGATGGTACACACTGATGGCACCTTTAATGGATTAAACTGATTTTAGGCTTTGCCGAAAATCACCAGCGCATCGTGGTGAATGCAAGGCAAGTGCTTTATTTGGTGAGAGACAGGAGTGATAATAATGCACTCAAGGGAGCCGACAATGCCCCCATAGATCAAAAATTAAACTACAACGCATGCTATAGAAAGTGCCCCATGTGATCCTTGACGATAGCAAAAAAAACTGGACATACTCAAAATGGTAAGGAGAAATATGCCTCTACCCATGGAATTTAGAAGCCGGGCACTCCATGAGTATCCGCTATTGCCCACCACCAACGCACACAGTAGGTCTGTAAAAACAGCCCGCTATCCAGAGAGACCTCTCTACATGATCGTGGGTTTTGCAACGAATCGCAAGTATCAACGAACCAAAGATGCCACGCAATTTGATCACCTGCAATTAAGAAATGCACGTCTTTTCCTCAACTGTGCTGTGTTTCCCTATGAAGGACTGGATTTGGATTTTTCAAAAAATAAGTTTGGCCCCCTGTACGACTTGTTTTCTATACTTATATGGTCGTATTATCAAAAAGAGAATTGCCCCATGTTGTCACCCCAAGCGTTTAAGACAAGGGCGCCACTGATTGTCTTTGACTGTTCCTACTTGGAAGAGTCTGTCAAGCCATCCAATATTGACATTCGACTAGGTTTTGAAACGCATGATAATGTTCCAGCCAATACGACGGCGTACTGTTTGATCATTCATCACAAACAAGTCAACTATTATCCACTGTCCAACCAAGTGACAAGTGTATAAATAACAGGTCAACCCACGTCAAGCTGCTCAGTCATGTCTTGCTTTAAAGCATGAAGAGACGTCACACCCATGAAATTAAAATCTGAGGAACAACGTTTCAAGACCTTTGCGACGTGGCCTGTGTTTTTCATAAACCCTCAAGCCTTGGCGGCCGCGGGATTCTATTAATTAAAAACAAGAGATGACATGAAATGTGTGTTTTATGTCATCACCATAGACCAATGGGAAGAAAGTGATGAACCTATGCAAGAACATCACTCCAGTATTTAAAAGGATTTTCCTCAGAATTCTTCCTTAAGGAAAGAAAAGATAATACAACTGAAATCTCAATTAAATGCTCAACAATATACTTTTTTTTGGAAATTAGACAGAAACAAAGCAGAAACTGAGGCATCTTTTCATTCTTCCAAAAGTATTGCCCAAAATAAAAAACCTTACGAATAGGATGAATTAATTAGAAGCTGCAGATGCATTGTTTAACAATTTTAGAAACAAAGCTGAGATAATCTCTGCTATTCAATCTATTCAACTGTCATCAAATACAGTTATGAGAAGAGTTGAATCAATGAGCTCGGATGTAGTTTCACAACTTAAAACTGACTTACACAGCTGCAGTTATTTTTCCCTGCAACTTGACGAATCAACCGATCTAGTTGATACAGCTCTGTTGGCCATTTTTAAAAGAATGGTTTTTGATGATTTCCAAGTAAAAGAAGGGCTGAATTTTTTTTACCACTTCAAGGACATATTACGGGACAGGATACATATTCATCTTTTATAAACCTTTCGCCTCCGAAAATGAGTCGCCTGGTATCACTATTTTTGCGATTTTGCGATTACGGCTGATTATCAAGTCCTAAATGCCCTCTTTACATGTGGGGAGAGAAAGGTATTCAAAACAGGACTCATCATGCTATTTTTAAATGCTGAAGGTAAATTTTGTATATTTTGTTCTTGTGTGATTTAAACAAATGCATGTATTATATTCCTACTTGGTTGGGTAGCTCACGGTAAGGGTTATGAGCTGCAAGGTAGCTCAGTTTGGCGACCACTGGTCTATACCAACGCCTTCTTTTCTGGCTGCGAAAGGAGCAGCATGTAACCTCAGATGACGTTAGCCATCCATAGAGGATTGTGTCTTCTGATTGGAAATAGTAACAAATTGATTCTCGATATCGAACATTTATAAAGTGGTTAAAATACGTCAATTAATACATGAATTGAAATGAGGTCTCCTTCAGCATAAATCAAGAATTAAAATTTTTAATGTTTTAAGTCTAATAATGAAATGACGTAAATGAAAAGAAATACAAAATATTAATAATTCAATCAAAAATAATGAAATGAATATCCTTAGTCAAAATTAAAATGTTGGGCTTCACAATTAAACTTGAAAATTCAAATAGAAAAGTCAAGTTATTCAGAATAACAAAATGTAGTATATCAACAAATGCGTTTATAAAGATGACAAATGAATAAATTAAAAACTTGAAATGAAACAGGAGTTTTCGCATTGCGACGTGTACCTTCTTTTTCAGGTGCTAACCAGTTCATGCATTTAAAATGTTGACTTGTTCTTAGTGATATGCAGACATTGAAAATAATTAACAGAATACTATCTTGTTATAGTGAAGTTAAAGCTTCGGAACCAAATAATTCAAATGTTCCTTGATGTAGATCCGCGGTTATCGCCTGGTATAGATATTGTACTTGTATCGTTGGTAACCAATTTATGATTATATACCGGTAGTTGAAAGCCACTTATGTACTTTTAACCAATAAGGGTTAAATAAGATGAAGAACTGTGTCTTATGTTATTAGACTCTGGTAGTTAATTCTTTCTGGAAATAGTAATTAAATGCTTGCTTAACTCACGTATTTGTTGGTACACTACATTTGTTATTCTACATTAAATGTTTGCTTTACTCACGAATTATTTGGTACACTACATTTGTTATTCTAAATAATTTCACCCCTACCCATGGGCCCCTTAAATTGGATTTATGAAAAAACGGTCAAACACCTGTTTAGTTATTTCTTATGCTGATTTTTTTCGGCTGAGTTCCAAACTCCTCGCCTATGATGTTTAAGAGATACACGCTCCGTTAGGAATCCTTCAACCCCCACTTTTCACCCCTTTCACCTCATAATATACACCACATCGAAAAACCCTCAGACATTTTTTGTGATGAGTTTATATGCCGAGTATCACATCCCAAAATGAAACCAATCGGGAGATATTGCTATTCAATGAAATGCAGGTCTACCCCCTTAACACCTCTTTAGAACCTGAATATCCAAAAATCCTTTCTTAGTGGGCGTTTGCGGCCCTTGAGGAAGCCGAATACCAAATTTCATACCAATCCATTCGGTGGTTTCTGAGATTTTGTGATGAATGAATGAGTCAGTGAGTGGTATTTGAGCTTTATATCTAATACTAGCTGTTACCCGCGGTTTCGCCCGCAATAACATTTGTAATCCCGTTATAACATTAGTTAAATAGATAGATAAGCATGGGTCCTAGTGGAAAATAATTCTATCACCTGAAACCAAAAATGCATGGGACGAAAAAAAACATCAAAATAACATGTTGGTTACGGACCCTAAAAGACGTGAAAGATATAATAATAAAAGTATTAAAAAAACTATTTTTTGAAATTTCATTCGAATCAATTTTTATGTCATTCCTGGGACTTAGAAAATTCCGGCCAAAAAATACAAAATCATTAATAATTCCCTAAGTATTCGTCGTATGATGAAATAGCAAGAGACAAAAAAGATGTAATGTGTTATTTTCTACAACATAGGCCATGTATAATTTTACACTCAGACATATTACGTTCCCCCCCCCCCCCCCCCATAATTTCACCCCTCTCCATGGGCCCCTTAAATTGGATTTATGAAAAAACGTCAAACACCTGTTAAGTTATTTTTATGCTGATGTTTTTCGGCTGAGTTCTAAACTCCTCGCCTATGTCGTTTAAGAGATACACGCTCCGTTAGGAATCCTTCAACCCCCACTTTTCACCCCTTTCACCTCATAATATACACCACATCGATAAAACCCTCAGATACGTGTCTTCTTATTTTTAATGATGAGTTTATATACCGAGTATCACATCCCCCAATGAAACCAATCGGGAGATATTGCTATTCAATGAAATGCAGGTCTACCCCCTTAACACCCGTCTAGAACCTGAATATCCAATAATCCTTTCTTAGTGGGCGTTTGCGGCCCTTGAGGAAGCTGCATACCAAATTTCATTCCAATCCGTTCGGTGGTTTCTGAGATTTCGTGATGAATGAATGAGTCAGTGAGTGAGTGAGTGAGTGGTATTTGAGCTTTATATAGTAGATAAGCAACGGTCCTAGTGGAAAATAATTCAATCACCTGAAACCAAAAATGCATGGGACGAAAAAAAACATGAAAATATCATGTTGGTTTTGGACCCTAAAAGACGTGAAAAATATAATAAAAGTATTAAAAGAACTATTTTTTTAATTTTCATTCGAATAAATTTTTATGTCATTCCTGGGACTTAGAAAATTCCGGCCAAAAAATACAAAATCATTAATAACTCCGTAAGTATTCGTCGTATGATGAAATAGCAAGAGACAAAAAAAGATGTAATGTGTTATTGTCTACAACATAGGCCATGTATAATTTTACACTCAGACATATTACGTTTAACCCCCCCCCCCCTCCCCCATAATTTCACCCCTCCCCATGGGCCCCTTAAATTGGATTTATGAAAAAAGGGTCAAACACCTGTTTAGTTATTTTTATGCTGATTTTTCTCGGCTGAGTTCCAAACTTCTCGCCTATGTCGTTTAAGAGATACACGCTCCGTTATGAATCCTTCAACCCCTACTTTTCACCCCTTTCGCCTCATAATATACACCACATCGAAAAACCCTCACACATATGTCTTCTTATTTTTTGTGATGAGTTTATATGCCGAATATCACATCCCCCAATGAAAGCAATCGGGAGATATTGCTATTCAATGAAATGCAGGTCTACCCCCTTAACACCTCTTTAGAACCTGAATATCAAAAAATCCTTTCTTAGCGGGCGTTTGCGGCCCTTGAGGAAGCTGGATGCCAAATTTCATTCCAATCCGTTCGGTGGTTTCTGAGATTTCGTGATGAATGAATGAGTCAGTGAGTGGTATTTGAGCTTTATATAGTAGACTAGCTGAAGTACCCGTGCTTCGCCACGCGTTATAAAAAAAAAAAAAATGTGAAGGTGACAGTTAAAACAGGGGATAGGCGAGGTGCTGCGCAGAGGGAGATTAAGGATGGAACATTTTGTCCAACTACACCGCTCGGCGTTGACCGTGTTAATAGCACAAATTTAGGTTTTACTCGCTAACGGTTGGAGATACCTTTCGGATAGAAAATGTAATTTTAAACCTCGTATATGCCATCAAAAGTTTGCTATTTCTTAGCGTTCTCTTTTTATTTGAAATGGAAATATGAAAGTTTTAAACCAAAGGGTGTAGTGACGTCACTAAAATGGTCGCCATCTTTAAATAATGCAAAGTATTGAAATCAAAAGTAACCTATATGTTAACCAGGTAAATCAGCTACTTCCAAGTAAAATTAATGTAAGTCGGACCAGTGGTACTTGCGTGATTGAGTAATACACAGACACACACCATCTCATTTATAGCCTCTCTTCGCTCGCGTCATAGTCGTGTCATATTATTATTCAATGAAATGCAGGTTTAACCCCGTTAACACCCCTTTAGAACCTGAATATCCAAAAATCCCTCCTTAGTAGACGTTTTCGACACACAACAAACATATCCCCAAAATATCATTCTGCTAACATGTAATAGTTTGGGTTGGTCGATGAGAGTGAACATCCAAAAATCCTTCCTTAGTGGACGTTTTCTTCCAGAATTTCACCCCTCCCCATAGGCCCCTTAAATTGGATTTATGAAAAAAACGGTCGAACACCTATTTATTTTATTTATTTATTTTTAAGCTGATTGATTTCCTCCGAGTTTCAAACTCCTCGCCTATGTCGTTTAAGAGATACACGCTCCGTTAAGAATCTTTCAACCCCCACTTTTCATCCCTTTCACCTCATAATATACACTACATCGAAAAACCATTAGACATGTGTCAGCTTATTTTTAATGATTAGTATATATGCCAAGTATCACATCCCCAAAAGTAACCACTCGTGAGATATTGTTATTCAATGAAATGCACATTTACCCCCCCCCCCCTTAACACCTATTTAGAACCTGAATATTCAAAACTCTTTCCTTAGTGGACGTTTTCGACATACAACGAACATATCCCCAAAATTTCATGTTTCTAACTTCAATAACTTTGGCTTGGCAATGATGAGTCAGGACATTTCCTTTCATTTATTTTTGATAATTTCACCCCTCCCCATGAACCCCTTAAATTGGATTTATGAAACAAACGGTCGAACACCTATTTACTTATTTAAAGCTGTTTTCGCCCTGAGTTTGATGAGTGAGTAAGTGAGTCAGTTAGGACACTTCCTTTCCTGTTTTTTTCCGCCACAATTTCACCCCTCTCTAAGGGCCCCTTGAATTGGATTAATGAAAAAAACGGTCGAACACCTATTTACTTGTATTTTAAGCTGTTTTTTTTCCCGCCGAATTGCTAACTTCTCGCCTATGTCGTTTAAGAGATACACGCTCCGTTAAGAAACCCTCAACCTCCAATTTTCACCCATTTCACCTCCTAATATACACCACATCGATAAACCCTTAGATATATGTCTGATTATTTTTAATGATTAGTTTATAAACCGTATATCACATCCCCAAAGAAACAACTCATGAGATATCGTTATTCAATGAAATGCACGTTTAGCCCCTTAACAGATCAAGAGGTAGAACGAATCATCTTTTTACAAGATGAATCATCTCTTTTTTTTTTTTTACAAGATGACAAGAAAGCTCCCGGATGGGATGGCATATCTGCTAACATAATTAAGAACGTACACCTATGTTTTCCTCGCTTTCTTGTTGCACTTTTTAACAAATGCCTTGCCCTGCATTTCTTTCCTACCTCCTGGAAAATAGCAAAAGTTAAAGTAATTCCAAAGGACAGTTCCTTAACAATATGTACTGTTAAATCAGTCAGACCTATTTGCCTCCTGCCAATACTAGGGAAAATTTTCGAGAAACTAATAATTGATCGCGTTATGTATCACATGTATCGTCATGGACATTTAAGTGAAAAGCAGTATGGTTTCACGCCCCAAAAATCAACCGAAGATGCTGTACTATATGTGGTTGATTGGATTCGCAACATATTCTCAATGAAAAAGGTGGCCGTATTGGTATCTTTGGATATTTCAGGCGCTTTCGATAATGCTTGGTGGCCTAAAATTTTATCACAGTTAAAAGGAAAACATTGCCCAAAGAATTTGTACAGTTTAATACAAGCCTACTTTAGCCATCGAAAAGTGAAACTTCAGATCGGAACTGCAATTTCTACAAGATGTATTAATAAGGGATGCCCTCAAGGATCAGCATGCAGCCCTGGTTTTTGGAACATTTTGTATGATGAACTCCTACAATTACCTCTTCCGACAGGGTGTAATGTTATTGCTTATGCTGATGATGCTCTTCTCCTAACTGAATCAGATAATGTGCAGAATTTGAATTATATAACAAACTCTGCTTTACACACCTTGTCTCTATGGGGTTCTGTAAACAAACTTCAATTCAATCCTTCTAAGACCAGAGCCATGTTCGTCACAAGGAGAAGAAAAGTGGAAAAACCCAAAATCATTATGAATGGCCACCGAATAACATCAGATGATCAACTTATTTATTTGGGCGTTGTGCTTGACAAACACCTGACATTCAGAGCACATTTAAATAGATTAAAATTGAAATCAAGCAAGCTTTTACAAGGTCTTGCGATTGCTTGTAGACCTTCTTGGGGTCTGAACTCCGATGTTTTACGAATAATATATTATACAGCTTTTGTGCCTTTGATTCTGTACTGCGTGTCCGCTTTCCGTACAACCCTAGAAAAGAAATGGGCTCGGGTTAAGTTATTACAAATCCAAAGAGGTTTCGCTCTAAGAATTTCTCGAGCATACCGCACTACATCTACAGATGCAGCACTTGTAATTGCTGGAATAGAACCACTATTTTTAACAGGAATAGGGAAAGCTGAGCTGACATTACTGAAGAAGAATAGAACATCTCCTATGCCGATTTTCGACATTATCGTGGAGCAAAAGTGCCATTTCTTGGAATCTTCTCATCCTAGTCAATTCTATAAACTTCTGCATAAAAATTGTTTCAGCACCCATGACTGTTTCATCTATACTGATGGCTCCCGTACACCAAGCTTTGATGGAAATGACAGTGTTGGCTGTGCCTTTGTCGTTTATGAGAATGATACTGAAATATTTTCAGCTCAGTATAAGCTCTCTCCCAGTTGCTCAATTTTCCAGGCAGAACTTTGGGCCTTAAAGTGTGCAATAGAATGGGTTAAAGCTAACAATAAAAGAGTGAGGATTTTCAGTGATTCACAATCCGCATTGCATTCTATAAATGACAAATATAATTCTAACCCAATAGCTGTCTACATCAGGGCAACAGCTCAGGAGTGCTCACATATATGCACATCGTGGATAAGGGGACACACTGGATTGGCTGGTAATGAAAGAGCAGACCAATTAGCAATATCAGCGGCTACGACACGTCTTGAAATAACATATAGTAAGTCTCCTATATGTTACGTTAAAAGCCAGATAAGGAAATACATATTAAACGAATGGAATATCGCATGGACATGTAGCCTGAAAGGGTCTGTAACAAGAGAAATATTCTTCCCGGAAGTACAAAATCGACTGTTATCAAAATTATTAGTGCCAAACTTTGTCCTCACACAATTTTTAACTGGTCATGGAAAATTCAAGTCTTATTTTGAACGTTTTAAAATAGCAACAGACGACTATTCATGTTTATGTGGATTGCCTCAATCAGTGTGTCACCTTGTATTTGAGTGTCCTGTTTTTGAAAAGGAAAGATACAATTTACAATGCCACCTTTATAGCTGTAACCTGGAACTTTCGAAACCGCTGTACCATATTTTCAAGAGGCAGTGCTGCTTAGGACAATTTATCACATTCATCAACAAAATTTTTTGTAAACTATGTTAGTAATATTTGTATTTGCTTTGTTTTTAATCTATAACCCTAATGTACCTCTGGTAAAATAGGGTTCCTGTATTGTTTTCTGGATATTCAATAATAACATCTCTTTAAACCCCGAATAAACAAAAATCATTCCTTAGTTGACGTTATCGACATACAGAGAACATATTCCCAAAATTTCATTTTTCCAACATTAATAGTTTTCGCTGGGCGTGATGAGTGAGTCAGACAGGACATTTTCTTTCAATTATTTTTACCAGAATTTCACCCCTCCCCAAGGGCCCCTTAAATTGGATTGATGAAAAAACTCTTGAACACCTATTACCTTATTTTTAAGCTGTCTTTTTCCTCCGAGTTTGATGAGTGAGTTGGTCAGTCAGTTAGGACACTTTCTCTCCTTTTTCCCCCCAGAATTTCACCCCACACCATTGGCCCCTTAAATTAATTTATGAAAAAGAAACGTCGAACACCGATTTACTTATTTATTTAGCTGATATTTTTCGCTGAGTTTCAAATTTCTCGCCTATGTCGTTTAAGAGGTAGGCCTACACGCTCCGTTAGGAATCCTTCAACCCCCACTATTCACCCCTTTCACCTCATAATAATACACCACATCGAAAAACACTTAGATACATGTCTGCTTATTTTTAATGATTAGTTTATATGCCGAGTATCACATCCACAAATAAAACCACTCGTGAGATATTGTTATTCAATGAAATGCAGGTTTAACCCCCTTAAGACCCCTTTAGAGCCTGAATATCCAAAAATCCTCCCTAAGTGCACGGTTTTGACATACAACGAACATATCCCCAAAATGCCATGTTTCCAACTTCAATATTTTTGGATGGGCGATGATGAGTGAGTGAATGAGTCGGGACATTTTCTTCCATTTGTTTTTCTTCAGAATTTCACCCCTCCCGATGAACCCCTTCAATTTGATTGATCAAAAAAAAACTGTCGAATAGCGATTTACTTACTTTAAAGCAGTTTTTCCCCCTGAGATTGATGAGTCAGTCAGTCAATCAGTTAGGACACTTTCTTTCCTGTTCTCCCCCCCCCCCCAGAATTTCACCCCTCCCAATGGGCCCCTTAAATTGGATTTATGAAAAAACGGTCAAACATTTATTTACTTATTTTCTATGCTGATTTTTTTCCGCTGAGTTTCAAATTCCTCGCCTATGTTGTTTAAGAGATACACGCTCCATTAGGAATCTTTCAATCCCTACTTTTCACCCCTTTCACCTCATAATATACACCACATCGAAAAAACCCTCAGAAACGTGTCTTCTTACTTTTTAATGATGAGTTTATATGCCGTGTATTACATCCGCCAATGAAACCAATCGGGAGATATTGTTATTCAATGAAATGCAGGTTTAACCCCCTTAAGACCCCTTTAGAACCTGAATGGCCTGTTCGCCATCTCTTGATGAATACAGTACTTTTGCATTTGTCAGTTGGCACAGGCTAGAGTAAAAGGTGGCTTTTCACCTATGTCTCAGTCTCACTCATGGCTGTGATTATATGGAAGCTACTGAGGTATGGGTGGTGCTTAGTAATGACATTCAGGGCACAGTCAGTGCCTGTGGATGCTGTGAAAGGTTCTACTCATAGGGTTAGGACTACTGTTCTGACTCAGTGAGGAAAGCAATGGCAAACTACCTCACTCCTCTTCTTGCCTAGAATGCCTCAAAATAGCGCTGCCTTGGGTTTTTGTGGGTATCTACTCACATAACGTAACGGCGGTGCTTTTGAGGATCCGACCAGCCTTCGGGCTGACTACCTAACAACAACAGAACCTGAATATCCGAAAATCCTCCCTTAGTAGACGGTTTTGACATTCAATGAACATATCCCCAAACTGTCATGTTTCTAACTTCAATACTTTTGGCTGGGCGATGATGAGTGAGTGAGTGAGTTAGTCAGGACATTTTCTTTCAATTTTCTTTTTTCAGAATTTCACCCCTCCCCATGAACCCATTAAATGTGATTTTAGAAGAAAAAAACTGTCGAACAGCTATTTACTTACCTTAAGGCAGTTTTTCCCCCTGAGTTTGATGAGTGAATCAGTCAGTCAAACAGTTAGGACACTTTCTTTCCTGTCCCCCCCCCCCCCCCAGAATTTCACCCCTCCCCATGGGCCCCTTAAATTGGATTTATGAAAAAAAAAGGTCAAACACATATTTACTTACTTTCATGCTGATTTTTAGCCTATTTTCAATTTTGAAAAAATAGGCTTATGAGATCACCTTTTGTCCGTGTGTGTGTGTGTGTGTGATTCGTGTGTGTGTGTCCCCCCCCCTAATAAAATCGAAACGGCTGGAGCGATTTCAATGAAACTCGGGAAGTTCATAGCACTATTACCGGCGACCTCGACCGTGCCCTTCAAATTTAGTTACGTCTCTCCAATCCAACATGGCGGCTGTGCGAAATATTTCACTAGCATTCAATATCTCCGAAACTATTACCGATATCGCCCTGAAATTGTGTACGGTGATAAAGGGCACTACTAGAAGTTCACCTATGAGACTTTCAAAAACCTGGTGACTACAAAACCAACATGGCGGCCAAGCGAAGTTGAGATATTTAAATAGACTTTTCTCGCGATTTAAGTATCTAAATGTAATGAAACTTGGTACAGCAAATATTTATACACATTGTAATGCACTGGAGTCTAATTTAGTTCAATTGTTTACATAACCTCAAAATGGCGGCTGTGCGAAATATTTCACTGACATTCTATATCTCCGAAACTATTACAGATATCACCCTGCAATTTGTACGGTGATAAAGGGTACTGATACAGGTATACCTATGTATATTTCATAAACCTGTAAAGTACGAAACCAACATGGCGACCAAGCGAATTTAAAATATTTTAATAGATTTTTCTCGTGATTTAACTCTCTGAGCGCAGTGAAATGTGGTACAGTAATTGATTTTGCAGATTGTAATGCACTGCCATCTAATTTAATTCAATTGCTTACATAACCTCAAGATGGCGGCTATGCGAAATTTTAAAATTAAGTTTTAATTTCTTGTGTCGTAATCATGCGTTCGAAGTGAAAGTTTGAATAATGAACCTAGGCAATAATTGTCCTTGAATGGTACATAACTCTATGGCCTATACACACAACACTCCTAAATGGTGAGCTCCCGAAATATTTAGACGGTTCTCAATATCTATGAATCTTTTACAGCAACCAAACTGAATTTTTTAACGTTCATAGAGACTATGAACATATGTTCACCTATAGGACTTTCAGGAACCTGGTGAGCACAAATCCAACATGGCGGCGACGCGAAGTACAAATATTTAAATGGACGTTTCTCGCGAATTAACTATCCGAGTGCCGTGAAACGTTGCACGTTAAATGCTTATACAAATGTTGATCCACTGGCATATAATTTATTTCAATGGTTTGCATTATCACAAGATGGCTGCTGTGCGTAATTTTAAAATCTCGTTTTTACTTCATGTTGTCTAATCATGCGATTGAAGTTTGAATACCACAAGTACACAATAATCTTAATGTAATAGTACAAAAATAAAAATCCAACCTGGCGACCATCTGAAATATTTAGACGGTTCTCAATATCTACGAATCTGTTACAGCAATTAAACTGAAATTTTGTATGTTGATTGTGGCAGTTATAAGTAGGATATATGAAAATAGGCTGTATAGTTCTTCACGGAACGACTTGTTTCCGCTGAGTTTCAAACTCCTCGCCTATGTCGTTTAAGAGATACACGCTCCGTTAGGAATCTTTCAATCCCCACTTTTCACCCCCTTTCACCTCATAATATACACCACATCGAAAAAACCTCAGACTCGTGTCTTCTTATGATGAGTTTATGTGCCGAGTATCACATCCCCCAATGAAACCAATCGGGAGATATTGCTATTCAATGAAATGCAGGTCTACCCCCTTAAGACCCCTTTAGAACCTGAATATACAAAAATCCTCTCTTAGTGGGCATTTGTGGGCCTTGTAGAAGCAGCATACCAAATTTCAATCCAATCCGTTCGGTGGTTTCTGAGGTTTCGTGATGAATGAATGAGTGAGTGAGTGAGTGAGTGGTATTTGACAAATATATATAGTAGAAGATAGTGTCAAGTCTTTGTTATGCTAAACTCGGTTGATAGTGCTGTGTGAGTAGGTGAGTAACTAACGGGATTTCAAGTAAAGATGCTCATTTTCTATACCGGTAGTGCAGAGCGCAACTGGCATCCAGACGGCCGTGTCTCGACTTGAGCTATGTTGCCATGGAAACTATCTGCCTTGCCATTCCTTCATGAGTATATTTTATGATTTGATTAGCCTGTGCTTGAGTGCAAAAGGGCCGAAATCAGAAGAATGAGAAAGACTATCGAAAATTCATGTAGCCAGCGGTTCCTTCTGGGTCCTAAACTATGTGTATGCAAAATTTGGTTGAGATTGGTGGAACGGTGTAGATTTGTATACGGAACCACCCCACCCACCCACATACATACATACAGACTTTCACTTTTATATATAAGATAAGCAACGGTCCTAGTGGAAAATAATTCAATCACCTGAAACCAAAAATGCATGGGACGAAAAAAAACATCAAAATATCATGTTGGTTTTGGACCCTAAAAGACGTGAAAAATACCTAATAAAAGTATTAAAAAAACTATTTTTTGAATTTTCATTCGAATCAATTTTTTTGTCAATCCTGGGACTTAGAAAATTCCGGCCAAAAAATACAAAATCATTAATAACTCCCTAAGTATTCGTCGTATGATGAAATTGCAAGAGACAAAAAAGATGTAATGTGTTATTGTCTACAACAACGGCAATGTATAATTTTACCCCCCCCCCCATAATTTCACCCCTCCCCATGGGCCCCTTAAATTCTATTTATGAAAAAACGGTCAAACACCTACTTACTTAGTTTTTATGCTGATTTTTTCCCGCTGAGTTCCAAACTCCTGGCCTATGTCGTTTAAGGGATACACGCTCCGTTAGGAATCCTTCAACCCCCAATTTTCACCCCTTTCACCTCATAATATACACCACACCGAAAAACCCTCAGACACGTGTCTTCTTTTTTTTAATGATGAGTTTATATGCCGAGTATCACATCCCCCAATGAAACCAATCGGGAGATATTGCTATTCAATGAAATGCAGGTCCACCCCCTTAACACCCCTTTAGAACCTGAATATCCAAAAATCCTTTCTTAGTGGGCGTTTGCGGCCCTTGAGGAAGCTGCATACCAAATTTCATTCCAATCCGTTCGGTGGTTTCTGAGATTTCGTGATGAATGAATCAGTCAGTGTGTGAGTGAGTGAGTGAGTGAGTGAGTGGTATTTGAGCTTTATATAGTAGATTTGTTGTTACACTACATTTGTTATTCTACATTAAATGCTTACTTTACTCACGTATTTGTTGGTACACTACATTTGTTATTCTACATTAAATGGTTGCTTTACTCACGTATTTGTTGATACACTACATTTGTTATTCTACATTAAATGGTTGCTTTACTCACGTATTTGTTGTTACACTACATTTGTTATTCTACATTAAATGGTTGCTTTACTCACGTATTTGTTGATACACTACATTTGTTATTCTACATTAAATGGTTGCTTTACTCACGTATTTGTTGTTACACTACATTTGTTATTCTACATTAAATGGTTGCTTTACTCACGTATTTGTGGGTACACTACATTTGTTATTCTATATTAAATGGTTGCTTTACTCACGTATTTGTTGATACACTACATTTGTTATTCTACATTAAATGGTTGCTTTACTCACGTATTTGTTGGTACACTACATTTGTTATTCTATATTAAATGGTTGCTTTACTCACGTATTTGTTGATACACTACATTTGTTATTCTACATTAAATGGTTGCTTTACTCACGTATTTGTTGTTACACTACATTTGTTATTCTACATTAATTGACTTTTCTATTTGTTTTTTGAGGTTTTAATGTCAAGTCCAACATTGAATGTTGCATCATTTTAATTTTGACGGTTAGCATATCCATTTCATTATTATTTTAGATTTAATTATAGCTTCTTTATATAAAATCTCATATATGTCATTTCATTATTAGACTAAAATATTTTATTTGTTTCTTTTAGAACCATGCTGGATGAGACAATCATAAGCGATAGGAGTCTTTCTGCAAGAACCTGAGCTGAGCGAGGATCGAAAATTCAAGGCTCAACAATTGACAGGAGTTAAATTTCAGAGGAGTTAAGTTACGGAATAGCATTATTATCATCTTCTAATTGGGGGAAATAGCTTTCCTGTCGGTCAACACTGATTGTGCCCAATTACATGAGGCAGGAAACAACTGCTTACTTGCCCTAGCCTTAATTGAATCGGCACATGCTACAGGATGGCCTCAACCATGTTTGTTGAAAGGGAATGCGCCACACAAGTGGGATGCCTAATATTAGCTAACGTAAGCTAAAAGGTTCTCAGTCCGTTGCTCAGACACAGTTTTGTTAATGTTTCTCAAAACTACCGTAGGTTGCTTGGACAGAGGCCCTTTTAACATGTGCCGATTCAATTGGAGTTATGTCAGGTCATAAATTAAGTACCTCATTTTGATCATAAAAGCCTGTTAAAATGTAATAATAATATCAAATTTCTTTCAGATTAGGGCATTACTAGAGCTGGGCTGCGCTGAAGAATGGCTTCTATAATTTCAAGAAACCAGAATTTCAATTTTTTAAGAATACATGATGGATGAGGTAATAACAAATATGTATGCATACAGAAGATATGAATTAATGAAGATGATATCAACTAAAAACGAGAGAAGCGAATTTCAGGTATTGACATGCCACAGTTCCATTCCTTAGTTCTGTTCAATACAAATAACAATATTAAAACAAAAAGTACCTGCAGAAAACAAACAAATCCATTTGCATAGTGTTTCAATAAAATCCCTCTTCTTGGACACAGTTTAGTTTGTTGAAGGGGAGGGCTCATGAGATGTTAATAAAAAGTACTCTGGCGTCAAAATTACAAAATATGCGATACAATATAATTATTTTAATTAGATATGTCACTTTCTTCTTTAAGTATCAACTAATACTGTAGAGTTGTACACAGCAGGACTACAGTAAAATAATGGGAAACCACGTTCAAAGCAGACGCTAACGTAGGAAGGACCTGAATCTTAAATACGGCGTCACACGAATGCAAGAAACTCACAACTTAACTCGAGCACAAAGTTAGTGTTCCAATTAACAACCGGTAGTCACACAAATCTGCTTTCGATAACACAATCTCAGTTTTGGCTAACATAACCTATCACAAGATCCCTAATTATACCGTGACTATCGCAAGATCCCACATGGTACATCTACAACTCGCTTAAAGCCCCAATCTCTACCCAAAGCCATCAAGAAGGCAACAACCACAACTCTTTCTACACAAGCCCAGCAGACTGGCAACACAATGGAGCAATCCTTACGACATCAATCAAAACATAGACAACGAGCACTAAATAGAGCGAGTATTTAGTCAGCAACAACACAATAACCCCTTACCCCAAAGCACGAGAGCTGTGTGACTAAAACACCTGCCAGCGGAAGCTCTGATTCAAGTAAGTGTGCAAGGGTCTCCTGTTAACTATCTCGTTTCCGCGACCACCCCTTTAAAACTTGTAACCTAATTAGTGAAGTCTGTTCACATCTGCCAAGTCACTAATTAAACTTTCACATTTCATTACAACTTGCCTTCTGTCTCATTTATTAAACACATATCGCAATTTACCGATTGTCAACACGACTCCGATCCCGCTGAGTCACCTTTGTCGACAACCTGTCGGCCAACGCTACATTGCAGACACTCACCTAGCAAGGTCGCCTTCATTGTTTGCTTCGCGTTCGCTCTTAGAATTCCTTTACGCCCATACTCACTCAGGAAATCAGATTAGTTCTTAATCATTGGTAAGGAACCCTTCAACCCCCCAACAGGTACTAGAATTACTAAACACTTAGAAAGCTCAATCCCCCCAATAATTGATGAATCCGTTAGTTTAATTTTAACACTCACCTCCTCTTTAAAAGCACACCGCTAGGGTACCAAATAAACCCCACCCCCTAATTATACTGTGACTTTCGCATACAGGTTGAACAATCACTTATATTATGAGCCAATCAACAAGGAAGCATTACAAGGTCTACTCCAGCAGATACCAATCCAGGACGCCAGTCTAAAACACGAAAGACACCAGGTCATAAACCGAAACTCTCTCCCAAATGAGCATCTGCCTTCATTTACAATGTTTCATTGGGTTATCAAAATACGAATGCTGAATATTATAACAGCAATCCACGTCCCCTTCAGTCCTCGTCAACCACCGACAAGGTAGCATGCACAATTATATTTTCTGCATTCGACGCCTTTGTTTAAAAAGAACAAGAAAAATTAAATTATGAACAAGAAGCACTTACGGTATGTCATTAACACAATCGATTTAAGGATCGATAATTCATACCAACCAGTCGGAATAGAGATTCGACATCTGCGTAACTATTGATTCACGGAAATCGAACCAACAATAGCAGAACTCAAAATAAGTCCAACTAAAAAGTACAACCATATGAATGAGAGTATCTCAGTTACGAAAATAAGAATTCCACTTACTCATTTCGATGGTTTCCACTTGTATCATTCTCTTCATCCTGAGTTTCTTCTTTTATATCCTACCAACAAGAATGAATCATTGATTTTGTTGCTACTAAATAACGCTTCTACACAATGCACAACGAATAATGTAACTCAACAGCACAGCTAAACTGAAAGTAAAGATACATCAGCTGTACAACTGACTGAAATTACTTTCTTGTACTCCACCATATCATGCTGCATTATATAGGTCTTCTTACTTCTGAAACATATCAAAGTCATTACTCATTTATACGTCAAGTAAATCTAAGTGTGATAGAACAAGTGGAGAACAGTGCTCTTGTATCAGACTTTCTAGCAGTAAGACTGTAAGAGGATTTAACCTCACTTGTGAACATTTTGTTCCATTTCAGTCACAGCACCTGCACACATTACTAACAAGCAGTAAAACTGTAAGAGGATTTAATATCACTAGTCAACATTTTGTCCCATTTCAGTCACAGCACCTGCACACATTACTAACAAGGTACTTGGCCCTCAACGGTTGTACCAGCAGAGATTATATGAATCAACATGTAAATCACTCATATATGCCAGATAAGGAATATTCTGCAAGATCGTTTTGACAAAACATTGTACAATTTTTGATTAAAGCTAATAAAGATTTCAACACTTCAAATAACTGCCTCTGGGGAGAGAATATTTAAAATACAGTCAATATTGCCACTACATGATGCAGCAATAGGCCCACTGAATTCACATTATATATCAACAGCAGTTATTGATGTGATTGGATTGCAGGGAAAAGGGATTTATTTTCTAAACATCAGCACCTTCCCAATTGCTCGGGATCCCAACAAAGGTGAAATGTAGAGCTACAAGCCGACATGAATTATCCTGTGTTCTCGCCTGGAAGGTGCTTGAGCCTGCCGGTTGGATTTGTTAGGAAGCCTTTCGTGTTCTAGTGGGAGAGTATGTCTAGTCTCCTGCAACTGTGATACACTGCATACTGAACGTCAAAACCTTTCCTCTGACGACAATGAGGGACATCATTTTAGGGTGGTGGGAGTGTTTTTTGGCATCGCCGATAATGTTTACATCCAAAAATTATGCCACGAGCAATTCTAACATCAGTGGCATTGGCTAACATTTTGATGGCTTCGCCACACTCATTGCAAGGAACACCTACCGAGTTTATGAAAAGGATTTCATAGATGCGGTATCGTAAAGAAAAGCTTCCAAGAAAGGATTTTTAGCCTACTTTTCAGATTTTGCAAAAATGAGGGAAAAGTAGACTTATGAGATCGATCCAGGATAATGTGTGTCTGTCTGTCCTCCTCTCTGTCTGTCTGTCTGTGTGCGCCCCCCCCCCCCTATCAACTCATAAACGGCAGCAACAATCGAAACAAAATTAGGTATTAGTAATACAAAATACCTGAATATCTCAATGGCGTATTTTGAAATATTGTCAGTGCTACCAACTGCTGAAAAATAGCAATTGAAATTTGAGCTCCATGTTGAATATCTTGGAAGGTATTCATGGGAGCTATTTCAAAATTGGCACACGTATAGATAATAATCTTTCAGTTTAATTTCCAGGAGGCCAGATGTACATGTCAGTGTTGCCAAATTGATTATAAGCCTGCTGATAGGTCCAATTTTTAAATGCATATAACGTCTACACTATCAATTGGAATTCAACCAAATTTCGTATGTACTATGTGTACATAAACAGATATGACTTAGCGTATCCTTAAGAGACACCATGACTGCCAACTTTTAATAAATGCTCTCAATTATGTTTATCCAAATACCAATATATCAAAAAGTATGCAAGCCGACAGCTTTAAACTAAGCACACGTATAGTAACTGATATTCTGTATTAATTTGGAGTAACTAATATACGTCAGTGCTTCCAATATGATTCTGAGCCTGCTGATAGGTCCAACTTTAAATACATGTATCTTCTATACTATCATTTGGATTTCAACCAAATTTCGTATGTGCCATGTGAACCATAACGGATATGACTATGCGTCTTCTTAAGAGCAACAAAGGCTGCCAACTGCTAATAATAGCTGTCTCTATTTCTGTTACCCTAATAACAATATATCAGAAAGTATGCAAACCAATAGCTCTAAAACTTTGCACACGTATAGTACCCGGCATTCTAGATTAATTTGGAGAAACTAATATACGTCAGTGCTGCCAACATGATTCTAAGCCAGTTGGTAGGTCCAATTTTAATATGCATGCAACTTCTATACTTACTAATGGAGTTCATTCAAAATTGGCACAACAATAGATCATTGTGGTGTTTGAAGCCATATTTTCAGTGTTGCCTTAGTAAACAAGAGTTTAGTGCTTTTCAGTCGGTCAACACGAATGTACCCAAAAGAGATGGGTTATGCCCTAATCCTGAAATAAATTACATGAGATTAATAAAACACTAGGATGACCAGTTTCGATCGTCAAGCGATCATCATCAGATCCAATACACTTAGGCTATAAAATCTATGTTTGAAATACAGGTGAAAATATTTACAATATGTACAATTATTTAGTTGCAGTATTGGTACTGCAACTGTCAGTGTATGCTAAATGCAGTATATATGTTAGGTGAAATGCTAAATGGTGATGGCTATCCGGAGATTGTACTTTAGAGAGATTATATGGTTGTAAACTATGGTTAAACTATAAAATTTTTAGGCTAACTACTTATCTGATTGTCTTCCGTACTACAGCTATTCGCAGTTTCCGTGCTCACTTGAACTCGCTGTGCGGTCGACTGCGGTGGTTATCTTAACGACTGGTTTTTCCCTGCCTTCCCCCCCTGTCCCTACGTGCTGTGGGGAGTGATCGCGATGTGTTTATGTGAGGTGTTGCCAACCTAGATAAGATGTATGTTATTGAATGAGGTGGATCTACAACTATTAAAGACCGTGGATTAGTCCTCGCCACGCGTGGAGCATAACCCATTCGAACTAAGCGTTGACGGTCTTATGAGGACGTCCCGGCACCTATAATACTGCCTCTAATATGGGCCTTGGTTTATTGCAGAAGAAAAGTACATCGTACACCTGATCCAGATAACATTTACCTATTAAAAAACCCCTAATTTCCCCCCTTTTTTTATCTAGCTTGGCTGTGTCGCTAAATTGTGTTTTGTTTCCGACAGGGTGTGTTTTTTAGTAGCGTGAAGAGGGATGAGCTCTCCATGAACGTGTGTTCATTTAGATTGTTGGGATTGTTTCGTTTGGCTAGGTGTATCTCGATTGCTTCCTTTATGTCAAGAGCTCTGCCTTTCGATTCGTGATGGATTATTTTAAGGTCCGACTCTATGTTGGTAAAGCTATGCCCTGCGTCACACATATGTTCGCACACGGCTGAATGTGTTCCGTATCTTATCGCATTTCTATGTTCATTATAACGTGTGTCTACTCGCCTTCCACTCTGCCCGATGTAATTAGCTTGACAATCGGTGTCTTGGCACGTTATAGAATATACCCCTGACCTTGAATACGGGTCACGTTTATTTAGATTACTATTTAGGAGGTGCCTAGCGGTTGTGTTTTTCGTCGTGAAAGCTATCTTTATGCCTTGCTTTTTGAATAGGTTAGTGATTTTATATGTATTCGCATTCACATAGTTGAAACGCGCAAATTTTTTCTCATTACTGTCCGGTTTGGGAATCGTTTTATCTTTATTTTTATGTTTGGCTATAATTTGATTTATTTTGCTTGGCGAGAAGTTGTTTTCCTTTGCTATTTGCATAATAGTTCTTATTTCCTTATTATAGTTGTCTTTTGACATGGGTATGTTTAAAGCCCTGTGCACCATTGAATTGAAACCCGCTAGTTTGTGCGTACTGGGGTGATTAGACTGATTGTCGATTGCATGCGAGGTTTGTGTTGCTTTCCGGAATATGGAATATGAAAGGTCGTTGTCTTTACGTTCAATAGTTATATCGAGATAATTTATTTTCCGGTCTATTTCGGATTCCTTAGTGAATTTGATAGAATGGTGAAGGCTATTAATGGATTGGAGAATTGTTTCTTCGCTTGTTAGTTCAGTATCGTAGATGCAAATTACATCATCTACGTATCTTTTCCATATTACTATTCCCTTTGTTGAAGTCTTTTCTAAGAACGCATTTTCTAGTGCATTGATGAAGATGTCAGCGATTAACCCACTTAGTGGCGATCCCATTGCTAGGCCTTCTCTCTGTGTGTATATTTTATTGTCGAATTGAAACACGTTTTGGGTGAGAACGACCCTCAGTAATCTCACAATCTCTTCAATTTCTTTTATCGAATTGTTGGATTTTAAGTTGTTTTCGATAGTGTTGATTGCTTCAATAATCGGAATATTGGTGTACATGTTAGTTACGTCGAAGGATACTAGCCTGAAGCTAGGTTTCATTTGTAGGGTGTTCAATGCTGTTACTAGTTCTGTTGTGTTCTTTACAGAGTTGTTTTTGTCGTTGGAAAGACGGCATTTTAAGATTTTTAGTAACTCTTTGCTGATTTTGTAATTAGGGGCATTCCTACAATTGACTATTGGTCTCATTGGGCATTCCTTTTTAGGTAGATTTCATTAGAAAGCTAACTATTGCAATGGGTCCCATGTTTCGACTTCCGGAAAATTTCGACATATCTTCGCGTTTCACATCCCCCAGACCCCAAAACCACCGTCAGTTCAAAAGTTTATATATAATTTATGTATATATATATGTATATATATATGTATATCAGTTTCTTGTGGACACGATAACTGCCGTAATTTTGCACCAATTACTTCGAATTTTTTACCGAAGATGTATACCTATAAAATCTCGGTCGAGTTCGTTACTGGGCTAAATTGGTCGAAGGGGGTGAAAATGGGGGGCTTTTTTCGAAAAAGTGAAATTTCGCTATAACTCTCTTAATACGTGCAATATCGAATCCATTCAAAGTTCATAATATGTGTCGGATAAGTGCCAAAAATTTATGTCAAATAAGATTTTTGATAGCACCAACCATTGACCAAAGGGGTGGAAAAAAGTGGGTTTTTCGGGAAACATTAATCATATCTCTCTTAATAGGCACAATATCAAAACCGTACAAAATGGACAATATTCCCCTAATAATTACCTAAATCTTTTGTCTGAAAGAATTTTTGATATGACCCACCATTACGCCAAGGGACGAGAAAAATGATTTCGGAATTATAAGAAAATGCCAAGAGCTATCAGTGGTTGCCATGGCAACACTACTAAATTGATGAGGCATGGACCATCAGACGTTGCCATGACAACGCACTTGCACGAGATCAGATTCATTATTTCCATCTGATTAAGTGGTTGGTTGGTTGGTTCTTAAGTTTAGGGGCTGCGACAACGCGGTCATGTAGCCCCGTGTACTTTGGGTGTGTGTAGAATCTGTCTGATAACCGGTGTTAATTGTGATGACTGTATTAGTGTGTGTTATCTGTTTGTTAATTTAAGTACTGCAACTAACAATTTTTCAGATAGTTCCTACTTTTGCCGCCAAGCGCCACTGTCAACGACTACGAGGCCAAGTTCAGAACTGAGCTACTAGACGCCGCCGCAGTCGGCTCTTGGCAACGAACATAGAAACCTAAGAGCGTTGTATACATTCTTAACCTATGCAATTAGCTTCACACAGGTGCAATTAGTGGAAGGATCTTTAACATGCCATAAATCTATGACATGGGACCGCCGGCTTTACTTCCCCTCCGAAGGAAGGCATACTGAGGGATATTTAACGCTCTTAAAAAATCCGACGGCTTCGGCCGGGTTTGAACCCGGTATCTTGGGCATAGAAGCTCAGCATGTTACCGACTACGCCACCAAAGCCGCCTGATAAAGTGGGAAGCGGCTTCGGTGACGTAACTGGTAGCATGCTGAATGTCTATGCCCAATGTCGCGGTTTCAAAGCCGGCCGAAGTCGTCGGATTTTCTAAGAGCACTAGAATCCCTCAGTATGCTTTCCTTTGGAGGGGAAGTTCCAACGTTCGTTGCGAGTTGATGGTTGGGGTGGCATCTAGTAGCCAAGTTCACAGCTAGGTGTCGTTGACGGTTGTACCTGGTAGCAACATTAGGAACTACTGCTTGAAATTGACCGTCTGCAGTACTTACATGAATTAAGACTAATACAGCCATTACAATTCACACCGTGTATCAGACAGATTCTACACTCACCCAAAGTACACGGGGTTAGATGACCGCGTTGTCGCAGCCCCTAAACTGAGGAACCAACCAGAGGTAGATTTCGTTAGCTAACTATTGCAATGGGTACCATGTTTCGACTTCCGGAAAATTTCGACATATCTTCGCGTTTCACATCCCCAGGCCCCAAAACCACCGTCAGTTCAAAAGTTATATATAATTTATGTATGTATATGTATATCAGTTTATTGTGGACACGATAACTGCCGTAATTTTGTACCAATCACTTTGAATTTTTTACCGAATACGTATACCTATAAAATCTCGGTCGAGTTCGTTACTGGGCTAAATCGGTCGTTGGGGGGTGAAAATGGGGGGCTTTTTTTTTTTCGAAAAAGTGAAATATTGCTATAACTCTCTTAATATGTGAAATATCGAATCCGTTCAACATTCATACTATGTGTCGGATAAAGCCCAAAGATGTATGTTTGAAGAGTTTTTTTTATAGCACCAACCATTGACCAAAGGGGTGGGAAAAAGTGGGTTTTTCGGGAAACATTAATCATATCTCTCTTAATAGGCACAATATCAAAACCGTACAAAATGGACAATATTCCCATAATAATTACCTAAAACTTTTGTCTGAAAGAATTTTTGATATAACCCACCATTATGCCAAGGGATGAGAAAAATAATTTCGGAATTATAAGAAAATGCCAAGACCTATCAGTGGTTGCCATGGCAACACTACTAAATTGATGAGGGATGAGCCATCAGACGTTGCCAAGATAACGCACTTGCACGAGATCAGATTCAGATTTCCATCTAAGTGTGAAGCGGCTTCGGTGACGTAACTGGTAGCATGCTGAATGTTTATGCCCAAGGTCGCGAGTTCAAAGCCGGCCGAAGTCGTCGGATTTTCTAAGAGCGCCAAAAATCCCTCAGTATGCTTTCCTTTGGAGGGGAAGTTCCAACGTTCGTTGCGAGTTGCTGGTTGCGGTGGCATCTAGTAGCCAAGTTCACAGCTAGGTGTCGTTGACGGTAGTACCTGGTAGCAACATTAGTAACTACTGCTTGAAATTGACCGTCTGCAGTCCTTACCTGAATTACAGACTAATACAGCCATCCCAAAGTACACGGGGTTACATGACCGCGTTGTCGCAGCCCCTAAACTGAGGAACCAACCAAAATCTCTGCGGTAGATATAATTTTGCGTGAAGAAGTAACAGACCGTTACATAGTTGCACATCAGTGTCGAAACCTAGCATAAGGACAGTGTGACCACAAGTATAAAAATGGACCCCAAATGACAAGAAGGTTACCGTTCCCATAAGACAATAAAATGTTTAAAATAAGCATAAAATGACGAAAAACAAAGTTAATTAAGCTCCAATTATAAAATACCTTCTCGCATTAAATGAGGTCTGATCCTTCTACGAAAATCTGCATATTCTGCCTATTTTCGCCTATCCCCAAGTTTGTCCGGTGAAATCTACCTCCGCCTTCCGGCGTGCCGAGAGGACTTTTGTGTATTTTTGGTTGTCCCCTCAATGACGGTATTTTCGGGTTCATGTTTATTAGTTTTGATTTTTCAGCTTTGGTCAGTATGTATTCTGTTTCTTTTAGCGCACTTTTTATTTGTTTTTGGAATTTGTTGGTGGGGTCTTTTGTTAATTCCTTGATTTCGTTGTTGTTTAGGAATTCGACTGTTTTTTCAATGTATTCTGTTTTGTTCAAAATTACTGTAGTGTTTCCCTTATCTGCTTTTGTGATGATTAAATCATGTTCTTTTATTTTTTGTTTCAACGACTTTATTTCTTTGATTTGTTTGTTGTTTTGAATGTTATTGCTATCGCCCTCTCGTTTGAGGATTATTTTGGCTTCGTTGGTGGCGAGATTTTTGGTTAATTCCCTGTCTTCTGCTGGGAGCTTGTGACTGGCTATCTCAATATCTGTGATTAACTGTTTTATATTGTGGTTCGTGTGTGCGTCTGTGCAGTTGTATTTCAAACCTTTGTCTAACATATTCATTTCACCTTGAGAAAAGGTTACGTTCGTTCTGTTGTTTACTCTGCTGTGGAAATTGAATTCATTGTTATTCGTGTGTTGTTCGTTAGATTGATGGTTCTGTGTTTCTCCTAGTTTTCTTAATTTATTTTCTAGCGTTTCATGCTTCCTCGTTGCTCTGATTTTGATGGTGTCATGTAGGTGTTCGGTGAAGCTGTCCCATTGGGCTGCGTGCCAGAAATTACTTAGTTGCAATTGAATGTCGTATAATTGTTGGTTAATTTTTTGCTTTCTTATGTATGCAAATCTTAATTCGTTTTTTATCCAAAGCGCTTTGGCTTGTTTAGTTGAAATGATCGAGGCTGGTGTGTTCGGTACGGTTTTAATTGGTACGTATTTAGGGGTGAGGTTTAGTTCTATACATTTTTTGTTGAACCAAATTGACTTGTCTAAATTCATGAGTTTAAGCCTGAGTGATTTGAATTTCTTGGCTTCACGATTTGCCTGACTAGCCGTGAACATTGTGGTGTTTGAAGCCATATTTTCAGTGTTGCCTTAGTAAACAAGAGTTTAGTGCTTTTCAGTCGGTCAACACGAATGTACCCAAAAGAGATGGGTTATGCCCTAATCCTGAAATAAATTACATGAGATTAATAAAACACTAGGATGACCAGTTTCGATCGTCAAGCGATCATCATCAGATCCAATACACTTAGGCTATAAAATCTATGTTTGAAATACAGGTGAAAATATTTACAATATGTACAATTATTTAGTTGCAGTATTGGTACTGCAACTGTCAGTGTATGCTAAATGCAGTATATATGTTAGGTGAAATGCTAAATGGTGATGGCTATCCGGAGATTGTACTTTAGAGAGATTATATGGTTGTAAACTATGGTTAAACTATAAAATTTTTAGGCTAACTACTTATCTGATTGTCTTCCGTACTACAGCTATTCGCAGTTTCCGTGCTCACTTGAACTCGCTGTGCGGTCGACTGCGGTGGTTATCTTAACGACTGGTTTTTCCCTGCCTTCCCCCCCTGTCCCTACGTGCTGTGGGGAGTGATCGCGACGTGTTTATGTGAGGTGTTGCCAACCTAGATAAGATGTATGTTATTGAATGAGGTGGATCTACAACTATTAAAGACCGTGGATTAGTCCTCGCCACGCGTGGAGCATAACCCATTCGAACTAAGCGTTGACGGTCTTATGAGGACGTCCCGGCACCTTTAATACTGCCTCTAATATGGGCCTTGGTTTATTGCAGAAGAAAAGTACATCGTACACCTGATCCAGATAACATTTACCTATTAAAAAACCCCTAATTTCCCCCCTTTTTTTATCTAGCTTGGCTGTGTCGCTAAATTGTGTTTTGTTTCCGACAGGGTGTGTTTTTTAGTAGCGTGAAGAGGGATGAGCTCTCCATGAACGTGTGTTCATTTAGATTGTTGGGATTGTTTCGTTTGGCTAGGTGTATCTCGATTGCTTCCTTTATGTCAAGAGCTCTGCCTTTCGATTCGTGATGGATTATTTTAAGGTCCGACTCTATGTTGGTAAAGCTATGCCCTGCGTCACACATATGTTCGCACACGGCTGAATGTGTTCCGTATCTTATCGCATTTCTATGTTCATTATAACGTGTGTCTACTCACCTTCCACTCTGCCCGATGTAATTAGCTTGACAATCGGTGTCTTGGCACGTTATAGAATATACCCCTGACCTTGAATACGGGTCACGTTTATTTAGATTACTATTTAGGAGGTGCCTAGCGGTTGTGTTTTTCGTCGTGAAAGCTATCTTTATGCCTTGCTTTTTGAATAGGTTAGTGATTTTATATGTATTCGCATTCACATAGTTGAAACGCGCAAATTTTTTCTCATTACTGTCCGGTTTGGGAATCGTTTTATCTTTATTTTTATGTTTGGCTATAATTTGATTTATTTTGCTTGGCGAGAAGTTGTTTTCCTTTGCTATTTGCATAATAGTTCTTATTTCCTTATTATAGTTGTCTTTTGACATGGGTATGTTTAAAGCCCTGTGCACCATTGAATTGAAATCCGCTAGTTTGTGCGTACTGGGGTGATTAGACTGATTGTCGATTGCATGCGAGGTTTGTGTTGCTTTCCGGAATATGGAATATGAAAGGTCGTTGTCTTTACGTTCAATAGTTATATCGAGATAATTTATTTTCCGGTCTATTTCGGATTCCTTAGTGAATTTGATAGAATGGTGAAGGCTATTAATGGATTGGAGAATTGTTTCTTCGCTTGTTAGTTCAGTATCGTAGATGCAAATTACATCATCTACGTATCTTTTCCATATTACTATTCCCTTTGTTGAAGTCTTTTCTAAGAACGCATTTTCTAGTGCATTGATGAAGATGTCAGCGATTAACCCACTTAGTGGCGATCCCATTGCTAGGCCTTCTCTCTGTGTGTATATTTTATTGTCGAATTGAAACACGTTTTGGGTGAGAACGACCCTCAGTAATCTCACAATCTCTTCAATTTCTTTTATCGAATTGTTGGATTTTAAGTTGTTTTCGATAGTGTTGATTGCTTCAATAATCGGAATATTGGTGTACATGTTAGTTACGTCGAAGGATACTAGCCTGAAGCTAGGTTTCATTTGTAGGGTGTTCAATGCTGTTACTAGTTCTGTTGTGTTCTTTACAGAGTTGTTTTTGTCGTTGGAAAGACGGCATTTTAAGATTTTTAGTAACTCTTTGCTGATTTTGTAATTAGGGGCATTCCTACAATTGACTATTGGTCTCATTGGGCATTCCTTTTTGTGTATTTTTGGTTGTCCCCTCAATGACGGTATTTTCGGGTTCATGTTTATTAGTTTTGATTTTTCAGCTTTGGTCAGTATGTATTCTGTTTCTTTTAGCGCACTTTTTATTTGTTTTTGGAATTTGTTGGTGGGGTCTTTTGTTAATTCCTTGATTTCGTTGTTGTTTAGGAATTCGACTGTTTTTTCAATGTATTCTGTTTTGTTCAAAATTACTGTAGTGTTTCCCTTATCTGCTTTTGTGATGATTAAATCATGTTCTTTTATTTTTTGTTTCAACGACTTTATTTCTTTGATTTGTTTGTTGTTTTGAATGTTATTGCTATCGCCCTCTCGTTTGAGGATTATTTTGGCTTCGTTGGTGGCGAGATTTTTGGTTAATTCCCTGTCTTCTGCTGGGAGCTTGTGACTGGCTATCTCAATATCTGTGATTAACTGTTTTATATTGTGGTTCGTGTGTGCGTCTGTGCAGTTGTATTTCAAACCTTTGTCTAACATATTCATTTCACCTTGAGAAAAGGTTACGTTCGTTCTGTTGTTTACTCTGCTGTGGAAATTGAATTCATTGTTATTCGTGTGTTGTTCGTTAGATTGATGGTTCTGTGTTTCTCCTAGTTTTCTTAATTTATTTTCTAGCGTTTCATGCTTCCTCGTTGCTCTGATTTTGATGGTGTCATGTAGGTGTTCGGTGAAGCTGTCCCATTGGGCTGCGTGCCAGAAATTACTTAGTTGCAATTGAATGTCGTATAATTGTTGGTTAATTTTTTGCTTTCTTATGTATGCAAATCTTAATTCGTTTTTTATCCAAAGCGCTTTGGCTTGTTTAGTTGAAATGATCGAGGCTGGTGTGTTCGGTACGGTTTTAATTGGTACGTATTTAGGGGTGAGGTTTAGTTCTATACATTTTTTGTTGAACCAAATTGACTTGTCTAAATTCATGAGTTTAAGCCTGAGTGATTTGAATTTCTTGGCTTCACGATTTGCCTGACTAGCCGTGAACATTGTGGTGTTTGAAGCCATATTTTCAGTGTTGCCTTAGTAAACAAGAGTTTAGTGCTTTTCAGTCGGTCAACACGAATGTACCCAAAAGAGATGGGTTATGCCCTAATCCTGAAATAAATTACATGAGATTAATAAAACACTAGGATGACCAGTTTCGATCGTCAAGCGATCATCATCAGATCCAATACACTTAGGCTATAAAATCTATGTTTGAAATACAGGTGAAAATATTTACAATATGTACAATTATTTAGTTGCAGTATTGGTACTGCAACTGTCAGTGTATGCTAAATGCAGTATATATGTTAGGTGAAATGCTAAATGGTGATGGCTATCCGGAGATTGTACTTTAGAGAGATTATATGGTTGTAAACTATGGTTAAACTATAAAATTTTTAGGCTAACTACTTATCTGATTGTCTTCCGTACTACAGCTATTCGCAGTTTCCGTGCTCACTTGAACTCGCTGTGCGGTCGACTGCGGTGGTTATCTTAACGACTGGTTTTTCCCTGCCTTCCCCCCCTGTCCCTACGTGCTGTGGGGAGTGATCGCGATGTGTTTATGTGAGGTGTTGCCAACCTAGATAAGATGTATGTTATTGAATGAGGTGGATCTACAACTATTAAAGACCGTGGATTAGTCCTCGCCACGCGTGGAGCATAACCCATTCGAACTAAGCGTTGACGGTCTTATGAGGACGTCCCGGCACCTATAATACTGCCTCTAATATGGGCCTTGGTTTATTGCAGAAGAAAAGTACATCGTACACCTGATCCAGATAACATTTACCTATTAAAAAACCCCTAATTTCCCCCCTTTTTTTATCTAGCTTGGCTGTGTCGCTAAATTGTGTTTTGTTTCCGACAGGGTGTGTTTTTTAGTAGCGTGAAGAGGGATGAGCTCTCCATGAACGTGTGTTCATTTAGATTGTTGGGATTGTTTCGTTTGGCTAGGTGTATCTCGATTGCTTCCTTTATGTCAAGAGCTCTGCCTTTCGATTCGTGATGGATTATTTTAAGGTCCGACTCTATGTTGGTAAAGCTATGCCCTGCGTCACACATATGTTCGCACACGGCTGAATGTGTTCCGTATCTTATCGCATTTCTATGTTCATTATAACGTGTGTCTACTCGCCTTCCACTCTGCCCGATGTAATTAGCTTGACAATCGGTGTCTTGGCACGTTATAGAATATACCCCTGACCTTGAATACGGGTCACGTTTATTTAGATTACTATTTAGGAGGTGCCTAGCGGTTGTGTTTTTCGTCGTGAAAGCTATCTTTATGCCTTGCTTTTTGAATAGGTTAGTGATTTTATATGTATTCGCATTCACATAGTTGAAACGCGCAAATTTTTTCTCATTACTGTCCGGTTTGGGAATCGTTTTATCTTTATTTTTATGTTTGGCTATAATTTGATTTATTTTGCTTGGCGAGAAGTTGTTTTCCTTTGCTATTTGCATAATAGTTCTTATTTCCTTATTATAGTTGTCTTTTGACATGGGTATGTTTAAAGCCCTGTGCACCATTGAATTGAAACCCGCTAGTTTGTGCGTACTGGGGTGATTAGACTGATTGTCGATTGCATGCGAGGTTTGTGTTGCTTTCCGGAATATGGAATATGAAAGGTCGTTGTCTTTACGTTCAATAGTTATATCGAGATAATTTATTTTCCGGTCTATTTCGGATTCCTTAGTGAATTTGATAGAATGGTGAAGGCTATTAATGGATTGGAGAATTGTTTCTTCGCTTGTTAGTTCAGTATCGTAGATGCAAATTACATCATCTACGTATCTTTTCCATATTACTATTCCCTTTGTTGAAGTCTTTTCTAAGAACGCATTTTCTAGTGCATTGATGAAGATGTCAGCGATTAACCCACTTAGTGGCGATCCCATTGCTAGGCCTTCTCTCTGTGTGTATATTTTATTGTCGAATTGAAACACGTTTTGGGTGAGAACGACCCTCAGTAATCTCACAATCTCTTCAATTTCTTTTATCGAATTGTTGGATTTTAAGTTGTTTTCGATAGTGTTGATTGCTTCAATAATCGGAATATTGGTGTACATGTTAGTTACGTCGAAGGATACTAGCCTGAAGCTAGGTTTCATTTGTAGGGTGTTCAATGCTGTTACTAGTTCTGTTGTGTTCTTTACAGAGTTGTTTTTGTCGTTGGAAAGACGGCATTTTAAGATTTTTAGTAACTCTTTGCTGATTTTGTAATTAGGGGCATTCCTACAATTGACTATTGGTCTCATTGGGCATTCCTTTTTAGGTAGATTTCATTAGAAAGCTAACTATTGCAATGGGTCCCATGTTTCGACTTCCGGAAAATTTCGACATATCTTCGCGTTTCACATCCCCCAGACCCCAAAACCACCGTCAGTTCAAAAGTTTATATATAATTTATGTATATATATATGTATATATATATGTATATCAGTTTCTTGTGGACACGATAACTGCCGTAATTTTGCACCAATTACTTCGAATTTTTTACCGAAGATGTATACCTATAAAATCTCGGTCGAGTTCGTTACTGGGCTAAATTGGTCGAAGGGGGTGAAAATGGGGGGCTTTTTTCGAAAAAGTGAAATTTCGCTATAACTCTCTTAATACGTGCAATATCGAATCCATTCAAAGTTCATAATATGTGTCGGATAAGTGCCAAAAATTTATGTCAAATAAGATTTTTGATAGCACCAACCATTGACCAAAGGGGTGGAAAAAAGTGGGTTTTTCGGGAAACATTAATCATATCTCTCTTAATAGGCACAATATCAAAACCGTACAAAATGGACAATATTCCCCTAATAATTACCTAAATCTTTTGTCTGAAAGAATTTTTGATATGACCCACCATTACGCCAAGGGACGAGAAAAATGATTTCGGAATTATAAGAAAATGCCAAGAGCTATCAGTGGTTGCCATGGCAACACTACTAAATTGATGAGGCATGGACCATCAGACGTTGCCATGACAACGCACTTGCACGAGATCAGATTCATTATTTCCATCTGATTAAGTGGTTGGTTGGTTGGTTCTTAAGTTTAGGGGCTGCGACAACGCGGTCATGTAGCCCCGTGTACTTTGGGTGTGTGTAGAATCTGTCTGATAACCGGTGTTAATTGTGATGACTGTATTAGTGTGTGTTATCTGTTTGTTAATTTAAGTACTGCAACTAACAATTTTTCAGATAGTTCCTACTTTTGCCGCCAAGCGCCACTGTCAACGACTACGAGGCCAAGTTCAGAACTGAGCTACTAGACGCCGCCGCAGTCGGCTCTTGGCAACGAACATAGAAACCTAAGAGCGTTGTATACATTCTTAACCTATCCAATTTAGCTTCACACAGGTGCAATTAGTGGAAGGATCTTTAACATGCCATAAATCTATGACATGGGACCGCCGGCTTTACTTCCCCTCCGAAGGAAGGCATACTGAGGGATATTTAACGCTCTTAAAAAATCCGACGGCTTCGGCCGGGTTTGAACCCGGTATCTTGGGCATAGAAGCTCAGCATGTTACCGACTACGCCACCAAAGCCGCCTGATAAAGTGGGAAGCGGCTTCGGTGACGTAACTGGTAGCATGCTGAATGTCTATGCCCAATGTCGCGGTTTCAAAGCCGGCCGAAGTCGTCGGATTTTCTAAGAGCACTAGAATCCCTCAGTATGCTTTCCTTTGGAGGGGAAGTTCCAACGTTCGTTGCGAGTTGATGGTTGGGGTGGCATCTAGTAGCCAAGTTCACAGCTAGGTGTCGTTGACGGTTGTACCTGGTAGCAACATTAGGAACTACTGCTTGAAATTGACCGTCTGCAGTACTTACATGAATTAAGACTAATACAGCCATTACAATTCACACCGTGTATCAGACAGATTCTACACTCACCCAAAGTACACGGGGTTAGATGACCGCGTTGTCGCAGCCCCTAAACTGAGGAACCAACCAGAGGTAGATTTCGTTAGCTAACTATTGCAATGGGTACCATGTTTCGACTTCCGGAAAATTTCGACATATCTTCGCGTTTCACATCCCCAGGCCCCAAAACCACCGTCAGTTCAAAAGTTATATATAATTTATGTATGTATATGTATATCAGTTTATTGTGGACACGATAACTGCCGTAATTTTGTACCAATCACTTTGAATTTTTTACCGAATACGTATACCTATAAAATCTCGGTCGAGTTCGTTACTGGGCTAAATCGGTCGTTGGGGGGTGAAAATGGGGGGCTTTTTTTTTTTCGAAAAAGTGAAATATTGCTATAACTCTCTTAATATGTGAAATATCGAATCCGTTCAACATTCATACTATGTGTCGGATAAAGCCCAAAGATGTATGTTTGAAGAGTTTTTTTTATAGCACCAACCATTGACCAAAGGGGTGGGAAAAAGTGGGTTTTTCGGGAAACATTAATCATATCTCTCTTAATAGGCACAATATCAAAACCGTACAAAATGGACAATATTCCCATAATAATTACCTAAAACTTTTGTCTGAAAGAATTTTTGATATAACCCACCATTATGCCAAGGGATGAGAAAAATAATTTCGGAATTATAAGAAAATGCCAAGACCTATCAGTGGTTGCCATGGCAACACTACTAAATTGATGAGGGATGAGCCATCAGACGTTGCCAAGATAACGCACTTGCACGAGATCAGATTCAGATTTCCATCTAAGTGTGAAGCGGCTTCGGTGACGTAACTGGTAGCATGCTGAATGTTTATGCCCAAGGTCGCGAGTTCAAAGCCGGCCGAAGTCGTCGGATTTTCTAAGAGCGCCAAAAATCCCTCAGTATGCTTTCCTTTGGAGGGGAAGTTCCAACGTTCGTTGCGAGTTGCTGGTTGCGGTGGCATCTAGTAGCCAAGTTCACAGCTAGGTGTCGTTGACGGTAGTACCTGGTAGCAACATTAGTAACTACTGCTTGAAATTGACCGTCTGCAGTCCTTACCTGAATTACAGACTAATACAGCCATCCCAAAGTACACGGGGTTACATGACCGCGTTGTCGCAGCCCCTAAACTGAGGAACCAACCAAAATCTCTGCGGTAGATATAATTTTGCGTGAAGAAGTAACAGACCGTTACATAGTTGCACATCAGTGTCGAAACCTAGCATAAGGACAGTGTGACCACAAGTATAAAAATGGACCCCAAATGACAAGAAGGTTACCGTTCCCATAAGACAATAAAATGTTTAAAATAAGCATAAAATGACGAAAAACAAAGTTAATTAAGCTCCAATTATAAAATACCTTCTCGCATTAAATGAGGTCTGATCCTTCTACGAAAATCTGCATATTCTGCCTATTTTCGCCTATCCCCAAGTTTGTCCGGTGAAATCTACCTCCGCCTTCCGGCGTGCCGAGAGGACTTTTGTGTATTTTTGGTTGTCCCCTCAATGACGGTATTTTCGGGTTCATGTTTATTAGTTTTGATTTTTCAGCTTTGGTCAGTATGTATTCTGTTTCTTTTAGCGCACTTTTTATTTGTTTTTGGAATTTGTTGGTGGGGTCTTTTGTTAATTCCTTGATTTCGTTGTTGTTTAGGAATTCGACTGTTTTTTCAATGTATTCTGTTTTGTTCAAAATTACTGTAGTGTTTCCCTTATCTGCTTTTGTGATGATTAAATCATGTTCTTTTATTTTTTGTTTCAACGACTTTATTTCTTTGATTTGTTTGTTGTTTTGAATGTTATTGCTATCGCCCTCTCGTTTGAGGATTATTTTGGCTTCGTTGGTGGCGAGATTTTTGGTTAATTCCCTGTCTTCTGCTGGGAGCTTGTGACTGGCTATCTCAATATCTGTGATTAACTGTTTTATATTGTGGTTCGTGTGTGCGTCTGTGCAGTTGTATTTCAAACCTTTGTCTAACATATTCATTTCACCTTGAGAAAAGGTTACGTTCGTTCTATTGTTTACTCTGCTGTGGAAATTGAATTCATTGTTATTCGTGTGTTGTTCGTTAGATTGATGGTTCTGTGTTTCTCCTAGTTTTCTTAATTTATTTTCTAGCGTTTCATGCTTCCTCGTTGCTCTGATTTTGATGGTGTCATGTAGGTGTTCGGTGAAGCTGTCCCATTGGGCTGCGTGCCAGAAATTACTTAGTTGCAATTGAATGTCGTATAATTGTTGGTTAATTTTTTGCTTTCTTATGTATGCAAATCTTAATTCGTTTTTTATCCAAAGCGCTTTGGCTTGTTTAGTTGAAATGATCGAGGCTGGTGTGTTCGGTACGGTTTTAATTGGTACGTATTTAGGGGTGAGGTTTAGTTCTATACATTTTTTGTTGAACCAAATTGACTTGTCTAAATTCATGAGTTTAAGCCTGAGTGATTTGAATTTCTTGGCTTCACGATTTGCCTGACTAGCCGTGAACATTGTGGTGTTTGAAGCCATATTTTCAGTGTTGCCTTAGTAAACAAGAGTTTAGTGCTTTTCAGTCGGTCAACACGAATGTACCCAAAAGAGATGGGTTATGCCCTAATCCTGAAATAAATTACATGAGATTAATAAAACACTAGGATGACCAGTTTCGATCGTCAAGCGATCATCATCAGATCCAATACACTTAGGCTATAAAATCTATGTTTGAAATACAGGTGAAAATATTTACAATATGTACAATTATTTAGTTGCAGTATTGGTACTGCAACTGTCAGTGTATGCTAAATGCAGTATATATGTTAGGTGAAATGCTAAATGGTGATGGCTATCCGGAGATTGTACTTTAGAGAGATTATATGGTTGTAAACTATGGTTAAACTATAAAATTTTTAGGCTAACTACTTATCTGATTGTCTTCCGTACTACAGCTATTCGCAGTTTCCGTGCTCACTTGAACTCGCTGTGCGGTCGACTGCGGTGGTTATCTTAACGACTGGTTTTTCCCTGCCTTCCCCCCCTGTCCCTACGTGCTGTGGGGAGTGATCGCGACGTGTTTATGTGAGGTGTTGCCAACCTAGATAAGATGTATGTTATTGAATGAGGTGGATCTACAACTATTAAAGACCGTGGATTAGTCCTCGCCACGCGTGGAGCATAACCCATTCGAACTAAGCGTTGACGGTCTTATGAGGACGTCCCGGCACCTTTAATACTGCCTCTAATATGGGCCTTGGTTTATTGCAGAAGAAAAGTACATCGTACACCTGATCCAGATAACATTTACCTATTAAAAAACCCCTAATTTCCCCCCTTTTTTTATCTAGCTTGGCTGTGTCGCTAAATTGTGTTTTGTTTCCGACAGGGTGTGTTTTTTAGTAGCGTGAAGAGGGATGAGCTCTCCATGAACGTGTGTTCATTTAGATTGTTGGGATTGTTTCGTTTGGCTAGGTGTATCTCGATTGCTTCCTTTATGTCAAGAGCTCTGCCTTTCGATTCGTGATGGATTATTTTAAGGTCCGACTCTATGTTGGTAAAGCTATGCCCTGCGTCACACATATGTTCGCACACGGCTGAATGTGTTCCGTATCTTATCGCATTTCTATGTTCATTATAACGTGTGTCTACTCACCTTCCACTCTGCCCGATGTAATTAGCTTGACAATCGGTGTCTTGGCACGTTATAGAATATACCCCTGACCTTGAATACGGGTCACGTTTATTTAGATTACTATTTAGGAGGTGCCTAGCGGTTGTGTTTTTCGTCGTGAAAGCTATCTTTATGCCTTGCTTTTTGAATAGGTTAGTGATTTTATATGTATTCGCATTCACATAGTTGAAACGCGCAAATTTTTTCTCATTACTGTCCGGTTTGGGAATCGTTTTATCTTTATTTTTATGTTTGGCTATAATTTGATTTATTTTGCTTGGCGAGAAGTTGTTTTCCTTTGCTATTTGCATAATAGTTCTTATTTCCTTATTATAGTTGTCTTTTGACATGGGTATGTTTAAAGCCCTGTGCACCATTGAATTGAAATCCGCTAGTTTGTGCGTACTGGGGTGATTAGACTGATTGTCGATTGCATGCGAGGTTTGTGTTGCTTTCCGGAATATGGAATATGAAAGGTCGTTGTCTTTACGTTCAATAGTTATATCGAGATAATTTATTTTCCGGTCTATTTCGGATTCCTTAGTGAATTTGATAGAATGGTGAAGGCTATTAATGGATTGGAGAATTGTTTCTTCGCTTGTTAGTTCAGTATCGTAGATGCAAATTACATCATCTACGTATCTTTTCCATATTACTATTCCCTTTGTTGAAGTCTTTTCTAAGAACGCATTTTCTAGTGCATTGATGAAGATGTCAGCGATTAACCCACTTAGTGGCGATCCCATTGCTAGGCCTTCTCTCTGTGTGTATATTTTATTGTCGAATTGAAACACGTTTTGGGTGAGAACGACCCTCAGTAATCTCACAATCTCTTCAATTTCTTTTATCGAATTGTTGGATTTTAAGTTGTTTTCGATAGTGTTGATTGCTTCAATAATCGGAATATTGGTGTACATGTTAGTTACGTCGAAGGATACTAGCCTGAAGCTAGGTTTCATTTGTAGGGTGTTCAATGCTGTTACTAGTTCTGTTGTGTTCTTTACAGAGTTGTTTTTGTCGTTGGAAAGACGGCATTTTAAGATTTTTAGTAACTCTTTGCTGATTTTGTAATTAGGGGCATTCCTACAATTGACTATTGGTCTCATTGGGCATTCCTTTTTGTGTATTTTTGGTTGTCCCCTCAATGACGGTATTTTCGGGTTCATGTTTATTAGTTTTGATTTTTCAGCTTTGGTCAGTATGTATTCTGTTTCTTTTAGCGCACTTTTTATTTGTTTTTGGAATTTGTTGGTGGGGTCTTTTGTTAATTCCTTGATTTCGTTGTTGTTTAGGAATTCGACTGTTTTTTCAATGTATTCTGTTTTGTTCAAAATTACTGTAGTGTTTCCCTTATCTGCTTTTGTGATGATTAAATCATGTTCTTTTATTTTTTGTTTCAACGACTTTATTTCTTTGATTTGTTTGTTGTTTTGAATGTTATTGCTATCGCCCTCTCGTTTGAGGATTATTTTGGCTTCGTTGGTGGCGAGATTTTTGGTTAATTCCCTGTCTTCTGCTGGGAGCTTGTGACTGGCTATCTCAATATCTGTGATTAACTGTTTTATATTGTGGTTCGTGTGTGCGTCTGTGCAGTTGTATTTCAAACCTTTGTCTAACATATTCATTTCACCTTGAGAAAAGGTTACGTTCGTTCTGTTGTTTACTCTGCTGTGGAAATTGAATTCATTGTTATTCGTGTGTTGTTCGTTAGATTGATGGTTCTGTGTTTCTCCTAGTTTTCTTAATTTATTTTCTAGCGTTTCATGCTTCCTCGTTGCTCTGATTTTGATGGTGTCATGTAGGTGTTCGGTGAAGCTGTCCCATTGGGCTGCGTGCCAGAAATTACTTAGTTGCAATTGAATGTCGTATAATTGTTGGTTAATTTTTTGCTTTCTTATGTATGCAAATCTTAATTCGTTTTTTATCCAAAGCGCTTTGGCTTGTTTAGTTGAAATGATCGAGGCTGGTGTGTTCGGTACGGTTTTAATTGGTACGTATTTAGGGGTGAGGTTTAGTTCTATACATTTTTTGTTGAACCAAATTGACTTGTCTAAATTCATGAGTTTAAGCCTGAGTGATTTGAATTTCTTGGCTTCACGATTTGCCTGACTAGCCGTGAACATTGTGGTGTTTGAAGCCATATTTTCAGTGTTGCCTTAGTAAACAAGAGTTTAGTGCTTTTCAGTCGGTCAACACGAATGTACCCAAAAGAGATGGGTTATGCCCTAATCCTGAAATAAATTACATGAGATTAATAAAACACTAGGATGACCAGTTTCGATCGTCAAGCGATCATCATCAGATCCAATACACTTAGGCTATAAAATCTATGTTTGAAATACAGGTGAAAATATTTACAATATGTACAATTATTTAGTTGCAGTATTGGTACTGCAACTGTCAGTGTATGCTAAATGCAGTATATATGTTAGGTGAAATGCTAAATGGTGATGGCTATCCGGAGATTGTACTTTAGAGAGATTATATGGTTGTAAACTATGGTTAAACTATAAAATTTTTAGGCTAACTACTTATCTGATTGTCTTCCGTACTACAGCTATTCGCAGTTTCCGTGCTCACTTGAACTCGCTGTGCGGTCGACTGCGGTGGTTATCTTAACGACTGGTTTTTCCCTGCCTTCCCCCCCTGTCCCTACGTGCTGTGGGGAGTGATCGCGATGTGTTTATGTGAGGTGTTGCCAACCTAGATAAGATGTATGTTATTGAATGAGGTGGATCTACAACTATTAAAGACCGTGGATTAGTCCTCGCCACGCGTGGAGCATAACCCATTCGAACTAAGCGTTGACGGTCTTATGAGGACGTCCCGGCACCTTTAATACTGCCTCTAATATGGGCCTTGGTTTATTGCAGAAGAAAAGTACATCGTACACCTGATCCAGATAACATTTACCTATTAAAAAACCCCTAATTTCCCCCCTTTTTTATCTAGCTTGGCTGTGTCGCTAAATTGTGTTTTGTTTCCGACAGGGTGTGTTTTTTAGTAGCGTGAAGAGGGATGAGCTCTCCATGAACGTGTGTTCATTTAGATTGTTGGGATTGTTTCGTTTGGCTAGGTGTATCTCGATTGCTTCCTTTATGTCAAGAGCTCTGCCTTTCGATTCGTGATGGATTATTTTAAGGTCCGACTCTATGTTGGTAAAGCTATGCCCTGCGTCACACATATGTTCGCACACGGCTGAATGTGTTCCGTATCTTATCGCATTTCTATGTTCATTATAACGTGTGTCTACTCACCTTCCACTCTGCCCGATGTAATTAGCTTGACAATCGGTGTCTTGGCACGTTATAGAATATACCCCTGACCTTGAATACGGGTCACGTTTATTTAGATTACTATTTAGGAGGTGCCTAGCGGTTGTGTTTTTCGTCGTGAAAGCTATCTTTATGCCTTGCTTTTTGAATAGGTTAGTGATTTTATATGTATTCGCATTCACATAGTTGAAACGCGCAAATTTTTTCTCATTACTGTCCGGTTTGGGAATCGTTTTATCTTTATTTTTATGTTTGGCTATAATTTGATTTATTTTGCTTGGCGAGAAGTTGTTTTCCTTTGCTATTTGCATAATAGTTCTTATTTCCTTATTATAGTTGTCTTTTGACATGGGTATGTTTAAAGCCCTGTGCACCATTGAATTGAAACCCGCTAGTTTGTGCGTACTGGGGTGATTAGACTGATTGTCGATTGCATGCGAGGTTTGTGTTGCTTTCCGGAATATGGAATATGAAAGGTCGTTGTCTTTACGTTCAATAGTTATATCGAGATAATTTATTTTCCGGTCTATTTCGGATTCCTTAGTGAATTTGATAGAATGGTGAAGGCTATTAATGGATTGGAGAATTGTTTCTTCGCTTGTTAGTTCAGTATCGTAGATGCAAATTACATCATCTACGTATCTTTTCCATATTACTATTCCCTTTGTTGAAGTCTTTTCTAAGAACGCATTTTCTAGTGCATTGATGAAGATGTCAGCGATTAACCCACTTAGTGGCGATCCCATTGCTAGGCCTTCTCTCTGTGTGTATATTTTATTGTCGAATTGAAACACGTTTTGGGTGAGAACGACCCTCAGTAATCTCACAATCTCTTCAATTTCTTTTATCGAATTGTTGGATTTTAAGTTGTTTTCGATAGTGTTGATTGCTTCAATAATCGGAATATTGGTGTACATGTTAGTTACGTCGAAGGATACTAGCCTGAAGCTAGGTTTCATTTGTAGGGTGTTCAATGCTGTTACTAGTTCTGTTGTGTTCTTTACAGAGTTGTTTTTGTCGTTGGAAAGACGGCATTTTAAGATTTTTAGTAACTCTTTGCTGATTTTGTAATTAGGGGCATTCCTACAATTGACTATCGGTCTCATTGGGCATTCCTTTTTAGGTAGATTTCATTAGAAAGCTAACTATTGCAATGGGTCCCATGTTTCGACTTCCGGAAAATTTCGACATATCTTCGCGTTTCACATCCCCCAGACCCCAAAACCACCGTCAGTTCAAAAGTTTATATATAATTTATGTATATATATATGTATATATATATGTATATCAGTTTCTTGTGGACACGATAACTGCCGTAATTTTGCACCAATTACTTCGAATTTTTTACCGAAGATGTATACCTATAAAATCTCGGTCGAGTTCGTTACTGGGCTAAATTGGTCGAAGGGGGGTGAAAATGGGGGGCTTTTTTCGAAAAAGTGAAATTTCGCTATAACTCTCTTAATACGTGCAATATCGAATCCATTCAAAGTTCATAATATGTGTCGGATAAGTGCCAAAAATTTATGTCAAATAAGATTTTTGATAGCACCAACCATTGACCAAAGGGGTGGAAAAAAGTGGGTTTTTCGGGAAACATTAATCATATCTCTCTTAATAGGCACAATATCAAAACCGTACAAAATGGACAATATTCCCCTAATAATTACCTAAAACTTTTGTCTGAAAGAATTTTTGATATGACCCACCATTACGCCAAGGGACGAGAAAAATGATTTCGGAATTATAAGAAAATGCCAAGAGCTATCAGTGGTTGCCATGGCAACACTACTAAATTGATGAGGCATGGACCATCAGACGTTGCCATGACAACGCACTTGCACGAGATCAGATTCATTATTTCCATCTGATTAAGTGGTTGGTTGGTTGGTTCTTAAGTTTAGGGGCTGCGACAACGCGGTCATGTAGCCCCGTGTACTTTGGGTGTGTGTAGAATCTGTCTGATAACCGGTGTTAATTGTGATGACTGTATTAGTGTGTGTTATCTGTTTGTTAATTTAAGTACTGCAACTAACAATTTTTCAGATAGTTCCTACTTTTGCCGCCAAGCGCCACTGTCAACGACTACGAGGCCAAGTTCAGAACTGAGCTACTAGACGCCGCCGCAGTCGGCTCTTGGCAACGAACATAGAAACCTAAGAGCGTTGTATACATTCTTAACCTATCCAATTTAGCTTCACACAGGTGCAATTAGTGGAAGGATCTTTAACATGCCATAAATCTATGACATGGGACCGCCGGCTTTACTTCCCCTCCGAAGGAAGGCATACTGAGGGATATTTAACGCTCTTAAAAAATCCGACGGCTTCGGCCGGGTTTGAACCCGGTATCTTGGGCATAGAAGCTCAGCATGTTACCGACTACGCCACCAAAGCCGCCTGATAAAGTGGGAAGCGGCTTCGGTGACGTAACTGGTAGCATGCTGAATGTCTATGCCCAATGTCGCGGTTTCAAAGCCGGCCGAAGTCGTCGGATTTTCTAAGAGCACTAGAATCCCTCAGTATGCTTTCCTTTGGAGGGGAAGTTCCAACGTTCGTTGCGAGTTGATGGTTGGGGTGGCATCTAGTAGCCAAGTTCACAGCTAGGTGTCGTTGACGGTTGTACCTGGTAGCAACATTAGGAACTACTGCTTGAAATTGACCGTCTGCAGTACTTACATGAATTAAGACTAATACAGCCATTACAATTCACACCGTGTATCAGACAGATTCTACACTCACCCAAAGTACACGGGGTTAGATGACCGCGTTGTCGCAGCCCCTAAACTGAGGAACCAACCAGAGGTAGATTTCGTTAGAAAGCTAACTATTGCAATGGGTACCATGTTTCGACTTCCGGAAAATTTCGACATATCTTCGCGTTTCACATCCCCAGGCCCCAAAACCACCGTCAGTTCAAAAGTTATATATAATTTATGTATGTATATGTATATCAGTTTATTGTGGACACGATAACTGCCGTAATTTTGTACCAATCACTTTGAATTTTTTACCGAATACGTATACCTATAAAATCTCGGTCGAGTTCGTTACTGGGCTAAATCGGTCGTTGGGGGGTGAAAATGGGGGGCTTTTTTTTTTTTCGAAAAAGTGAAATATTGCTATAACTCTCTTAATATGTGAAATATCGAATCCGTTCAACATTCATACTATGTGTCGGATAAAGCCCAAAGATGTATGTTTGAAGAGTTTTTTTTTATAGCACCAACCATTGACCAAAGGGGTGGGAAAAAGTGGGTTTTTCGGGAAACATTAATCATATCTCTCTTAATAGGCACAATATCAAAACCGTACAAAATGGACAATATTCCCATAATAATTACCTAAAACTTTTGTCTGAAAGAATTTTTGATATAACCCACCATTATGCCAAGGGATGAGAAAAATAATTTCGGAATTATAAGAAAATGCCAAGACCTATCAGTGGTTGCCATGGCAACACTACTAAATTGATGAGGGATGAGCCATCAGACGTTGCCAAGATAACGCACTTGCACGAGATCAGATTCAGATTTCCATCTAAGTGTGAAGCGGCTTCGGTGACGTAACTGGTAGCATGCTGAATGTTTATGCCCAAGGTCGCGAGTTCAAAGCCGGCCGAAGTCGTCGGATTTTCTAAGAGCGCCAAAAATCCCTCAGTATGCTTTCCTTTGGAGGGGAAGTTCCAACGTTCGTTGCGAGTTGCTGGTTGCGGTGGCATCTAGTAGCCAAGTTCACAGCTAGGTGTCGTTGACGGTAGTACCTGGTAGCAACATTAGTAACTACTGCTTGAAATTGACCGTCTGCAGTCCTTACCTGAATTACAGACTAATACAGCCATCCCAAAGTACACGGGGTTACATGACCGCGTTGTCGCAGCCCCTAAACTGAGGAACCAACCAAAATCTCTGCGGTAGATATAATTTTGCGTGAAGAAGTAACAGACCGTTACATAGTTGCACATCAGTGTCGAAACCTAGCATAAGGACAGTGTGACCACAAGTATAAAAATGGACCCCAAATGACAAGAAGGTTACCGTTCCCATAAGACAATAAAATGTTTAAAATAAGCATAAAATGACGAAAAACAAAGTTAATTAAGCTCCAATTATAAAATACCTTCTCGCATTAAATGAGGTCTGATCCTTCTACGAAAATCTGCATATTCTGCCTATTTTCGCCTATCCCCAAGTTTGTCCGGTGAAATCTACCTCCGCCTTCCGGCGTGCCGAGAGGACTTTTGTGTATTTTTGGTTGTCCCCTCAATGACGGTATTTTCGGGTTCATGTTTATTAGTTTTGATTTTTCAGCTTTGGTCAGTATGTATTCTGTTTCTTTTAGCGCACTTTTTATTTGTTTTTGGAATTTGTTGGTGGGGTCTTTTGTTAATTCCTTGATTTCGTTGTTGTTTAGGAATTCGACTGTTTTTTCAATGTATTCTGTTTTGTTCAAAATTACTGTAGTGTTTCCCTTATCTGCTTTTGTGATGATTAAATCATGTTCTTTTATTTTTTGTTTCAACGACTTTATTTCTTTGATTTGTTTGTTGTTTTGAATGTTATTGCTATCGCCCTCTCGTTTGAGGATTATTTTGGCTTCGTTGGTGGCGAGATTTTTGGTTAATTCCCTGTCTTCTGCTGGGAGCTTGTGACTGGCTATCTCAATATCTGTGATTAACTGTTTTATATTGTGGTTCGTGTGTGCGTCTGTGCAGTTGTATTTCAAACCTTTGTCTAACATATTCATTTCACCTTGAGAAAAGGTTACGTTCGTTCTGTTGTTTACTCTGCTGTGGAAATTGAATTCATTGTTATTCGTGTGTTGTTCGTTAGATTGATGGTTCTGTGTTTCTCCTAGTTTTCTTAATTTATTTTCTAGCGTTTCATGCTTCCTCGTTGCTCTGATTTTGATGGTGTCATGTAGGTGCTCGGTGAAGCTGTCCCATTGGGCTGCGTGCCAGAAATTACTTAGTTGCAATTGAATGTCGTATAATTGTTGGTTAATTTTTTGCTTTCTTATGTATGCAAATCTTAATTCGTTTTTTATCCAAAGCGCTTTGGCTTGTTTAGTTGAAATGATCGAGGCTGGTGTGTTCGGTACGGTTTTAATTGGTACGTATTTAGGGGTGAGGTTTAGTTCTATACATTTTTTGTTGAACCAAATTGACTTGTCTAAATTCATGAGTTTAAGCCTGAGTGATTTGAATTTCTTGGCTTCACGATTTGCCTGACTAGCCGTGAACATTGTGGTGTTTGAAGCCATATTTTCAGTGTTGCCTTAGTAATCAAGAGTTTAGTGCTTTTCAGTCGGTCAACACGAATGTACCCAAAAGAGATGGGTTATGCCCTAATCCTGAAATAAATTACATGAGATTAATAAAACACTAGGATGACCAGTTTCGATCGTCAAGCGATCATCATCAGATCCAATACACTTAGGCTATAAAATCTATGTTTGAAATACAGGTGAAAATATTTACAATATGTACAATTATTTAGTTGCAGTATTGGTACTGCAACTGTCAGTGTATGCTAAATGCAGTATATATGTTAGGTGAAATGCTAAATGGTGATGGCTATCCGGAGATTGTACTTTAGAGAGATTATATGGTTGTAAACTATGGTTAAACTATAAAATTTTTAGGCTAACTACTTATCTGATTGTCTTCCGTACTACAGCTATTCGCAGTTTCCGTGCTCACTTGAACTCGCTGTGCGGTCGACTGCGGTGGTTATCTTAACGACTGGTTTTTCCCTGCCTTCCCCCCCTGTCCCTACGTGCTGTGGGGAGTGATCGCGACGTGTTTATGTGAGGTGTTGCCAACCTAGATAAGATGTATGTTATTGAATGAGGTGGATCTACAACTATTAAAGACCGTGGATTAGTCCTCGCCACGCGTGGAGCATAACCCATTCGAACTAAGCGTTGACGGTCTTATGAGGACGTCCCGGCACCTTTAATACTGCCTCTAATATGGGCCTTGGTTTATTGCAGAAGAAAAGTACATCGTACACCTGATCCAGATAACATTTACCTATTAAAAAACCCCTAATTTCCCCCCTTTTTTATCTAGCTTGGCTGTGTCGCTAAATTGTGTTTTGTTTCCGACAGGGTGTGTTTTTTAGTAGCGTGAAGAGGGATGAGCTCTCCATGAACGTGTGTTCATTTAGATTGTTGGGATTGTTTCGTTTGGCTAGGTGTATCTCGATTGCTTCCTTTATGTCAAGAGCTCTGCCTTTCGATTCGTGATGGATTATTTTAAGGTCCGACTCTATGTTGGTAAAGCTATGCCCTGCGTCACACATATGTTCGCACACGGCTGAATGTGTTCCGTATCTTATCGCATTTCTATGTTCATTATAACGTGTGTCTACTCACCTTCCACTCTGCCCGATGTAATTAGCTTGACAATCGGTGTCTTGGCACGTTATAGAATATACCCCTGACCTTGAATACGGGTCACGTTTATTTAGATTACTATTTAGGAGGTGCCTAGCGGTTGTGTTTTTCGTCGTGAAAGCTATCTTTATGCCTTGCTTTTTGAATAGGTTAGTGATTTTATATGTATTCGCATTCACATAGTTGAAACGCGCAAATTTTTTCTCATTACTGTCCGGTTTGGGAATCGTTTTATCTTTATTTTTATGTTTGGCTATAATTTGATTTATTTTGCTTGGCGAGAAGTTGTTTTCCTTTGCTATTTGCATAATAGTTCTTATTTCCTTATTATAGTTGTCTTTTGACATGGGTATGTTTAAAGCCCTGTGCACCATTGAATTGAAATCCGCTAGTTTGTGCGTACTGGGGTGATTAGACTGATTGTCGATTGCATGCGAGGTTTGTGTTGCTTTCCGGAATATGGAATATGAAAGGTCGTTGTCTTTACGTTCAATAGTTATATCGAGATAATTTATTTTCCGGTCTATTTCGGATTCCTTAGTGAATTTGATAGAATGGTGAAGGCTATTAATGGATTGGAGAATTGTTTCTTCGCTTGTTAGTTCAGTATCGTAGATGCAAATTACATCATCTACGTATCTTTTCCATATTACTATTCCCTTTGTTGAAGTCTTTTCTAAGAACGCATTTTCTAGTGCATTGATGAAGATGTCAGCGATTAACCCACTTAGTGGCGATCCCATTGCTAGGCCTTCTCTCTGTGTGTATATTTTATTGTCGAATTGAAACACGTTTTGGGTGAGAACGACCCTCAGTAATCTCACAATCTCTTCAATTTCTTTTATCGAATTGTTGGATTTTAAGTTGTTTTCGATAGTGTTGATTGCTTCAATAATCGGAATATTGGTGTACATGTTAGTTACGTCGAAGGATACTAGCCTGAAGCTAGGTTTCATTTGTAGGGTGTTCAATGCTGTTACTAGTTCTGTTGTGTTCTTTACAGAGTTGTTTTTGTCGTTGGAAAGACGGCATTTTAAGATTTTTAGTAACTCTTTGCTGATTTTGTAATTAGGGGCATTCCTACAATTGACTATTGGTCTCATTGGGCATTCCTTTTTAGGTAGATTTCATTAGAAAGCTAACTATTGCAATGGGTCCCATGTTTCGACTTCCGGAAAATTTCGACATATCTTCGCGTTTCACATCCCCCAGACCCCAAAACCACCGTCAGTTCAAAAGTTTATATATAATTTATGTATATATATATGTATATATATATGTATATCAGTTTCTTGTGGACACGATAACTGCCGTAATTTTGCACCAATTACTTCGAATTTTTTACCGAAGATGTATACCTATAAAATCTCGGTCGAGTTCGTTACTGGGCTAAATTGGTCGAAGGGGGTGAAAATGGGGGGCTTTTTTCGAAAAAGTGAAATTTCGCTATAACTCTCTTAATACGTGCAATATCGAATCCATTCAAAGTTCATAATATGTGTCGGATAAGTGCCAAAAATTTATGTCAAATAAGATTTTTGATAGCACCAACCATTGACCAAAGGGGTGGAAAAAAGTGGGTTTTTCGGGAAACATTAATCATATCTCTCTTAATAGGCACAATATCAAAACCGTACAAAATGGACAATATTCCCCTAATAATTACCTAAATCTTTTGTCTGAAAGAATTTTTGATATGACCCACCATTACGCCAAGGGACGAGAAAAATGATTTCGGAATTATAAGAAAATGCCAAGAGCTATCAGTGGTTGCCATGGCAACACTACTAAATTGATGAGGCATGGACCATCAGACGTTGCCATGACAACGCACTTGCACGAGATCAGATTCATTATTTCCATCTGATTAAGTGGTTGGTTGGTTGGTTCTTAAGTTTAGGGGCTGCGACAACGCGGTCATGTAGCCCCGTGTACTTTGGGTGTGTGTAGAATCTGTCTGATAACCGGTGTTAATTGTGATGACTGTATTAGTGTGTGTTATCTGTTTGTTAATTTAAGTACTGCAACTAACAATTTTTCAGATAGTTCCTACTTTTGCCGCCAAGCGCCACTGTCAACGACTACGAGGCCAAGTTCAGAACTGAGCTACTAGACGCCGCCGCAGTCGGCTCTTGGCAACGAACATAGAAACCTAAGAGCGTTGTATACATTCTTAACCTATCCAATTTAGCTTCACACAGGTGCAATTAGTGGAAGGATCTTTAACATGCCATAAATCTATGACATGGGACCGCCGGCTTTACTTCCCCTCCGAAGGAAGGCATACTGAGGGATATTTAACGCTCTTAAAAAATCCGACGGCTTCGGCCGGGTTTGAACCCGGTATCTTGGGCATAGAAGCTCAGCATGTTACCGACTACGCCACCAAAGCCGCCTGATAAAGTGGGAAGCGGCTTCGGTGACGTAACTGGTAGCATGCTGAATGTCTATGCCCAATGTCGCGGTTTCAAAGCCGGCCGAAGTCGTCGGATTTTCTAAGAGCACTAGAATCCCTCAGTATGCTTTCCTTTGGAGGGGAAGTTCCAACGTTCGTTGCGAGTTGATGGTTGGGGTGGCATCTAGTAGCCAAGTTCACAGCTAGGTGTCGTTGACGGTTGTACCTGGTAGCAACATTAGGAACTACTGCTTGAAATTGACCGTCTGCAGTACTTACATGAATTAAGACTAATACAGCCATTACAATTCACACCGTGTATCAGACAGATTCTACACTCACCCAAAGTACACGGGGTTAGATGACCGCGTTGTCGCAGCCCCTAAACTGAGGAACCAACCAGAGGTAGATTTCGTTAGCTAACTATTGCAATGGGTACCATGTTTCGACTTCCGGAAAATTTCGACATATCTTCGCGTTTCACATCCCCAGGCCCCAAAACCACCGTCAGTTCAAAAGTTATATATAATTTATGTATGTATATGTATATCAGTTTATTGTGGACACGATAACTGCCGTAATTTTGTACCAATCACTTTGAATTTTTTACCGAATACGTATACCTATAAAATCTCGGTCGAGTTCGTTACTGGGCTAAATCGGTCGTTGGGGGGTGAAAATGGGGGGCTTTTTTTTTTTCTAAAAAGTGAAATATTGCTATAACTCTCTTAATATGTGAAATATCGAATCCGTTCAACATTCATACTATGTGTCGGATAAAGCCCAAAGATGTATGTTTGAAGAGTTTTTTTTATAGCACCAACCATTGACCAAAGGGGTGGGAAAAAGTGGGTTTTTCGGGAAACATTAATCATATCTCTCTTAATAGGCACAATATCAAAACCGTACAAAATGGACAATATTCCCATAATAATTACCTAAAACTTTTGTCTGAAAGAATTTTTGATATAACCCACCATTATGCCAAGGGATGAGAAAAATAATTTCGGAATTATAAGAAAATGCCAAGACCTATCAGTGGTTGCCATGGCAACACTACTAAATTGATGAGGGATGAGCCATCAGACGTTGCCAAGATAACGCACTTGCACGAGATCAGATTCAGATTTCCATCTAAGTGTGAAGCGGCTTCGGTGACGTAACTGGTAGCATGCTGAATGTTTATGCCCAAGGTCGCGAGTTCAAAGCCGGCCGAAGTCGTCGGATTTTCTAAGAGCGCCAAAAATCCCTCAGTATGCTTTCCTTTGGAGGGGAAGTTCCAACGTTCGTTGCGAGTTGCTGGTTGCGGTGGCATCTAGTAGCCAAGTTCACAGCTAGGTGTCGTTGACGGTAGTACCTGGTAGCAACATTAGTAACTACTGCTTGAAATTGACCGTCTGCAGTCCTTACCGGAATTACAGACTAATACAGCCATCCCAAAGTACACGGGGTTACATGACCGCGTTGTCGCAGCCCCTAAACTGAGGAACCAACCAAAATCTCTGCGGTAGATATAATTTTGCGTGAAGAAGTAACAGACCGTTACATAGTTGCACATCAGTGTCGAAACCTAGCATAAGGACAGTGTGACCACAAGTATAAAAATGGACCCCAAATGACAAGAAGGTTACCGTTCCCATAAGACAATAAAATGTTTAAAATAAGCATAAAATGACGAAAAACAAAGTTAATTAAGCTCCAATTATAAAATACCTTCTCGCATTAAATGAGGTCTGATCCTTCTACGAAAATCTGCATATTCTGCCTATTTTCGCCTATCCCCAAGTTTGTCCGGTGAAATCTACCTCCGCCTTCCGGCGTGCCGAGAGGACTTTTGTGTATTTTTGGTTGTCCCCTCAATGACGGTATTTTCGGGTTCATGTTTATTAGTTTTGATTTTTCAGCTTTGGTCAGTATGTATTCTGTTTCTTTTAGCGCACTTTTTATTTGTTTTTGGAATTTGTTGGTGGGGTCTTTTGTTAATTCCTTGATTTCGTTGTTGTTTAGGAATTCGACTGTTTTTTCAATGTATTCTGTTTTGTTCAAAATTACTGTAGTGTTTCCCTTATCTGCTTTTGTGATGATTAAATCATGTTCTTTTATTTTTTGTTTCAACGACTTTATTTCTTTGATTTGTTTGTTGTTTTGAATGTTATTGCTATCGCCCTCTCGTTTGAGGATTATTTTGGCTTCGTTGGTGGCGAGATTTTTGGTTAATTCCCTGTCTTCTGCTGGGAGCTTGTGACTGGCTATCTCAATATCTGTGATTAACTGTTTTATATTGTGGTTCGTGTGTGCGTCTGTGCAGTTGTATTTCAAACCTTTGTCTAACATATTCATTTCACCTTGAGAAAAGGTTACGTTCGTTCTGTTGTTTACTCTGCTGTGGAAATTGAATTCATTGTTATTCGTGTGTTGTTCGTTAGATTGATGGTTCTGTGTTTCTCCTAGATTTCTTAATTTATTTTCTAGCGTTTCATGCTTCCTCGTTGCTCTGATTTTGATGGTGTCATGTAGGTGTTCGGTGAAGCTGTCCCATTGGGCTGCGTGCCAGAAATTACTTAGTTGCAATTGAATGTCGTATAATTGTTGGTTAATTTTTTGCTTTCTTATGTATGCAAATCTTAATTCGTTTTTTATCCAAAGCGCTTTGGCTTGTTTAGTTGAAATGATCGAGGCTGGTGTGTTCGGTACGGTTTTAATTGGTACGTATTTAGGGGTGAGGTTTAGTTCTATACATTTTTTGTTGAACCAAATTGACTTGTCTAAATTCATGAGTTTAAGCCTGAGTGATTTGAATTTCTTGGCTTCACGATTTGCCTGACTAGCCGTGAACATTGTGGTGTTTGAAGCCATATTTTCAGTGTTGCCTTAGTAAACAAGAGTTTAGTGCTTTTCAGTCGGTCAACACGAATGTACCCAAAAGAGATGGGTTATGCCCTAATCCTGAAATAAATTACATGAGATTAATAAAACACTAGGATGACCAGTTTCGATCGTCAAGCGATCATCATCAGATCCAATACACTTAGGCTATAAAATCTATGTTTGAAATACAGGTGAAAATATTTACAATATGTACAATTATTTAGTTGCAGTATTGGTACTGCAACTGTCAGTGTATGCTAAATGCAGTATATATGTTAGGTGAAATGCTAAATGGTGATGGCTATCCGGAGATTGTACTTTAGAGAGATTATATGGTTGTAAACTATGGTTAAACTATAAAATTTTTAGGCTAACTACTTATCTGATTGTCTTCCGTACTACAGCTATTCGCAGTTTCCGTGCTCACTTGAACTCGCTGTGCGGTCGACTGCGGTGGTTATCTTAACGACTGGTTTTTCCCTGCCTTCCCCCCCTGTCCCTACGTGCTGTGGGGAGTGATCGCGATGTGTTTATGTGAGGTGTTGCCAACCTAGATAAGATGTATGTTATTGAATGAGGTGGATCTACAACTATTAAAGACCGTGGATTAGTCCTCGCCACGCGTGGAGCATAACCCATTCGAACTAAGCGTTGACGGTCTTATGAGGACGTCCCGGCACCTTTAATACTGCCTCTAATATGGGCCTTGGTTTATTGCAGAAGAAAAGTACATCGTACACCTGATCCAGATAACATTTACCTATTAAAAAACCCCTAATTTCCCCCCTTTTTTATCTAGCTTGGCTGTGTCGCTAAATTGTGTTTTGTTTCCGACAGGGTGTGTTTTTTAGTAGCGTGAAGAGGGATGAGCTCTCCATGAACGTGTGTTCATTTAGATTGTTGGGATTGTTTCGTTTGGCTAGGTGTATCTCGATTGCTTCCTTTATGTCAAGAGCTCTGCCTTTCGATTCGTGATGGATTATTTTAAGGTCCGACTCTATGTTGGTAAAGCTATGCCCTGCGTCACACATATGTTCGCACACGGCTGAATGTGTTCCGTATCTTATCGCATTTCTATGTTCATTATAACGTGTGTCTACTCACCTTCCACTCTGCCCGATGTAATTAGCTTGACAATCGGTGTCTTGGCACGTTATAGAATATACCCCTGACCTTGAATACGGGTCACGTTTATTTAGATTACTATTTAGGAGGTGCCTAGCGGTTGTGTTTTTCGTCGTGAAAGCTATCTTTATGCCTTGCTTTTTGAATAGGTTAGTGATTTTATATGTATTCGCATTCACATAGTTGAAACGCGCAAATTTTTTCTCATTACTGTCCGGTTTGGGAATCGTTTTATCTTTATTTTTATGTTTGGCTATAATTTGATTTATTTTGCTTGGCGAGAAGTTGTTTTCCTTTGCTATTTGCATAATAGTTCTTATTTCCTTATTATAGTTGTCTTTTGACATGGGTATGTTTAAAGCCCTGTGCACCATTGAATTGAAACCCGCTAGTTTGTGCGTACTGGGGTGATTAGACTGATTGTCGATTGCATGCGAGGTTTGTGTTGCTTTCCGGAATATGGAATATGAAAGGTCGTTGTCTTTACGTTCAATAGTTATATCGAGATAATTTATTTTCCGGTCTATTTCGGATTCCTTAGTGAATTTGATAGAATGGTGAAGGCTATTAATGGATTGGAGAATTGTTTCTTCGCTTGTTAGTTCAGTATCGTAGATGCAAATTACATCATCTACGTATCTTTTCCATATTACTATTCCCTTTGTTGAAGTCTTTTCTAAGAACGCATTTTCTAGTGCATTGATGAAGATGTCAGCGATTAACCCACTTAGTGGCGATCCCATTGCTAGGCCTTCTCTCTGTGTGTATATTTTATTGTCGAATTGAAACACGTTTTGGGTGAGAACGACCCTCAGTAATCTCACAATCTCTTCAATTTCTTTTATCGAATTGTTGGATTTTAAGTTGTTTTCGATAGTGTTGTTTGCTTCAATAATCGGAATATTGGTGTACATGTTAGTTACGTCGAAGGATACTAGCCTGAAGCTAGGTTTCATTTGTAGGGTGTTCAATGCTGTTACTAGTTCTGTTGTGTTCTTTACAGAGTTGTTTTTGTCGTTGGAAAGACGGCATTTTAAGATTTTTAGTAACTCTTTGCTGATTTTGTAATTAGGGGCATTCCTACAATTGACTATCGGTCTCATTGGGCATTCCTTTTTAGGTAGATTTCATTAGAAAGCTAACTATTGCAATGGGTCCCATGTTTCGACTTCCGGAAAATTTCGACATATCTTCGCGTTTCACATCCCCCAGACCCCAAAACCACCGTCAGTTCAAAAGTTTATATATAATTTATGTATATATATATGTATATATATATGTATATCAGTTTCTTGTGGACACGATAACTGCCGTAATTTTGCACCAATTACTTCGAATTTTTTACCGAAGATGTATACCCATAAAATCTCGGTCGAGTTCGTTACTGGGCTAAATTGGTCGAAGGGGGGTGAAAATGGGGGGCTTTTTTCGAAAAAGTGAAATTTCGCTATAACTCTCTTAATACGTGCAATATCGAATCCATTCAAAGTTCATAATATGTGTCGGATAAGTGCCAAAAATTTATGTCAAATAAGATTTTTGATAGCACCAACCATTGACCAAAGGGGTGGAAAAAAGTGGGTTTTTCGGGAAACATTAATCATATCTCTCTTAATAGGCACAATATCAAAACCGTACAAAATGGACAATATTCCCCTAATAATTACCTAAAACTTTTGTCTGAAAGAATTTTTGATATGACCCACCATTACGCCAAGGGACGAGAAAAATGATTTCGGAATTATAAGAAAATGCCAAGAGCTATCAGTGGTTGCCATGGCAACACTACTAAATTGATGAGGCATGGACCATCAGACGTTGCCATGACAACGCACTTGCACGAGATCAGATTCATTATTTCCATCTGATTAAGTGGTTGGTTGGTTGGTTCTTAAGTTTAGGGGCTGCGACAACGCGGTCATGTAGCCCCGTGTACTTTGGGTGTGTGTAGAATCTGTCTGATAACCGGTGTTAATTGTGATGACTGTATTAGTGTGTGTTATCTGTTTGTTAATTTAAGTACTGCAACTAACAATTTTTCAGATAGTTCCTACTTTTGCCGCCAAGCGCCACTGTCAACGACTACGAGGCCAAGTTCAGAACTGAGCTACTAGACGCCGCCGCAGTCGGCTCTTGGCAACGAACATAGAAACCTAAGAGCGTTGTATACATTCTTAACCTATCCAATTTAGCTTCACACAGGTGCAATTAGTGGAAGGATCTTTAACATGCCATAAATCTATGACATGGGACCGCCGGCTTTACTTCCCCTCCGAAGGAAGGCATACTGAGGGATATTTAACGCTCTTAAAAAATCCGACGGCTTCGGCCGGGTTTGAACCCGGTATCTTGGGCATAGAAGCTCAGCATGTTACCGACTACGCCACCAAAGCCGCCTGATAAAGTGGGAAGCGGCTTCGGTGACGTAACTGGTAGCATGCTGAATGTCTATGCCCAATGTCGCGGTTTCAAAGCCGGCCGAAGTCGTCGGATTTTCTAAGAGCACTAGAATCCCTCAGTATGCTTTCCTTTGGAGGGGAAGTTCCAACGTTCGTTGCGAGTTGATGGTTGGGGTGGCATCTAGTAGCCAAGTTCACAGCTAGGTGTCGTTGACGGTTGTACCTGGTAGCAACATTAGGAACTACTGCTTGAAATTGACCGTCTGCAGTACTTACATGAATTAAGACTAATACAGCCATTACAATTCACACCGTGTATCAGACAGATTCTACACTCACCCAAAGTACACGGGGTTAGATGACCGCGTTGTCGCAGCCCCTAAACTGAGGAACCAACCAGAGGTAGATTTCGTTAGAAAGCTAACTATTGCAATGGGTACCATGTTTCGACTTCCGGAAAATTTCGACATATCTTCGCGTTTCACATCCCCAGGCCCCAAAACCACCGTCAGTTCAAAAGTTATATATAATTTATGTATGTATATGTATATCAGTTTATTGTGGACACGATAACTGCCGTAATTTTGTACCAATCACTTTGAATTTTTTACCGAATACGTATACCTATAAAATCTCGGTCGAGTTCGTTACTGGGCTAAATCGGTCGTTGGGGGGTGAAAATGGGGGGCTTTTTTTTTTTTCGAAAAAGTGAAATATTGCTATAACTCTCTTAATATGTGAAATATCGAATCCGTTCAACATTCATACTATGTGTCGGATAAAGCCCAAAGATGTATGTTTGAAGAGTTTTTTTTATAGCACCAACCATTGACCAAAGGGGTGGGAAAAAGTGGGTTTTTCGGGAAACATTAATCATATCTCTCTTAATAGGCACAATATCAAAACCGTACAAAATGGACAATATTCCCATAATAATTACCTAAAACTTTTGTCTGAAAGAATTTTTGATATAACCCACCATTATGCCAAGGGATGAGAAAAATAATTTCGGAATTATAAGAAAATGCCAAGACCTATCAGTGGTTGCCATGGCAACACTACTAAATTGATGAGGGATGAGCCATCAGACGTTGCCAAGATAACGCACTTGCACGAGATCAGATTCAGATTTCCATCTAAGTGTGAAGCGGCTTCGGTGACGTAACTGGTAGCATGCTGAATGTTTATGCCCAAGGTCGCGAGTTCAAAGCCGGCCGAAGTCGTCGGATTTTCTAAGAGCGCCAAAAATCCCTCAGTATGCTTTCCTTTGGAGGGGAAGTTCCAACGTTCGTTGCGAGTTGCTGGTTGCGGTGGCATCTAGTAGCCAAGTTCACAGCTAGGTGTCGTTGACGGTAGTACCTGGTAGCAACATTAGTAACTACTGCTTGAAATTGACCGTCTGCAGTCCTTACCTGAATTACAGACTAATACAGCCATCCCAAAGTACACGGGGTTACATGACCGCGTTGTCGCAGCCCCTAAACTGAGGAACCAACCAAAATCTCTGCGGTAGATATAATTTTGCGTGAAGAAGTAACAGACCGTTACATAGTTGCACATCAGTGTCGAAACCTAGCATAAGGACAGTGTGACCACAAGTATAAAAATGGACCCCAAATGACAAGAAGGTTACCGTTCCCATAAGACAATAAAATGTTTAAAATAAGCATAAAATGTTGAAAAACAAAGTTAATTAAGCTCCAATTATAAAATACCTTCTCGCATTAAATGAGGTCTGATCCTTCTACGAAAATCTGCATATTCTGCCTATTTTCGCCTATCCCCAAGTTTGTCCGGTGAAATCTACCTCCGCCTTCCGGCGTGCCGAGAGGACTTTTGTGTATTTTTGGTTGTCCCCTCAATGACGGTATTTTCGGGTTCATGTTTATTAGTTTTGATTTTTCAGCTTTGGTCAGTATGTATTCTGTTTCTTTTAGCGCACTTTTTATTTGTTTTTGGAATTTGTTGGTGGGGTCTTTTGTTAATTCCTTGATTTCGTTGTTGTTTAGGAATTCGACTGTTTTTTCAATGTATTCTGTTTTGTTCAAAATTACTGTAGTGTTTCCCTTATCTGCTTTTGTGATGATTAAATCATGTTCTTTTATTTTTTGTTTCAACGACTTTATTTCTTTGATTTGTTTGTTGTTTTGAATGTTATTGCTATCGCCCTCTCGTTTGAGGATTATTTTGGCTTCGTTGGTGGCGAGATTTTTGGTTAATTCCCTGTCTTCTGCTGGGAGCTTGTGACTGGCTATCTCAATATCTGTGATTAACTGTTTTATATTGTGGTTCGTGTGTGCGTCTGTGCAGTTGTATTTCAAACCTTTGTCTAACATATTCATTTCACCTTGAGAAAAGGTTACGTTCGTTCTGTTGTTTACTCTGCTGTGGAAATTGAATTCATTGTTATTCGTGTGTTGTTCGTTAGATTGATGGTTCTGTGTTTCTCCTAGTTTTCTTAATTTATTTTCTAGCGTTTCATGCTTCCTCGTTGCTCTGATTTTGATGGTGTCATGTAGGTGCTCGGTGAAGCTGTCCCATTGGGCTGCGTGCCAGAAATTACTTAGTTGCAATTGAATGTCGTATAATTGTTGGTTAATTTTTTGCTTTCTTATGTATGCAAATCTTAATTCGTTTTTTATCCAAAGCGCTTTGGCTTGTTTAGTTGAAATGATCGAGGCTGGTGTGTTCGGTACGGTTTTAATTGGTACGTATTTAGGGGTGAGGTTTAGTTCTATACATTTTTTGTTGAACCAAATTGACTTGTCTAAATTCATGAGTTTAAGCCTGAGTGATTTGAATTTCTTGGCTTCACGATTTGCCTGACTAGCCGTGAACATTGTGGTGTTTGAAGCCATATTTTCAGTGTTGCCTTAGTAAACAAGAGTTTAGTGCTTTTCAGTCGGTCAACACGAATGTACCCAAAAGAGATGGGTTATGCCCTAATCCTGAAATAAATTACATGAGATTAATAAAACACTAGGATGACCAGTTTCGATCGTCAAGCGATCATCATCAGATCCAATACACTTAGGCTATAAAATCTATGTTTGAAATACAGGTGAAAATATTTACAATATGTACAATTATTTAGTTGCAGTATTGGTACTGCAACTGTCAGTGTATGCTAAATGCAGTATATATGTTAGGTGAAATGCTAAATGGTGATGGCTATCCGGAGATTGTACTTTAGAGAGATTATATGGTTGTAAACTATGGTTAAACTATAAAATTTTTAGGCTAACTACTTATCTGATTGTCTTCCGTACTACAGCTATTCGCAGTTTCCGTGCTCACTTGAACTCGCTGTGCGGTCGACTGCGGTGGTTATCTTAACGACTGGTTTTTCCCTGCCTTCCCCCCCTGTCCCTACGTGCTGTGGGGAGTGATCGCGACGTGTTTATGTGAGGTGTTGCCAACCTAGATAAGATGTATGTTATTGAATGAGGTGGATCTACAACTATTAAAGACCGTGGATTAGTCCTCGCCACGCGTGGAGCATAACCCATTCGAACTAAGCGTTGACGGTCTTATGAGGACGTCCCGGCACCTTTAATACTGCCTCTAATATGGGCCTTGGTTTATTGCAGAAGAAAAGTACATCGTACACCTGATCCAGATAACATTTACCTATTAAAAAACCCCTAATTTCCCCCCTTTTTTATCTAGCTTGGCTGTGTCGCTAAATTGTGTTTTGTTTCCGACAGGGTGTGTTTTTTAGTAGCGTGAAGAGGGATGAGCTCTCCATGAACGTGTGTTCATTTAGATTGTTGGGATTGTTTCGTTTGGCTAGGTGTATCTCGATTGCTTCCTTTATGTCAAGAGCTCTGCCTTTCGATTCGTGATGGATTATTTTAAGGTCCGACTCTATGTTGGTAAAGCTATGCCCTGCGTCACACATATGTTCGCACACGGCTGAATGTGTTCCGTATCTTATCGCATTTCTATGTTCATTATAACGTGTGTCTACTCACCTTCCACTCTGCCCGATGTAATTAGCTTGACAATCGGTGTCTTGGCACGTTATAGAATATACCCCTGACCTTGAATACGGGTCACGTTTATTTAGATTACTATTTAGGAGGTGCCTAGCGGTTGTGTTTTTCGTCGTGAAAGCTATCTTTATGCCTTGCTTTTTGAATAGGTTAGTGATTTTATATGTATTCGCATTCACATAGTTGAAACGCGCAAATTTTTTCTCATTACTGTCCGGTTTGGGAATCGTTTTATCTTTATTTTTATGTTTGGCTATAATTTGATTTATTTTGCTTGGCGAGAAGTTGTTTTCCTTTGCTATTTGCATAATAGTTCTTATTTCCTTATTATAGTTGTCTTTTGACATGGGTATGTTTAAAGCCCTGTGCACCATTGAATTGAAATCCGCTAGTTTGTGCGTACTGGGGTGATTAGACTGATTGTCGATTGCATGCGAGGTTTGTGTTGCTTTCCGGAATATGGAATATGAAAGGTCGTTGTCTTTACGTTCAATAGTTATATCGAGATAATTTATTTTCCGGTCTATTTCGGATTCCTTAGTGAATTTGATAGAATGGTGAAGGCTATTAATGGATTGGAGAATTGTTTCTTCGCTTGTTAGTTCAGTATCGTAGATGCAAATTACATCATCTACGTATCTTTTCCATATTACTATTCCCTTTGTTGAAGTCTTTTCTAAGAACGCATTTTCTAGTGCATTGATGAAGATGTCAGCGATTAACCCACTTAGTGGCGATCCCATTGCTAGGCCTTCTCTCTGTGTGTATATTTTATTGTCGAATTGAAACACGTTTTGGGTGAGAACGACCCTCAGTAATCTCACAATCTCTTCAATTTCTTTTATCGAATTGTTGGATTTTAAGTTGTTTTCGATAGTGTTGATTGCTTCAATAATCGGAATATTGGTGTACATGTTAGTTACGTCGAAGGATACTAGCCTGAAGCTAGGTTTCATTTGTAGGGTGTTCAATGCTGTTACTAGTTCTGTTGTGTTCTTTACAGAGTTGTTTTTGTCGTTGGAAAGACGGCATTTTAAGATTTTTAGTAACTCTTTGCTGATTTTGTAATTAGGGGCATTCCTACAATTGACTATTGGTCTCATTGGGCATTCCTTTTTAGGTAGATTTCATTAGAAAGCTAACTATTGCAATGGGTCCCATGTTTCGACTTCCGGAAAATTTCGACATATCTTCGCGTTTCACATCCCCCAGACCCCAAAACCACCGTCAGTTCAAAAGTTTATATATAATTTATGTATATATATATGTATATATATATGTATATCAGTTTCTTGTGGACACGATAACTGCCGTAATTTTGCACCAATTACTTCGAATTTTTTACCGAAGATGTATACCTATAAAATCTCGGTCGAGTTCGTTACTGGGCTAAATTGGTCGAAGGGGGTGAAAATGGGGGGCTTTTTTCGAAAAAGTGAAATTTCGCTATAACTCTCTTAATACGTGCAATATCGAATCCATTCAAAGTTCATAATATGTGTCGGATAAGTGCCAAAAATTTATGTCAAATAAGATTTTTGATAGCACCAACCATTGACCAAAGGGGTGGAAAAAAGTGGGTTTTTCGGGAAACATTAATCATATCTCTCTTAATAGGCACAATATCAAAACCGTACAAAATGGACAATATTCCCCTAATAATTACCTAAATCTTTTGTCTGAAAGAATTTTTGATATGACCCACCATTACGCCAAGGGACGAGAAAAATGATTTCGGAATTATAAGAAAATGCCAAGAGCTATCAGTGGTTGCCATGGCAACACTACTAAATTGATGAGGCATGGACCATCAGACGTTGCCATGACAACGCACTTGCACGAGATCAGATTCATTATTTCCATCTGATTAAGTGGTTGGTTGGTTGGTTCTTAAGTTTAGGGGCTGCGACAACGCGGTCATGTAGCCCCGTGTACTTTGGGTGTGTGTAGAATCTGTCTGATAACCGGTGTTAATTGTGATGACTGTATTAGTGTGTGTTATCTGTTTGTTAATTTAAGTACTGCAACTAACAATTTTTCAGATAGTTCCTACTTTTGCCGCCAAGCGCCACTGTCAACGACTACGAGGCCAAGTTCAGAACTGAGCTACTAGACGCCGCCGCAGTCGGCTCTTGGCAACGAACATAGAAACCTAAGAGCGTTGTATACATTCTTAACCTATCCAATTTAGCTTCACACAGGTGCAATTAGTGGAAGGATCTTTAACATGCCATAAATCTATGACATGGGACCGCCGGCTTTACTTCCCCTCCGAAGGAAGGCATACTGAGGGATATTTAACGCTCTTAAAAAATCCGACGGCTTCGGCCGGGTTTGAACCCGGTATCTTGGGCATAGAAGCTCAGCATGTTACCGACTACGCCACCAAAGCCGCCTGATAAAGTGGGAAGCGGCTTCGGTGACGTAACTGGTAGCATGCTGAATGTCTATGCCCAATGTCGCGGTTTCAAAGCCGGCCGAAGTCGTCGGATTTTCTAAGAGCACTAGAATCCCTCAGTATGCTTTCCTTTGGAGGGGAAGTTCCAACGTTCGTTGCGAGTTGATGGTTGGGGTGGCATCTAGTAGCCAAGTTCACAGCTAGGTGTCGTTGACGGTTGTACCTGGTAGCAACATTAGGAACTACTGCTTGAAATTGACCGTCTGCAGTCCTTACCTGAATTACAGACTAATACAGCCATCCCAAAGTACACGGGGTTACATGACCGCGTTGTCGCAGCCCCTAAACTGAGGAACCAACCAAAATCTCTGCGGTAGATATAATTTTGCGTGAAGAAGTAACAGACCGTTACATAGTTGCACATCAGTGTCGAAACCTAGCATAAGGACAGTGTGACCACAAGTATAAAAATGGACCCCAAATGACAAGAAGGTTACCGTTCCCATAAGACAATAAAATGTTTAAAATAAGCATAAAATGACGAAAAACAAAGTTAATTAAGCTCCAATTATAAAATACCTTCTCGCATTAAATGAGGTCTGATCCTTCTACGAAAATCTGCATATTCTGCCTATTTTCGCCTATCCCCAAGTTTGTCCGGTGAAATCTACCTCCGCCTTCCGGCGTGCCGAGAGGACTTTTGTGTATTTTTGGTTGTCCCCTCAATGACGGTATTTTCGGGTTCATGTTTATTAGTTTTGATTTTTCAGCTTTGGTCAGTATGTATTCTGTTTCTTTTAGCGCACTTTTTATTTGTTTTTGGAATTTGTTGGTGGGGTCTTTTGTTAATTCCTTGATTTCGTTGTTGTTTAGGAATTCGACTGTTTTTTCAATGTATTCTGTTTTGTTCAAAATTACTGTAGTGTTTCCCTTATCTGCTTTTGTGATGATTAAATCATGTTCTTTTATTTTTTGTTTCAACGACTTTATTTCTTTGATTTGTTTGTTGTTTTGAATGTTATTGCTATCGCCCTCTCGTTTGAGGATTATTTTGGCTTCGTTGGTGGCGAGATTTTTGGTTAATTCCCTGTCTTCTGCTGGGAGCTTGTGACTGGCTATCTCAATATCTGTGATTAACTGTTTTATATTGTGGTTCGTGTGTGCGTCTGTGCAGTTGTATTTCAAACCTTTGTCTAACATATTCATTTCACCTTGAGAAAAGGTTACGTTCGTTCTGTTGTTTACTCTGCTGTGGAAATTGAATTCATTGTTATTCGTGTGTTGTTCGTTAGATTGATGGTTCTGTGTTTCTCCTAGTTTTCTTAATTTATTTTCTAGCGTTTCATGCTTCCTCGTTGCTCTGATTTTGATGGTGTCATGTAGGTGTTCGGTGAAGCTGTCCCATTGGGCTGCGTGCCAGAAATTACTTAGTTGCAATTGAATGTCGTATAATTGTTGGTTAATTTTTTGCTTTCTTATGTATGCAAATCTTAATTCGTTTTTTATCCAAAGCGCTTTGGCTTGTTTAGTTGAAATGATCGAGGCTGGTGTGTTCGGTACGGTTTTAATTGGTACGTATTTAGGGGTGAGGTTTAGTTCTATACATTTTTTGTTGAACCAAATTGACTTGTCTAAATTCATGAGTTTAAGCCTGAGTGATTTGAATTTCTTGGCTTCACGATTTGCCTGACTAGCCGTGAACATTGTGGTGTTTGAAGCCATATTTTCAGTGTTGCCTTAGTAAACAAGAGTTTAGTGCTTTTCAGTCGGTCAACACGAATGTACCCAAAAGAGATGGGTTATGCCCTAATCCTGAAATAAATTACATGAGATTAATAAAACACTAGGATGACCAGTTTCGATCGTCAAGCGATCATCATCAGATCCAATACACTTAGGCTATAAAATCTATGTTTGAAATACAGGTGAAAATATTTACAATATGTACAATTATTTAGTTGCAGTATTGGTACTGCAACTGTCAGTGTATGCTAAATGCAGTATATATGTTAGGTGAAATGCTAAATGGTGATGGCTATCCGGAGATTGTACTTTAGAGAGATTATATGGTTGTAAACTATGGTTAAACTATAAAATTTTTAGGCTAACTACTTATCTGATTGTCTTCCGTACTACAGCTATTCGCAGTTTCCGTGCTCACTTGAACTCGCTGTGCGGTCGACTGCGGTGGTTATCTTAACGACTGGTTTTTCCCTGCCTTCCCCCCCTGTCCCTACGTGCTGTGGGGAGTGATCGCGATGTGTTTATGTGAGGTGTTGCCAACCTAGATAAGATGTATGTTATTGAATGAGGTGGATCTACAACTATTAAAGACCGTGGATTAGTCCTCGCCACGCGTGGAGCATAACCCATTCGAACTAAGCGTTGACGGTCTTATGAGGACGTCCCGGCACCTTTAATACTGCCTCTAATATGGGCCTTGGTTTATTGCAGAAGAAAAGTACATCGTACACCTGATCCAGATAACATTTACCTATTAAAAAACCCCTAATTTCCCCCCTTTTTTATCTAGCTTGGCTGTGTCGCTAAATTGTGTTTTGTTTCCGACAGGGTGTGTTTTTTAGTAGCGTGAAGAGGGATGAGCTCTCCATGAACGTGTGTTCATTTAGATTGTTGGGATTGTTTCGTTTGGCTAGGTGTATCTCGATTGCTTCCTTTATGTCAAGAGCTCTGCCTTTCGATTCGTGATGGATTATTTTAAGGTCCGACTCTATGTTGGTAAAGCTATGCCCTGCGTCACACATATGTTCGCACACGGCTGAATGTGTTCCGTATCTTATCGCATTTCTATGTTCATTATAACGTGTGTCTACTCACCTTCCACTCTGCCCGATGTAATTAGCTTGACAATCGGTGTCTTGGCACGTTATAGAATATACCCCTGACCTTGAATACGGGTCACGTTTATTTAGATTACTATTTAGGAGGTGCCTAGCGGTTGTGTTTTTCGTCGTGAAAGCTATCTTTATGCCTTGCTTTTTGAATAGGTTAGTGATTTTATATGTATTCGCATTCACATAGTTGAAACGCGCAAATTTTTTCTCATTACTGTCCGGTTTGGGAATCGTTTTATCTTTATTTTTATGTTTGGCTATAATTTGATTTATTTTGCTTGGCGAGAAGTTGTTTTCCTTTGCTATTTGCATAATAGTTCTTATTTCCTTATTATAGTTGTCTTTTGACATGGGTATGTTTAAAGCCCTGTGCACCATTGAATTGAAACCCGCTAGTTTGTGCGTACTGGGGTGATTAGACTGATTGTCGATTGCATGCGAGGTTTGTGTTGCTTTCCGGAATATGGAATATGAAAGGTCGTTGTCTTTACGTTCAATAGTTATATCGAGATAATTTATTTTCCGGTCTATTTCGGATTCCTTAGTGAATTTGATAGAATGCTGAAGGCTATTAATGGATTGGAGAATTGTTTCTTCGCTTGTTAGTTCAGTATCGTAGATGCAAATTACATCATCTACGTATCTTTTCCATATTACTATTCCCTTTGTTGAAGTCTTTTCTAAGAACGCATTTTCTAGTGCATTGATGAAGATGTCAGCGATTAACCCACTTAGTGGCGATCCCATTGCTAGGCCTTCTCTCTGTGTGTATATTTTATTGTCGAATTGAAACACGTTTTGGGTGAGAACGACCCTCAGTAATCTCACAATCTCTTCAATTTCTTTTATCGAATTGTTGGATTTTAAGTTGTTTTCGATAGTGTTGATTGCTTCAATAATCGGAATATTGGTGTACATGTTAGTTACGTCGAAGGATACTAGCCTGAAGCTAGGTTTCATTTGTAGGGTGTTCAATGCTGTTACTAGTTCTGTTGTGTTCTTTACAGAGTTGTTTTTGTCGTTGGAAAGACGGCATTTTAAGATTTTTAGTAACTCTTTGCTGATTTTGTAATTAGGGGCATTCCTACAATTGACTATTGGTCTCATTGGGCATTCCTTTTTAGGTAGATTTCATTAGAAAGCTAACTATTGCAATGGGTCCCATGTTTCGACTTCCGGAAAATTTCGACATATCTTCGCGTTTCACATCCCCCAGACCCCAAAACCACCGTCAGTTCAAAAGTTTATATATAATTTATGTATATATATATGTATATATATATGTATATCAGTTTCTTGTGGACACGATAACTGCCGTAATTTTGCACCAATTACTTCGAATTTTTTACCGAAGATGTATACCTATAAAATCTCGGTCGAGTTCGTTACTGGGCTAAATTGGTCGAAGGGGGTGAAAATGGGGGGCTTTTTTCGAAAAAGTGAAATTTCGCTATAACTCTCTTAATACGTGCAATATCGAATCCATTCAAAGTTCATAATATGTGTCGGATAAGTGCCAAAAATTTATGTCAAATAAGATTTTTGATAGCACCAACCATTGACCAAAGGGGTGGAAAAAAGTGGGTTTTTCGGGAAACATTAATCATATCTCTCTTAATAGGCACAATATCAAAACCGTACAAAATGGACAATATTCCCCTAATAATTACCTAAATCTTTTGTCTGAAAGAATTTTTGATATGACCCACCATTACGCCAAGGGACGAGAAAAATGATTTCGGAATTATAAGAAAATGCCAAGAGCTATCAGTGGTTGCCATGGCAACACTACTAAATTGATGAGGCATGGACCATCAGACGTTGCCATGACAACGCACTTGCACGAGATCAGATTCATTATTTCCATCTGATTAAGTGGTTGGTTGGTTGGTTCTTAAGTTTAGGGGCTGCGACAACGCGGTCATGTAGCCCCGTGTACTTTGGGTGTGTGTAGAATCTGTCTGATAACCGGTGTTAATTGTGATGACTGTATTAGTGTGTGTTATCTGTTTGTTAATTTAAGTACTGCAACTAACAATTTTTCAGATAGTTCCTACTTTTGCCGCCAAGCGCCACTGTCAACGACTACGAGGCCAAGTTCAGAACTGAGCTACTAGACGCCGCCGCAGTCGGCTCTTGGCAACGAACATAGAAACCTAAGAGCGTTGTATACATTCTTAACCTATCCAATTTAGCTTCACACAGGTGCAATTAGTGGAAGGATCTTTAACATGCCATAAATCTATGACATGGGACCGCCGGCTTTACTTCCCCTCCGAAGGAAGGCATACTGAGGGATATTTAACGCTCTTAAAAAATCCGACGGCTTCGGCCGGGTTTGAACCCGGTATCTTGGGCATAGAAGCTCAGCATGTTACCGACTACGCCACCAAAGCCGCCTGATAAAGTGGGAAGCGGCTTCGGTGACGTAACTGGTAGCATGCTGAATGTCTATGCCCAATGTCGCGGTTTCAAAGCCGGCCGAAGTCGTCGGATTTTCTAAGAGCACTAGAATCCCTCAGTATGCTTTCCTTTGGAGGGGAAGTTCCAACGTTCGTTGCGAGTTGATGGTTGGGGTGGCATCTAGTAGCCAAGTTCACAGCTAGGTGTCGTTGACGGTTGTACCTGGTAGCAACATTAGGAACTACTGCTTGAAATTGACCGTCTGCAGTACTTACATGAATTAAGACTAATACAGCCATTACAATTCACACCGTGTATCAGACAGATTCTACACTCACCCAAAGTACACGGGGTTAGATGACCGCGTTGTCGCAGCCCCTAAACTGAGGAACCAACCAGAGGTAGATTTCGTTAGCTAACTATTGCAATGGGTACCATGTTTCGACTTCCGGAAAATTTCGACATATCTTCGCGTTTCACATCCCCAGGCCCCAAAACTACCGTCAGTTCAAAAGTTATATATAATTTATGTATGTATATGTATATCAGTTTATTGTGGACACGATAACTGCCGTAATTTTGTACCAATCACTTTGAATTTTTTACCGAATACGTATACCTATAAAATCTCGGTCGAGTTCGTTACTGGGCTAAATCGGTCGTTGGGGGGTGAAAATGGGGGGCTTTTTTTTTTTTCGAAAAAGTGAAATATTGCTATAACTCTCTTAATATGTGAAATATCGAATCCGTTCAACATTCATACTATGTGTCGGATAAAGCCCAAAGATGTATGTTTGAAGAGTTTTTTTTATAGCACCAACCATTGACCAAAGGGGTGGGGAAAAAGTGGGTTTTTCGGGAAACATTAATCATATCTCTCTTAATAGGCACAATATCAAAACCGTACAAAATGGACAATATTCCCATAATAATTACCTAAAACTTTTGTCTGAAAGAATTTTTGATATAACCCACCATTATGCCAAGGGATGAGAAAAATAATTTCGGAATTATAAGAAAAATGCC